>JARQOD010000008.1:47427504-47475628 GCA_033576555.1 Oophaga sylvatica
GTCCCTGTAAGAAAATATTTTTTAGTTCCTAAAATTTAAGAAAATAACTAGTCTGAAAATGCGTATTTTGCAAAATTTCCCTTGTTATTTAAAAACAGTTCCCATCCAATTTCCTCTACCCTGATAGGTTAAATTTCTGTTTATCTTTAATAAGGCTGTGTTTGCAAAAAGGGGATCATTTTGGCCCAATTTTTAAAAATTTGGTTTTCCCAAAAAAGTTGAAAGGGCATTTTTTTTTTTTTTATAAAAATAGGTGTTGGTTACGAACAGTTAAAAATTCATCTCACCTGGGTATTTAAGTTGAGTTGGTTGGACTTTAAATAACCCAAATTTTTGTGAAAAAAAGTGAAAAAGGGAGCTGTCAGCCCAAAGGAGATTTTTTGTGATCAATACAATGGCAATTAGAGATTTGCAGAAAAGTGAAAAAAATTTAGGAAAAAATTTTTTGAAGTTAAATTTTAAATTTGAAAAAAATTAAAAATTTTTTTTCCCAATGATTCATTTTTTGTTTTCAAATCCCATTAAAGGGTTTTAAAAACTTTAAAATATGTTTATATAAGATGTGGGGAATAACCACAGAAAAGATAAAATATTTGTTAATTTGAATAAAGCGTGTTTTTATTTTATTGGAATGTCTCCAGTTTAGCAATAAGTGCTGTTTTTCTAATCCTAACCATCTGACAATAATTTAAAAGTGGTAGTAAATTATTGTTTGCATCATTTATCTTTCAAGAAGTTTATAAAAAACAGAGAATGACAAAAACATAAGTCATTTACTAGACTAATTTACTAACAAGCCTTTGTCATCATCACCATAATTAGCATATGGGGGTTAGGGTTCAGACATATACCACTTATATTCTAGAATAGTAACAAAGTATTGTTAAACCTAATGTAACAATACTACTGGTGCTTGGTATCAGTACCAGTATCTCCCCAATACAGTTTGTGCCAGGTTCTATTAATAGGGAAAATGTTTAGCTGATAAATATTCACTTGAAGAAATCAAAAGTTGAGTTGGACATGGTTTTCCTTTTTGTTGTAGATATTTATATACACTGCTCAAAAAATAAAGGTAACACTTAAATACCACATTATAGATATCACTGAAATATTCGAGTTGCAAATCTTTATTTAATACATTTTGGAATGCGTTGAGAATAGCAGAACATAAAAATGATCAATGTAAATCAAAATTAATATCCCATGGAGGTCTGGATTTGGAATGATGCTCTAAGTGGAAAATCAAATTACAGGCTGATCCAACTTTGGTGGAAATACCTCAATACAAGGAAATGATGCTCATTGTGTGTGTGACTCCACGTGCCTGTATGACCTCCGTACAACGCCTGGACATGGTCCGGATGAGGTGGCGGATGTTCTGAGGGATCTCCTCCCAGACCTGAATTAAAGCATCAGTCAACTCCTGGACAGTCTGTGGTGCAATGTGGTATTGGTGGATGGATCGAGACATAATGGCCCTGATGTGCTTAATTGGATTCAGGTTAGGACAGGCAGACCAGTCAATAGCATCAATGCCTTCATCATGCAGGAACTTCTAACACACTTCAGCCAATTGAAGTCTAAAATTGTCATGTATGAGAAGGAACCCAGAGCCCACTGCATCTGCATATAGACTCACAATGGGTCTGAGGATCTCATCCCGGTACCTAATGGCAGTTAGCATACCCCTGGCTAGCACATGCAGGGCTGTGTGTCCCTCCAAAGAAATGCCTCCCCACACCATTACTGACCCACTGCAAAACCGGTCATGCTGGATTATGTTGTAGGCAGCAGAACGTTCTCCACATTCTTTTTAACATCTGTCACATGTGCTCAGTGTGGACATTTGTTTTTGTTCACTTGTGGATGTTGGGCCCTCATACCACCCTCATGGAGTCTGTTTCTGACAGTTTGATCAGACCTGCTGGAGGTTATTTTGCAGAGCTCTTCCACTGTTCCTCCTGTACAAAGGATGAGGTAGCAGTCCTGCTGCTGGGATGTTGCCCTCCTACGGCCTCCTCCACACCTCCAGGTGTACTGGCCTGTCTCTTGGTATCTGCTCTATGCTCTGGACACTGTGCTGACAGACACAGCTACCCTTCTTGCCACAGCTCGCATTGATGTGCCATCCTGGATGAGCTGCACTACCTGAGCAACTTCTGTGGGTAGCTACTGTACCTCTAGGGCTGAGAGCAATGACAAAATGCAAAAGTGACCAAATCAACAGCCAAAAAGGATGAAAACAGAGAACTGGTCTGTGGTCACTCCCTGCAGAACCACTCCTTTATAGGCATTATATTGTTAATTGCCTATAATTTCCACCTGTTGTCTGTTCCATTTCACAACAGGAATTGATTGACAATCAGTGTTGCTTCATAACTGGACAGGCTGATTTCACAGAAGTATGATTGACTTGGAGTTATATTGAGTTTTTAAGTGTTCCCTTTATTTTTTTGAGCAGTGTATAATTTTAATTTTTTTCTAGTTAACATGAAAAGATAAGTCAAACTTTCAAAGCATTTAAGGTGAATGGTAATCTGAAAAATTTCTGGAAAATAAGATCTTGAGGTCAGACATATTGTCTTGACTTGGCTTTGGGACTCAATCTGTTGATGTTTTGCTGTGTGGGCTATTTCCCTCTCTGTTAAGCCATTGCCTGATTCATCTCTGTCCAGATGCTGATGTTTGTTTGTCCTTGCTCTCCTCTTTGTGGTTTGCTTCACTTGAAATGTTTTCCATTTTCTCTTTTGGTTCTTTCCTATCACATTTTGAGATGGGCTTTATATAATAATCTCTTATTGACTTTCTGTGCTGGCTTTACTTCTACGTAGATGGTGTTAGGAGTTCCAGCTTCTCAACTAGGAATTATCTTGCTTAATTAACTCCAGTTGCTTTTCATGCACTCTGTTTGTGAGTCCTTCTCCTTTCTTTTACATTTAGGGGTCTGGGAGTTTTTTTTCACTTAGTCCATTTATTTTTTTGGTTTTCTTTATTTTTACCTGTCTATCCAGTGTGAGCATGTTTAGTTTCTTATCTTTCTTGTGCCTCTCTGCACACCCACCCTCCATTCCCTTTGTAGGATTTCTGTTGAGGCCTCCACTGTAGTTCCTCAGGAGCTGTCAGTAACCCCTTTAAGGCCTTTTGGAGAGCCTGGTCTGAGGTGTGTGTTTAAGGACTTTCCTAGTCTGTACAGGGACCAGTTGGGTGTAAGTACAGTGTAATTCTTTGTAAGTCTTTTTCTTCTACCATTAACCGTGTGGGTGTGTGAACACGTTCAGAACAAATATATAAATGCTTTAACAAATTTGCATTATCTTTTTATTATGTTAAGCGCTTGCTCACACTGATGACTAGCATCCAATAATTCTCAGCGTGAACCGAGTGTCATTTTACTGTGATCTGTTTGCAGTGCAGTACGATGTTTTGGACTCACCCATAGACTTGTATTGGAGCACGCCATCCGATATACACTGCCAATTGCAGCATGATGCAATTTTTTTCTCATGCTGAGTGGACATGAGAAAATAAATCCTAGTCATCACTGCTCCATAGTATAATACTGGTGTGAGTGCTGTCAAATGAAACAGTGGATAGCACTTGTCCGAGTAATACGTTGGCTACTTGCCAGTGTAAGCGAGCCCTAGCCGAAAAAAAAAATTGCTAACAACATATCACAGTAACATAAAATTAGTTTTTACTAGTTGTGCCAAAAATTTTAAAAAATTCAAACGTTATTATAAATAATTACTGTAAGGTATTAATTTTTAATTGTCCTAGTGTTGCCCAAATTGCAAAGACAAAAAAGCAGTATTTGCGCGATAAACAAATATTTTATAAGTGTAGAATCTGTGCAAAAATGATGATGAAAGTAAACCTAATTGACTTTAAAGTTGAAAAGTGGAAACATTGTACTTTTCTGCCAATTCTTTGAACATTTTGCTATTGGAGCAAGTGGTGTGATCAGCAATCCCCAAGCCCTTTTATGTTTGATATATTTATTTGGCTTCTGTCCAACTTCCAACTGAGTAAACTGTACCAGGCCCTTAGCAACATTTCCACATTACAAAAAGGCTGCATACACACTTGAGACTGTTTGAGCATCATGCTCGGTGTTCCTGTATCCAATGTATGACTGTGCATTACATCTATTATATTTAGTACTGATTTTGCATGTGATATCTATTTACTTTGATTTTTAAATAGCTCCTTTTGCTTTTCTTCTGTTTATTCCATAATATTTCAACCTGAACTGCTGTATGCTGAGTCAGTTCTGTTTGTGTGTGTGTATTCTCATTTTTTATTAATTTTCACAGCATTATTTCTGGTTGTATCACCATTTTCTTTTTGCATCTGTAGGAGCTAAGCATGTTTCGTGCTGTCCAGTAGTGGTATATGTGAATATTTGAAAGAATAATCCACTGCTCCATATTTACATTGATAAGATATTGCTGTCACGGGGCAGTTGTAGAAATACAGGGGACAAGGAACCTGGGCCCCTGAACTGCCCCTAAGGCTAAGGAAGGGCCCTGTCTTTCCTTAACTTGGGGGTACACTTAGAGGTAGTGAGGCCCAAGTCACCGACCTCCCTGTCTCCTGTTTAGCCCTGAGCTAAACCCACCAACCCCCTCCCCAGGAGGTGTGACAGGGAATAATGTGAACAACACCAAAACAACAAAAGAAAAGACAGACACCTAGGGGTTAAATCAACTAAATAATAAACACTTAGCTTTCTATGCTGTAATGCTCCGCACAGCAGAGTAAGGCACCAGATGAGAGAAGCAACTGAAGTACAACTGCTCTGAGCAGCACCTGGCTCCAGCTTGGTTGGTTTCTAAAGGAAGCAATATCACCAACACCAGATGATACCTAAGAGGACCTTTTAAAGGATGAAGGGAGTGGTCACAGCCCTCTCCTGAAAAGCCAGGAGCGATGCAATTACACCAGCGGCCACCGGGGAAAAGACTGACAAAAACCTCCTGTGGCCTGAAAGGAAAAAGGTTTTAGAATGCAGAGAGAGATCTGCCACAGATCCAAATGTGGATCATGACAATTGCTTTATAGATTTTGGTAGGATTATACCAACTTTGTACTTTTCACATTGTCTAAAGAAATTCAGCAAATATATAAAGTTTATTAAAATTGTAACAATACAGTAGATAACATAAAATGGTTGAATTTGGAAACTATGGATTATTTAACAATAAACTTGACAGAACAAACTAGATATGATATAAAATCAAAACAGCAGGTACTCTAAGTAGGGATGAACGAACATGCTTGGTGATACTCAGATATCACTAGAGTGTCTGGATGCTCGGATGTGTTTGGCACTCAGCGAGCATTGACTGGTGCTCGATTTCAAACTCAAATCTCTGCCCCGCATGTTTGGCGCCTGTTACGCAGCCAATGAGCATGCAGTGATTCGATGAACATCACTGTAATGCTGAAGCCATGGACATGATGTCGCTGTTGTCTAAGCATTGCTGAAAGACTGTGATATGCTTATAAAATTTTAGTAGGTGGGACTAAAATGTGACTGATGTGAGACACGAGAAGAGAAAGTGCAGTCATCCTAGGGCCTGTGCACACTTTGCGGATTTGCCTGCGGTTCCGCAGCGGTTTTTTGCCCTGCGGTTCCACTGCAGTTCCGCAGGCAGGGCACTGTGTAATGTAAATCTATGGAAAAAAAAAGCTGTGCACATGATGCGGAATTTTCCGCTCGGATTTGGTGCGGTTTTAAAACCGCAGCATGTCAATTCTTTGTGCGGATTCCGCTGCGGTTTTAGGGCCTGTGCACACGTTGCGGTTTTTGCTGCGGTTCCACAACGGTTTTTGCGCTGCGGAACCACTGCAGAACTGCACGCCATGTACAGTACAATGTTAGTGAAGGGGAAAAAAAAGAAGCTGTGCACACGCTGCGGATTGGGTGCGGTTTCAAAACCGCAGCATGTCAATTCTTTGTGTGGATTCCGCTGCGGTTTTACACCTATTCCATTATAGGTGTAAAACCGCAGGGCAATTCCGCACAAAGAAACACGCCAAAACTGCAGTAAATCTGCGCTAAAACCGCAGTGCGGTTTAGCTGCAGTTTTAGCAAAATCCGCGCAGAAAAAAACGCAAGTGAATCCGCAACGTGTGCACGGAGCCTTACACCAATTCCATTATAGGTGTAAAGGGCAGTCTGCAGCTAATGAGAACAGGAAGAGGATGGGCTGGAGAGGAATCCAACAACATCCTCAATGAGACCAAAGCAGAGGTAGATTGGAGCTGAACTTGTTCGTGACCAGAACCTGTCCAGATGTGAGAAGATTTCTGCCGGGAGCGCTGCTAAGAAACTAAAAAGGCTGAGATTTTGATTGAGAGATGTTGGATGCCACTGAGGAGTTAAGCCACACTACATTCTGGCACCAAAAAGGAGACTGAGATGCTACCATCTCATAAGCCGTGCAACTGCCCTATCAACTTTCTTCCTAGCTCGTCTCCTCCACAAGGCCGTATCTACCCCCTGTTTCAGACTGAGACCCAAGCCATGTCCGAGTATTAGGGATGAGCAAATTTGATCGGGTCCTTCCTTATTCGGCAAGCTATAGCACTTACTGAATAAGCTGTAGCGGGAACCCGGCTTCCTAGATTGCTCTGTTTGATCAGCTGTCTGGCGCCGCAGCTGCATGTGTCACTGCTGTGTGACAGTCACGACACATGCATGGAGAGCCTGTTTGTTGGACCTGGTGACCTGTGGTTTCTTTTTAAAAAATTTTCAGCTCCTGAACGCAACTACTCAATAGGCGATCAAGAACTGTTGGCGCTAAAACTGGCTCTGGAGAAGTGGTTATTTTTGCTTGTAGTTAATTACACTGACAATAAAAATCTAGCCTATCTGTAGTCCACACAGCAGCTAAATCCACGTCAAACCATGTGGTCTCTGTTCTTCGCTCGTTTCAATTTTATTCTCCATTTTCAACATGTGGATAAGAACATTGAGGTGGATGTATTTTAAGGTCCTTTCTGCCTTCTGACCTGGAGAAACAGTCTATACACTTTATTGAGCCCTCCAAAATAGTTACTGTCTCTCAACTGGATTTGTCTTGGGTCCCATCCAGAAAAACTTTAGTCACTGAACTAGTCAAGAAGTAGGATTTTTACTGAGGTCACTCGTCTAAATTTGCTGTCGTGTAAAGTCATTTGTCTGCACACTTGCTGGTTGTCAGGTCACCAGTATCCGACAGTCAGTTTACCTGTTCTGTACCTGTCTGCCCATACTTGCCTTGTGTCCCTGTAGAAAAAAATCATCTCTTCTTATTTCCCTGTATTATTGGTGGCTGACCCTCTGCGAGGATATTGCAGATTTCATCTTGCGCTGTCCCTTCTGTGTCCAGAACAATACTCCAAAAAAAGCTTCTCACTGCCCGGCTACTTCTTTTGTCCAAACCAACTGCTCCTTGGCAGTATATTGAGATGAATTTGATTATCAACCTTCTAGTATCGGACAGGTGTACTGTCATTTGGGTAGTTGGGGATCGCTTCTTTAAGATGGCCCATTTCACTCTACTTTCTGGTCTTCCATTTGCCTCTTTGCTTGCCAAGAGATTCATCCAACATATTTTCTGCCTCCATGGTTTACTTCTTTTGACAAAGTCACTGGCAAAGTGCTGAAGGGGAGATACATTTCACTTAGGCTATTAGTGTCAGTGATTTGAAACACAGGAGTTTGCTCCAGCATACTATGTGTTGAGTGTTATGTTCTGCTACAAACACTAATGAAAGAAAGGGAAATCTGTCCCTACAATAGAACTAAGCTCAATCCCTATGATGTAACGGGGAACCTGATCCTGCGATCAGACCGCTAAAGTCCTCAGCTAGTCTGAACGAAGACCTATAGATGCGAGGAAGGGATCCCTACAAGCACTAGGGACTGGGAGAAAAGATGGACACCTCCTAACAGAAGTTGTAGCAGTAAAAAGAAAAACAAAACAACATAGAACATGGAGGTCAGAAGACCAAGCAAAACTATTTGAGTAAGGTACAAAAGCACCCGGCTAGCTTAAGAGTAGAAGTTACAATGAAGTCCAGCAAAGCCAGAAGGGCGGAGCAGGATTAAGTAGGCAAAAAAGGTCATGTGACCAGCAAAATAGAAAAAAACTAACAGGAGAGTTCTAAATTGAGAGGGATTAACCGGCAATTTTAAGGGCTGGGTTTTTGTGGACATCCATGGAGCGGGAGGGAGGTTGTCCACCTTAACTCCATCCCAGGGTGTGGTCTGCGGTTTAAATAGTCGGCCTTCTGTTGAGTGTGTTTGGAAAGACTAACTCCACGAAAGTGATTGTGTTGGTGCTAAACGTGACTTTGTGTTTTTGCTAACCCTGAGCAGATGGATCCCCGCAGGCATATGGACTGTGAGTTACCATTTTGTTTTAAACATAATAGAAAGGTACGGCGCTCCAGATAGCCTATAGAGCAAGAACCCAGTAATACTAGTGGTGGACTAGCAATGAACTGGTGATGTACATATAGAGCTGGAAGCCTGCAATAGGGAGAAACCAAACACTCATGCACAGTGAATTGCGAGGGATAAACAGAATGTGGAAGCTTACCCTGCTTTTGGCTGAGTAGCAAATTCCTGTGGGGATAGGTGGAGATTGATGAGTGCAGGACAAGCAGTTAGGTTAATGAAGCGTGCTCTGATGTCCAAGATAGAGATGATGCAGCGTGCTAAGCAGAGCCAGCAACGCTCCGGCCAGAAGCGTCCTGGGTGCTCAGCAGTGAAAAAGAGGACAATGTGCTGACAACGTGTGACGTCACTAAGCTGGGCTACGGGGCCTGGCTGAGGCCAAAAAACCAACGTGTTTCGAAGGCAAACGCCCTTCTTCGCCCTGACGTTGGTCCTACTCCAAGCGGTATAGGCTTGAATGCCAACTGCCAATTATGTAAATCAGATGATTTGCATCTCTGTAATGAGGAGGAGTGTGGTCTAATGACATCAACACCCTATATAAGGTGTGCTTAATTATTAGGCAACTTCCTTTCCTTTGGCAAAATGGGTCAGAAGAGAGATTTGACGGACTCTGAAAAGTCAAAAATTGTGAGATGTCTTGCAGAGGGATGCAGCAGTCTTGAAATTGCCAAACTTTTGAAGCATGATCACCGAACAATCAAGCGTTTCATGGCAAATAGCCAACAGGGTCGCAAGAAGCGTGTTGATAAAAAAGGCGCAAAATAACTACCCATGAATTGAGGAAAATCAAGCGTGAAGCTGCCAAGATGCCATTTGCCACCAGTTTTGCCATATTTCAGAGCTGCAACGTTACTGGAGTATCAAAAATCACAAGGTGTGCCATACTCGGGGACATGGCCAAGGTAAGGAAGGCTGAAAAACGACCACCTTTGAACAAGAAACATAAGATAAAACGTCAAGACTGGGCCAAGAAATATGTTAAGACTGATTTTTCTAAGGTTTTATGGACTGATGAAATGAGAGTGACTCTTGATGGGCCAGATGGATGGGCCCAAGGCTGGATCAGTAAAGGGCAGAGAGCTCCACTCCGACTCAGATGCCAGCAAGGTGGAGGTGGGGTACTGGTATGGGCTGGTATCATCAAAGATGAACTTGTGGGATCTTTTCGGGTTGAGGATGGAGTGAAGCTCAACTCCCAGACCTACTGCCAGTTTCCGGAAGACACCTTTTTCAAGCAGTGGTACAGGAAGAAGTCGGTATCGTTCAAGAAAAATATGATTTTCATGCAAGACAATGCTCCATCACATGAATCCAAATACTCCACAGCGTGGCTGGCCAGTAAAGGTCTAAAAGAAGAAAAAATAATGACATGGCCCCCTTGTTCACCTGATTTGAACCCCATAGAGAACCTGTGGTCCCTCATAAAATGTGAGATCTACAGTGAGGGAAAACAGTATACCTCTCGGAACAGTGTTTGGGAGGCTGTGGTGGCTGCTGCATGCAATGTGGATCGTAAACAGATCAAGCAACTGACAGAATCTGTGGATGGAAGGCTTTTGAGTGTCATCGTAAAGAAAGGTGGATATATTGGACACTGACTTTTTTGTTTTTGTTTTTGAATGTCAGAAATATTTATTTCTAAATTTTGTGTTGTTATATTGGGTTACCTGGTGAAAATAAACAAGTGAGATGAGTATATATTTGTTTTTATTAAGTTGCCCAATAATTCCGCACAGTAATAGTTACCTGCACAAACAGATATCCTCCTAAGATAGCCAAATCTAAAAAAAACCCACTCCAACTTCCAAAAATATTAAGCTTTGATATTTATGAGTCTTTCGGGTTGATTGAGAACATAGTTGTTGTTCAATAATAAAAGAGAATCCTCTCAAATACAACTTGCCTAATAATTCTGCACACAGTGTATAGGATATCTGGAGCGCGGTACCTTTCTTTTATGTTTATTTTCTATTTAATTTGACAGTGTAAGCACAGTCTCTATCTAGGTTCCAGCTGCCCACATTCCCTACTGGTAGCGCCAGTGTATTTTTACCATTTTGTTTTATTTTCCTGTTTTGCCCAAAGGGTTGTATTTTTACTTCACTATGGTTTATGCCACATGAACCTGATAAACCAGTGAAGGACTTAAAGAGACAGTGTTCATGTGTCTACCTCCATGTACCATGCACAACTGAATGAGCTGATCTACCTCACTCTCCATATAATCTCAGATAGAGGCGTCCAATTTACATCTCATTTCTGGAGTGTTATCTTCAAACTACTAAATGTCACCTTGAATTTCTCTTCAACCTACCATCTGCAATCCAATGGTCAGGTAGAGTTGGTCAACCAGATCCTGACCAACTTCCTACCACAATTCATCAATGCTCACTACAATGATTAGGCCTAACTGCTGCTTTGAGCCAAATTCTCATACAACCATGTAAGTCCTCTGCTAAATGCCTATTTTTTGTGCTATACAGACAACATCCCAATATTCTGTTTCCTGTGTCTACCACCACAGACATTCCTGCTGCTGAAGCCAATATCAAGGGATTTTCTAAGACCTGGAAAGACACCAAGACCACTTTGCTTATGTCCTCTGAACAGAAGAAGGCACATGCAGACAAGAGATGTCTGGACCGCCTCTGTATCATCCTGGGGATAAGGTTTGGCTGTCTTCTAAGCATGTCTGTCTCAAGCTAGCCTCCTATAAATTGGGTCCTCGCTTCATTGCCCGTACAAAGTTCTCAAACACATAAATCCTGTAGCCTACAAGCTCAAGCTCCTGGCCTCTTTACATATCCCTAATTAATTTCATGTGTCTCTCCTCAAGCCTGTCATCCTCAGTACCTTCTTCAAAGATCCAGGTTCCACTCATGCTCCAGTTAGCTTGGAAGACATTTTGAAGTAGAGAATATTCTGGCCACAAAAAAAGGTAAGAGGAAAAACCTTTTTTTCTTGCTGAATGGAAGAGGTTCTGTCCTGATGATAGGTTGTGGGAGGCCAAAGAGAATATCCATGCCCCTCTCCTCCTGGAGGGATTTCTTAGAGGCTTGAAGAATAGGGGTGTAAAGGGGGTACTGTAGCTCCTGCATCCCTACATGCATCACCCCTCCCCGGCAGGGATGCCGACTCACTAACCACCATGGCACTGTCCCACACCTCCTCCTCCAGCTGCCCAGGGTCTGCAAAAGGCTCCCAGTGTCAGGGACACCGCACTGCACTTGCTCACTGAGCCAGTGCGCGTGTCCTGAGTAAACAAACTGTGCCCCAAAAGATACCTGTGGAGCGAGGCAGCAGCGATGAAAGATGCGTGATTCAGGCAACCAGGACCTGAAGCACGTGACTGCCAAGGGGCGGAGCCAACCACAGGTCTCTCGGAGGAAGCAGGAACAGATAGAGAATGCTTCAGGCACAGTAGGACCTGAAGCACCTGACTGCTGGGGGCATGGCCTAAGCTCAGGAGAACTAGGAGATGAAGGAAAACTCCTAGAAGGGTAACTACGAAATAAAGTTACCAAGGGGCATAGACAGAATGGATAATCAGGATAGCCAGGTCATACACAGAGGGAGCAACGCAGTACAAGAGGAGCAGGCAGAGAGTAATCAGAACATAGCCAAGGGGTCATACACAGAGGGAGCAACGCAGTACAAGAGGAGCAGGCAGAGAATAATCAGAACATAGCCAAGAGGTCATAGACAAACAGTACAAAAGGGTCAGGCAAAACTCGTAACAGGGACACAGCCAAATCAGAACCAGACAGACAAAATGTAGCACAGGCACAAAGCACTGGCACAGGCACAGGGTCAGACACACTCAGCCAAAGGTCAGAGTATAAATGACAAAGATTGGCCTCACAGTGAGGCTTTAAAAAGCCTCCCAGGACCCAGAAAGAGGCCAACCGAGTTAACCCCGTGACTACCTGGCCCGAGAACCCAGTAAACCATGACACCCACACCCAGTCACTGTGCTTAGGGCGTGCAGGCTCCCTCCTTAAAGGAACAGCACACGCCGTCCTAAAGTGTCTCCAGCCAATGGCTGGGAGACACTTATTATTTAAGGCACCTGCACCTGATGGGAGGTGCCTGAACAATGGGTAAAGTCAGTTGTTTGCACGCTTGCTAGCTTTCAGGTCCCCAGTATCCGCCAGTCAGTTTACCTGTCCTGTAACAGTCTGCCCATACTTGCCTTGTGTCTCTGTATTCCAGCCATGTCCGCCAGCACCTGGCTGCCAGTATATTAGCTGTGGCTGGCAACACCTGTCTGCCTGTACAGCAGGCATGCTTGCACCTGTCTGCCTGCACATCAGCCATGTCTGACAGCACCAGCCTACCTAAAAAATCAGCCATGCCCATCTGCACCAGTCTGCCTGTATGTTAGCCGTGCCCTCCAACACCTGCCTGCACCTGCTGTGCCAGTATGTATACCAGCCATACCTGCCTGCACCTGCTGTGTCAGTGTGTATACCAGTAACCAAAGGAAAAATATTGGCCTATCTTTGTCACTCATACAAAGCAAAACGTAACCCAAAAAGAAATATAGGACACTAGAGTGTATCAAGTAAAATGATAACAATCTTTATTAAACAATTAATAGAGACATAAGACAAATATAAATATTAAAAAGGAGGAAAAGGGACACCAACAGTTATATGAAAAAGTTTGGGCCACCCCTATTAATCTTAAGCTTAATGTTTGATAAAAATTGGTGTTTTTGCAACAGCTATTTCAGTTTGATATATCTAATAACTATTGGACACAGTAATGTTTCTGCCTTGAAATGAGGTTTATTGTACTAACAGAAAATGTGCAATCTGCATCCAAACAAAATTTGACAGGTGCATAAGTATGGGCACCCTTATCATTTTCTTGTTTTAAATACTCCTACCTACTTTTTACTGACTTACTAAAGCACTTTTTTTGGTTTTGTAACCTCATTGAGCTTTGAACTTCATAGCCAGGTGTATACAAACATGAGAAAAGCTACTTAAAGTGGGCACTTGCAAGTTGTTCTCCTGTTTGAATCTCCTCTGAAGAGTGGCATCATGGGCTCCTCAAAACAACTGTCAAATGATCTGAAAACAAAGATTATTCAACATAGTTGTTCAGGGGAAGGAAACTAAAAGCTGTCTCAGAGATGTAACCTGTCAGTTTCCACTGTGAGGAACATAGTAAGGAAATGGAAGAACACAGGGACAGTTCCTGTTAAGGCCAGAAGTGGCAGGCCAAGAAAAACATCAGAAAGGCAGAGAAGAAGAATGGTGAGATCAGTCAAGGACAATCCTCAGACCACCTCCAGAGAGCTGCAGCATCAACTTGCTGCAGATGGTGTCACTGTGCATCGGTCAACTATACAACGCACTTTGCACAAGGAGAAGCTGTATGGGAGAGTGATGCAAAAGAAGCCGTTTCTGCAAGCACGCCACAACAGAGTCGGCTGAGGTATGCAAAAGCACATTTGGAGAAGCCAATTTCTTTTTGGAAGAAGGTCCTGTGGACTGATAGAACCAAGATTGAGTTGTTTGGTCATACAAAAAGGCTTTATGCATGCCGTCAAAAAAACACAGCATTCCAAGAAAAATACTTGCTACCCACAGTAAAATTTGGTGGAGGTTCCATCATGCTTTGGGGCTGTGTGGCCAATGTCGGCACCGGGAATCTTGTTAAAGTTGAGGGGACGCATGGATTCCACTCAGTATCAGCAGATTCTTGACAATAATGTTCAAGAATCAGTGACAAAGTTGAAGTTACGCAGGGGACAGATCTTTCAGCAAGACAATGATCCAAAACACCGCTCCAAATCTACTCAGGCATTCATGCAGAGGAACAATTACAATGTTCTGGAATGGCCATCCCAGTCCCCAGACCTGAATATCATTGAACATCTGTGTGATCATTTGAAGAGGGCTGTCCATGCTCGGCGACCATCAAACTTAACTGAACTGGAATTGTTTTGTAAAGAGGAATGGTCAAAAATACCTTCATCCAGGATCCAGGAACTCATTAAAAGCTACAGGAAGCGACTAGAGGCTGTTATTTTTGCAAAAGGAGGATCTACTAAATATTAATGTCACTTTTCTGGTGAGGTGCCCATACTTATGCACCTGTCAAATTTTGTTTGGATGCAGATTGCACATTTTCTGTTAGTACAATAAACCTCATTTCAAGGCAGAAACATTACTGTGTCCAATAGTTAATAGATATATCAAACTGAAATAGCTGTTGCAAAAACACCAATTTTTATCAAACATTAAGCTTAAGATTAATAGGGGTGCCCAAACTTTTTCATATAACTGTAAGTGCCATGTCCGTACAGGAGGTATAAAACCATTGGGGTAGAAATACATGAAGCAAAAAATTGGAGAATCAAAAGAGGCTGTATATCTGAGAAGTGTTAGATAGAAAGTTCTCCATAGTCCCTCAGTACTCCAATAATAATAAGAAGCAGCATACAAATGAGTACATAGAAATCCTAATGGGCTATGCAAAGTGCTTGAGCAAAAAATAGAAAAAGCCAATTATGTAATAGTAAAGAGGTAAATCAGCCTTCAGTCCTCAAAGTAATAAATTGTAAATATAAGCAGACAAGTGTGAAAAAAAGCCCAAAAGTGGATGCATGTAGATACAGTAAACAGCAAAAAATGTATCATTTAGTCCTGAGAAATTAAGCAGCCACCATAAATGAAGATATAGTAATGATTAGTGTTGAGCGATACGATAATGCAAATATCGGCTATCGGCCGATATTAGCTCTATCGGCCTTTCGATAATTCGTTTCGATATTTTCGTCTTATCGAATACCGGAATCGGATTTGTCACTGTCACTGTGAGTGTCCGTCGGTCGGGTCTGTCAGGAGTCAGCGGCACTTACCTGGCAGAAGATCTCCGGCGGTCACGTCCTGGACTGCTTGATGGCCGCCATTATCTTCTCCCTGGCGGTCACATGCAGTTTTTCGCGATAACTGCAGTGACTGCAGGGTAATCCCGGCCGTAAACCAGTCCGATGACGTCACCACCGGGAAGCAGGTAATCAGCTGTGCTGCGCCGGAATGACAGGCTCTGCCTGTCATTCTGATGTAGCAGAGCTGGATCGTCGTGGGACACTCGTTACTATGGACTGCGTCGGTCAGGTGGTATACTTTTTTTTTTTTTTTCATTTTTTTACAGGAGATCGATAGCGTCGCAGGATGAGACTGTAATAAAAGTAATGAAAACTGTGTTTTTTTTTTTTATTAAATTAAAAAACTTTTTTATAAACATTCACCCGTCCGGGTACATAAACAATTTAACTATTTATCAACAATTTAACTATTTACATACAGGGACCCTGTCCCGGTTATTTATACTTCTTTGGCAGGGGTGTTCCAGGTACCACCTGGTACTCTTCTGATGCTTGCCAAACATCCGAGGCACCAAGGACCACCAGGACCTGATGACGTCGTGTGGCCTGTACAGTCAAGTCGTGACCCGCTATCTGGGTCTGTGTGGCCACCTCTTTCATCTCCCTCCGGGTCTGGAACCCTATGTCCCGGACTGAACGAACCCCAGGGGGCCTAACAGGCGCCGGGTACGGGCCAGCTATACTTATCATGTACATAGCTGGGGCTGCTGAGGAGACCACTGAGGGAGGCTTGGGAGATTTACGGCGTGGGGTGGGCACTTGTGCAGAGGCCTGGATGTGGGAGGCTGAAGGCTCCGAGGGTCTCACAGGTTCCTGACACACTGGGGAGTAGGGGTCGCACCTGGTAACATTTAGGGCGTACCATCCATTGTAACCCCAGTGTCGGGTGTAAGTCACCAAGTCTCCTGGCAACAGGTCCCTCCCCGGGTGTCCTTCTGGGAGGTGAGCCTCCATGTCCCGCCGGTTCACAAAGACTTCTAAATAAAGTCCAGGCTCCTTGATGAAGCCCCAACCACCTTTCAATTTAAAGCTCCGTACTGCACCCTTACGCCGCTGCTCACAAAGGGTTCCTTTATCCTTTCTCATCCGGTCCTTATCTGCCCGGTCCTTCTCCAGGTTACGTTGCCGAAGTTTTTGGGATTCTCGCTGCTCCCTTTGTCGCTCTGCTTCCCGCTCCCAACGTCTCCACTCTTCCTCCTGACGCCGGTTGAAATTCTCCTCCACCAGCTGCTCCATGTCTCCACCACTCCACTGCAGCTTACAGTGTCCGGTTTGCGGCAGCTCTCCTGTCGCCCCCCAGTCCTGGCGGCGCTCCCCTGCGGAGGAAGCAGACGGCTCTAAATCAGATGACAGTCGGGGCTCCGGTACAGGCAGGTAGTGCTCTGGTGCCTGCGCGGCCTCCTCCATGAGGACGGGTGTCGCTTCTTCTGTCTCAGCGACGGGGGCAGACAGCGGGATCTGGGGTGCTGACGGTGCTGCGGTTTTTGCAGGAACGGGTGCCTCCACTGCGACAACGTCAACCGGATCACATTGCAAGGACTCCTCTACTAGAACGGGTGCCTCACCTTCTGGTACAGACACTTCAGGTAAGAGGGATTGGCGCCGCTCCAAGTTTAGTTTTAGGGCACGCCAGCTCGCTTCCATCCTGGCGACCTCCTCCCGGTGCCGGGCCAGGCCTCTTAGGGTATCCGCCGCTTCTTGCAGCGTAGGAGGGTTTCCAGGCCGGGTGCCCAACGGTGGTTCCGTGGCGATCGGGTCGCTTCCGTGGGGGGAGAGCTCTGACTGCTCCATCCCTTCACACTTCTTCTCGTGTCCATTAGCCATCTCTGCCAAGTCACTTGTGTCATTAGCATCTGGAGAGGGCCCCTCTTTTGTAGGGAGGCGGGACCTTCGTGTTAGTTTCCACACACTGAGGAGGATGAGGAGGCGGAACTGAAGAGCTGTGGGGCAGGATCTTACATTGCAGTATCATTTAGAGCCATCGTTTTCGCGTCACTGAGTGAGTGTACAGTACACCCATGAAGAGCACGCCCTTCTTCTTCACCAGTGCCTCGTCGTGACGCAGATATGGCGGAAAAATGGCAAATACATTCTCTGATGATTTTAGCAATTCTCAAGCACAAAACCAGTTCAATTCAGGCACACAGGACTCGCTTATAGCGAGCTGCAGAATCCTGTTCGTGACGCCCAAGTTGAGTCGCACAGAGCCAGAGGTTTTGGGGGTACTCGGCACCGAGCCCGTCGACTTCTATGGGTATGTCACGGCTTTACCCGGCAATTGAATCAGAGTCTATTTTACTATGTAGAAGTGTATAAACTATAAATATATGTATATATATGTCACAATGACATGTATATATATATATACATGTATTCTATGTGTGTATATTTTGTGTTTACAACGTAAGAAAGGGTTTTTTTTTGTTGCGATATTTTGTTCCCATAGACTTACATGGGACTTCCGCTATCGAAATCGGATATCGACGATATTTAGTGCTATCGGCGATACAATTTCGATACGATATTTTTAGATATCGAGCACTATCGCTCAACACTAGTAATGATCCAGCAAAACATGATAACAATGCAAAGTATAAGGAAAGAAGTCCACCAATTGTTCTTAACGCCAGGCTAGCAATATGACGCAGTAAAATCCCAATGTGCGTTTCGCATTTGGCTTCCTCTGGGGGCGTATTGATAAACGGTTTGTGTCCTGAGGAAGATATCTAGAATGACTTTGAAGCGCGTTGACTAAATAACCTGAAATAAAAAATCCTTTATTATACTTCCATTTGGATCTTCATTGCCTACCATCAGAGCAGATAAACCACAATTGTCTCCTTTACTTCGCTTTTCTGGTCGGTAGACCCGTGGATCTGCAGCAGCTGTTTTGTTGCTTATTCATGGTTATGTGTCACACAACTTTATCAGGTTAGCATATCCTTCATTTGCATATTTTTTTCTCAGATAAGACCCTATTTGTGCTTTTTTGCTCCTAGTTTCTACTATAACATCTGGTCCTGGCAATCCAGCAACATTGGTTACATTAAGGCCTGCATGGGCATAACGCCCTCACAGCAAAAGTCTATACAAACAGCCCATACCCCCAACTTCATGTAATGTGCCAGAGCATAGGAGATGAGCACCTAACCCATGGCTACCACACCGCACCACATTACAGTCATGGACAAAAGTTTTGAGAATGACACAAATAGTAATTTTTACAAAGTCTACTGCTTCACTTTTTCTAATGGCAATTTGCATATACTCCAGAATGTTATAAAGAGTGATCAGCTTAACAGCAATTACTTGCAAAGTCAATATTTGGCTAGAAAATGAACTTTATCCCCAAAACACATTTCAACATCATTGCAGCCCTGCCTTAAAAGGACCAGCTAACCTCTTTTCAGTGACTGCTCCATTAACACAGGTGTGGGCGTTGATGAGGTCATGGCTGGAGATCAATCTCTCATGATTAAGTAAGAATGATACCACTGGACACTTTAAAAGGAGGCTGGTGTTTGGCATAATTGTTTCTCTTCTGTTAACCATGGTTATCTCTAAAGAAACACGTGCAGTCATCATTGCAATGCACAAAAATGGCCTAACAGGGAAGAGTATCGCAGCTAGAAAGATTGCACCTCAGTCAACAATCTATCGCATCATCAAGAACTTCAAGGAGAGAGGTTCCATTGTTGCCAAAAAGGCTCCAGGGCGCCTAAGAAAGACCAGCAAGCGCCAGGCCGTCTCTTAAAAGTGTTTCAGCTGCGGGATCGGGCTACCAGCAGTGCAGAGCTTGCTCAGGAATGGAAGCAGGCAGGTGTGAGTGCATCTGCACGCACTGTGAGGCAGAGACTCTTGGAGCAAGGCCTGGTCTCAAGGAGGGCAGCAAAGAAGCCACTTCTCTCCAGAAAAAACATCATGGACAGACTGATATTCTGCAAAAGGTACAGGCAGTGGACTGCTGAGGACTGGGGTAAAGTTATTTTCTCTGATAAATCCCCTTTTCGATTGTTTGGGACATCAGGAAAACGCCTCATTCGGAGAAGACAAGGTGAGCGCTACCACCAGTCTTGTCTCATGCCAACTGTTAAGCATCCTGAAACCATTCATGTGTGGGGCTGCTTCTCAGCCAAGGGAATCGGCTTTCTCACAGTCTTGCTTAAAAACACAGCCATGAATAAAGAATGGTACCAGAATGTCCTCCAAGAGCATCTTCTCCCAACCCTCCAAGAGCAGTTTGGCGATCAACAATGCCTTTTCCAGCATGATGGAGCACCTTGCCATAAAGCAAAGGCGATAACTAAATGGCTCAGGAAACAAAAACATAGAGATTTTGGGTCCATGGCCTGGAAACTCCCCAGATCTTAATCCCATTGAGAACTTGTGGTCAATCATCAAGAGACGGGTGGACAAACAAAAACCTAAAAATTCTGACAAAATGAAAGCATTGATTATGCAAGAATGGACTGCTATCAGTCAGGATTTGGTCCAGAAGTTGATTGAGAGCATGCCAGGGAGAATTGCAGAGGTCCTGAAGAAGAAGGGTCAGCACTGCAAATATTGACTTGCTGCATTAACTCATTCTAGCTGTCAATATAAGCTTTTGTTACTCATATGTTTGCAATTATATTTCTGTCTGTGATAAAAACATCTGTCAAACACACATAAAAACCAGAGGGCAGCAGATCATGTGAAAATATAATATTTATGTCATTCTTAAAACTTTTGGCCATGACTGTACACTTGCTAAGCTTGTGCTAGATCCTTTCCTCTTGAGACTCCTTGCATTCCTTTTGTAATTAGGCCCTATCCTTAAAATACCTTAAGTGTATTATCATTATTATTATTATTGTCTAATTTAGAGGTATAATTTGCCTTATTATTGAACTACAATTTCTTCTACTGAAAAATAAGACATAGCAGCTTCAGAAAATGTATATTCCCTGTTGTCCATCAGTAAAGGCTCTTTTACGACACTGTAGCACATGTTTCACCTTCACAAATTACAAGCCACTGTAGAGATCAACACCAGGTTACTTGACAAGATCTCAGAACAATTGAGTGAAAATTAAAATAGCCTGTTTAACATATATTCTGGAATGCATTCCATTGATGCATTTATTGACTATTTCTCTTCTGAGAGGTTATCTAGGACTCTAAATTGTTGCAATTTGTTTCACCATTGAAAGTGCTGAAATGTTCTCATTTACATAACATCAAAATTCAGACTTACGTACTTAGGTTATATTCAGATGTATACATTTTCTGCTATGGATTTTCCACATTAGATTGTGCATAACTTTCAAAAGGGTGAAATTCACTGTGAAAATCTGCAGCATAATATGCTGCAGAGGTAAAATCCTCACTGCAGGTCCATTTTTAGTGGATTTTTTTTCCTTTTTTGAGTCATGTGGATGAGGTTTAGCAAAATCTCATCCATTATAAAATTGTCTTTCATATCTCGCTCACTTTCAGATCTCTCTCAGTTGCAGTGAGAGTGGCGACTGCTGAAATTTTCAAGTAGGTCAGATACATTTTCTGGCAGATGAGACCAGAGGGAAATCAATCAGATTTATACACTATTTACACATACCAAATTTGGATTTACATTTGTCTGGATGAATAGCAACTGATGCCACATCTGTATAGTGTATGTAAATGTAGCCTACGACTGACCTTACACATTCGATAACAGCAGGTCAAAATACTTGTCTGGCCAATGGCTATTCATCCTCAAAGCTATCATCATAAACATGCACGTTTTGTTGAGCATGCATGTTTATTCCAAACGCATGGAGTAATTCACTGTCAGACAATCTGGTTTCAGTTTGTTTATGGCAGGTAGAAAGGGGCTCAGGGTAAAATCCAATATACCTGATCTATCAGTCAGTAGTCCCCTCGCACATACATGTCAGCCAATCCTAGGGAATTCCCTGACTTTTATCTTATATGTTTGACTGGTTTAAAGTTTCTTATATTTTTAAAAGGATTGTCCAGGCTTGGGACAAAAGTCTAATCACTCTACAGTATATGACTGCAGACTGATGAACAGAGACAGCATATGGTGCGCCATTGTCAGAATTCCCCAATATTCCCAGTCGGTGCAAGTTGGTGATCACATGACCGGCCATTCACACCGGAAATACCTAGGTATCGTAACAGTATGCACAAAGCACGTTGTCACAATTCAGCCATCATGGAGAGTGACTGAAGACTTTTGTCCCAAGCTCTGACAACTCATTTAAGTTTTTGATTGGCTACAATATGGCTGATCAACTGCCTGTCTAATGGTTTCTTTAATAACCATTAAAAACAGCAGATCTTAGACGGTTTATCAGAAAATTAAAGAAAAGTGGTGAAATATTTGGCAATCAATCCAAGTACATGTAGATTGAGTGCACAACTGTTCAAAAAATCCAATATGACCAATCACCATTGCTCACCGAGGATGACAAAATATTTTCAAATGATGACTGGTTAAAAACAGTTGAAGTTAGCTGACGAGATGGTCAGCCATGTTGAATTTTTTGTGCCGTTCGTCATCTGCAAAGTTGATGAATCACAATTGCTTGTTGGTCAATTGCCTTTCACCCGAGCATGTCTGTTTATTTTCCACAAGTGCAGGATCGGTTCTCAATGCCAACATTTCTATTAATAATCTGAGATACAACTGATCGGTTAAGCCTAATCTGTTTATTGCCGGCATTAGTTATTCAATCAGTCGTATCAATACTGCTGGAAGGATAGGCAGGAGCTGGGGTTAAAGGTCCAACTGTTCATTCAATTATAGCCTATGACATATCTTCAAGCAGCTATAAACATTTACTATGCACACAGTTCAGATAAAGTATAAAAAAATGTAGCAACACAGGAAATGTCTAAAAAATTGTGGCATGCACCATAAAATATCAACTGAAAAATATCAGGCATTAGAACGATTATATTTATGATGCATTTATTAAAATTAAATTTTGCTGATAAAAGCTTAAAGTGAACCTGTCAGCAGGATTTTACTAAGTAAACTACAGACACTGTTAGGTTGCTGCCATTAGACTGATTAAAATGAGTCCTTGGTTGATGAAAACCATCTTGTGGTTGTTGTTTATCTGTATTTGTAGTTTTCAGTTAATGAGATTCTCGTTCTTAGGTGCGGCCTGTGGGTGTGGCCGTTGGTGGGGCTTTATGAGATGCTCTGCTTACATATTGATCCTTATGGGCTTATGTCTCCTATTTTACATAACGCATATAATATTATTGGCTTAGAAAAAAAATTTAACTTCAGCAACTTCTCCGGAGCCATTTTGCTGCAGCCAAATTTTTTCCTCCAATAAAATGGAGCCAGTACATGCATAGTACCATCTATAGCTTGTCGATAGATGCTACTGCGCAAACGCTGTGCCCGCCATTTTGCTGCAGCCAATTTTTTTCCCCTTTAGAAAGATGGTGCATGCTACTGCACATGTGCTTTGATCATTTTGCTAGAGGAAAAAAATTGGGCTGCAACAAAATGGCGCTTGCACAGTGGCATCTATAGGCAAGCGAACGATCCTACTGCGCATGCGCCGCCGCTGGTGCAATTTTGCTGAAGTAAATTTTTTTTCTAAGCCAACAATATTATATGCATTATGTAACATAGGGGCAGGTTGCTGAGGGATCAGTGATCAGTGCCCTGTCATAAACCATAAGGATGAATAAATAAGCAGATCACCACATAGAGCCTCCCCGGGATGGAGACAGCACATTGTGTTAAGTTGTGGAGTGGAACGGCACAGCGCCATCAAATGTATAGTGGCCGCAGTGGGGTACAACAGATCAAAACCTATTCTTTCATATAGGGGCTGATGTGCAGCACACGGCCGCAAATACTGCACAGTTGACAGAGCTGTGGCATGAAACTCTGCCACTGATTACATCTGGTCAATGCCTGAGCTGAGAACAGCTGATCAGTGGGGGTGTCGGGTGCCACGCCCTAATCGATCTGATGACCTATCCTAAGAAGCCACATACAGTGGGTACAAAAAGTATTCAGACCCCTTTAAATTTTTCACTCTTTGTTTTATTGCAGCCATTTGGTAAATTCAAAAAAGCTCATTTTTTCTGATTAATGTACACACTGCACCCCATCTTGACTGAAAAAAACAAAAATGTAGACATTTTTGCAAATTTATTAAAAAAGAAAAACTGAAATATCACATCGTCATAAGTTTTCAGGCCCTTTGCTCAGACACTCATATTTAAGTCACATGCTGTCTTTTCCTTGTGATCCTCCTTTAGATGGTTCTACTCCTTCATTAGAGTCCAGCTGTGTTTAATTAAACTGATAGGACTTGATCTGTAAAGGCACACATCTGTCTATATAATACCTCACAGCTCACAGTGCATGTCAGACCAAATGAGAATCATGAGGTCAAAGGAACTGACCAAAGAGCTCAGAGACAGAATTGTGGCAAGGCACAGATCTGGTCAGGGTTACAAAAGAATTTCTGCAGTACTCTTTGTTCCCAAGAGCACAGTGGCCTCCATAATCCTTAAATGGAAGAAGTTTGGGACCACCAGAAGTCTTCCTAGACCTGGTCGTCCAGCCAAACTAAGCAATCGTGGGAGAAGAACCTTGGTGAAAGAAGTAAAGAAGAACCCCAATATCATTGTGGCTGAGCACCACAGATGCAGTAGGGATATGGGAGAAGTTCCACAAGGTCAACTATCACTGCAGCCCTCCACTAGTTGGACCTTTATGGCACAGTGGCCTGACAGAAGCCTCTTCTCAGTGTAATACATATGAAAGCCAGCATAGAGTTTGCTAAAAAACACATGAAGGACTCCTAGACTATGAGAAATAAGATTCTCTGGTCTGATGAGACGAAGATAGAACTTTTTGGTGATAATTCTAAGCGGTATTTGTGGAGAAAACCAGGCACTGCTCATCACCTGCCCAATACAATCCCAACAGTGAAACATGGTGGTGGTAGTATCATGCTATGGGGGTGTTTTTCAGCTGCAGGGACAGGACGACTGGTTTCAATTGAAGGAAACATGAATGCGGCCAAGTACAGAGATATCCTGGATGAAAACCTCTTCCAGAGTGCTCTGGACCTCAGACTTGGCCGAAGGTTCACCTTCCAACAAGCCAATGACCCTAAGCACTCATCTAAAATAACAAAGGAGTGGCTTCAGAACAAATCTGTGACCATTCTTGACTGGCCCAGCCAGAGCGCTGACCTAAACACAATTGAGCATCTCTGGAGAGACCTGAAAATGGCTGTCCACCAACGTTCACCATCCAACCTGACAGAACTGGAAAGGATCTGCAAGGAAGAGTGGCAGAGGATCCCCAAATCCAGGTGTGAAAAACTTGTTGGATCATTCCCAAGAAAACTCATGGCTGTACTAGCTCAAAAGGTGCTTCTACTCAATACTGAGCAAAGGGTCTGAATACTTATGACCATGTGGTGTTTCAGTTTTTCTTTTTTAATAAATTTGCAAAAATTTCTACATTTCTGTTTTTTTCAGTCAAGATAGGGCGCAGAGTGTACATTAATGAGAAAAAAAGTGAACTTTTTTGAACTTACCAAATGGCTGCAATGAAACAAAGAGTTAAAATTTAAAGGGGTCTGAATACTTTCCATTCCCACTGTAGTATGATGACAGACCTGTATCCTAAGGTTGGACAACCCCTTTAAATGTGTCCATTAGAGTAAATGGACCTAAGAACCACCTCTTTCCAGAGTTTCCATTTCAGCAGTGACCTCATCCTGGCGTTTTCTGCTTACATCAGCATTTTTCCAGCCAAAGATGGAGGATGCTAGATAGGAGAAACTCCTTCAGTGCCTGAAAGATTTTAGCAAGAGTGATTGTTTCTGTAGCTTATTGAAACTCTTGCACACGTATTTACAGGAGTGATTTTTATATATGTATTCAATTATGTTTTGAGGTTCCTGAACACCTTGAAGCATTTTATGATGCAAATATTACTCTGAATATTTTAATTTTCAGATTAAATTAGTAATCATCTCCGGTGAAATCAATATGTTGCAATACTAAAATATATGCAAAATATCACATCAAAATTCTACCTTAGAACTACAACTTTGATTCCTACAAAAAGTATATAAATTAGAAGCCAACCCCTCGGTCGGAACTACAGATGTGAAACTCAATCAGGCAGCACAAATGGCATAATCATGTAAAGAAGCAAAATATATTGATTCCCCAGATATTAACGATGTGCTTTATTGGCTGCATTAACTTACCAAAATATAATCAATTCAGATCAATAAATTCCATTTCCATGGTTCTGCAGAATTTCACAGTTTTTCTTCCCACCATAACCACAACTAGTGTCCTGAGTGAGGATGTCTGGAGTTAGGTGCGGACGTAGCATGAGCTGATGCAAGTTTTATTACTGGAATGGGTTTGGAATAAATATATAATGTGCAAACATCCATCCTTGTGGAGCTTGATGTCCTGGTGCTACATGCATGGGAGTAATATATAGAACAAAGCAATTCTGCATATATCACTGTTAAATAATCTACCAAATATTGAAATAATGTAAGATACAGTTGGTGGAGACACATCTGCTGCAGATCCAGACAGCAGCCAGCTTTTTTGCTTGTCTTTAGAATCATCTCTCATGTGATTGCATTAATAAAAAAAGGGGGTGTTTTGCCTTGTGCTTACATGGTGGCACAGCAGCAGAGATATCTGCAGGAGGGTGTATGGACTCCTGATGCTCCTGACCTGACACATTTCTTTGGTGGGGTGCAGCAAGCTCCTGGGACACTTAGCACCATTGTGTTTTGGGATGATGGGGAGGAAGGAGACCTACAAGCTGTGATGTCCTCAGCAATGAAGGGGTTAGCCTCTGGTCCACGTGAGGCTTGTGGAGCTTCTATCGATTCCATCTCCTTGTAGACAAATGCAGAGCTTGTGCTTTGCAGTCGTGTAGGGGCTGCAGTGAGGCTGAGCTCAACGATGCTGCTTTAACTCAACGTCAGATCAAGTTTGATCAATAACCCCCCTACTGGTCCAATTGGAGGAGCCTTATTCATCTGATCTTTTTTTTTTTTTTCCTTTCTCACTCCCTTTCTCTCTCTCTCTTTCTCTCTCTTTCTCTCTGTTCACCACCATCTTTGGGAAAAGTCCCCTTGATTTTCTACAGTGAGAAAAGGGGGCTGAATTGCAGCTTGCAGCTTGCAGCCAATGGAGCTGTCCATGGTGCTGCTGTAAAAAAAAACAGAGGGACTGGGCAAAGTGCTGAATGCCCAGGCTGTGACAGTTTCGTTTTAGAAATTAAGGCTGTGAAAATGGGACAAAACGAGCTCCAGACTGTCTTCCTATTGCTGCTAAGCCTTGCTGGAGAGACCTATGGAGGATTCCCTAACACTATAAATATAGGTAAGTGATTGTAGCCTTGTATGCTGTAGTATATGCAGATCCTGCATAGGGATGCATGCTCTGCCTTTGTATTTCACAGCAGTGACTGTATGCATTGTGCAGAAGGCAGGGGCTTGCATCATGCTCCTAATGTCCTGAATTAGCAGGACTGGATCAGAGCATTGCCCAACTTCATGCACTGTTCGCTCTCATGGAACACGACTGTCATTATTCTGTTTCTTCCATGAGCCCATCATGTATCATACAGCAGCTTCCCCTGATTGGATTGTTCTTGTGTCTGCTGGAAATCAAGAATCAGACAGAATGCAGATACAAAGGGAGATTAAGGCATACTGTACACAAATATGGGTTGAGTCACTGCAGCTTTTTTTTATTATTATTATTATTAAAGTAGCAAAGCATCTATATACTATAGAGCTTCATGTGGATTCAACACACTGCAGAAAAAGTTGTGCAGAGGAATGCTTACACCAAAAAAAAAAAAAAAATCAAGAATCCGCTCAGAGCCTCTGCTCTTTGTACTGGGGAATGTGAGCAGTATGTAAAGAAACACACAGCCTTCCATTCAGTCACATCTTGTACGCTGCTGAATAGGTTCGCTTGTCTGGCTCTTGATGGAAGCCGTAGAAGAACTGGAGTCAGCAAATTGTATTAAAAGAAAGGCAGGGGAAAAAAAAGCACTTGCTGGGCTTAGAGCAAATGTATCCCTTAAAGAGAAATGTCCCCATTACCAATTTAAGCCACTTATAGTTTACATGAAGCGTACGTCATTTGGTCCATCACGTTATGTATGCAGGCGCAGATCATAGACCAATGTTACTTTTCGCCATCTGACTTTTTTTTCTGTTTTCGTCATTTTTTTTTTTCTTTTAGGTGGACTTTTCATGAAAAACACAATTCAGGAACACAGTGCATTTTTATTTGCGGTCCAGCTGCACAACACCAACCAAAATAACACAGAGAGGCCCTTCCAGCTGTTTCACAATGTAGATCACTTAGACTCATCCAACAGTTTCTCTGTGACCAATGCTTGTAAGTACCCACAGCTTCGGCGATGCATGGCGTGACGGGGGTGCAGACATATAATGCGTGCATTGATCTCTATAGATAATGATGTACTATCACATCCCTGTATGCAGAATTCAATATATTTTGGCATTGGAAGAAATTTTTTTTGATGCTCTCCGAAAGTAAATGATTAATAAAAGTGAGTTTTAGTTCAATTTGAGATTATTACAGAAATGATGTATTTCCATGTGTTGAAAGCAATCTAAATTTCATCTCATATGTTGACCCATTAATAACCAAAGTAGCCTGTAAAGTATAATCTCTCTACCTCTCTCTTTCACTGTCTCCATCTATATCTTTATTTGCTGATATGACCTCTTTTTCTTTTTCTTCTTACTCTTGGTCTCTCTCCCTTGTTCTTGATTTTCTTCCCTATATCATTTTTTATGTTTCTGCCTTTCCCCCTTCTGTAGTAATAGAGAGGCATTGCTGGTTATCTGAGGATCTAATGCAGCACTTTCAACGTCTGGACATGAATTAACAATCACTGGGATCTCTGTGCATTGTCACATAGTGAAAATGTCTCATTGGCTGGGAACATAGTGCTGTAGCACATGCTGGGGAATGCATCACATGTGAAGAATAGGAAGACATCATAGTTTTATTGAATAGTATTTAATGAGCTCTTCTCTGCAGTGCTCGTTTAGTCTCCGTGGGCCACATGAAATAATAAGTATGCTGGGGAAATTGATATGTATGTAGTGTTGCTGAACATTGTCCCATGGGAGCAAATTTATATTAGGGTTTCTATAATGTAATATATATATATATATGTTTCAATTTTAACCTGACAGCATACCCAGCATCTGACTGTGCTGCAGTGGATCAGAGCCAAGAACAAAAGCCAGATGTTGGCAGTGAGTGATTCCTTCCGATAGATCAAAGTTCTTGTTCCTTCTACAAAGTCCAATGGTGCTGGATATGTAAACTGTAGTAATGGGGCATTCCAGCCACAAAACCCAATTAACCAAGAGGCTGATTGACAAGCACAAAGTGCATCGTATCTGTATGATATCTGATTAGTGCTAGACAGGAGGCTTAATGGACATTTTCTATGAATTGACTATTTTACAAGTCTTCTATGAATTCCCTATTTTACTAGTCTTCTATGAATTGACTATTTTACTAGTCTTCTATGAATTCCCTATTTTACTAGTCTTCTATGAATTGACTATTTTACTAGTCTTCTATGAATTCACTATTTTACTAGTCTTCTATGAATTCACTATTTTACTAGTCTTCTATGAATTGACTATTTTACTAGTCTTCTATGAATTCCCTATTTTACTAGTCTTCTATGAATTGACTATTTTTATTACTAGTCATTTACTATCTTATGAATTCACTATTTTACTAGTCTTCTATGAATTCCCTATTTTACTAGTATTCTATGAATTGACTATTTTACTAGTCTTCTATGAATTCCCTATTTTACTAGTCTTCTATGAATTGACTATTTTACTAGTCTTCTATGAATTCCCTATTTTACTAGTCTTCTATGAATTGACTATTTTACTAGTCTTCTATGAATTCACTATTTTACTAGTCTTCTATGAATTCCCTATTTTACTAGTATTCTATGAATTGACTATTTTACTAGTCTTCTATGAATTCCCTATTTTACTAGTCTTCTATGAATTCACTATTTTACTAGTCTTCTATGAATTCACTATTTTACTAGTCTTCTATGAATTCCCTATTTTACTAGTCTTCTATGAATTGACTATTTTACTAGTCTTCTATGAATTGACTATTTTACAAGTCTTCTATGAATTGACTATTTTACTAGTATTCTATGAATTGACTATTTTACTAGCCTTCTATGAATTCCCTATTTTACTAGTCTTCTATGAATTCACTATTTTACTAGTCTTCTATGAATTCCACTATTTTACTAGTCTTCTATGAATTACTATTTTACTAGTCTTACTATGAATTGACTATTTTACTAGTCTTCTATGAATTACTATTTTACTAGTCTTCTATGAATTCGCTATTTTACTAGTCTTCTATGAATTGACTATTTTACTAGTCTTCTATGAATTGACTATTTACTATCTTCTATGAATTCCCTATTTTACTATCTTCTATGAATTGACTATTTTACAAGTCTTCTATGAATTCACTATTTTACTAGTATTCTATGAATTGACTATTTTACTAGTCTTCTATGAATTCCTATTTTACTAGTCTTCTATGAATTACCTATTTTACTAGTCTTCTATGAATTCACTATTTTACTAGTCTTCTATGAATTCCTATTTTACTAGTCTTCTATGAATTGACCTATTTTACTAGTCTTCTATGAATTCCCTATTTTACTAGTCTTCTATGAATTGACTATTTTACTAGTCTTCTATGAATTCCCTATTTTACTATTATTCTATGAATTGACTATTTTACTAGTCTTCTATGAATTCCCTATTTTACTAGTCTTCTATGAATTGACTATTTTACTAGTCTTCTATGAATTGACTATTTTACAAGTCTTCTATGAATTCACTATTTTACTAGTATTCTATGAATTGACTATTTTACTAGTCTTCTATGAATTCCCTATTTTACTAGTCTTCTATGATTGACATTACTAGTCACTATAAATCTATTTTACTAGTCTTCTATGAATTGACTATTTTACTAGTCTTCTATGAATTCCTATTTTACTAGTCTTCTATGAATTGACTATTTTACTAGTCTTCTATGAATTCCCTATTTTACTAGTATTCTATGAATTGACTATTTTACTAGTCTTCTATGAATTCCCTATTTTACTAGTCTTCTATGAATTCACTATTTTACTAGTCTTCTATGAATTCCCTATTTTACTAGTATTCTATGAATTCACTATTTTACTAGTCTTCTATGAATTCACTATTTTACTAGTCTTCTATGAATTGACTATTTTACTAGTCTTCTATGAATTGACCTATTTTACAAGTCTTCTATGAATTACTATTTTACTAGTCTTCTATGAATTCATTTCTAGTCTTTATGATTCTATTTACTAGTCTTCTATGAATTCCCTATTTTACTAGTATTCTATGAATTGACTATTTTACTAGTCTTCTATGAATTCCCTATTTTACTAGTCTTCTATGAATTGACTATTTTACTAGTCTTCTATGAATTGACTATTTTACTAGTCTTCTATGAATTGCACTATTTTACTAGTCTTCTATGAATTGACTATTTTACTAGTCTTCTATGAATTGACTATTTTACTAGTCTTCTATGAATTCACTATTTTACTAGTCTTCTATGAATTCGACTATTTTACTAGTCTTCTATGAATTGACTATTTTACTAGTCTTCTATGAATTGACTATTTTAACTAGTCTTCTATGAATTGACTATTTTACTATCTTCTATGAATTCACTATTTTACTAGTCTTCTATGAATTCACTATTTTACTAGTCTTCTATGAATTGACTATTTTACTAGTCCTTCTATGAATTGACTATTTTACTAGTCTACTATGAATTAACTATTTTACTAGTCTTCTATGAATTGACTATTTTACTAGTCTACTATGAATTGACTATTTTACTAGTCTTCTATGAATTGACTATTTTACTAGTCTACTATGAATTGACTATTTTACAGTCTTCTATGAATTGACTATTTTACTAGTCTTCTATGAATTGACTATTTTACTAGTCTTCTATGAATTGACTATTTACTAGTCTTCTATGAATTGACTATTTTACTAGTCTTCTATGAATTGACTATTTTACTAGTCTTCTATGAATGGACTATTTTACTAGTCTACTATGAATTCACTATTTTACTAGTCTTCTATGAATTGACTATTTTACTAGTCTACTATGAATTCACTATTTTACTAGTCTTCTATGAATTGACTATTTTACTAGTCTACTATGAATTGACTATTTTACTAGTCTTCTATAAATTGACTATTTTACAAGTCTTCTATGAATTGACTATTTTACTAGTCTTCTATGAATTGACTATTTTACTAGTCTTCTATGAATTGACTATTTACTAGTCTTCTATGAATTCTATTTTACTAGTCTTCTATGAACTTGACTATTTTACTAGTCTTCTATGAATTGACTATTTTACTAGTCTTCTATGAATGGACTATTTTACTAGTCTACTATGAATTGACTATTTTACAAGTCTTCTATGAATTGACTATTTTACTAGTCTACTATGAATTGACTATTTTACTAGTCTTCTATGAACTGACTATTTTACTAGTCTTCTATGAATTGACTATTTTACTAGTCTTCTATGAATTGACTATTTTACTAGTCTTCTATGAATGGACTATTTTACTAGTCTACTATGAATTCACTATTTTACTAGTCTTCTATGAATTGACTATTTTACTAGTCTACTATGAATTGACTATTTTACTAGTCTTCTATAAATTGACTATTTTACAAGTCTTCTATGAATTGACTATTTTACTAGTCTTCTATGAATTGACTATTTTACTAGTCTTCTATGAATTGACTATTTTACTAGTCTTCTATGAATTCACTATTTTACTAGTCTTCTATGAACTGACTATTTTACTAGTCTTCTATGAACTGACTATTTTACTAGTCTTCTATGAATTGACTATTTTACTAGTCTTCTATGAATGGACTATTTTACTAGTCTACTATGAATTCACTATTTTACTAGTCTACTATGAATTGACTATTTTACTAGTCTTCTATAAATTGACTATTTTACAAGTCTTCTATGAATTGACTATTTTACTAGTCTTCTATGAATTGACTATTTTACTAGTCTTCTATGAATTCACTATTTTACTAGTCTTCTATGAACTGACTATTTTACTAGTCTTCTATGAATTCACTATTTTACTAGTCTTCTATGAATTGACTATTTTACTAGTCTTCTATGAATGGACTATTTTACTAGTCTTCTATGAACTGACTATTTTACTAGTCTTCTATGAATTGACTATTTTACTAGTCTTCTATGAATTGACTATTTTACTAGTCTTCTATGAATTGACTATTTTACTAGTCTTCTATGAATTCACTATTTTACTAGTCTTCTATGAATTCACTATTTTACTAGTCTTCTATGATTTCACTATTTCACAAGTCTTCTATGAATTCACTATTTTCCAAGTCTACTTTTCAAAGCTATCTTGCTACAAAAAAATGATCTCTTCTATTTCGTAAAATCAACTTTTTCCTCCTGCCCCATGAATAATTAGGTTTTTCCTACGTGGTAATGAAATTTCTACAAAATTCTGCTAAAGTTCACCCTGGTTCTGTATACGTTTTATAATCTATTGCTTCCTCTTCTTCTTCTTCTTCTTCTTCCTCTTCTTCTTCTTCTTCTTTTTTTTTGAATTGAATGTCATTTCCATCAAACACTTTAGTTCCTTAATCCTTAATCAAAGTAATCCCTTCAAGAGGTTGACTTTGCAGCGCCATTTCTCAAATATCAATGAATGGATTAAACTTAAATGCACAAAGGCTTTTACACGTAGTTTTCAGTAATTGATTTCAATCAACAATATTTCTTTATGGAAATAAAGCAAATTACACCCGGAAAGCAACGTTATCTAACACATCTCGGTGTATAAGGCTAATTAGAGAACTGTAAGGTGCTTGATGGGTGTTCGGAATTAAGTTGATATCTTTATATTTCTGTATTGAGAAGCGATAGAAAGAAAAAAATGTGAAGGGAGTGGATGTTTAAGTGCTAAATGCCTTCTGAACCCAAATTAGAAACCCAAGTAGCCAAGTAATGAATCAGTCATGCCGAGCCTCATCAGAGTAATAAAAATGTTCAGGGTGTCAAATCAAATGAAAACCAATAATTTTTCAGATGTCAGAAAGCTTTTACTTCCTAATTCCTAAAAGTGAAAGGCTTACCCAGCATGGAGCCACCTAAAGCGCCAGTGTGTATGTACCAGTGCCAAGTCATCAGCATCAAATTTACTCAGCAAATTGTATCAATATCAATTAATCTGTTCTATTTAGCTCTTGATGAGTAAAAAATAAAAGGAAAAAGAATGTTTCATTCAGTTCTGGCGGGGTCATCCGGACATGATTGACAGGGCTGCTAGGATGATGTCGTTTGCTCACTTTGTGCCTGTTAGGGGAAATCACTCTTCTGAAGATTTAGAGGGCTCCTGCTTCCAAAGTGATGAGTATGCCAAGAACGTCCTGCAGTGGTGCCACAGAAGGCAGAACGGATACAATTTATGTCATTTTAGTCTTGGAGACACACTCTGTTTCTTGAAAAATAACTCTCTTATCCCCTTATGTATATAATGCTTTGTCCTTGAATTCCACACTGGTCTACCCGGTATCACATTATTACATAGCTGAATTAACACTTTAGTGGATGTCTGTAGATATATTTTCCATTAAGACAATTTGTCCCTATTGCTTTAAAAGGCAAAGTCACTACAAAGTGTTCCCCTTTAAGGCCTGGGCCATGAGAGTGAATTGCAGATACAGTATGGATGGCAAATGCTTCAGTCAAAATAAGAATGGAAATGTTATGTATTTGAGAACAATAGCATAGATCCTGTTAATGTAGTTAAGCAGATCTACTGATCTATGCTTTTAAACATACAAACGTGCACACATGCATGCACACCGATACATATGCACACAGACACACACATACACACACATATATATAATATACATAGACACTTATATGCGCACACAGACACATGTACACTCAGACACACATATACATATATCTATATATAGACATGTATATGTACACTCAGATACTCAGACATGCACACAGACACGTATACACTCAGACACACACATATATATACACAAAGACACACCTAGGCACACATACACACAGATAAACATACACATACAGACTCAGAGATACACATGTAAATATGTATATATACAGGGTGGTCCAAAAGTAGGTGGACAGAAAATAATAACATTTATTACACATACTGTCCACCTACTTTTGGACCACCCTGTATATGAAAATATTCAGACCCCTTTAAATTTTTCACTCTGTTTCATTGCAGCCATTTGGTAAATGCAAAAAAAGCTCATTTTTTTCTCATTAATGTACACTCTGCTCCCCATCTTTACTGAGAAAACAGAAATGTAGAAATTTTTGCAAATTTATCAAAAAAGAAAAACTTAAAGATCACATGTTCTTTGCTCAGACACTCATATTTACGTCACATGCTGTCCATTTCCTTCTGATCCTCCTTGAGATGGTTCTACTCCTTCATTGGAGTCCAGCTGTGTTTAATTGAACTGAAAGGACTTGATTTGTAAAGGCGCACACCTGTTTATATAAGACCTCACAGCTCACAGTGCATGTCAGACCAAATGAGAAGCATGAGTTCAAAGGAACTGGCCATGGAGTTCACAGACTGAATTATGGCAAGGAACACATCTGGCCAAGGTTACAAAAGAATTTCTGCAGTACTCAAGGTTCCCAAGAGCACAGTGGCCTCCATAATACTTAAATGGAAGAAGTTTGGGGCCACCAGAAGTCTTACTAGACCTGGCCGTCCAGCCAAACTGAGCAATCGTGGGAGAAGAGCCTTGGTGAGAGAGGTAAAGAAGAACCCCACGATCACTGTGGCTGAGCTCCACAGATGCAGTAGGAAAATGGGAGAAAGTTCCTCAAAGTCAACTATCACTGCAGCCCTCCACCAGTCGGGCCTTTATGGCAGAGTGGCCTGACAGAAGCCTCTCCTCAGTGTCAGACATTTGAAAGCCCGCATAGAGTTTGCTAAAAAAAAAACAAATGAAGGACTCCCAGACTATGAGAAATAAGATTCTCTGGTCTGATGAGACGAAGATAGAACTTTTTGGTGATAATTCTAAGTGGTATTTGTGTAGAAAATGAGGCTACTCATCACCTGCCCAATACAATCCCAACAGTGAAACATGGTGGTAGCAGCATCATGCTATGGGAGTGTTTTTCAGCTGCAGGGACAGGATGACTGGTTTCAATCGAAGGAATCATGAATGCGGCCAAGTACAGAGATATATTGGATGAAAATCTCTTCCAGAGTGCTCTGGACCTCAGACTTGGCCGAAGGTTCACCTTCCAACAAGACAATGACTCCAAGCACACAGCTAAAATAACAAAGGAGTGGCTTCAGAACAACTCTGTGACCATTCTTGACTGGCCCATCCAGAGCCTTGACCTAAACCCAAGTGAGCATCTCTGGAGAGACCTGAAAATGGCTGTCCACCAACGTTCACCATCCAACCTGACGGAACTGGAGAGGATCTGCAAGGAAGAATGTCAGAGGATCCCCAAAACCAGGTGTGAAAAACTTGTTGCATCATTCCCAAGAAGACTCATGGCTGTACTAGCTCAAAAGGTGCTTCTACTCAACACTGAGCAAAGGGTCTGAATACTTATGACCATGTGATACTTTAGTTTTTGTTTTTTAATAAATTTGCAAAAATTTCTAATTTCTGTTCTTTTCAGTAAAGATGGGGTGCAGAGTGTACATTAATGAGAAAAAAATGAACTTTTTTTGCATTTACCAAATGGCTGCAATCAAGCAAAGAGTGAAACATTTAAAGGGGTCTGAATAGTTTCTGAACCCACTGTATATATATATATATATATATATATATAATATATATATTTATATACAGTATATATATATATTTATATACATATAAGTATCTGTAAGTCACTGTGTATGAATGTTGAAATGCTTGTCTGTGTGCATGTGTGTACAGGGCAGACACAGAAAGAAGTGGGCCCACAATTCCAACTGTTTTGGAGGTGGTGTTGGGCCCTCTTATGTCTCGGGCCCCTCTGCAGCTGTACTTACACAGTACATAGACACGTACATGCAGTACAGACCAAAAGTTTGGACACACCTTCTCATTCAAAGATTTTTCTGTATTTTCATGACTATGAAAATTGTAGAATCACACTGAAGGCATCAAAACTATGAATTAACACATGTGGAATTATACATTACACTTTACAAAAAAGTGTGAAACAACTGAAAATATGTCTTATATTCTAGGTTCTTCAAAGTAGCCACCTTTTGCTTTGATTACTGCTTTGCACGCAGAAAAGGTGAACGGCTGGACTCTACATGCCTGGTTCCCACCGTGAAGCATGGAGGAGGTGGTGTGATGGTGTGGGGGTGCTTTACTGGTGACACTGTTGGGGATTTATTCAAAATTGAACCGTGAGCGGTCCAGCTCACCCCAAACCATCTCGATTGGGATCAGGTCTGGTGACTGTGGAGGCCAGGTCATCTGGTGTAGCACCCATCACTCTCATTCTTGGTCAAATAGCCCTTACACAGTCTGGGGGTGTGTTTGGGGTCATTGTCCTGTTGAAAAATAAGTGATGGTCCAACTAAACGCAAACCGGATGGAATAGCATGCCGCTGCAAGATGCTGTGGTAGCCATGCTGGTTCTGTATGCCTTCAATTTTGAATAAATCCCTAACAGTGTCACCAGCAAAGCCCCCCACACCATAACACCACCTCCTCCATGCTTCACGGTGGGAACCAGGCATGTAGAGTCCATCCGTTCACCTTTTTTGCGTGCAAAGCAGTAATCAAAGCAAAAGGTGGCTACTTTGAAGAACCTAGAATATAAGACATATTTTCAGTTGTTTCACACTTTTTTGTAAAGTGTAATGTATAATTCCACATGTGTTAATTCATATTTTGATGCCTTCAGTGTGATTCTACAATTTTCATAGCCATGAAAATAGAGAAAAATCTTTGAATGAGAAGGTGTGTCCAAACTTTTGGTCTGTACTGTACATACACACAATCATAATGTACATAGACACACATCATACTCACATGATACACACAGGTATACAGATATAATCACACAATCTTACATACATGTACACGCAGACACCGGCATACACACATCCATACACATCCCCCTTCCTCTCTCCGCAGCATAGAATGCTATCCGTATCCATTGACCCACTTATTTATTAAGACACATGATTTTGTCAATACTTTACACTGATGTCATTTTCAGACAATCAAGATGCAGTAGATGCATCGTGCAAATAGAAAATGCTGTTTGTGAGTTATTGCAGCAATAATAAGGAAGGTGCCGTGTTCCACGGCAGCTAACAACTCACTGCAAGAATTAACGTGAATTATGTTAAGGTTCTATAGATCAAAATGTATTGAGATCAGCCTTCTGTGTTTTCTGCTCTGCTGTTGTAGTGCATTCCACTACATCTCCTCTGCCTCTGCAGTGTCAGCTCATTAGCACACAGATCTCATATCCCCTCTCTGCACTGTCATTGCAAAAATTGCTGTTGTATGTATACCTTTACAGTGAGCTATGCTCTTGAATTACGCTCTGTTTGCAAGTCACATTAAGGGGGAAGAGCTCAAGAAAAACAAATGTAACCTTAGGGTTATTTGTTGTAGAATATTGCTAACAAAGCATTAGTACAGATCCTATTTTGTTCATTAATGTTGAGGACATAGGCATATTAGCGAATTGGAAATGTAAGTTCAAGAATGGGCTTCTTTCATCCAAAAAGAGTTGACAAATGGTGCACGGTCTGCAGGGCATGTTTAGATGCTGATGTCATATTATTTTTGACTTCATTGGAACCTTGTGACGGTTTCAATATTAGTTAGACGCGTGTAAAGAAAAAAAATTACATAAGTTTGCATTTTAGTGTGATTGAATATTGGCAAAGTAGCGGTATGCACCACAGGTGAACATCTACATGGAGAATGTATGTTCTGCTTGTGTTTGCATTGGCTTTTTCGGGGTTCCCTATGAAATTTGCCCTAGAATGTATATGTGGTTTTAAGATAAAAAAAATATGTAGAATCTGAGTCCCAAACTGATTTCTGTACTTAGATGTGAAATATCTTAGTGCTATACAGTATAAGAAACAGGAAATATACAAAATGGCGAACTGTATCTTGAAGATACAACGTATGTAATGAAGACAGCACTTGGAAATGCGGAGTAAAAGTTATACATTAAACAGAATATAAAACCTAAAACAGAAATACTGCACAAATAATCCTATACAACATTGTATTCTTCATTTTGTTCTTGCTCCCATAGCACCAACACCTTCCATGGTGCTTTGCCAAGAGAGGCATCACTCACATGACCTGTATGCAATGGGGCTCACATTTAAATTTCCCATTTTCGCCCTCACAAATACACTAGTGCCAATTTTACTGAAAGCCATTGATATATCTGTATGTGATTAGAATGTGGGAGGGAATTGGGTGAATCCATTAATTAGAGAAACTCGTGTAAGCACGAACAGAACATGCAAACCATACAGATTTTACTTAGGTAAAAACCCTCTGATTTACATCAACACAAGGACAAATTTGGGAGCATTTTTTACTTAAAGGGAATCTGTCGCCACGTTTTTACTACTTCATCTGAGAGGAGCATAAAGTAGGCAAAGAGACCCTGAATCCAGCAATGTATCACTTAGTTTACTGGGTGCAGCAGTTTTGATACAATCAAGAGTTTTTAGATGCAGCAAGAATCATAGCTCAGAAGCTAATCCCGCCCACACCAGGCTCTGTATGTATATTGCCTATTGACAGTGAGCTGCTTATCACAGGAGGGGGTGGAGCCGGACCAGTGCTCAGGTGGCCAGTTAGTCACAGCAATGATAATGTCCTAGTGATAAAGCCTTTGTTGCAAGTAAACAACAGCATAAAGCTTGATAAGTGATACATCTTTGAAATCTATGTTTCAACCGTTACATCATCCTGTCCTCAGATTACATAGCAAACACCTGATGACACATTCCCTTTAAATTAATGTACTTTGGGCTTTTTACACATTTTTGTAATAGGACAATTTGCCTTTGTATTACTGTAAAGTATATAAAACATTGCAAAATGTGTTAAGGTGGTTGTCTCCTGTTAGTTTTCAGTAGTAACATAGTAACATAGTTATTAAGGTTGAAGGAAGACTTTAAGTCCATCTAGTTCAACCCATATCCTATCCTAACCTGCCCTAACATTGTTGATCAGTGGGGAAGGCAAAAAAAAAACCAGTGGCAAACAGTAAGATCACATTGGGGAAAGAAATTCTTTCCGACTCCACATACGGCAATCAGACTAGCTCCCTGGATCCAACGCAGTATCTAGGAAACAGTGAATATAGCCTGTAAATATTATACTTTTCAAAAAAGGCAGTAGTGATGATGCCTTTGGTCTAAACTGTCAATCAAGCAGGGGTTCACAGCCATAAACCCTTAGAAAAAAGGGATGAGGTAGGAAGAGGAACATAGTGCTCCCTCATGATTAACAGTTTAGAGCAGTGGCATCATTGCGCAGCAGACCCGGATTGTGAGCTCTCCGATGCTGCAAGGTGAGGGAGCTTTGCCTCTACAACTTCACATGAGGTCAGCACCAGTGAAGATTTCTGGATCCAATGATCTGGCTGACTTCAGAGCAGTGGTTTAAAGCTATGTAGGAAAGAAATTGTCAGCACAGTCTTCCTTGCCTAGGACACCTGCCACTACTTTTAGACCGCAGTGATGACCGGAAAGCTAGGAAACCAGCAACTGAGTTGAATTTGGTCATAAATCCATACATCAGCTTAAAAGATCATTTAGGAAAGTTGAATTTAGGGTTACAGACCTTGTTGTCAGATGAGTTCACTCCTTTCTCATTTTGCAGCTAGCTGTGCACTGCAACACATAGAGACTGCAAAAGGCAAACGGTCTGAATGTTTTAATAATACCCCTTTTTCAAAAAAGTTTTACAGCCAAAAATACCAACATTTATGTAAATAAATATCCCAAGGTTGTCCATGGTCTTTTAAAGAGAGCAGTGCATCATGTATTTAGAATCAGGGGCATAAGTAGAAGAAATGGGATGTGTGGTGTGGGGGGGGCTCAGAGCAGCAGCAAAAGGTCAGAAAACACAGCAAGCCAGCTGATTTTCTGAAAATACTGGCCATCGTAGACAGCAGTGATGGGCAGGCTGCCCGGCAATGTTCTTTCTAAGCCTTTGTAGATAGTGAGCAGGGCAGTTAGGGATGTTGGCACTGCTCCATCTAAGCCAATTAACACAAAACCAATGTGGCTTAGATAAAGGTCAACACTAACGCTACTGCCACACTAAACAATCCGCTAGCGATCACAATAACGACGCATACTAATGCGATCGCTAGCGGGATTGTTTCTATATTGCTAAATGCTGCCGCATTTAGCGATATAGTTAACGACGCTATCGCGGTTAGCGATCTCCTTAACGACTTTAGCGGTACAAAAGTACCGCTAAATCGCTAAGAAAAGGTGCCACACAGCGATTAGATACTTACCCAGCGGGAGCGCCGACGAGAAAATAGGGTCCGGAGCGATTCCAGCGACGAAAGATCACAGCAGGAAGCTCGTCGCTGGAAGCTGCGCACGAACAACATCGCTAACGGGATCGTTAAATAGTGACGTTTTTAGCGATCCCGTTAGCGATATGTTTAGTGGCATACCCTAAGTCAATGCAAGTCTATGGGTCTATGAAAAAATTAGTCAGCACTCAGATGGCCTCCATGTACTGTCAATTTTTCACTGATTGTTTGATATTAGAAAATTAGAAACCTTTAGCATTTTTTTTACATTTGCGAAAAACAGTTGATTCAGTAATCAAACTCTCATAGTAAAAACTGACACTGTGACCAAACCCTGATGACACTGATCAACAACACTGATGAAACTCGAACTGATCCTGAGCACTGAGTTTGTCGACATGGGGTCAGAGGTTTGTTAGGGACGGTACTAGATTGTCATACGAGTAAGTACACTCTAAATACTGATGCCCTCTGTCCTGCAGTGATCACTGAATGAAGGTCAGACAGAACAGAGAGATCTGAGCACCTGAAGCTGTACGGCTGCACATTTCTCTTTATGACCAGTCAGAGACATTCAGGAGCGCTCTGCCTGGTCAATAATTCCTTCAGGTCTTTGTCATTTTTCGTTCTTTTTGCTGTAGGCTTTTCCTTCTTAACTTCCAAGAAACATAACTTTTTATTTTATTGTTGGTGTTTTACATAACTTATTTGCACCCCTAGAGGACTTGAACTTGCTTGATCACTTGGACAATACACTGTATTTGGTGGCAGGGCATCTTAGATGTAAGAACATGGCAGACACCAAAGGCCTTTAAAATGCTCCTGATTGCCATGACAACATTACTGGTACCTCGAAAACCAATTAAACAATTTAAACCACTATTTATATTGGCACCTAAGAAGTTACGCTGTTTTGATAGCAGTTTACTCTAATCGCTGCGGTTGCAGTTGATAGCTGGCTGAATAGCACAGCCAACATCCACTCCAAACTTCATATTGTTGCTAAAAATGGAAATGGGAGTGGATATAAATGGTGAGACCTTAAGGGAGTTAGAGAGTTGTGCAAAAACAATGAATTCCCATAAACGTCAATGTATTTAAAGGGGTTGTCCAGGCTTGGGGATCAGGTTTATAGTCACTTGAACCCCAAGTAAAGTGACTGCAAACTTGAACCCAAGTCTGTACAACCCCTTTATAGAATAACCATTGTTAAATTTTTATTTAATAAATCAATAGTACATATGAAAATAAGAAACTTTGTAAGGGTATGTGCACACGTTGCGGGTTCGTCTGCAGAGCCGCAGCGGATTTGGCTCTGTGGATCCGCAGCAGTTTTCCAAGGGATGTACAGTACCATGTTATCCTATGGAAAACAAAAAATGCTGTGCGCGGAAAATTCCAAGCGGAAACGCAGCGGTTTCTTTTCCGCAGCATGTCAATTCTTTGTGCGGATTCTGCAGCGTTTTTACACCTATTTCATTTTGGGAATCCGCAGGTGTAAAAACACAGGGGAAATCTGCACAAAAACCGCAGTAAATCCGCAATGAATCCGCAGGTAAAACGCAGGTCATTTTACCTGCGGATTCTGCAGATTCCGTGCAGAAAAATCTACACACGAATCCGCAACGTGTGCACATACCCTAATAGATCTTCTCCGAGAAATCTTTTTCTTTCTCTTCCTGCACTGATCTTTCATTCTCTTCTCATCGGAAAAATCTGTATTCGGTGAAGACTAGTGTTGAGCGATACGATACTGCAAATATCGGGTATCGGCCGATATTAGCTCTATCGGGCTTTCGATTCCGAGTACCGATATTTTCGTCATATCGGATACCGGAATCGGATTTGTCACTGTCACTGTGAGTATCCGTCGGTCGGGTCTGTCAGGAGTCAGCGGCACTTACCTGGCAGAAGATCTCCGGCGGTCACGTCCTGGACTGCTTGATGGCCGCCATTATCTTCTCCCTGGCGGTCACATGCAGTTTTTCGCGATAACTGCAGTGACTGCTGGGTAATCCCGGCCGTAAAGCAGTCAGTCCGATGACGTCACCGCCGGGGAAGCAGGTAATCAGCTGTGCTGCGCCGGGATCAGTGGCGTAACTAGAAATGGCGGGGCCCCACAGCAAAATTTTGAACGGGGCCCCCTCTCCCAAACGGGCGGCGGGGGGGCGGGGTTCTGATAGTGGGCGGAGCCAATAGCAGTGGGCGGAGCAAATCACAGCAATTCTCTAGGCCCAAAAAATACTCTTCAGTCTCATAACGGCCAGCTTTTTGCCCAAATCAGAGCTGTATTTAAAGCAGACATTATGGAAACACAATATAATATAATGGACTGGTAGCAATGCAGCCCCCTTATGCTACCATTACTAGTAACCATGTCCCGCATAACTATTAATGCAGGCACATTATGCCCCCATAACTAGTAATAAGCCCTCTTATTCTCCCATCAGTAGTAATGTGCCCCTCAAGTAGTAATGCAGCCAAGAATGCAGAGTTATCACTCACACAGTATGTGCCCCCGTTAATCTTCGGTGGTATCTTCAGCTCCACAGTGGAGCACACTCACCACCAGTGTTCACCCTTCTGGGCGCCGCCGACGAGTGACGTCAGCAGCGTGATCACATGACATGATCACGCTGCAGACGTCGCTCTGACCCGGCGGTCAGAGCTTCAATTGTACTGGTGTCTGTATAGACACCAGTGCAATTGATTCCTGGGAGACGGCACGCAGCAGCTTCTCTGCGCCGGCTGTCAGCATGACAGCCAGCACAGGGAACCGCCGACTCTCAGGCCATGGGCGGCGGAACACAGCCGCAGGGGAGACAGCTGCAGCAGGGACGGGCCCCCTGCTAGCCCGGGCCGTATGGCAGCTGCTTCCCCTGCTTCCACGATAGTTCCGCCCCTGGCCGGGATGACAGGCTCTGCCTGCCTGCCTGCCTCTGATGTCATTCTGATGTAGCAGAGCTGGATCGTCGTGGGACACTCGTTACTATGGACTGCGTCGGACAGGTGGTATACTGCTGTTTTTTTTTTCATTTTTTTACAGGAGATCGATGGCGTCGCAGGATGAGACTGTAATAAAAGTAATGAAAACTGTGTTGTTTTTTTAATAAAATTAAAAAACTTTTTTATGAACATTCACCCATCCGGGTACATCAACAATTTAACTATTTACATACAGGGACCCTGTCCGGGTTATTTATAATTCTTTGGCAGGTGTGTTCCAGGTACCACCTGGTACTCTTCTGATGCTTGCCAAACATCCGAGACACCAAGGACCACCAGGACCTGATGACGTCGTGTGGCCTGTACAGTCAAGTCGTGACCCGCTATCTGTGTCTGTGTGGCCACCTCTTTCATCTCCCTCCGGGTCTGGAGCCCTATGTCCCGGACTGAACGAACCCCAGGGGGCCTAACAGGCGCCGGGTACGGGCCAGCTATCATTATCATGTCCATAGCTGGGGCTGCTGAGGAGACCACTGAGGGAGGCTGGGGAGATTTACGGCGTGGGGTGGGCACTTGTGCAGAGGCCTGGATGTGGGAGGCTGAAGGCTCCGAGGGTCTCACAGGTTCCTGACACTCTGGGGACCAGGGGTCGCACCTGGTGACATTTAGGGCATACCATCCATTGTAACCCCAGTGTCGGGTGTAAGTTACCAAGTCTCCTGGCAACAGGTCCCTCCCCGGGTGTCCTTCTGGGAGGTGAGTCTCCACGTCCCGCCGGGTCACAAACACTTCTAAATAAAGTCCAGGCTCCTGGATGAAGCCCCAACCAGCTTTCAATTTAAAGCTCCGTACTGCACCCTTACGCCGCGGCTCCCTCAGGGTTCCTTTATCTTTTCTCATCCGGTCCTTATCTGCCCGGTCCTTCTCGATGTGACGTTGGCGAAGCTTCTGGGATTCGCGCTGCTCCCTTTGTCGCTCGGCTTCTCTCTCCCGACGTCTCCACTCTTCCTCCTGACGCCGGTTGTAATTCTCCTCCACCAGCATCTCCATGTCTCCACCATCAAACTGCAGCTTACGATGTCCGGTTTGCGGCAGCTCTCCTGGCGCCCGACAGTCCTGGCGGCGCTCACCTGCGGAGGAAGCAGCCGGCTCTGGAACAGATGACAGTCGGGGCTCCGGTACAGACAGGTAGACCTCTGGTGCCTGCGCGGCCTCCTCCATGAGGACGGGTGTCGCTTCTTCTGTCTCAGCGACGGGGGCAGACAGCGGGATCTGGGGTGCTGCCGGTGCAGCGTTTTTTGCAGGAACGGGTGCCTCCACTGCGACAACGTCAACCGGATCACATTGCAAGGGCTGGGATGCCCGCACGGACTCCTCTACTAGAACGGGTGCCTCACCTTCCGGTACAGACACTTCAGGTAAGAGGGATTGGCGCCGCTCCAAGTTTAGTTTTAGGGCACGCCAGCTGGCTTCCATCCTGGCGACCTCCTCCCGGTGCCGGGCCAGGCCTCTTAGGGTATCCTCCGCTTCTTGCAGCGTAGGAGGGTTTCCAGGCCGGGTGCCCAACGGTGGTTCCGTGGCGATCGGGTCGCTTCCGTGGGGGGAGAGCTCTGACTGCTCCATCCCTTCACACTTCTGCTCGTGTCCATTAGCCATCTCTGCCAAGTCACATGTGTCATTAGCATCTGGAAAGGGCCCCTCTTTTGTAGTGAGGTGGGACCTTCGTGTTAGTTTCCGCACACTGAGGAGGATGAGGAGGCGGAACTCAAGAGCTGTGGGGCACGATCTTACATTGCAGTACCATTTAGAGTGGTCGGCCATCGTTTTCGCGCCACTGAGTGAGTGTACACCCACGAAGAGCACGCCATTCTTCTTCACCAGTGCCTCGTCGTGACGCAGATATGGCGGAAAAATGGCAAATACATTCTCTGATGATTTTAGCAATTCTCAAGCACAAAACCAGTTCAATTCAGGCACACAGGACTCGCTTATAGCGAGCTACAGAATCCTGTTCGTGACGCCCAAGTTGAGTCGCACAGAGCCAGAGGTTTTGGGGGTACTCGGCACCGAGCCCGTCGACTTCTATGGGGTATGTCACGGCTTTACCCGGCAATTGAATCAGAGTCTATTTTACTATGTAGAAGTGTATAAACTATAAATATATGTATATATATGTCACAATGACATGTATATATATATATATATATATTATATATATATATATATATATATATGTATTCTATGTGTGTATATTTTGTGTTTACAACGAAAGAAAGTGTTTTTTTAGTTGAGATATTTTGTTCCCATAGACTTACATGGGACTTCCGGTATCGGAATCGGATATCGACGATACCATTCCGATCCGATATTTTTAGATATCGAGCAGTATCGCTCAACACTAGTGAAGACTGTTTCCAACTACTGTTTAGGAGATAAGGGTTGATGCTTCTAAAACGCAATGGTAGGAGAAAGAGAGAGGAAATGGGGACAAATACAGATATTCTGCAGTAAGTTCACCAACTCCCATCTCCTATCTCAGTAATGTAACAATATGTCATCACTGTATACAGATTTTACCTGTGAACTGAGAATTTTGAAAATGAAAGATCAGTCCAGGAAGAAATAGAAGCAAATTTCTCTTATAATACATATTACAGAGTTTCTTATTTTCATGTTTATTATTGATTTATGAAATACAAATTAAAATGATGGTTACTCATTAAGCAAAGTTGTAAAAAAGATCCGAGAAGTAAAATTCTCCCTAATGATGTGAGAGACTGATGCAGTCATATAGAAAATGATTGCTTCAGGTTATTGCTACTAAAGGTGGTTATACACATCTTCATGGGGTGTGCTTAATTTTTTTAACATTCTGCGTCTGCATTTTGGCTTAGTTTTTAATAAATAAGTAATAGCATGCTTGTATTTTTTTACGTGCTGTTGTTCACCTGAGGTTACGGTATATTTAAATGATTTTAAGACTTTTGAAGGACTAGATGTCCAGATATTTTTTTGTTATGGCCTTAAAGTAAAACCATAGAAATCAAAGATGATGTAGTTTTTCTCATGTCTAGATAGAAGATAGATAGATAGATAGATAGATAGATAGATAGATTACAAATTCAGTAGTTATAATAACTTATTATTATCACTCTGAATCTATAACATTTATTATAAAGTTTGCCCCTTTGCGAACATAACAGCTTCCACTCTTGTGAGAAGGCTTTATAATATTTTGGAATCTGTAAGAATTTTAGCCCAATCATCTAGAAGAGCATATTTGAGGTGGGACACTGATGTTGGATTTGTCTTGCAATCTCCATTGTGGCTCAGTCCAATGGATTTTGATGTACTAACGTTCAGGACTCTGTTAAGCCAGTCAAGTTTTTACTCACCAAAATCGCATACAGTAACAATATCATTGTGGATTTTGCTTTGTGCGCTGAGCACAATCGTGCTGGAACAGGAAAGGGACTTCTGCAAACCATCAGGAAGGTGATATTTTCTGGTCTTTCACCAAACCCAGACTCATCCATCTGTTTGACTGTTAAAAAAGTATAGAACCTGTTTGAACTGCTTCAGAGTTTAGTGGTTGGCATGGATACTCTACCCAATCCATTGCTGGTATTGTGCTTGGTGATTTAAAACTTACATGCATCTGTTTGGTTATGGCAACCCATGCAGATCTGGCGCACCAAACCTCCTCTGATAATGGCAGAGGAGGTTTAGAGTTGACCCATTCTTTCGCAATTGAATGTACAAGTAGACTTCTTGGCTAGAAGTTTTTTTTATTATACTATTGACAATTGGATTGACTAAAAAATCTGAATTTAAAGGTTTTTGGTGAAAAAAAAGCTATGACCTATCCACAGGATATTGATGGGTGGGAGTTTGCTGTTGGGCCCTGCACCATTTGTTAGAAGGGGCACTTTAATTCCTGTTGGAATAGAAAGGTATTGACCATGCTGAAACAGCACGACAATAATTCCTTATTAGGCTGCCCCGATCACGGTACATGACTTTTTAGAAAATGAATGGAGCGGTG
>JARQOD010000008.1:47475728-47626442 GCA_033576555.1 Oophaga sylvatica
AAACATGATCTTTATGTCCCCAATGTTTTATTTTCCCAAGGGTAAGAGGAGAAATTGGACTCCAAAAGTTGTTGGAGCGCCATTTAACATTTTCAAACCAAAATTTGCTGGAATTGAGATCAGACGCCATGTCACGTTTGGAGAGTCCCTGATGTGCATAAACAGTGGAAATCCCCCAATTCTTACTCCAACCAAAACCCTAACACATCCCTAACCCTAATCCCAACCTTAACCCTAATCACAAACCCAACCCTAACACACCGCTAACTATAATCCCAACCCTAACCCCAATCCTAACCCTAATCCCAACCCTAACCGTAATCCAAACCCTAACCCCAACTTTAGCCCCAACCCTAACCCTGACTTTAGCCCCAACCCTAACCCTAACTTTAGCCCCAACCCTAACTTTAGCCACAACCCTAACCCTAACCCTAATGGGAAAATGGAAATAAATACTTTTTTTAATTTAACTATTTTTCCCTAACTAAGAGGGTGATAAAGGGGGGTTTGATTTACTATTTATGTTAGGGCTGGTGGAACGCACAAAATAAATATAAATAATAAGTGCGTTCGCAGCCCGGGGTCCACTGTGCAGGCAGAGCCTGCTGCTAGTAGAATGGCGGTACGGTGAACTCTGTTACTTCACAGAGTCGCAACCACAGACACTGTGGCACTATATGGCGGTATAAGCGACTCTGTTACACCACAGTGTCACTAAGGTAGAGACGCTGAGATATGGACTGTGTCCTGTTAACACCACAGGAATGCACAGACAACTGCTGTGCGGACAGCAGTCCGTAGTAACGTAATCAGCAACGCAATCAGACAATCTTCTCACCGGAGAAGCCGGTATTCTAGGGGCTTATTTCAGCCAAGCCCTAAACACGTGCATACAATCTCCTCACCGGAGGTGCCGGTATTCTAGGGGCTTATTTCAGCCAAGCCCTAACACATGCGTGCAAGATCACACTGGCGCAAAGCACATAATGTATTTGATACTAGTGCATGGCAGCACGACCATGCCACCCTTTTATAGTAGCAACTACAGGGCCTGCCAGATAAGGACCAATAGGAAACTGTTCCAGAACACCAGTAGTTTCAGGACCTTCCTGGCGGACCAATAGGAGCTGCTGCAGTACCTGAGCATGTTACCCCTGATCTCCAATGAGAGATCTCACCCTGGGCATGCTCAGAAGGGGAAAACAAGGACTTTGTCCTAAAGACGTCTGCTCGCCGCTAACCAGTACTGGCCACAATAGCAGAGCCTGGAGAGGCAGCAGTAATCCTCTGCACACTGTTAGACTGGGCGAGATGCTGTGACAGACGTCTAAGCTGAGCAGAGTCCACTGCGGCCGGAGACTGATGGGAGACCGCAGCAGGAATGGCTTGAGATTCCCCTTGTGCAGAAGTGGGAACTCGATCCCTAACAATTTATAGCTGGTTTTTATGTTTGGCAGCTGTCACATGCTAAAAGACGCTTTTCATTGCAAAAAATAGTTTTTTCATTACCATATTTTGAGAGCTATAATTTTTCCATACTTTGGCCCACAGAGTCATGTGAGTTCTTGTTTTTTGCGGGACAAGTTGACATTTTTATTGGTACCATTTTCAGGCACATGACATTTTTTGATCGCTTTTTATTCCGATTTTTGGGAGGCAGAATGAACAAAAAACAGCATTTCATGAATTTCTTTTGGGGAGGGCATTCACACTGTTCTGCATGTGGTAAAATTGATAAGGCAGTTTTATTCTTCAGGTCAGTACGATTACAGCGATATCTCATTTATATCATTTTTTAAATGTTTTGGCGCTTTTATAGAAAAATAACATTTTGCATCACTTTATATGACAGCTATATTTTTATTTTTTCCCTGATGGTGCTGTATGGTGGCTCATTTTTTGAGGGAAAAGATGACGTGTTCAGAGGCACCATGTTTATTTATATCCGTTCTATTATCGTGTGTTATTCCACTTTTTGCTTGGCAGCATGATGATAAAGCATTGTTTCTTTTGCCTTGTTTTTTTAAGGGGTTCACTAAAGGGGTTAACTAATGGGACCATTTTATAGGGTGGGTCGTTATGGACGCGGAGGTACCAAATACAGTGCAGACCAAAAGCTTGGACACACCTTCTCATTTAAAGATTTTTCTGTATTTTCATGACTATGAAAATTGTACATTCACACTGAAGGCATCAAAACTATGAACGTTAATAACACATATGGAATTATATACTTAACAAAAAGTGTGAAACAACTGAAAATATGTCTTATATTCTAGGTTCTTCAAAGTAGCCACCTTTTGCTTTAATGACTGCTTTGCACACTCTTGGCATTCTCTTGATGAGCTTCAAGAAGTAGTCACCGGAAATGGTCTTCCAACAATTTTGACGGAGTTCCCAGAGATGCTTAGCCCTTGTTAGCCCTTTTGCCTTCACTCTGTGGTCCAGCTCACCCCAAACCATCTCGATTGGGTTCAGGTCTGGTGACTTTTGAGGCCAGGTCATCTGGGGTAGCACCCCATCACTCTCCTTCTTGGTCAAATAGCCCTTACACAGCCTGGAGGTGTGTTTGGGGTCATTGTCCTGTTGAAAAATAAATGATGGTCCAACTAAATGCAAACTGGATGGAATAGCATGCCGCTGCAAGATGCTGTGGTAGCCATGCTGGTACAGTATGCCTTCTACTTTGAATAAATCCCCAACAGTGTCATCAGCAAAGCACCCCCACACCATCACACCTCCTCCTCCATCATGCTTCAGGTGGGAACCAGGCATGTAGAGTCCATCCGTTCACCTTTTCTGCGTTGAACAAAGACACGCTGGTTGGAACCAAAGATCTCAAATTTTGACTCATCAAATACCATATGGTATTGCAGGTTTGCCCGCTCAGGTCAGTGCCATTAGCAACACACACTGAAGGTGAACACAAACTGCAAGTAAATAGTCCATATAGCACTGTGGATCCACCAACTCAGGTTAGTGTCTTTAGCAGCATATACTGGAGGTCTCCCCACCTCCAGTCACAGACACTGAATGAGAGATTCAGCCTCCATTTTATCTGCCAAGCCATGCCACAATTAACCATGGCTGTGCAGTACTGAGGTGGGGGATTCTATCTCTACAATTGGAACTCATGTCTGATTAAGGGAAGGGTTGAGGGCACAGGAGGAGGTGGAGGAAGCAGAAGCAATGGTGGCAGTGTTAGATACAGAGGTTTGTCCCGCAAGCAGCCCCTTCACCACAAGCTCCCACAGCCACTATAGTCACACAGTGCCCAGTCAGCGAGATGTAATGCTCATGCCCATGATTGCTCATCCAGGTGTCAGTGGTGAAATGCACTCTGGCAGACATAGATTTTTTCAAGGAATGGGTGATGTTGTCTGTGACATGCTAGTGTAGCACAGGCACAGCTTTCTTACAGAAGTAATGGTGGCTGGGCAACTGGTACTGGGGGACTGCGACGGCCATCAACTTTCTGAAACCGTCTGTATCCACCAGGCCAAAAGCTAGCATTTCCATGGCCAACAATTTGGAGATGGTGGAGTTAAAGCTCTTAGCTTTGGCAAGTGTATTTATGCTTATACACTTGAAAGCTAATGGAGGGCTTCTTTTTATGCTTTTACATAGCCATTTTAGTTTTCCTGCAGTCTTCACCTCTGCCATTTTAGGATCTCTGTAGCGTTTCCATTCATAGGTCAGCTATCAATTATATTTAATCATAACTATATTCTACTTTTGCAATTCTAAATACACTTGAAAGCTAATTGAGGGCTTCTTTTTTTATCCTTTAAATAGCCATTTTAGTTTTCCTGCCGGGCCCACCTCTGCCATTTTAGGATCTTTGTAGTGTTTTTTAGCGTTTCCTTGCATTGGTCAACTCTCTGTTATATGTAATCATAACTCTATTATGCATTGAGTTCATGTGTAAACACTTAGAAGCTAATGGCGGGCTGCTTGGCTTCTATCTGTGTGAATACTTTTTTTGCATGGGCAGCGATTCTACTTTGAAATTTAAAAATTGTTACATTTATTGGGCAGTTCTCACTGTTTTCCTTTTTTTTCCAGATGGCCAATAAGCAACAATTTATTCGTGAATTTATCGACAAGTATTGCTCCCTGCCCTGTCTGTGGAAAATTAAATCTGCAGATTATAGTAATAAGTACAAGAAAAAAGAGGCATATGAGCAGCTTGTCGAGCTGTATAAAATTCACAATCCGTCTGAGACGATGGATGAGGCAGTAGTTAAAAAAAAATTCAGGCCCTCCGTACTGTCTATAAAAAGGAACTAAACAAAGTGGAGAAAACGAGGAAGTCTGGGGCTGGAACGGAAGAGTTGTATGTACCCAAACTGTGGTATTTTGATTTGATGGGCTTTACCAGAGACCAGGAGATTCCACGGGCAATGACAGCGATGTTGGCAGAAGAGCCGGCGATCCGTCCTGAATCCCCTGTTGGAGATGTAAGTACCTTATTTGATCCCCTCTAAATAGCATTGTAATGTATGTACATGGCATAGTTGAATAGAAAATAGTAACTTCGGTTTTACATGATTAATTTTTCAGATGACAAAAGTTATCCCTTCCTGTACAGATAAGTATACTCCTTTACCTGTTTAGGCCTTCTCATTTCTCATACCGTTGAATGCCATTTCATATCCTGTAGTACTAGTCCCGTCCTAACCTTTTTTTCCAGTTAACGTGAACGCTTGGAACTGCAGCTCATGATATCCAATGCAAACGCATTATTTTGGTATTGTTGTCTGCTGAACAATAACTTTTGTTTTTGGCTTTAACATGCATTTTCTGTTCTCGCAGGAGCATGATGAAGCAACATCGACTCTGACTTCTGCCACTCCAGACATCGCCTGTGCGTCAATCTGCGTAGAGGAGGATGCAGAAGAAACAACACCCACTCCCGTACCTCGGCGACTCCACTCTTCCGGGTGCAAAAGAAAGGCCCCCACCTCTGCTGCTGTTCCTGAGTTCATACAACTGGCCAAACAAATTATAAGTACGCAGCAAAACCAGCCGGAAGTAAGTGGTTTTGCTATGTACGTCAATGAAAAAATGAGGACACTTGGAGAAACCCAAAGGGTACACGCTGAACGCTTGATTCTGGAGGCATTGAGCAAAGCGGCAACTAATAAACTCAGTGACTCGTCTGGAGTCACGGAGACAAATCCATATCCGCTGTACTCTAGGCCACAGACACAAGAAACTCAACCAAACAATAACCTTGGGACCCCCCAGACTTTTTATTTTACACCGTCAGGGCAACGCTATGACTCAGACCCATATTACCACCAGTTGTAATTGGAGTGATGTTGTCTTACGTTTATACTTTACTTTTTTCCGGTTGTGTTTATTAGATTTTTTACATATTGTTTACTTTAATAAAAATTTTATTTTTCTTAAACATTGTTGTCTGCTTTAATCATACAATTATTTGCTGTCCTACTAAGCCAGGGTAATAGGATGGGTTGAGGGCAGGTCAGGTCTGCCATCAGGGCGGTCCTCAAGCTCAAGATGCCCAGATATAATGGGTGTGTTTTTAATTTTTTAGTTTATAATTTTTTAAAAATTTAGAAAAAGTGTAATAACAATGTTTTTTATGGTGTTTTCTTTAGTTTGTTTTCATTGTTGGATTTTTGGCTTTTGAAAGAAGTTGATACTGCAGCGGTTATAAACTATAACTGTCTTATTTTTATATATAGAAAATATATATAAACAATATATATATATACATAAACAAATATAATGACAAAACATAAACACAAGCAAAAAGTAGCAAAAATGTTATTAGCTGTCCCCCTGTTGGAGGCCAGCCACAAACCTCTCCAGCATCACTCCATGCTCATGCATAGCTGCCATAGTGGCAGCCATCGATGCCATCATCCGCCTGTGTGATGCCAACAGGTCCTGTGCGGTGGGGATTTCTGTGGAAGGAATGGTAAAAGTTAACCAGGTAATTCTGTTGCAACATCAACTTAAGCTACATGTTTGCTGTTTAACACTTACAGTTTTGGGGCGACTGCACTTCACCTGAGGAGGCGCTTAAAGCCCACCCGGATTCTGTGGCACCACCGCCTAGGGAAACACACAAAAATAGATATAACACGACAGCCCTTGAACATTTTGAGACCTAACAATGTTTCCAAACTTGTCTGGAGCTTATATTATGTGCGTAAATTACCAGAAGGCGAGCCAGCAACAATGTCACAGAGTGACGCTTGAGAGAATCGCATTATGGGGGATGATGTAAATGACCCCACATGTGGAGGCGGGGTCGCAGGTGGAGAAGGGGTTCCCGCAGGAGATGGTGGTGCTGCTGGAGATGCTGGTGATGGTGGTGTGTTATGTTTTGGTAGCTGAGGAGAGCAGGCAAAAACGGCAATACACCAGAGAGGTTGGAATCTATTGGATTGCAGTACCCTGACTAACCACCACAACTAAAGGCAGCCGTGGAGCGTTCCTACGTTGGTCCTAGATGCCTCGTCACAGCCTGAGAGATTAACTACACCTAAAGATAGAAAAAGGAAAGCTATCTGCCCCGGAGCAGATCCCCAAAGAACATAGGAAGCCCCCAAACATGTAATGGCGGTTAGACAAGAGGAAATACAGACACAGACAGAAAATAGTATGAGCAAACCTGGGGCCCAATCTGCCTAGACAGAAAAGGATAGAAAGGATACTCACTGCAATCCAAAAAAAACCTAAAAAATGCCAACGCTACTGATTGCAAAACACCTGAGATCACACGACCTCTACCACCTAAATCAGTTCTCTGGTGTAACAAAACTAAGCCGCAGCCACTGAAAAAACTGGAAAAGGCAAATGAACAAATAACAATGGCTCCAGCGGAACTGAGAGGAGCCCAAGCCCCCCGGGGGGGAACCTGGCTAACCTCACAGAAATGCAGAGAAATATGCAAATGGTAAGCACAAAAACAAAAACAGAAAATATCTTATCTGAAAGAAGAAGAGGCAAGACTCAGCAAGCTTCCAAGTGAACCAGGAACCACAGTTGAGACAAGAACAATTGTTCACCGGCAACCATGATGGGAGGGAACCTCCCTTATATCAGACCAGTCTGTGGCTCCTGATTGCCAATCCTCATTGAATGGTTCAGTACTGTTTGTAACCACCAGAGGGAGCTTCTGCTCAGAATTCATTTCCAAAACATTCACAACAGTGGTGCTGCTGGTGATGGTGGTGCTGCAGAAAAAAAATCCAATCTACTAACTTGGTTGATTATTGCTATTAGGGCTGGTACTCCCATCACTGCTGGTACTCCCATCACTACCTGTAACCCCATCACTGCTGGTACTCCCATCAATACCTGTAACCCCATCACTACTGGTACTCCCATCACTGCCGGTACTCCCATCACTGCTGGTACTTCCATCACTGCTGGTACTCCCATCACTACCTGTAACCCCATCACTGCTGGTACCCCCATCACTGCCGGTACTCCAATCACTGCTGGTACTCCCATCACTGCCTGTAATCCCATCACTGCAGGTGCACTGATATATCTATATATATTTCCATAGATATATCCATAGATATAGGTAGATAACCAACAAAACATAACCTCTCCAGATCCGCTCAACAACACTCACCACGATGCATTTGAATATGTGCACGTATGCTGGCGATCCGCTCACTGGAACGGTACCGCAGATCTGCCAGCTTCTTTCTGATCTGGGTAGTGGTGCGCTGTACCCCAAATCGGCGGGATAGGCCCCTCCTTATCCTTCGCAGGACTGCCTTCTTGTGATGCATGGGATGTGCATAAGGAAGCCGACATTCATAGTCCCATTCATCACACTGGGAAATGAGGTAACGAACCTCAGCCTCTCCCCATGGAGCAGAACGTTGCCTAGCCACTATTTTGTTAAGATTGAAGCAATGCCGCATGAATGACGCCCACCACAGTGTCGTGACATCATGACGTACGTGTGAGCCCGTTCGTGTCACTAATGCGTCCTCGAATCGAGAGATGCAACTATGATCGCAAAGTGGTGGTTCCTCAGTATAGTGCCCCTGCCCTGCACAGATATGAAAATCAATGTGGCTGCTACATGTATTCATATAGCACACTGTTGCATTAACAGGCCCATTTTTGTAAAATAATTACAAAGCTTATGTACAGTAAAATGTAAGGTTTATTAGAGAAGTCATTACAGAGAATGAAAAACATTTGTAAACATGGTAAAAATGCGGTCTGTAGCCCACTAGATCTGATGCTGCCAAGTAACAGCACCAGGCCCGTTAAAATATTGGCAGTAGTTGTCTTGGAAGGCCTTCGCATCATCCTTGGTTCTGCCGTGTACAACTGGTTGAAGTCCTGTATTTGCGGGATCATTTGCAATCCAGTCACCGAGCACCACTTCACCATTACTTTGGTTGTCAGAGTCCACGAAGCCTGGCGGACTGTACGCAATTGCATCGGGTCGCCGAAGGAAGTTGTGCAGCACGCAACAGGCCAAAACCACAGAGTCTATAGATTCCAGCTTCAGGATAATTGGCGTGTGGAAAACTCTGAAGCGGTTGGCCATGATGCCAAAGGCATTTTCTACAACCCATCGTGCCCTTGACAACCGGTAATTAAAAATTCGTCTTTCCTCAGTAAGAGTGGTTTTTAGGGGTACGGTTTGAGAAGATTGGCATGAAGTGGGAAGGCTTCATCGCCCACAAAAACAAAATTAAGCTTGCCTGTAGTCTCCGAGTTGGGAGGCAAGTGCAGGTCACCATTGTTCAATCGCTCTCCAAAGATTGTGTGCTCTAAAACACCACCATCGGAAACCCTGCCGTTCATGCCAACATCAAGGGTCATCATGATGACGCTGAAATAGCCCTTATAATTATAGAAATAGGATCCGCTGTTTGGTGGTTGAGTGATCGGCACGTGTTTCCCGTTCAAAGCCCCACCACAGTTAGGGAACTGCCAAAGCTGCTCAAAATCAGAGGCAATTGTTTTGCATTCCGCCTCCGTTTCCGGAAATGGCATGTAGCTCCGTAGACAGTGTACAATCGCATTACACGTCTCCGGAATTAAAACGCTGAGCATGGACCTTGAAACAGCTGCAGAAAATTGTAAGTCTTGCAGTGAGCGTCCGGTTGCCAGGAATCGCAGCGTGACTGCCAATCTTTAGTCTGCCGGGACAGCAGCACGCATTGCTGTATCCTCGCGTTGAATAAGTGGCTTTACACTTTCCAGTAACAGTTTGAAGGATTCCTCTGACATCCGCAGGTAGTTGCGGAAATCATGAGGATTCTTCTCCTGAAGCTCCCTCACAAGTTGCATGTGGGAGAATTTGGACCTCTGCTCCAGCCATTCTCTGGTCCACATGCGACGCTTTCATTTGGAACGCCTCTCTCGCATCCGTGCCTCTTCTTCTTGTTGCCGCTCTCCCTCAAGCAGCAATGCAGCAGCCACAACAACACGCGCCGCGATGTTCATGATATGCAAACTGCAAAATAAAAGGTGAAGATGACAGAAGTTTAGAAAAAAAAAAAAACGGAATTATTATAACTGGACATGTTAAATGTTAAGATTGCATAGAATTGATAGCTGACATAATTACTAAAGGAAATGCTACAAACATCCAAAAATGGCGGGGGTGGGCGCAACCGGAAAACTATAATGGCTGTCCATTATATGTTCTATGTAAAAAAAATATATATATAAATATATATATATATATATATACGTATATAAATATATACCAATTGTGATTAAATATGATTGAAAAATAAGAATACAGATATAAAATAGGAAACGCAACAAGAACAATTTGGTTTCTCAAACAATGCCTACCTTGCAAGATGGAGCAAAAATCTAGACGGTGTGATCAAAAAGCCCAGGAGCGTCTCAGACAGGGTCGCACCAGGGACTCGCCCAGGAACGATGCAGGTATATCGTATCCACAGCGCTCAGGAACAACGGATGGGAGCGCTGCAACGTTGTCTTTTATGACGAGGCAGTAGTAGTGGCCACCAATCGGAGCGGAGGGGCCTTTGCAAAGCAAAAGCAAAGTCACGCCTACGTTGCAGAGTTCTGAGTCGCCAATGAGATCGCTCGTCGTTGACAAATGGCGTCAAACACAGCGATACATGTTGGCCAGCGGGACGCCAGCGATCAAAAAATTACCCAGGACGTTCGAGCACGATCAGCAACATCGCAGTAGGGGTCCCATCGCTGCTACATGTCACACATAGCGAGATCGCTGGCAATGTCGCTGGTGCGTCACAAAATTGATGACGCTTCAACAATCTCGCTAGCGATCTCGCTATGTGTGACGGGGCCTTTAGTGGAAATCTTGCCTTCTGATTTCTTACGAAAACAGTTTTATCACAAACAATTTGGATTAGCAAATGGGGCCTCCTTAGACTGCAACACAGTTTTTCACAATCTAGTTAGATACTGGAAGATCGATTTCCCATAGGACTGGATCCTATCTAGCTAACTGACAAGTTCACTTGCAGAACTAGCAGGAGCAGCTTCTCTGCATTGTGACACTGGGAAAATAACGCCAGCAAAACAAGATGTCTGCTTTTTATATGGCCAGGGACATGTGACTTCGGCAGCCAATCACAGAAGACCTTGTGTCATGACGTTGTGTATGGTTTCTGCACCCTGATTGGCTGTCAAGAAAGTACATGCAATAAGTTATTAAAGAAGAAAAAATTACACTTCGCAGCTCCTCTGACCTAGACACAACCCCTCCCTCATCAAACACGTCCCCTCATCCGCCCCTCTCATCATTCTAGCTAAAGTGTCAAAGTAATAATAAATGCAATGATTTACTGAACTGTGACCAAATTTTGCCGACTTTGAGTAAAAATGCTCTTGAAACCAAACACGAATCCGAATGTGCAACGTTTGTGGCGAATTTGAGATTGGCAAAAGTTTTCTGAACAAGTTCACTCATCTCTAATTGTAAGTCATTGAGGTTCTCATTCTGGTCTTGATCTGGCTCTCATAAATGTATTTTGGGTACGGACTTCTCGTTCAGCATATATTGGTGCTGTCTAGCAGGTTACATCCTCCAGAGGATGACCAAAAAGGCACCAATAACAGATGAAGACAGCAGCTGGTAAAATAATATTAGGGACAGGGACCTTACATTAGTGACACCATTGTAGTGGTAAAATAAAAAAAATGCTTTAACAGGTCTTTAAAGCAATAAATGCATCACCAAGAAACCATAAAGTTCTCAGCTGGGCAATATCCCAATTTAGCTTTCAGTGATGTTATACAAAAGATCCAGTAGTATAGTGAGGATGCTTAATTTACTCCAGAAAATGCAATACTAGCAATAATTTTATGAAGGTTGAAAAAAGGATTTGAAATTAATTTCAGAAGGACATGGAAAGGTATTGCAAGAAACTTTGTGCAGTGATCAGCAGATGAAGACTGATTATATATCTAAATCAGGATGGCAGCTATAATGATAGGGCAAAACAAAATTTTGTAACTAATTTAGAAACATGAAAAGAAATAAACCAGAAATTGGCTACTAAAACTCTACAGCAGTAAGGTTTAAAGGTCAGACTATGACTGTAAGGTTCTGTGTATCTGTTTCTGAAACTCAGTTTGTTCGTCGGCCATTTTGCTTTCTGTTTTGCTGCAGCTATCTTGCCCTCAGTCAAAATGGAGTTTTCCAGCTTGCATGTTCCCGCCCTGATTCTCTCCGTTTGCTTCTTAAACAGCCACAGCTGAGCAATCAGTGCTTCAGAATCTAGCCTGCAGTGAACCTGTGTTCTGACTCCTGAAGCCTTGGACCTTGTACTCCAGCCATTCCTACTGAGGAACTCTGAAGCACTTGTGGACTCTGAACTCTGCTCTTGAGAGCCTCACGTTTGCATGGACTTGCGGTAACAGAGAAGAAGATCTGAATCTGTTGTGGAGAGTTATTGCTGAGCTTAGATTACTCTGGCCTGCTGTGTCTCCTGCTTCTGTGTTTGCAACCTGTGTGTTTATTTTTAGATCTGAATCTGTTGTGGAGAGTTATTGCTGAGCTTAGATTACTCTGGCCTGCTGTGTCTCCTGCTTCTGTGTTTGCAACCTGTGTGTTTATTTTTGCCAATTTGTATGAAGCAATACAAGACTTTCTTTATCAACCTGTGTCTCAAGTATTTTCATCGCACCCAAGCACAAGACGCTATATGAACTGTACCACATACATTACAAGATTCTGAAGCCAAACGTTAGTGTCTGCTGGGTCTGGAAAGGCTTGTCTGCTGTACTGTGGATATCGGATGTCCGGTTGTACTTTCTGTGATGACAGTGGTTGTGACTTCTCACAACCATTCCAGGTGAGCAATTCCCTTAAGTTTTTTTTTCTGCAGTGTTATCACAGGTAAACACTATTGTTTTTTTTTTTTTCTCTCTTCTCTTTTTGTCTGCTGAAACTCTGGATATCAGATGTCTGGTTGAAAGCTTTCTGTGATGATAGTGGTTGTGACTTCTCACAACCATTCCAGGTGAGCAGTTCCCTTAAAGTTTTTTCTTTCTTCAGTGTTGCCACAGGTGAACACTATTGTTTTTTTTTTTTTTTTTTTTTTCTCCTCTTCTTCCAGTATCCTGTCTTAAAAGATCTAGAAAATGGAGGCCCGCATAAAGGAACTTTGCGGAGTGACTGATAATATCCTTGCAGATTTGCAGAATATAAAGACCCGTTTTACAAATCTTCAGGACCTAAATAATCACAATTTGCAAGTGGTTGGACAGACTACCCAGGATTTGCGAGCCAGGATTGAGGTTCTGGAGGGGCGAGTCCAGGCTCCTGCCGTGGCCCCGAGTTCTGGGATTCCCAAGTTGCCCCCTTTTCGTTTTGGTGGTGAACGTGAAAAATTCAGGGGATTTGTTAATCAATGCAATCTTTTTTTTTTCTGCACATGCTTCACAATTTCCTACTGAACGATCTAAGGTGCTTACTATAATTATGTTGCTTACCAACAAGGCTTTGATGTGGGCAAACCCTCTGATTGAGACTGAGGATGATTGTTTGAATCACCTTGATGATTTTATTTCAGCCATGGGGCAGGTGTTTGATGACCCCAATCGAGGTGCAACAGCTGAAGCAGCCATGTTAGCTTTGCGCCAAGGTAAGCACTCGGTAGCTGAATATGCCTTGGATTTCAGGAGATGGGCCCTTGATACCACCTGGGACAATTCCGCCAAAAAATCTATTTTTCGAAAGGGGTTATCCCACTGATTAAGGATGAACTTGCTCGTGCCGACCCCCCCACTGCGTTAGGTGACTTTATTAACTACTGCATCCGTATTGATACTCGTTTAACTGAACGCAGGCAAGAGAGATGGTTCGAAAGCAATCGTACTAACCTTTTCCTACCTTCCTCTCCAGCTAAGGAACCTTTGAATAGGATTACACGGGAACCTGAACCTGAACCCATGCAGGTAGACTCTTTACTACGACGGGTTAGTGATGCACGCAAGGAACATCGTTTTAAGGAGAATCTATGTTTTTATTGTGGTAAGTCAGGGCACTTTATTATTAACTGCCCCAGCCGTTCTCGCAAGACTACTGCAGCACTCATTCATTGTGAGTGTTGCGAGAGGGGATCTGTCAGGTCCGAGCCTCAGGCTCCAGAGAGATCTGCAGCAACAGATCTTGATTTCTCGGACTTAAACTCCGTTACCTCTGAGGACGTTGACTGTGTAAATGCTGCCATCTTTCAAGTTTCCTCAGCGGTGTCCCAGCTGAGTTGTAAAAAAACAATTCTCACTGTTTTCTTTCCATCAAACTCTGGGTTGACTCAGCCTGGGTGTCTAGCTCTGCTATGATCGACTCAGGTGCAAGTGGAAATTTTATGGATGTCTCCTTTGCTCTGAAACAGGGAATACGTTCAGTGAAGAAGGCTACTCCAGTACAGATGGAAACTGTGGATGGCTCCCTGCTGACCTCTGGACCAGTGGATCAGGAAACAGAGCCTTTAAAGGTTCTTATGGGTAAAGATCATCAAGAGAAACTGTCCTTTATGCTTATCTCTTCTCCTCACTTTCCCATTATTCTAGGGCTACCATGCTGCAGGCTCAGAATCCTACCATTAACTGGGAGACCAAGGAATTACACTTTCCAGAGAAACAGATGAGTCCAAAAATTTCAGCTTGCTCTGTTCCTAAAGGAACCATGTCAGTCCCTGAACTACCAGCTGTATACCAGGACTATGTGGATTTATGTGACAAGAAGAACGCTGACCAGCTTCCTCCTCACCGTCCATATGATTGTCCAATTGAATTATTGCCTGGAGCAGAGATACCTTTTGGTAAGATCTACCCCCTGGCGGGGCCCGAGCTGAAGGCTTTAAAAGAGTACATAGACGAAAATCTAGCCAAGGGCTTCATACGCCCCTCTTCATCTCCTGCAGGGGCACCCATATTCTTTGTAAAGAAGAAAGATGGATCCCTGAGACCATGTGTAGACTATAGGAAACTCAATAAGGTTACTATTAGAAACCGTTATCCATTGCCTTTAATCCCTGAGTTATTGGAGAGAGTGCGACATGCCAAAATTTTTTCTAAACTAGATCTTCGTGGGGCCTATAACTTAGTCCGTATTAGACCTGGGGATGAATGGAAGACTGCATTCAGGTCACGCTATGGACACTTTGAATATCTAGTTATGCCTTTTGGTCTGAGTACCGCCCCAGCCACTTTCCAACACTTGGTGAATGACATCTTCAGGGATCTCCTGGATACATTCGTGGTAATTTATTTGGATGATATTTTAATTTTTTCTAACTCCACAGAGGAACATCATGGACATGTGAGAATGGTCTTGGAACGTCTAAGACAAAATCATCTTTACATCAAGCTTGAAAAGTGTGAATTCCATAAGACCGAAATTCAATTTCTGGGGTATGTACTGTCTACACAAGGAATTAGTATGGATGGAAGTAAAACCCAAGCCATCAATGATTGGCCAAGTCCTAGAAATGTGAAGGAGGTACAGCGCTTCATCGGGTTTGCAAACTTCTATAGACGTTTCATTAGAAATTTCTCTGAGGTAGTGTCACCTATCACCCAACTTACCCGGAAAGAGTCTAAGTTCTCCTGGACTCCCCAAGCCCAGGAAGCATTTTCCCGTCTAAAAGATAAATTTACCACTGCACCTATCCTAGTACATCCCAACCCAGAGCTTGCCTTCATAATAGAGGTGGATGCTTCAGACTGTGCCGTGGGAGCTATACTCTCTCAGAGAACAGGTGAGAAGAATGTCTTGCATCCCTGTGCCTTCTTTTCCCAGCAGTTGTCTTCGGCTGAGAAGAACTACGATGTGGGCAATAGAGAGTTGTTGGCCATTATTGCCGCCTTCAAAGAATGGAGACACCTTCTTCAAGGAGCTGCACAGCAAATAGTCGTTCTGACAGACCATCGTAATCTTGAGTTTATCAGGTCGGCTAAGTGCCTGACTCCTCGCCAGGCTCGCTGGAATCTTTTCTTAAACCAATTTAATTTTATTATTTCTTATACACCAGGATCGCGCAATGGAAAGGCTGATGCACTCTCTAGGATTTACTCAGCAGAGACACGTCCAATTACTCCTCCTAAGACTATTCTTCCTGACTCTAGATTCCTAGGAGTGATTCATCATCAAGACCTAATTAAAGACATCAAGGAAGCATACCATGCGGATTCTTTTTTGGCTCAACCCCCAAGGGACGTAAGTCTTGTCTTTAAGAATGGTGTGTGGATTCTGGGACAACGTCTGTATATACCTGAAACAGTCAGATTGAGAGTATTGCAACTCATTCACGATTCCAAAATAGCCGGGCATAGAGGAATTCTAAAGACACAGGAATTTCTTTCTCGTTTCTTTTGGTGGCCCACTTGTAGGAAGGATGTTTTGGACTATGTCACTTCGTGTGAGGTTTGTGCAAGATGCAAAACACCTCGCTCTTCACCAACTGGTCTGTTACAGCCTCTTCCCACCCCGTCCCGCCCGTGGGGATCCATTTCTATGGACTTCATTGTGGAATTACCAACCTCTCAAGGGAAGAACACTATTCTAGTGGTGGTTGACCGTCTAACAAAGGAAGCTCATTTTATCCCTTGTGTCGGCTTACCCACTGCAAAACAGACATCAGATTTGATGATTAAAGATGTGTTTCGTTTACATGGAGTACCGGATGAGGTTATTTCGGATCGAGGGGTGCAATTCACTTCTAGGTTTTGGCAAAATTTCTGTGCAGCATTGGACATTAAAGTAAACCTTTCTTCTGCTTTTCATCCCCAGACTAATGGACAAACCGAACGAACCAATCAAACCCTGGAGCAGTATCTCCGCTGCTTTATCTGCCACCTACAGGATGATTGGGTGGATCTACTTCCATTGGCTGAGTTCTCTTACAACAACTCTCAGAGTGCCTCCACTAAACAGTCTCCTTTTTACTCTAATCTAGGTTATCATCCTAACATTCTACCACGATTTCCCATAGAGACGCCTTTGCCAGCAGTGGCTGAAAGAGTCACGACTTTACAGAAGAATATGGATCTTCTAAAGGAGAATCTAGAATCGGCTCAGGAAAGGTACAAGAAGGCAGCAGATAAATTTCGTAAACCTGCACCAGCTTTTAAGGTAGGAGACCTGGTCTGGCTGTCAACCAGAAATCTAAAGTTAAGGATTCCATCGTCTAAGTTGGGACATAAGTACATTGGACCCTATAAAATCAGTAAAATTATAAGTGCCGTTGCTTGTCGTCTTCAATTGCCCAGAACTATGAGAATCCACCCTGTCTTTCATGTATCCCTACTAAAGGCTGCGACACCCAATACGTTTCCTGGACGTTCTTCTCCTTGCCCTGACCCAGTGCTAGTCGATGGTCAGGAGGAATTTGTGGTGGAAAGGATTTTAGATTCCAGGTTGTATAGAAATCAGTTACAATATCTGATTAAATGGCAGGGCTACCCAGTGGAGGACAACTCATGGGAGCCAGTCAATAACGTTAATGCTCCTCGCTTGCTCCGTCAGTTTCATCAGAGGTACCCACACAAGCCTGGTCTGAGGTCATCCGGAGGTTGTCCCTAAGGGGGGAGTAATGTAAGGTTCTGTGTATCTGTTTCTGAAACTCAGTTTGTTCGTCGGCCATTTTGCTTTCTGTTTTGCTGCAGCTATCTTGCCCTCAGTCAAAATGGAGTTTTCCAGCTTGCATGTTCCCGCCCTGATTCTCTCCGTTTGCTTCTTAAACAGCCACAGCTGAGCAATCAGTGCTTCAGAATCTAGCCTGCAGTGAACCTGTGTTCTGACTCCTGAAGCCTTGGACCTTGTACTCCAGCCATTCCTACTGAGGAACTCTGAAGCACTTGTGGACTCTGAACTCTGCTCTTGAGAGCCTCACGTTTGCATGGACTTGCGGTAACAGAGAAGAAGATCTGAATCTGTTGTGGAGAGTTATTGCTGAGCTTAGATTACTCTGGCCTGCTGTGTCTCCTGCTTCTGTGTTTGCAACCTGTGTGTTTATTTTTGCCAATTTGTATGAAGCAATACAAGACTTTCTTTATCAACCTGTGTCTCAAGTATTTTCATCGCACCCAAGCACAAGACGCTATATGAACTGTACCACATATATTACAATGACATTAAAGGGAATCTGTCACCTGAATTTGGCGGGATATGTAAATGATTGCAGTCCGGTCCGATGGGCGGTGTTTTGGGTCCTTTCCTTAACCCCTTTTTTGGCGGTGTCAGCAGTATTTCTGGGAATTTTGGTACTTGTCCTCCATATGACGGGCGTGCGCACTGCAATCTTGACTTGCGCACGCGCAGTATTTTTTGCCCAACTGCGGGCAAAGCCGAAAAGCATTAGTGCACATGCGCCGGTGAACTATGTCCCGGAACACAGTGAAGTACTTCCAGTAAATAGTTCACCGGCGCATGGGCACTAATGCTTTTCGACTTTGCCCGCAGTTGGGCAAAGCATACTGCGCGTGCGCAAGTCAAGATTGCAATGCGCACGAGAGTCATATGGAGGACAAGTACCAAAATTCCCAGAAATACTGCTGACACCGCCAAAAAAGGGGTTAAGGAAAGGACCCAAAACACCGCCCATCAGACCGGACTGCAATCATTTACATATCCCGCCAAATTCAGGTGACAGATTCCCTTTAATGTCATAGTCTGACCTTTAAACCTTATATTTCTTTTCATGTTTCTAAATTAGTTACAAAATTTTGTTTTGCCCTATCATTATAGCTGCCAGCCTGATTTAGATATATAATCAGTCTTCATCTGCTGATCACTGCACAAAGTAATACACAGTATCAAGCCTAATATTGATGACAGAATACAGATATCTTCTATGATGTTCAAGTAACTCAGAGACTTTTTTTTTATTTGTGAACTGATTTGCACAAGCATGATTTGCTTAGATATCACTTATGAATTATAGCCATCATACTGTCCCATTTATCAGCTATAACCACCATACAGTTCCCTTTATCAGCCATAACCACCATACAGTCCTCCATTATGTACTATGGCCTCCACATTGTCTCGCTTATAAAGCACAACAAATAAGAAACTTGGTACTCATAGTAGATGAATTTTACTGATAATTTATTGTACAACGATGTCTCACAGAATATTGATGTTTCATTGGCAATGAACTTCAGATGCAGATGATTCTGTGGAGTGATGAAGACTATGTGAATAAGCTTTAGCAGTATAGTGTATCCCCATCGTGTGGAGGCGTCAGTGGTATCCCTCTGCAGAATTACGTGCAACTGAAGAAGGCCTTTGCAACTGAAATGTTATGCATATTTTGTGGGACATCATTGTACAATAAATTATGAGTAAATGACATCTACTATGAGTGCCAAGTTCCTTGTTTGCTATATAAAGGAGGGGGACCCTGCTTGAGTAACAAGTTATGCAGGAGTGCCTTGTTCCCATTTATATTCACTTGTACACTATAATCACCACTCTGCCCCCTTATTAACTATAACCACCACACTATCCTCCATTATTAACTATAACTGCTACATCTTCCTTCCTAATGAATCACCACAATGTCCTACTTGATTCTTTCTCCTCTACACACTGTGGCCTCACAATGTCCCTCCACACTGCCACTTCCCACATTGTGCCACCTCTCAAACTTATCCATCCTCTGCATAATGCCCCTCAAATATTTTGCCCTCACACTATGCATCGCTTCCCCCACCCACCCACTCCATATGTAATGATTGTCTCATTTATCTTTGGCTTTTCTATGGAGACCTTACCTTCCCCGCATCTTCGTTGCCTCTGTGTCACAGCAGTGATTTCAGTAGAGTGATGAGGTGAACTCTTTATGCTGCTGCACGTTACCTCTGCCCAAGCAGCTCATATTTTTAATTGTACTTGCATCTGAATAATTGTTTGCAAGACACAACAAGTTTACTATAAAAGAACGTTCTACTATTTATAACACTTTTATTAATAATATTCTTAAAAAGGGTGGGACTTTAACTTAATAGTGTTCGAGTGAGGGGGAGGGGTGGCTGGCCCTATTAAAGCCTCACACACTTCCCCTACCTTGCTGTGGAGGTTGGAACCCTAATGTTGCGATATGGCGCCCAGACTCCTCCTCGGCTCTCATTGTATGATCCTATTATGCCCTAGATACTAGCACCAACAAATACATGATAAAGTGAAAGTGTTTGTGAAAACAAATATAATATTTAACAAGGAAAATATATAGCCTCACACAGCTAAAGGCTGTTATTATAAAGTTTGAACATCAGTAACATGCTTCTGATCACTGGTACATATATATATACAGTATATCTATTCTATTATTTCTAAACACCGTTTTTCAGTGATTACTTTGTATCTCCGTTCATACTGCACCCACATACACAAATGATACACCATTTGAAAGGTAAACTTGCTCCTTTCAATAAGAAAATAGCCAAACAAACCAGACATCCACAAAATACAGTTTAAACGTTAATTTTCATAAACCTGCAGTAAGGAAAAATGACCTGCAGTTGGCAGCACATACCCCAAAGAACTCTACCACAAAGCTGCTTACAGACATCACAAACAAATCCAAACATTTGCCTTTTGGGCTTTCCAGCTTGCTGAACTTCTTGCCAAGGCTATTTCAGCTAAATTGGAGAATTGCACACTTCACTGCAGGTGAGTTACATATGCAAACATATTTGTAAATATGCACTGCCTATTGAATTGCATAGTTGCTCCATTCATACTCCACCCACACAAACAAATGATACCCCATTTGAAAGGTTACACTACCCCAAAGCAAACTACCACAAATCTGCTTACAGACATCACAAACAAATCCAAACATTTGCCTTGGGGTCTTTCCAGCTTGCTCAAGTGCTTGCACAGCCTATTTCAGGCACATAGGAGGATTGCACACTTCACTGCAGGTGAGTCACATATGCAAACACATTTGTAAACATGCACTGCTTTTTTCGCTGATTACTTCGCCCCACACACACAAATGATACACCATTTGAAAGGTAAACCTGCCCCCTTCAGCAAGAAAGGAGCCAAACAAACCACACATTCACGTTTTTCTCACTAAATACAGTTTAAACATTTATTTTCATAAAACTGCAGAACAAAACAATGACCTGCAGGTGCCACCTCAATCGGAAGACATTTTTTGGCCTCTACTTATCAAACCAATATATTGTATTACCAAGCTACATATATGAATACCTGTCTGTGTTTATCATCTCATGAAAACCATTTACATTTGACCAGTTTGCTTTTTCTGAAATTGCCTGGCTCCGTTGACCAATGTGTGAAAATTTTGCACGGGCCAAGCTAGTATATATATATATTATACATATATATATATATAGTTATATAGATCAGCTAGATCATGTAAAGGAAGATAACGATATCTCTTAAAGCACAGGTCCCTATCAGTGCAACACTTGTATGGGGGAACTAGATGAAATGCACTCCTGAGGGGCAGTATTATGCCGCCCCCTTATGCCGCCCCCTAAAAGACACAGTAGATGCTCATCTAATCTCATAGCAGTAGTTGTCCTGGTTCCGTATTATAATAAGAAATAACTGATTTAGTTGTGATTGCCACTTTATGTATTGCTGTATATCCTGTAATTCTATAGTTTATGTAAAGATGGAAACATTTATGGCTTGATGTAATTGTTACAATTAGACATTGTACATCTTACAGATTGTTGATAATTTGAAGCCTGGGGAGCTAGCATGGCCTGCTGGGAATGTCAACAGGCAGACAATATATTATCATTAGTTAGTGACATAAGTAGAAGATTTTAATAACTTTCTATCTCTACTGTCCTATTTGTAAAAAAGAATTTTGACGTACATACTTTGTCAAGTATTGCAATTAATATCAGCATTTTACAGTCATTGTACTCTTGTAACAAGAAACTTCATTACACCCTTTCTAATGATAATTGAAAAAATTGAACATTGCATAGTTCAATCCAAACTTTAATATTATCACAGAATTTTTATTTGGATTTGCACATTTTTTTATTTATTTTTAACTAGTATTTCACCAAACATGAAAATAATTGAAAATATAAATGAAAATATACAGTAAAGTTGTGATAATAATTATATCCTATTTATGAACATTAGCAGCTACTCTTGCATTTTACTTAATGCTAATTTACGCAAGCAGATTTTATTGCAATTGAATGAACATACAGTACATAATTGTCCAGTGAAATCATTGAGATTGTTAATTATTGCTTATTTGAATCTAAAAATATTAATTGGTTAAAATTAGTATGACATGTTAATTTAAATAAAATAATTATTTACAAAACAATAATGTTTTCAATATCGACCAGCTCCGCTTAAATCCGGGATTCCGTGATTAGACAGAGTGTGGCAATGCTCAATCATCTAATTCATGACAAGCTATGGCATGCCTTACATGACAAATCTTACTCCAGTCGCTTTATGGAGTAAGTTTTGTGGCGAGGTGCATGGAGCGCACATGACTTTTAACGCACTCTTGATTTATTTTAAGGCATACGCACCATAATGAATCAGACACCTCTGACTCCAGCGTACTCCCTTATCAAGACTGGCATGGACAATGGCAGTTTTGATAAATTGGGGCCAAGGTTCTGAAAAATGAAATCTAAATTCCCATTGACGTAATGGTGATAGCATTCAATTCTACCATTTTTTTTGGGAGGGAGTTGTTTGTATGTCGTTCACTGTGTGGTAAAAATGACCAAAAAACAATAACATTAGTTTGTGTTGCCTTTTACAATTTGTATAACCTGATAACTTATTAATTTGTGTTTTGCTCATCAAGCAAACATTTTATTAATGACAATTTGGGATATATATACTATTTCATTGCATTTATAGATTATATCAATCAAAAAGGCATTCTCAGGCCTTTCCATTTTTTTTCCATTTCAGTGTTCATCATATAGGACAAATATTTTTATATTTTATTAGTTTGGACAAATACTCTGGTGGCATTACCAAAGATTCTAATGTATTTTTTACATTCCTTTGCTTACATTGTAAATTTTTAGTGTGTTTTATATTTTTATTTAGTACCTTTAGGGGACTTGAACCTGTGATCTCTAGATCACCTGATGCAATACACAGCAAAACAAAACTGAATTGTGAAAAATTCAATCATCTTTGAAGTCCAGCCATTGGCAGAGCTTCAGAAGAGTTCTTATTTAGCCGACATGGGGACTTTTAAAAAAGCTCCAGTTCTCATCTTGAAGCAATTTAAAGGGAATCTGTCACCCCATTTTTGCCCTATGTGATAGGGCCACCGCCATCAGGGGTCTTATCTACAGCATTCTGTAATGCTGTAGATAAGCCCCCGATGTTACCTGAAAGTGAAGAAAAACGAGTTATAAAATACTCACCCAGGGGCGTCCCGGGGGGCGGTCTGGTCCGGAGGGAGTCGCGGTCCCGTACGGCGCCTCCCATCTTGTAGCGACGCTGGCCTCTTCTTTCTGCCCCATCGTGGCTCCGGCGCAGGCGCACTGCTCTGCCCTGGTGAGGGCAGAGCAGAGTACTGCAGTGTGCAGGTGCCGGGAAAGGTCAGAGAGGTCAGGCGCCTGCGCACTACAGTACTCTGCTCTGCCCTCTGCGACTCCCTCCGGACCGGACCGCGCCTGGGTGAGTATTTTATAACTCGTTTTTCTTCACTTTCAGGTAACATCGGGGGCTTATCTACAGCATTACAGAATGCTGAAGATAAGCCCCTGATGATGGTGGCCCTATCTCATAGTGCAAAAATGGGGTGACAGATTCCCTTTAAACAACACTGTCACCTTTTTCTGGGGTATTTATGAGATTACAAAGATGAGATCTGAGCTAGCTCCAAACACATAAGCACACAGTTGTCAAAAATGTTGCATGGAGTGAAGGTAACTCCTAACCCTGCTCTATACAGAGATTGCGCACAACGTCTGTACACAGGGTCGGACATTCCACTGGTACAATGCATACACAGGGCCCAAGAGGAAAAGGGCCCACTTTAACCTTCATCATTAGCAGCAGGCAGGTCTTGTCACAGACACAAAGAGGGGTCAATATACTGTTCTTGCACAAACGCCTTCTTCCATCTTTGTCAACCAATGGCTGTACATTTTTTCATCATTTACATATCATAATCATTTCCATCTATCCTGTGATTTCCATAATTCCACAACATTTCCTTTTTTTTGTTTTGCCACTTCAATGTTGAGGAGTGTTGAGTATGTATATATATATATATATATATATATATATATATATATATATATATATGTATATATATATATATATATATATATATATTATTTACCATTCAAACATCAAAGGGTAGTTTTGTGTAGAACATAGTTGTGATTGCTGCCCATTGTATTTATAGGTAATGTATGGAAATCAGTGGGTTAATGTAATAATATGTTTGAAAAAAAAAAAAACTTTCTTTTTGTAGGCCTTGACTGCCTACAGCACAAACATGTCGTGACTCATTGGTAAGATTTTGAGGCAATTCAGTGGTATATGATTTACACCCACAGAATGCTATTATAATTTCCATAGTGAGAAACATATTTACTCAAACACACATTGCAGACACTCTGTTATGCCAGGCAAAATTACATGCTTTTCAAATTGTCATAGAAACATCATTTTCAATAAATAAAATAAAGAAGTATATCAGATGTTTATCTGGAATCACTCATATTTTTTTTATTATTGCTTAAACTAAATCGTACTTTTTTGCATACGTTCATATGGTAAGGAATAGTTGCGGATTTTCCGTGTGAAATATGGGTTCACCATAAACACCTACTATGCAGGTAAATGGGATTTTGAAAAATGGTATTCATTTTTTCAAATTCTGAAATTTAAGATGTGATATTAATTTTTAATTTGACACCATCAGCTGATTTCACAAGGATAATTAGGGATTTTTGACTTGCTTCTTTAACCCCTTTTCGACATTTAAATGTACGGCGCAAGTTGGTAGTGGGTGTATGGAGCTGGCTGAGGGGTTTATACACTGCAGGTAATGGTTGTGTTACGCCACATCCACATGTTCAGTATTTGGGCAGTGTTTCACATCAGTATTTGTAAGCCAAAACTAGTGGTGACATTTTTCTATTATACTTTTCCTCTGATTGTTCCTTTCTTGATATTGGTTTGCAAACACTGATGCAAAATACTGACTAAACACTGAATGTGTGAATGTGGCCTCATAGCCAGGAGCCAGAACCTGCCTCTAACAGCCGCGGGTTGAGAAGCACTCTGACCCCAATTTTTAACCTATGAAATGTCACTGTCAATCTCTGCGCCCATCAGCCCACCCGTGACATGATCACAGAGTGCCGATGAGTTGATAATACAGCGGGTGGTCTACTGAAAAGTTCCCTTGAAGCCTTGCCTGTTGCTGGGCTTCAAAAGAGATCATGATTTTTACATAATGTGTTATTGCTATGTACATACCTCATACCATACTTTTTTAAGAACAGAAAGAGGAGCAAATTATGCGTCAAGCATAGCGCGTCACGGCAAATTTGTGTCCATGCTCTAGACACACCACAATCTACACCCATTTCTACCCTGGCAGGACGAGATGTCAAAGGGGCGTTAGCAGTGAAGAACATTCAGAAGACACCAGACACTGCAGTGCATAGACCGAAAACTTGGACTGTTCGCTGTATGCTGGACAGTTTAGGACAAGGGATGAGCGGATTGATTCACAGGACTCAGGTCCAGCATGGAGGTCAGTGGTACCTGGCAGCTAGATGGGAGTCTATGAATCTTTTTACCTTTCAGTGTCCCCATTGCTGCTTTTGTTTAGTCATAGCATCATCTTTGCATCATGTTCATCTCTAATTGGGACCTATGGATTTATTTTTTGTTCCTTAATTCACAGTTGTAGCTGACAGAACTTTCCCATCTTTAAGAAGCTTCACTATATGACAACTAGCACTTTTGTGTTTGTAAGGTCGTTTTCACCCGTAACCAAAATGCTGTTTTATTGTTTTCTGCAGTTGCCTGCACCAAACTACCCAATAACAATCTTCTCTGGTTATTGCATCATTGCTGCATTTTTTATGCCTTTCTCGCCTTATTTGATGCGATTTTAGTGCAGATGTGAAGACGCATTTTTAATACGTTTTTTACAGTACAAAAAGTTTTGATTTGGCGCTAAAAAAGTAACTGCAGTCTTTTCCATATTTTTTTTCAGGCTCAACATAAAAGCCTCTAGAGAAAAAAAAGCACCAGTATCGCACAGATCAGCAGATCAGGGGTCACAGTTTTCATGAAATAACATCCACTTTGTTTGGATACGGTAATTAAAAATATCAGAATTTCTGTGCAAAAAAAAAGCAGCAGAAAATAGGCATGCTACATGTGAACACAACCTAAATGTTGCAACAAAGTGGATGTGATTCTATGAAAACTCTGCCCTCAGTGGGTCTAAAGACTCTGTTGAATTGTGTAGTTTTGTTGCTTTTTTTTCTTTATAGGCTTCAATGTGTAAAAAAAAAAGAAAGAGGAAAAAAAACGCTATTGCATTATACTATTCAAAAGGCATTAAATTAGCAGATTCACATTTGCACCAATAATGCATTAAATATGGGTGAAAATATGGGGGAAAAGGCATAAAAGAAACACAGCAAATATGCAATAATCAAAGAAGATTGTTAATGCTTTGTGTGCTGCGGACATTTGAAGAAAACAAGCAGAAAGAAAATATAGCTTATGCGAGGCATTAGTATGTTAGAGGGAGTGTACACCTAGAGGCAGTAATGTATCAATCACAACAACATTTAAGTGGTGCAATCATACTGTAACATCCATGGGCTCTACCTGGTAGGATATTGTTAATGGTTTGCTATAACAGACGCTGGTCTGCCGGAGGATCCATTGCCACCAGGTTATGAGTAAGAAGTGTTACTTAGAAATGCGTCAACCAAGACCTTTATCCTCCTTGGAATTTTTTCCTCTGATGATTTAGCCAGACATTCGATGATTTGAACTTTCATTTGACAAATGTTTTCATTGATGGAATAAAAATTAGCATTTTTCCTGAAGTGCTGGATCAACCCAACCTCTTTTCTCTTGGATTTGGGATCCTGTGTACTTGTGGATAGGAGATGTGATCATACCCTCCTTCATCCGCTCCATGTTGGTGTTCCTCTGAAGGGATTACTAAAGAATTGCTTTAAATAGTACAAGCAATATAATGATTTCATGTTCACGTTCCCTCTGGAAATTAAAAAATAATGGTAAAAAGATTAAAAAATAAAAAAAATATAAGAATTCAAAACACACCCTCTTTTCCCCATACAAATGTAAAGAAATTAAAAAAAATTAATTTTTCATTCATGTTCACTACTGAAGTATTTCTAAGATTACAGTCCCATGACAAGTATTTAGTGAGTTTTTGACGCTGTAGATTTCCTGCAGCATTTCTGTACCTTTTAGTTAAACTAGGTTACTTGCGTTTTTGAGTACATTTTTACATGCTTTTTTATGGCGTTTTTTTGACTCAGCAGTTTTTGTTTTTGTTGGTATGTCATGTTGTAAATTAACCTGTTTTGTTTGATACTGCTTGGTAAATAATAGACAAACTCGGGCAGCACACTGATGGCATCCTAGTTGCACCACAGTTTGTTAGGAAAAACTAAGAAATAATTTTTTCTTGCATATGAGAAAAGCTGATAATCCAATACACTCATGAAAATTCAGTTTTTCACAAATGCAAAACAAAATTGGATACATGAAACTGGCCTAAAAGAAGCACATGTAGGAAATATTTTTAATACCATATTTGTGTTTTTTTAAAAGTGTTTCGGAATAATCTCATATGATAGAAAATGTGGCAAAGAGCACATTATGAGCATAGCTATAAACATCCTGTGCATCATAACATAAAAAAGTTGAACCAACTCAACCTATTCTCGCAAAATTTGTTGAGAGAAAGGACAAAAATCCCATGAGGCAAAAGTCAATTTTCTTATCTTAGGGAAAATATACTGTCGATGCCAAATATTGCATGATTAATGACCCATCTCTAGTGCTCTAGTAACTGTAACATTACACTTCAGATAGACACCAGATCATTTAAGCACTTTTAATTATGCATCCATCCAGCTTTTTCTGGCAGAGAAATTTACAGACTTACTGCTTTTAGGATACTTTTATATTTTAAGATAAATTAGTATAAAAGATTACCTATCCATGATGTAGATAGTTGTGAGTGCTTGAAAGACATGCATTTATATGTCATATTTGAGCTCTATTGTCTATATATTACGTGTTATAAAGTATAAATTCTATATTACTGATGCTTTTTTTATAACTTTCAATATCTATTGATTTTAGTACCAAATCTTTGACACTTTAAGTTCCACTTTTTGAACATTTTCCAAACAATAAGGGGAACTGGAAAATTGTAATTGAGAAGTTTCAGGGGCAGTAATAATTTTTCATCTTTGGTGGTGAGCTAGAAAGAAATTGGGCAGATTTTTTACCCACCAAAGTCTTTCAATTCCAGGAGATATTTTAGTTTTTCCTTACCAGCTTTTGTAAATGCTAATTATAATTGCCAATGATCAGTGTTGGATAAAAGGAGCTTGAGTCCTATGGTGGAGTACTAGAATAAAATGGCTGACCACAGTTATGTAACAAACCTAACAATGAGAAAACAAAGCATTTCAATTTTGTATTTTAGAGATAAATCTTATCTGTGTGCAAACATCTGATGGAGCAGTTCCCTCAAATGGCCACTACACTAAATATAAAATTTATATTACTGTCTCTCAGGGGCATGATGGGTTGTAAAAAATGCAGTTGGTAGGCACTAATTATGCTTCTAACGTCATAAGGCATCACCAGAGGACCTGCCATGCCTCATGATGTCACATGTCTACCCAGTGCTGGAAGCACAGGCACAGAGTGAATTTGTCTGGCCAAAGAAAACATCACTTGTGGTGCTAAAAAAAGGTAGACAGCAGGAGTTGGGCTGAGGATCCTATCAGGGGGCTGTGGTGGGGGGACAGGTAAAGAGTGAGGTGCATATTTTTTTTCACCCTTTAGGCCTCTTTCACACTTCAGTCCTGCGATGTCAGTCAAAATCCGCCAAAGTGTGAAAAAAGGGGATCTGCCATTTTTTTTTACGTATCCGCTTTTTTCCTATTGACTTGCATTAGTGGCGGATTTTGACTGATGGTCGTCCGTTTGATCCGTTTTTTGATGGATCCGCCATAAATTTGGCATCCGCCATTTTTGGAAAACGTTCAATGCAACGTTTTTTGTGTGCGTCAAAATGGCGGACTATGGCGGATCTGCCTCGTCCGCCATTTTGTGTAATGGTCGCCTATAGGTGGCGGATCCGCGGGCATCCGTTTTTGACAGAATCCTCCAGCGGATCCTTTGCTCCCATAGAAAATCCATACAAAATGCTCAGAACACTGTCTGGGGTCTCTCTCTCTCTCTCTCTCTCTCTCCCCTCCGTGCCAGACATGCGTACCTGCATTTTCCGGGTTGAAAAGTTCATGGCGGATCCGTCAAAAAACGGATCTGTTTGCATCCGTTTTTCACCTTTTCTGGCGGATCCGCTTTTTTCACACTTTGGCGGATTTTAACTGACGCCAAATGACTGAAGTGTGAAAGAGGCCTTACCATATCTGTAAAGATCCGCAAAATACAGATCAACCACTATTTTGCCAACTATACAAAAAGTGAATCAGAATAAATTCAAATTCAAGGGAATCAGAATTTTTGGGTAACATTTAAACCTGAATTCAATGTACCATAAATCAATTTGTTCATGTCGATTTGTGAAGCTTTTTATTTCTTTTTGTTTTTGTATTTTTTTTATAAAATGATATATAATAAAATATATACACATACACTATGTAAAATATACATAAAGAATAGAACCTGTGCATAAGGCACAAGAAAGAAGGAAGACTGGGATTTTTACTTTCTATTGATGGGCAAAAATGATTGCAATTTGCAGTTTAAATTGTATAAGTTTCCAAATTACTAAACTATAAAAAGAGCAAGAAATGTGACCCATGCTTTATAAACTAAAGCTTGGGGCTTTTAAAAGTAAAGACCAATTGTAAAATGGAGTGACCTGAAATTGAAAGATCCTATATTTAAAGAAGTTAAAAGTCAACTAATGAAAAGAAAGAAAACTAGAAAGTATTGTGCTGTTTCCTTACATGTATTCACAATTGACATTTCTGGGGAACTTTTATACAGTTGAAATGCTAAGAATTCCACCAGTACATACAAAAAATGTTTTAAGCAAGTTAAAATGTACTTTATAATTGCAACATGCATTAATAAACCGTAAAAAAGCTTTAATACTAAAAGTTTTCTAACTTGACTACAATTTTAAATTGTTGGTGATAAAAAATAGAATTGTTGTAAGATATGTTTTCTGTTCACTTTTCTGCCTTATCCTTAACCCCTTTCTGACATCTGACGTACTATCCAGTCCAGGTGACCCGGGCCCGTATCACCATGGACGGGATAGTACTAGTACGTCATATGCGATCAGCCATGCTCACGGGAGGAGCGCAGCTGATCGCGGTCGGGTTTCAGCTGATTCCTACGGCTGACACCTGGCACTGTGTGACAGGAGCAGTCAGGGACAGCTCCCGACACTTTAACCCCTGCACACTGTGATCAAACATGATCACAGTGTTCCGGCGGCATAGGGAAGCATCACGCAGGGAAGGGGCTCCCTGCGTGCTTCCCTGAGACCCTCAGAACAATGCGATGTGATTGCGTTGTTCCGAGGGCCTCCTCCCTGCAAGCCCTGGATCCAAGATGGCCACGGGTCCTTCCGGTGTCACGAGCACTTCAGAGGTGAAAGGCTATCATCCTGCGTTAGGCCTCAGAAGGTCTGAACGCCTGTCCATACAGACTGCTCCCTGAACCATCTGCCACTAGGACCCAGGGTCGACCTCCTCCTCCTCAGAGAAGTTTGGATCTATTTAGTTAGTGGCTCAGCTGTGATCTAGTGCGGGTAATACCTTCATTTCCACTTGTGCCTGCTAGAGTGTTGGACCTTTTCAGAGTGCTCCAGTTTGGTGTCTGGAGTCCCTCATCTGGTATCCGTATCTGGCGATTCAGCTAAGTGTTCCCGTTTGTCTCACCTTACCGTCTTTAGTTTAGTGGAGACTGCCTAGCGCGCTTCTCCCTTCTGTTCACTATTCAGGACTTCGGCCTCAGGGAGATTCAGGGCCTGATGTTCCGGCTCGGCGATTGGTGAGGAACCAATATAGGGACACGGTAGGAGTTCTAGGGAGAGATTAGATCTAGCCTAGGGGTCTCCAAATCCCTTCCCTAGTGTCTGGGCCCCCTTCCCCATTTCCCATTATGTTACGCTTGGTTTTCCCACACTGTGCGTGACATTATTACCGGCCCACCGTTAAGAGAAAAAAAAACTGACACGTGGTTCATTTGTGCATGTGTTTTGTTTGCTTTGTGTTTTTTTTGGTTGGTTTTTTTTTTTCTCTCTCTCTCCCTTTGGAGGTGGATGCAGTCACTGAGTTGGCTGAGTGACTATGCTGTCTGTCTCTGGAAGTGACTGATCTCCGTCGTGAGGTTCTGCAGCAGCAGCAGCTGCAGGTCTCCATTGTTGGGGCCTTTGCTGCTGGGCCGGTTCTGCCTGAACCTAAGATTGCTCTCCCTGACGGATTATCAGGAGGCAGGGACAAGTTTTTTTGTGTTTAAAGATGCTTGCAAATTGTATTTCAAACTTCGTCCCTACTCATCTGGCAGTGAAGAGCAAAAAGTAGGGATTGTGATTTTTTTATTACAGGGAGATCCAAAATCCTGGGCTTTTTCATTACCACAGGACTCTGTCTCCAGTCTGTGGAGGGATTTTTTGAGGCTCTGGTCCTCATTTATGACGACCCTGACTGAGTCGCCCTGGCGGAGTCTAGACTTCACCGCCTTCAGCAGGGAAATCGGTCAGTAGAGTCATATAGCTCTGAATTCCATAGCTGGGCAACTGACACAAAATGGAATGATGTGGCTCTTAAAAGTCAATTTTGTGAGGGTCTTTCTGAGAAACTAAAATATGTTCTGGCTAAGTATGAGGCTCCTGTGTCATTGGAGGCGGCCATGTCGCTTGCTATATGTGTGGATAGACGCCTTCCAGATCGGTGGGTAAGACCACTTTCCGCAGGTCCCTCTGGTGGGAGTCGTTCCCCTGTGTCCGGGGATCAGCTTAGCATTTAACCTGTGTTGGGGAGGAGGTAGAACCCATGCAGTTAGGAGGGGCTACCATCCCGTACTTCTCCGCTGAGATTCGCAAGAAAAAAGGTGTTTGTTTTTTCTGCGTGAAAAGGGGGCATTTTATTGGAGCCTGCCCTTTAGTACCAAGGCAAAAGGATACTCGGTTAACCCTTGGTGGTCTGGAGTTAGATAAGCAGGTTGTACATTTTTCTTTTGCTTGCAGTTCCCGATTTGTCCTAACAGCAGAGGTGGTGCTAGAGAGCAAAACCGAGAACATTTCTGTGTTTGTTGACAGTGGAGCTGGAGTCAGCACGGTGGACGCCGAGTTTGTGAGAACTCATGGTCTTGCTTGCTGTACATAAGCTAAGCCTATTCCCATTTTTGCCATTGATACAGCTCCATTTGCACAGAAGACTCTCACACAAATTGTACATAATATAAAACTGAGGGTGGGACCGACACTTTCTGAAATAATTCCATGCTATGTTTTAGAAGGGCTTCCCACTCCATTTGTGTTGGGCGTACCCTGGCTGGTCAGACATAATCCGGTGGTGGATTGGCAAGCCAGGGAAATCATTGAATGGGGAGATTACTGTCAGGAAAACTGTCTGAATGTTTCCCTTTCTGCAGTCTCTGCTGAAGTCTTGCCGGGATTTCTGAAAGGCTTTGAGGATTGTCAGGAGCTACCCCGCATCGTGCATACGATTGTCCCATTAACCTGATCCCAGAGCTAAACTGCCCAAATCCAGACTGTATAATCTTTCTGGCCCTGAGAGACAGGCTATGAAGGAGTTCATTGCCGAAAGTCTGGAGAAGGGACACATCAGACACTCATCTTAGCAAGTTGCATCGGGGTTCTACTTTGTGAAGAAGAGAGATGGTGGCTTACGTCCCTGTGTAGATTTCCGGATATTAAATCAATTCACCATCCGAGACCCATACCCTCTGCCTCTGTTTCCAGATTTGTTCAGTCAGGTGGTGGGAGCTAAAGTGTTCTCCAAGTTGGACTTAAGGGGGGGCTTACAATCTGGTTAGGATCAGAGATGGGGATGAATGGAAAACTGCCTTCAACACCCTGAGGGACATTTTGAGAGCCTGGTCATGCCATTCACTCTCACTACTGTCCCTGCAGTTTTCCAGAACTTCATCAATGACATATTTCATCACTTGGTGGGCAGGTTTGTGGTGGTCTATTTAGATGAGATTTTGATTTATTCGCCGGATTTTGAGACACATCAGGGGCATGTTAAACAGGTTTTACAGATCTTAAGAGATAACAAACTGGACGCCAAACTGTAGAAGTGTGTTTTTCCCATACAGGAGGTACAGTTTTTGGGATATTGTCATGTTCAGGTTTTCGGATGGATCCAGAGAAGGTCCGTGCTGTCCTGGACTGGAACCGTCCTGAGAACCTGAAGGCCTTGCAGCATTTTCTGGGCTTTACGAATTTTTACCGAAAATTCATTTGGAATTACTCTGCAATTGTTAACACTAGAACTACTGATGGAGTCATTTTGACTCCTTTCGTTTTTTATTTCTCTTCTGTGACTACATTTTTCAGAATTCCGGCTTGAAACTCGGTGACTTTTCCTCAAATATGATGTGAAAAAAGATTTTGTGAGAATAAATAATTTTGGTGAAAAATTTGCGCGTTTTTTTCAAAATTTACCAAGAACTACTGAAGTGAGTCATTTTGACTCCCTTCATTTTGACTCCCTACTATATTTTGAGGTCCTTTTGTCACTAAATGTTGCTATAAAGTTTTGTGCATAATTTTTTCACTCTGTCTTATTTACCCTGATGTTCATATAGATGTAGTTCAATTTACATGTCAACTTTTCACATTTTCCTTGTGTTTTACCTGCTTGTATTACTGTGTAATGCTGAACAAAATAGCTTGTTTACTCTAGGCTCTTATCTTATGCTAATTTTTGATTCATATATATTGACACATATAAAGAACTGTACGCTTGCAGAAGCATGCAGGAACAATAATTTAGTTTACTCTATCTGATGAGGAGCTAGATGCATTCATTGCGATATTCTATGCTCGTGGAATATCTGGCACGAACCGTCACTCGATTAGCAGTGTTTGGTGTAATGACTGGGGAATACCGTTTTGCAAAGCGACAATGTCTAGGGACCGCTTTGTTGAAATTATGAGGTTTCTCAGATTTGATGAGAAATCTACTCGATCGGAGAGACTGCAAACGGACAAGTTTGCTCTATTTTCTACTGTGTGGGACAGGTTTATTGAAAATTGTATTGCGTGTTACAAACCTGGCCCATACATAACGGTGGATGAGCAACTTTTCCCAAGCAAAACTAGGTGTCCATTCACGCAGTACATGCCTTCCAAACCAGATAAATATGGCCACAAATATTGGCTAGCTGTTGATAAGGAGAGCAAATATCTGGCAAATGGCTTCCCTTATCTAGGCAAAGATGACACACGCCGTGCTGAGGACCGTTTAGCTGACCATGTGGTAATGAAGTTATTGGACCCGTTTTTGAAAAAAGGTCGCAATGTTACAACCGATAATTATTTTACTTCAGTAAAATTAGCTAAACAGCTAAAAAGCAAAGGAACAACCATCGTGGGAACACTGAACAAGATAAGGCGAGAAGTGCCTAAAGAAATAAAATCCATGAAAGAGGAATTGTACAACACTAAAGTGTTTAGAAATGAAGACAATTTTACACTTACAGTATATCAAGGAAAGCCCAACAAAAATGTTGTCATTTTGAGTTCCGTCCATCCAGATGTTGTTGTTGCGTCTGATTCCGCTAAAAAAACTCCAGAAACGGTAAAGTTTTACAATGAAACAAAATATGGAGTAGATGTAGTGGATCAGATGGCACGAAAATATACCACACGAACATGCACAAGGAGATGGCCTGTTCATGCATTTGAAAATGCCTTAGACTTTGCGGGTATAAATGCATGGATAATATTCAATGAGATAACCCACCAAAAAATGTCACGCAAGGCATTTTTGCAAACGCTTGTGAGAGAGTTGAGTGATCCTTATGTCACAGATAGGGAAAAGGGTTCCACGTCCCAAGTTTCTACATGCTCAGAAGTGATGGTTCAAACAAAATTTTGCCAGATCAAAGAAAAGTGCAAGAAAAATAGATCTGTCGGCAATTGTAAGACTTGTGGTAAGTCTTTGTGTGGGCAATGTACTGCCATAAATCAAAGGCAATGCCTAAAATGCGAAACACCAAATGTTTAGAAGGTGAATTCTGCGCCATATTTTCATTTTTATGCTCCTCCACCTACATTTTCTCTGCTTTTTGTTCTTCAGTTGTTGTTTATATGTGTGCACTTGAATAAAAAAAAATGTTTGAAAAACGTCTATTATAATTATTGTTATTTTCTGTAGAAAAATAAGAAAAGCAGAAAAAAAACAATCAAAAGCATTACTGTTGGATCTCACAATAATAATACATTACAAAAAATATAATTATTAATAAATAACCACAAATGAAACTCTAAAAATAAACGAAAACAAGCAAGGAGTCAAAATGACTCCTTTCAGTAGTTCTAGGCGGGGTCACGAGTCCAGTAGTCCTAGTGTTAAACCCCTTACTGACATGACAAGGAAGGGGTCGGATTTTTCTAATTGGTCAGAGGCCACTTTGAATGCTTTTTCCTCCCTAAAAAACTGTTTTGCCAAGGCACCCATACTCAGTCAACCCGATGCTTCTCGGTCATTTATTGTAGAGGTTGATGCATTGGAGGTGGGCGTGGGGGCTGTGTTGTCTCAAGGTCCGCCCCTGGTAAATGGCACCCATGTGCATTCTTTTCGAAAAAATTGTCCTCGGCCGAGAGGAACTATGATGTGGGCAACAGGGAGCTGTTGGCAATTAAATTGGCATTGGATGAATGGCGACATTGGCTGGAGGGGGCTGCCCATCCCATTACAGTTATTACTGATCACAAAAATCTCACATATCAGCAGTTGGCCAAGCATCTGAATCCGAGACAAGCGAGGTGGTTGTTGTTTTGTTAAAAGGTTCAATTTTGTGGTCACTTTTCACCCCGAGGTCAAAAATGTAAAGGCGGATGCTCTGTCTAGGAGCTTTCGGGTGGGGGAGACCAAGATAATCCAGTCCCGATATTACAGGAGGGGGTAGTTGTTTCAGCACTGTATCCTGAACTGGAGGCTGAGGTGTTGGAGGCACAGGGGGATGTTGTGAATGGGTTTGAGATGAGTTCTGAGCAGAGGCTCCCTCTGGTGGTTACAAGCGGTACTAGTGAGGATTGTGAGGACTGGGAATCAGGTGTTACTGATTGGTCTTATATAAGGGAGTCATTTTCCCATCAGGGTTGCCGGTGATCAATTGTTCTGGTCTGAATCCTTCTTTCCAGTTTCCCTTGTAGCCTGCTGTGTCGTGTCTGCATCTCCTGCTATCAGATAAGACAATTTCTTATTTTGTGTTTTTGCTATATTTTTGCATTTTGTCCTGTACTTCTGTGGGGGCCTTCAGGGTCCCCTCCGGGGGCTTTTGCCCTCTCAGTTTAGTTCAGCCAATGAGTTTTATTCTTTTGTTTTTTCCAGTTTTTTCAGTGGCTGCTGTTTTGTTTTTGTTACACCAGAGAACTAATTTAGGTGGTAGAGGTCGTGTGATCTCAGGTGATTTTGAAATTAGTAGAGTTGGTGTTTTTTCAGGGTTTTCTGAGATTGCAGTAAGTACCCTTCCTATCCTTTTCTATTTAGATAGTTTGGGCCCCAGCGTTTGCTCATACTATTTTCTTTCTGTGTCAGTATTTCCTCTTGTCTAACCGCCATTACATGTTTGGGGGCTTTCTATTATCTTTGGGGTTCTGCTCCGGGGCAGATAGCTTTCCTATTTCTATCTTTAGGTGTAGTTAGTTTCTCAGGCTGTGACGAGGCGTCTAGGACCAACGTAGGAACGCTCCACGGCTGCCTCTAGTTGCGGTGGTTAGTCAGGGTACTGCAATCTCATAGATTCCAACTGCTCTGGTGTATTTCCTTTTTTACCTGCACTCCTCAGCTACCGTAACATAACAGTATCACCGGCCATAAAAATTGTATGGTACTCACAGAAGGGAAAAAATATTTTGAAGGAAGAAAAGTTGTCAGAGATATTTTTCTGTTTGTTGCATTTTTTTTTTTTTTTTCCCTCTGTATCTCTGGGTGCTGGGGAGGATCTTTTCTCCCAATGGAGTTTGCACAGTTGTCTGGCCGTGTGGATCAGCTTGCCACTGAGGTTCAGAGTATTGCTGCATATCTTGCTAGGTTGCCTGTTGTGGAACCTAGGATCCCCATGCCAGATTTGTTTTTAGGGGATCGAGCTAAGTTTCAGAATTTCAAAAATAATTGTAAATTGTTTCTTGCCTTAAAATCTAAGTCCTCAGGAAACGCAGCGCAGCAGGTTCAAATTATCATCTCTCTCCTGCGCGGCGATCCTCAGGATTGGGCTTTTTCCCTGATACCTGGGGATCCTGTTTTGAGTGATGTTGATGCATTTTTTCAGGCTTTGGGGTTATTGTACGATGAGCCTAATGTCACTGATCAAGCTGAAAAAGCCTTGTTGGCATTAAATCAGGGGCTTGATGACGCTGAGTTATACTGTCAGAGATTCCGTAGGTGGGCAGTCCTGACCAAGTGGAATGACGACGCTTTGGCGGCCCTTTTCCGGAAGGGTCTGTCGGATAATGTAAAGGATGTTATGGTGGGATTCCCTGTCCCCTCTGGTCTCAATGATTCTATGTCATTAGCGATTCAAATTGACAGACGTTTGCGTGAGCGGAGAAGTATGCGTGGAGTGGTGTTGCCTTGTGAGCCAGCTGCTGAGCCCATGCAGTGTGATGGAGTGGTGTCTGGGGCACAGCGTCATGAGTTTCGAAAGCGCAATGGGTTATGTTTCTACTGTGGTGATGCCTCTCATGCTATTTCAGTCTGCCCTAAGCGGGGAAGACATTTTGCACGCTCAGTTGTCTTGGGTAGTGTTCAGACTAAGTTTTTATTAACTGTCACTCTGATATGCTCTCTGTCCTCATTTTCTGCTCAGGCTTTCGTTGATTCTGGAGCAGCTATTAACCTGATGGATTATGATTTTGCTAAACGTTGTGGGTTTCCCTTGATACCCCTACAGAAGTCTATTCCTTTACTGGGGATCGATTCTACCCCTTTGGCTGAGAATAAACCCCAGTTTTCTACTCAGGTGATAATGAGGGTTGAACCTTATCACCAGGAGTGCTGCAAATTTTTGGTTCTATATAATCTGCATGACATTATAGTGCTGGGTTTCCCTTGGTTACAGTCTCATAATCCTGTTTTGGATTGGAAATCTGTGTCTGTAACCAGTTGGGGCTGCCAATGTGTTAATACCAACACTCCTGTTTTTTCTGCCTCCCCCAGGCTGAGGATGTTCCTGACTTTTTGTTTGATTTTTCTGATGTGTTTAGCGAAAGTAAATCTGCATCCTTACCTCCCCATAGGAGCTATGACTGCGCTATTGAATTAGTGCCAGGTAGTAAATTCCCTAAAGGTCGCCTTTTTAACTTGTCTGTACCTGAACATGACGCTATGCGGTCTTATATCAAGGAATCATTGGAGAAGGGTCATATCAGACCATCCTCTTCACCCTCAGGTGCCGGTTTTTTCTTTGTGGCCAAAAAAGATGGTTCATTAAGGCCGTGTATTGATTATCGTCTCTTGAACAATATTACTGTGAAATATCAATACCCGTTACCCTTGATTTCTGACCTGTTTTCCAGGGTGAAAAAACGCTACTTGGTTTACCAAGCTTGACCTCAGGGGGGCGTATAACCTTATTCGCATTAAGCACGGGGATGAATGGAAGACGGCATTTAACACCCCTGAAGGGCATTTTGAGTACCTAGTGATACCCTTTGGGCTCACTAATGCTCCTTCCGTCTTCCAGTCCTTCATGAATGACATTTTCAGGGATTTTGTGGACAAGTTTCTGATTGTTTATTTGGATGATATCTTGATTTTTTCTAATGACTGGGACTCTCATGTGAAACATGTTCGAACTGTATTCCAGATTTTGAGAGAGAATGCTCTGTATGTGAAGGGATCAAAGTGTCTTTTTGGCGTACAGAAGATCTCATTTCTGGGATTCATTTTGTCCCCATCTGTTATTGAAATGGACCCGGTCAAGGTTCAGGCCATCTGTGATTGGGTCCAACCTACTTCATTAAAGGCTCTTCAGAGATTTTTGGGTTTTGCCAATTTTTATCGTAAATTTATTGGTAATTTCTCGGTTATTGTTAAACCATTAACTGATTTGACCAGAAAGGGTTCTGATGTGGTGAATTGGCCTCCTGAGGCAGTCTCTGCGTTTCAGGAACTTAAGCAGAGATTCACTTCTGCTCCTGTTCTACGGCAGCCTGATGTTTCTCTGCCATTTCAGGTGGAGGTTGATGCCTCTGAAATTGGGGCAGGTGCCGTTTTGTCCCAAAAAGATCCAGAGACCTCTAAAAGTAACCCTTGTGCCTTTTTCTCTCGAAAATTTTCTCCTACTGAACGTAATTATGACGTGGGTAATCGGGAGTTATTGGCCATGAAGTGGGCTTTTGAAGAGTGGAGACATTGGCTGGAGGGAGCCAAACATCAGGTGGTGGTCCTTACGGACCATAAGAATCTGGTCTATCTGGAATCTGCCAAGCGACTCAATCCTAGACAGGCCAGGTGGGCCTTGTTTTTCACACATTTTAATTTTGTGGTTTCCTTTCTTCCTGGCACTAAGAATGTTAAGGCGGATGCCCTCTCGAGGAGTTTCCTTGCGGACTCTCCTGAGCTATCTGATCCCTCTGTTATTTTGAAGGAGGGTGTAGTTCTTTCCGCCATCTCGCCCAATTTGAGACTTGCTCTGGAGGGGTGTCAGGAGGATAGGCCCGAGCGCTGCCCTGTTGGAAAATTGTTTGTCCCGGACCAATGGAAAAAGAGTGTGATGTCTGAGATTCATTGTTCCGCATTGGCTGGGCATCCCGGAATTTTTGGTACCAGAGACTTGGTTAGTCGGTCCTTTTGGTGGCCTACCTTGTCTCGCGATGTCAGGGAATTTGTGCAGTCCTGCGGGACTTGCTCTCGCTCCAAGCCTTGCTCTCGCTCTAGTGGTTTGTTGATGCCATTGCCTGTGCCCAAGAGACCATGGACCCATATCTCTATGGATTTCATTTCCGATCTTCCTGTTTCTCAGAGAATGACCACCATCTGGGTAATTTGTGATAGGTTTTCCAAAATGATACATCTTGTGCCATTACCTAAGTTGCCTTCCTCCTCTGAATTGGTGCCGTTGTTCCTTCAGCACGTGGTTCGTTTACACGGCATTCCTGAGAACATTGTGTCTGACAGAGGAGTCCAGTTTGTTTCCAGATTTTGGAGGACTTTTTGTTCTAAACTGGGTGTTCAATTGTCTTTCTCCTCGGCATTTCATCCTCAGACCAATGGTCAAACTGAGAGAACAAACCAGACATTGGAGACTTATCTAAGATGCTTTGTGTCTGCTGATCAGGATGACTGGGTCTCTTTTTTGCCTTTGGCTGAGTTTGCTCTTAATAATAGGGCTAGCTCTGCCACTTTGATGTCTCCGTTTTTCTGTAATTCTGGGTTTCACCCTCGATTTTCTTCAGGACAGACGGAGGCTTCTGTCTGTCCAGGTGTTGACTCTGTTGTTGAGCGTATGCAGCAGATTTGGGACCAGGTAGTGGAGAGGTTGTCCCTCTCTCAGGAGAAGGCCCAGCGGTTTGCTAACCGGCATAGGATTGATGGTCCTCGGTTTAAAGTGGGGGACTTGGTCTGGTTGTCCTCAAAGAATATTCCTATGAGAGTAGCATCTCCTAAATTTAAGCCTAGGTTCATTGGACCTTATAAGATCATGGAGATTATTAATCCTGTTTCTTTTCGTTTGCTTCTTCCAGGGACATTTAAGATCCATAACGTGTTCCACAAGTCCTTGTTGAAGAGGTTTGTTGAGCCAGTGGTTCCTGCTGCTGTGCCTCCTGACCCTGTTTTGGTTGAGGGCAATCTGGAGTATGTGGTTGAGAAAATATTGGATTCTCGTTTTTCTAGACGAAGACTCCAGTATTTGGTTAAATGGAGAGGTTATGGTCAGGAAGACAATTCTTGGGTGTTTGCTTCGGACATCCATGCTAGGAGACTTATCCGTGCGTATCATAGAACTCATCCTGACCGACCTGGTTGCTCAAATGAGGGTTCGGTGACCCCTCCTCAAGGGGGGGGTACTGTTGTGAATGGGTTTGAGATGAGTTCTGAGCAGAGGCTCCCTCTGGTGGTTACAAGCGGTACTAGTGAGGATTGTGAGGACTGGGAATCAGGTGTTACTGATTGGTCTTATATAAGGGAGTCATTTTCCCATCAGGGTTGCCGGTGATCAATTGTTCTGGTCTGAATCCTTCTTTCCAGTTTCCCTTGTAGCCTGCTGTGTCGTGTCTGCATCTCCTGCTATCAGATAAGACAATTTCTTATTTTGTGTTTTTGCTATATTTTTGCATTTTGTCCTGTACTTCTGTGGGGGCCTTCAGGGTCCCCTCCGGGGGCTTTTGCCCTCTCAGTTTAGTTCAGCCAATGAGTTTTATTCTTTTGTTTTTTCCAGTTTTTTCAGTGGCTGCTGTTTTGTTTTTGTTACACCAGAGAACTAATTTAGGTGGTAGAGGTCGTGTGATCTCAGGTGATTTTGAAATTAGTAGAGTTGGTGTTTTTTCAGGGTTTTCTGAGATTGCAGTAAGTACCCTTCCTATCCTTTTCTATTTAGATAGTTTGGGCCCCAGCGTTTGCTCATACTATTTTCTTTCTGTGTCAGTATTTCCTCTTGTCTAACCGCTAGAGTTGAGCGATACTTTCCGATATCCTAAAGTATCGGAATCGGAATGGTATCGCCGATATCACTAAAATATCGGCGATACCCGATACCGATACCGGAAGTCCCATGTAAGTCTATGGGAACAAAATATCGAAATTAAAAAAAAACCATTCTTGCCTTGTTGGTTAATTGTACATGAAGGAAAACAAGAAAGAGTAATGTAGAATGTATTGGGGAAGGTTGAGGAGACATTAAAGGCATAGATGTTTAACCCAATCAAATGGAATAGCATAAATATTTTTTTTTTTAAAGATGTTCGGATTGACGAAGAAATTGACAATGTTAACGTTTTTTATATTTTGGCAAATATGTATATTACACAACTTCCATGCTCTTCATCTTCACCTTTTTAACTTTTCACACACTTTCTCCTTCATAATCTTCTGCAGCATCATCTTTTTCATCAAATTATTCTTCATCTTCACCTTCTTTATCTTCTTCTTAAACTTCTTGCTATTCATCTTTTTGTTAACATTACTCATATTCTTCTTATTAAACTATTATTCTTATTCATATTCTGCTTCATCTTCTTCATCATATTCTTATTTGTGACAGAGAATCCTGTACTTGTAATCTGTCAAAGTATGAATTTTTCATCCTTCCGTTCTTGCTGTCACAAAAGATTTAAATTACAACAGTATTTGTCCGTGTTCAGTTTAGCCTGCAGCAGCAGGCATTTTCCAGGGGCACCACGAGGAGGAACGGACTCACCCCCATACACTGCTTAGTCTTCTTCTGCTTAGAATTTAGAGCATATATTTTGCTCTTCATTTTGGTCTTATACTTCATGTTCTTCTGCTTTTAGATCTTCTGCTTATTGTTCTTGTGTCTCTTGTTCCGTATCTTGTATTTGTAGCACAATCTTGTACCAGCTGATGTTACTGGGACACGGTTACTAAGCAGGAGGTACCTGTGCTCCAAAGCACTACCAAGGACCAGCAGACGTTGCTGGAACTCGGATACCGAGATGGAGGCACCTAGGCCAAAGGCACTGTGGAGAACCAGCTGACGGTACTGGAACCCGGAGGGGCAGCAGAAGGAAAAGAGCCAATGGCACAACCGAGGACCAGCTGACGTTACTGAACCCCAGTAACACAGGAGCAAGTGTTGACTGTGCTAACAGCACTTCCGAGCAACAACTGGCGGTGTTGGAGCCCAGGGTCAAGGAGGATGTTTAAATACTAGATCAAGTAATTTCCTTGTTACCTGTCAATTTTAAATGTCTATACTTCAAACAAGAGAAAGATAACCTTTACTACCATAAGATGATGATTTCATTTAAACTAATATCTAGATAAATAAAGAATTGACAAACATAAACACATACATTAACATGTTGAACAGCAATGCAAACCACAAAATAAATTAGTTAAGGAATCTGCTATACGGTTGTACATAAAAGCATACAAGTACATATCTGAATCCATTAATGATGGATAAGTAACAGTATGTACACCATTTTTATTGTATAGACAATGAATGTCTGACTTCAAAACATCATCAGCATTACAAGTTATCTGTGATATTACTAAAATGTTCCATTTGCTGAATAATGTCACTAAATATTTTATACAAAATTATACAATTTCCATCATGTAATACTCATAATATGTGGCAATAATCATTTTTATTAACAAACATAACCTTTAAAAAGTGCATAGTGCATAGTGAAAATTGCTATTTATGGCTGACTGTCGACTTGGAAGCATGACAACAGATAGATAAGGTATATATAGATGACACTGCATAGCCACAGATGGTGAATGGCGATGTAATACTGTACCTCAATAAAGTGTGCGTCACTACTACATATTTTTTTTTATATAGCTGTATAAACAGGGTACATGGATGTATGCTTGTGCCTTTGTTTTGACGCACAGACTGCCTTCCTGCTGAGACGCATTGGGTAGTGAACAGTTGTGTGCAGTGTTCACTGCAGTCTCTGCGGAATAACCACACTTAGATCTTATAACTTTTCAGACTTTCTTTATCAATCTACCAAGATGAAGAAGGCAGGGAGTAAGGCACGTGGTCGTGGAGTTTCTTCAGGGAGAGGACGTGGGGATTCTGTGGCTGCTGCGGCCCCAGTGTCACAGCATCCACCAGTTTTCCCGGGCCGTGAGCGTTCCTTTATGCGCACTTTTGTAGGAGCTCGGAGTACCCCCTGCTGCGGGAAGAACAAATTGAAGCCGTTGTTGTTTGGATCTCAGCCAATGCATCGACTTCAATTGCTTCCACCTCCTCTCAGGACCACAGCACTGTTGGGCAACCATCTGTCTCTTCACCGCCTGGCAAATTGCCCAGGCAGTCAGAGAGTTCTGTACAGGAGCCAGCTGAGTGTCTGCTTCTGTTCTCAGAATCTATTGGCTTGCAAACAGGGGCCCAGCCAAGCAGCATTCTGTAATGTGAAGAGGGAGTATGCAGTGATGCGCAACAGCTGTGTCTCTCTGAATCTGAAGAGGCGGGTGAGACAGTGCCGATGGTCAGCACACCGCAGAACGCATCTGATGATGATGAGACCCAGGTGCCAGTTTCTGTTGAGCATGGTGCTGGCCAGACCACCCAACAGCAGGTGTTGGAAGAGGGTAGTGGAGATGATGAGGTCCAAGACCCAACATGGCATGAGGAACAGGAAGGTGGTGGGAGCAGCTCAGAGGAATAATAATAATATTTATTTATATAGCGCCATCATATTCCGCAGCGCTTTACAGTTTAGCAGTTTCAGAACACAAGTCATAAGTAACAACGTTAACAATACAATAATTTAAGCTAAATAAGTCCCCCTGCTCGTGACAGCTTACAATGTACAATGAGATGGGGGAGATACAAAGTATAGGTGTTTATATACAATGGTGCATTTACAATGATGTTCCAGCCATCTTAAGGGACTGAGGGATGGAGATAGTGAATGGGCTAGAGACACACACACAGTTACACAGAATACATAGAATGACTTTGATTAGTGAATGTGATAGGCCGCTCTGAACAAATGTGTTTTGAGGGAGCGCCTGAAACCATGCAAATTGTGGATAGTCCTAATTTCTTGGGGTACAGCATTCCAGAGGATTGGCGTAGAGCAGGAGAAGTCTTGGAGTCGGGAGTGGGAGGTACGTATTAGTGCAGAGGTTAGTCGAAAGTCGTTTGCAGAGCGCAGCAGTCGGTTAGGCCGATAGATAGAAATGAGGGAGGAGATGTAGGAGGGGTGCTGCACTGTGGATAGCTTTGTGGCTGAGAACCAATACTTTGGTTGAAAGCTGGGAGAGGCCTAGAGAAATGGTTAGTGATAGAAGGAAGATAGAGGAAGACATTGCCCCAACGGTACAAACAGGAGGGAGAGTTAGGCTGCAGACTCGGTTGCCTGTAGCCTCCAGTTTGGCACCTGTTCGGAGCAGTTGTCTTCCAAAAGTCAAAACGTGCGCTCCCAGGACTTGCACTGCGTGGTCCTTTTTTCACACACTTGCACATGATATTTGCTATGTGAAATGCAAGCTGTGTAATCAAAAATTAAAAATAGCTAAAAGTGTCAGTCACCTCAATACCACAAATATGTGGAAACATGTGCGGACAAAGCACGTAGTTGAGTTACAAAGACACACTGGAGATGTAGGCCAACCTACAGCAGCACCTACATCTTCAGGTTGTGTTGAAGCCTCTTCATCGAGCTCACACACAGCTGGTTCTGCTTCCTCACAGGATCGCCATGGAAGAACCTCGGCCACTGTTGTCCAGAGACAAACTGTTATTCCACACACAGCAGCAAGTTCCCTGTCATCCTCACACTCCCAGGCCACAAAACAGCCATCGGTAGCACAGGCATGGGATAAAAGACGGCCATACTCCGCAAACCATGCACGAGCACAGGCTCTGAATGCTGGCATTGCAAAACTCCTGCCCCTTGAAATGCTGTGATTCAGGCTGGTGGAGACAGACAGTTTCCGTAACTGAATATCATTGTCAGTCCCACAATACAATGTGCCAAGCCGATTTCATTTCAGCAGGCAAGCCGTCCCTGGTCTGCAAAAGCATGTTGAGGGAAAAATTAAACATGCGCTACTAAAAGCCCTCAGTAGCAAGGTCCACCTGACCACCGATGCGTGGACCAGTACCCATTGTTATGATCTGCTACAACCAGTAAGGAAAGAAGGGAATTCTGTCCCTACAATACAACTAAGCTGAATCCCTACGATGTAACGGGGAACCTGATCCTGCGACCAGACCCGCTAAAGTCCTCATCTAGTGTGAACGAAGACCTATAGTTGCGAGGGAGTAATCCCTACAAGATCTAGGGACTGTGAGAAAAGGTGGACACCTCCTAACATAAATTGTAGCATGGATAATTAAACAGAAAAATAAATACTTTGTGATCCTAACATCAAGCAAAACTGACAGATTAAGGCACCTAAGCACCCGGCTAGCTTAACAGTAGATAATACAATGAAGTCAAGCAAAGCCAGAAGGGCGGAGCCAGACTAAATAGGGAAAAAAGGTCATGTGACCAGCAAACTGAAACAAAACCTAACAAGAGGGTTCTAACACCCATGGCCAGGGACAATACCTTTCCCTCACTGCCCATTGGGTCAATGCTGTGTAACCGGGTACTGATCTTGCGAGTGGCGCTGTACGTGTTCTGCCAACTCCAAGGATTGCAGGAATCAAGTCTGTACACATTGACTCCTCCTCCTACTCCAGTTCCTCAGAATCATCGCTGCAGGAGCCGTCACGGTCTACCTCCACATGGACCCGTGAACGTTTACCTGTTGCGACCGATATGAGCACAGCCGTGTCCAAATGTCAACAGGCCGTCCTGAAATTAATTTCCATGGGGAATCTTAGCCACACAGCGCAGGAGCTCTGTAATGCCATAAAGCAGGAGAGCGACGTGTGGTTTTTGGAAGCGAATTTACAGGCAGGCTTGGTAGTGTGTGACAATGGCCGAAATCTGGTGTCAGCTCTGGGCCTTGGCAACCTCACTCACATACCATGTCTGTCATATGTGCTCAACTTGGTCGTGCAGAGTTTTTTGAGGGACTATCCGGATCTTGATGCACTGCTGCACAAGGTCCGCCTAGAGTGCGCTCACTTGCGACGTTCCAGCATGGCCAGATCGCTGATTGCAGCTCTGCAACGCAGATTTCACCTTCATGAACATCGCATCATATGTGACGTACCCACCAGGTGGAATTCCTCGTTACATATGTTGGAGCGGTTGTGTGAGCAGCAGCCAACAGTAATGGAGTATCAGCTGCATCAGGCGCAGTCAACTCGCAATTTGCGGCGTTCACACTTCACCACTACTGAGTGGGCCTCTATAATAAGAATAATAATATTATTTATTTATATAGCGCCATAATATTCCGCAGTGCTTTACAGTTTAACAGTTTCAAAACACGAGTCATAAGTAACAACGTTAACAATACAATAATTAAAGCAAAATCAGCCGCCCCTGCTGGTGAAAGCTTACAATCTACAATGAGGTGTGGGAGATACAAAGTACAGGTGTTTATATACAATGGTGTTTTTACAATGATGGTCCAGCCATTTTAAGGAAGTGAGGGATGCATGGAGATAGTGAATGGGCTACACACACAGAATTACACATAGAATGACTTTGATTAGTGAATGTGATAGGCCACTGTGAACAAATGTGTTTTGAGGGAGCGCCTGAAACCATCCAAATTGCGGATAGTCCTAATTTCTTGGGGTAGAGCATTCCAGAGGATTGGCGCAGCGCGGGTGAAGTCTTGGAGTTGGGAGTGGGAGGTACGGATTAGTGCAGAGGTTAGTCGAAGGTCGTTTGCAGAGTGCAGCAGTCGGTTAGGCCGATAAATATAAATAAGGGAGGAGATGTAGGGGGGTGCTGCGCTGTGGAGAGCTTTGTTGGTGAGAACCAGTAATTAGAATTGGATCCTATAATGAATGGGCAGCCACTGCCAGTGTAATGAGTGGCGAATAACTCTATGAAGGATATCTGCCACGTTTTGCGTGCGTTTGATGAGTCAACGCGGATGGCGAGTGCAGATGATGCACTAGTCAGCCTGACTGTCCCCCTTATCTGCCTGCTTCAAAAAACACTGCAAGCACTAAGGCATGAGGTTTTGGAAGAGGTGGAGGATGAGGAGTCACAAATTCCATCACCTTCTGGACAGTCAGCGCAACGTGGTTCCTCACAAAGGGCTGGAGGACTTTCAAAGTACCATGCTGTATCAACAATTGAACCTCCAGAGTCGCTGTCTATATTTTCATAACCATTACAAACTTTTAATGTATTTACAAAGCACATAATGTACATTTTTTGTCTATCCTTTTGTAATGCTATTGTGTTTCCATAAACTGATGTTACAGAATTATGATACAAAGTTTTTAAATTTTGAGTTTTAAATTTTGTAAATTTATATGTATTTGAAGGACTTTGTGAGGAGGATGAGGAGGAGTCAATGGAGGAGGAAGACATCGCTCCAGAGGGAGGTAGACAATGCTCTAGTCAGTATGTAGACCAAGGGTGGGGTGATGCACAGCAGGCGGAGATGACGCCTCTTGCAGGGGACAACGTTTCTTGGCCAGTTGGGAGTCTGCAGCACATGGTTGATTTCATGCTGCAGTGGCTGAGAAACGACCGCCGCATCGAACACATTCACACCACGTCTGATTATTGGGTGTACACCCTCCTAGACCCTCGCTACCGGGACAACTTACAAAGCCTCATCACACCGTTGAACCGGGAGCGTAAAATGCGGAAGTACCAAGACACACTGGTGCAATCCATAATGTTCTCCATTCCAGCCGAGAGCACTGCTGCTGCTACTGATTTACAAAGCAGCTCAGTGCGTCGAGGCAGTGGAGACAGCTCTGCAACAAGAGGGAGCACAAGCAGCGCCTCTGCACAGGGCAAGAACAGTATGTTCCAAATGTGTCGAAGTTTTGTGGCAGCGCCACCAATGTCTACACCATCCGAGACGGCTCCAGTCAGCAGGAGGCAACATTTCCGTAAGATGGTGACAGACTACATGTCTTGCCCTCTCAGTGTACTCCCAGATGGCTCTTCCCCATTCAAGTTTTGTGTCTCTAAGCTGGATACATGGCCAGAGCTTAGCCAGTATGCATTGGAGGTGCTGGCTTGATCTGCTGCCAGTGTATTATCGGAGCGCGTCTTTACTGCTGCAGGTGGTGTACTAACAGACCGTTGCATGCGACTATCCTACGATAATGTAGAACGGCTTACTTTTCTGAAAATGAACTAGGCATGGATCTCGCCTGAATTTGCCTGTCCGGTTTCAGATTAACTAACTGGTTGGCAACGTTTTCCATGTCTCCTGTTATGTTCATCTTTCTACCACCTGAGCTATACTCCCTGGGCTACAACACTGCCAGTTGCTGCTCAGAAGTGTCGTGTCCACAGACCAATACACAAGCTATAGTGATAGTGGGGTTCAGTAACGCCTGCTGTTCCCCTGCTGTGTGTCCGGCAAAAATTACTGCTACCTAGCTACACATGTTTAAAAAAACATGACATGTTAAAGTGGCTAGTGCTACACATAGATATCAGGCTACACCTTATTTCTAAGCTGTAAACAAGTGAAACGTCAAATTTAAAACCATTCAATGATTAGTGTTGGTAACAAATCTGTAACTAAATAATTGTGACATATTATGGCAGATATCCACATGTCTAACACAAATGCTAACACAAAAGCATACTTATGCTATAGGGTACTGATGGTGAACCTTCTCACTCCATAACTTTGACCAATCCAACTCACATCATGCCTCAAATGCTGCAATGTTGGAAGTGCATAATGTGGGTTGAACTTTGACAACAGCTGCAGTGCGAAGGTTATCCTTCTGTGTTCTTGGCTTTTAAATAAAAGCATACAAGTAAATATAATAATACATTGTTGATTAAGGGACATGATGTACACCTGTAATATTGTGCAAACAATGGATGTAGGACTATTCCTCTTCAACATTACTTATATTTGTGTCATTTGAAAAAATACATATTTTAGTTAAAAATTAAAAACCCATGTTCAGTAGCTGTGAAAGGCCCGTTTGTGTACTTCTATATTGTTTGCAACCAATGTATTGTATACGGATGGAAGCGCGTCACACTAATAGATTAGATTTATTTTAAATGGAATGTAGCAGAACCAATTGGAGATAAATGAAAAGGATGAGCCACTGAGACACGCTCAGCAGAGTACAAGCAGCAGTGCTTGAACATGTAACTGGAGCGTGATCTGCACTCAAAAAAGTAAAAAACACAGACTGAAGTGAACACTGAAACACAACTGTCCACAATCTGTGAAAAGCTCCTTTCTGTACTTCTATAGTGTTTGCAACCAATGTATTGTATACGGATGGAAGCGCGTCACACTAATAGATTAGATTTATTTTAAATGGAATGTAGCAGAACCAATTGGAGATAAATGAAAAGGATGAGCCACTGAGACACGCTCAGCAGAGTACAAGCAGCAGTGCTTGAACATGTAACTGGAGCGTGATCTGCACTCAAAAAAGTAAAAAACACAGACTGAAGTGAACACTGAAACACAACTGTCCACAATCTGTGAAAAGCTCCTTTCTGTACTTCTATAGTGTTTGCAACCAATGTATTGTATACGGATGGAAGCGCGTCACACTAATAGATTAGATTTATTTTAAATGGAATGTAGCAGAACCAATTGGAGATAAATGAAAAGGATGAGCCACTGAGACACGCTCAGCAGAGTACAAGCAGCAGTGCTTGAACATGTAACTGGAGCGTGATCTGCACTCAAAAAAGTAAAAAACACAGACTGAAGTGAACACTGAAACACAACTGTCCACAATCTGTGAAAAGCTCCTTTCTGTACTTCTATAGTGTTTGCAACCAATGTATTGTATACGGATGGAAGCGCGTCACACTAATAGATTAGATTTATTTTAAATGGAATGTAGCAGAACCAATTGGAGATAAATGAAAAGGATGAGCCACTGAGACACGCTCAGCAGAGTACAAGCAGCAGTGCTTGAACATGTAACTGGAGCGTGATCTGCACTCAAAAAAGTAAAAAACACAGACTGAAGTGAACACTGAAACACAACTGTCCACAATCTGTGAAAAGCTCCTTTCTGTACTTCTATAGTGTTTGCAACCAATGTATTGTATACGGATGGAAGCACGTCACACTAATAGATTTGATTTTTTTCTAATATAATGGAGCTGCACCAATTCCACTAAATAAAATAAAAAAAAATAAAAAAAAAAGTGACACGTGCAGATGCCTACAAACAGCGGTGGATGCAGAGCAAACTGCAGCGTCACCTGCACTGTCACACACACACCTTGCACAGAGCTGTTAAAACAACACTGGCAAAATGAAGCTTTACACAGCGGTTGGTAAACTAGCCTGCCTCAAGCACAGTAGTACACAAAATCGCAATATCTAACTGTCCCTCAGAGTCAGCACAGCAGCGTTCTGTCCCTAACTGAGTTCACAGCACAGTGACGCTAAAATGGCTGCGGCGCCTTTTATAGTGCATTCTGACATCATTTCAGCAGCCAATCACAGCCATGCCATTAGTTAAGATGACCGCATCATTACAGGATGTGCCCACACTTCGTAGGATTCCTCATTGGCTGACTAAAATCACATTGCCTCTCAAAGAATTATGGGAACTTCCGATTCCGGTATACGATATGGAAAAAGTATCGGAATTAAGTATCGGAATTCCGATAACGCGAATATCGGCCGATACCCGATACTTGCGGTATCGGAATGCTCAACACTACTAACCGCCATTACATGTTTGGGGGCTTTCTATTATCTTTGGGGTTCTGCTCCGGGGCAGATAGCTTTCCTATTTCTATCTTTAGGTGTAGTTAGTTTCTCAGGCTGTGACGAGGCGTCTAGGACCAACGTAGGAACGCTCCACGGCTGCCTCTAGTTGCGGTGGTTAGTCAGGGTACTGCAATCTCATAGATTCCAACTGCTCTGGTGTATTTCCTTTTTTACCTGCACTCCTCAGCTACCGTAACATAACAGGGGGACAACCCTGCCTCCTGTCCTTCAGGGAAGCTATTTGTACCGCCCAATCTGCACCGCTAGGTTATTAACGAACACCACAACTCGGTGCTAGCAGGGCATCCAGGGGGTAAAGCAACTGCGGACCTTCTCTCTCGTCGTTTTTGGTGGCCGGGGTTGCAACGGGATGTGGTGGAACATGTGTCCGCATGCAGTACTTGTGCTCTCTGTAAGGTATCGCACACTCACCCGTTTGGTACTCTCCAACCCATTCCTTCCAGGCCTTGGACACATCTATCCATGGATTTCATCACGGACCTACCAGTTTCTGCGGGCAAAACGGTGGTGTTGGTGGTCGTGGAAAGATTCAATAAAATGGTCCGTTTCGTCGCATTACTAGCACTTCCTAATGCCAAGACTCTGGCCCAGGTTTTCATTAATGAGATCGTAAAACTTCACGGGTTTCCATCCAATGTGGTGTCTGATCGGGGAACCCAATTTGTTTCCAAGTTCTGGAGGGCATTCTGTTTTCAACTGGGGGTACAGCTGTCCTTCTCTTCGGCCTTTCATCCCCAGTCGAACGGACAGCCAGAGCGTGTCAACCAGAATTTGGAGACATATCTCAGGTGTTTCATCTCTGAAAACCAAGAGGATTGGTCATCTTACTACCATTAGCGGAATTTGCAATTAATATAATCACCGTCAAGAGTCCACTGGCAGGTCACCGTTTTTCGGTGCGTATGGTTATCATCCACAGTTTGGCACCTTTAATGGGGAGGGGCTTCAGGAGTTCCTGGAGGAAGAGCATTTCGCGTCGTTGCTCTCTTCCGTGTGGCAGGGCGTCCTGAAGAATTTGAGAATCATGGGAGACAGGTACAATTGTATGGCTGACAGGAGACGTGTGTCAGGTTCGGACCTAAATGTGAATGATTTTGTGTGGTTGTCCACTAGCAATATTAAGTTGAAGGTTCCTTCTTGGAAGTTGGGACCCAGGTTTATTGGTCCTTACAGAATATCTGCTGTCATAAACCCAGCGGTGTTTCATCTGAAGCTTCCTCAAGCTCTCAAAATCCACAATGTTTTTCATAAATCTCTTCTAAAGAAATGTGTGAACCCCCTTGAGTCCTCATCCCCACCGCCCCCCCAATTTTGGTAGATGGTAAATTGGAGTTTGAGATTTCAAGGATTGTTGATTCTCGTCTCCTTCGCCGTTCCTTGCAGTACTTGGTGCACTGGAGGGGTTATGGTCCAGAGGAAAGGATGTGGGTGTCAGCGTCAGAGGTGAATGCCCCAGGTTGGTTAGGGCATTCCATACCTCACATCCTGAGAAACCGGGTCCTGAGTGTCCGGAGGCCACTCGTAGGAGTGGGGGTACTGTCACAAGCGCTTCGGAGGTGACAGGCTATCATCCTGCGTCACGCCTCAGAAGGTCTGAGCACCTGTCCATACAGACTGCTCCCTGAACCATCTGCCTCTAGGACCCAGCATTGACCTCCTCCTCAGAGCAGTTTGGATCTATTTAGTTAGTGACTCAGCTGTGATCCAGTATGGGCAATACCTTCTTTTCCACTTGTGCCTGCTAGAGTGTTGGACCTTTTCAGAGTGCTCCAATTTGGTGTCTGGAGTCCCTCATCTGGTATCCTTATCTGACGATTCAGCTAAGTGTTCCCCTGTTTGTCTCATCTTACCGTCTTTAGTTTAACGGAGACTGCCTAGTGTGCATCTCCCTCCCATTCCCTATTCAGGACTTCGGCCTCAGGGAGATTCAGGGCCTGAGGTTCCAGCTTGGCGATTGTTGAGGAACCAATATAGGGACACGGTAGGAGTTCTAGGGAGAGATTAGATCTAGCCTAGGGGTCTCCAAATCCCTTCCCTAGTGTTTGGCCCCACTTTCCCATTTCCCTTTATGTTACACTTGGTTTTCCCACACTGTGCATGACATTCATGTCCTGCAGGGAGGTGGCTTGTCAGTGCCTGCTGAGAGCAGGCGCCGGCAAGCCTCCTGCATTGCCTGTCAGATCGCTGATCTGACAGTGCTGTGCAAACTGTTAGATCAGCGATCTGACACTATATAGCAGGGGTCTCAAACACGTGGCCCATGGGCCACATGCGGCCCCTGAGGCAGGCATCTGGGGCCCGCGGTGCACAACATGTCAGGGTGTCGGCGGGGGAGGGGGTGCGGGGGTGTCAGAAAATGCTCACCCCCTGGCGCATCTCTGCAGCTCCCCCCGCTTCTCCCACGGTCTCCGGTTCATTCCTCCAGCGGTCACAAGGTATCGCTCATTAAAGTCATGAATATGCACATATTCATGACTTTAATGAGCAGTACCACGTGACCGCTGAAGGAAGAATAGCTGCCGGAGACCGCGGGAGAAGCAGGGGGCTGCAGATACACTCCAGGAGGGGGTAAGTATATGCAATATTCACCTGTTCCCGGTCCACCGCTGCGCGTAGCTCTCTCCTCTTCATCATCTGGCTGTGATGTTCAGGTCAAAGGGCACGATGACATAGTTAGTGCCCGCCACGCCCTCTGCCTGAACATGAACAGTCCCTGACAGAGGAGCCGTACGATGGAGCGGCGCGCAGCGGTGGACTGGGGACAGGTGAATATTGCAGGTGCCGGGGCCCTGAGCCAGCGGTAACACCGGCACCTGTCGCCCATAGCGCGCCGGTGTCCCCGCCTGCTCAGGACACCGGCACCTGGCTCCCAGCGACAAGAGGTGAGTATGTTTTTTTTTATTATTTGCAGTAGCAGCATATGGGGCAAAAATATATGGAGCATCTTATGGGGCATAAAATATATGGAGCATCTTATGGGGCATAAAATAAATGGCGCATCTTATGGGGCATAAAATGTATGGAGCATCTTATGGGGGCATAATCTATGGAGCATCTTATGGGGGCATAAAATATATGGAGCATCTTATTGGGGCATAAAATATATGGAGCATCTTATGGGGGCATAAAATATATGGAGCACCTTATGGGGCATAAAATATATGGAGCATCTTATGGGGGAATAAAATATATGGAGCATCTATGGGGGCATAATCTATGGAGCATCTTATGGGGGCATAATCTATGGAGCATTTTATGGGGCTATAACCTTTATGGATCATCTTATGAGGGCATAATCTATGGAGCAACTTATGGGGCATAATCTATGGATCATTTTATGGGGCCATAACCTTTATGGAGCAGCATATGGGGCATATTATTCTATGGAGCATCTTATGGGGCCATTATTAACCTTTGTGCAGCATTATATGGGGCGTATTTTGTATGGAGCATCTTATGGGGCCACCATGAACTGTATGGAGCATTGTATGGTGCTTCTGATTCAATATGGATATTCAAAAACATTTAACCTACTAATGTGTCATTTAATTTTACTTTTGTTGGTATCTCTTGTTATTTTTGAAAATTTACCAGTAGCTGCTGCATTATCCACCCTAGGCTTATATGTGAGTCAATAAGTCTTCCCAGTTTTTTTGTGGCAAAATTAGGGGGGGTCGGCTTATACTGGGGTCGGCTTATACACGAGTATATAGGGTAAGCTGTACATCGCAGCTGACAACTTATTTGAACGGCCACAGAGAGAGGGGAAGGTCCGGAGAGAGAGAATTGTTATAACAGTTCAAATAAACAATTGTTTAACAATAATTTTGTACTGTATTAAGTTTGAATGGAATGCGGCTTGCCAGTTTAAATTTTTTTTTATGTGCGGCCCTTTATTCTGCCGAGTTTGAGACCCCTGCTATATAGTGATGTCCCACCCTGGGACAATGTAAAAAAAGTATAAAAAAAATTGACATGTGTAAAAATAATTTAAAAAATTCCTAAACAAATTAAAAAAAACATATTCCCCAATAAATTAATTTCCTTTATGTAAATAAAAAAAAGCAAAAACAATAAAAGTACATATTTAGTATCACCATCAAGTGGAATAACACGCGATCAAAAAGATGGATATACATAAACATGGCACAGCTGAAAATGTCATCTTGTCCCTCAAAAAACGAGCCGCCATACAGCGTCATCAGCAAAAAAATAAAGCTCGCAGAATAAAGCAATGCAAAAATAAATATTTTTTATATAAAATTGTTTTTATTGTATAAAAATTCCAAAACATAAAAAAATATATAAATGAGGTATCACTGTAATCGTACTGACCCGACAAATAAACCACTTTATCAATTTTAACACACCTGGAACGGTATAAAGGCCCCCCAAAATAAATTCATGAATTCCTGGTTTTTGTTAATTCTGGCTCCCAAAAATTGTAATAAAAAGTGATCAAAAAATGTCATGTGCTCGAAAATGCTACCAAAAAATCGTCAACTCATCCCGCAAAAAATAAGATCTTACAAATAATCTGTGGGCCAAAATATGGAAAAATTATAGCTTTCAAAATGTGAGGATGCAAAAACTATTTTTTGCAATAAAAAGCGTCTTTTAGCGTGTGACAGCTGCCGAATATGAAAACCCACTATAAAAACCCTGCTATAAATAGTAAATCAAACCCCTCTTTATCACCCCTTTAGTTAGGGAAAAATAATGAAATTAAAAAAATATATTTATTTCCATTTTCACCTTAGGGTTATGGTTAGCATTAAGGTTAGGGTTGGGATTAGGTTTAGGGCTAGGGTTAGGGTTGGGGTTAGGGTTAGGGCTTTCCACTGTTTAGACACATCAGGGGCTCTCCAAACATGACATTGCGTCTGATCTCAATTCCAGCCAATTCTGCGTTGAAAAAAATCAAACGGTGCTCCTTCTTTTCTGAGCTCTGCCATGTGCTAAAACAGTGCTTTACCCCCACATATGGAGTATCAGTGTACTCAGGACAAATTTCACAATATCTCTTGGGGTCCAATTTCTTCTGTTACCCTTTGGAAAATAAAAAATTGGGGGTGAAAATAAATTTTTGTGGAAAAAATATGATTTTTTATTTTTATGGCTCTTCGTTATAAACTTCTGTGAAGCACTTGGGGGTTCAAAGTTCTCACCACACATCTAGATAAGTTCCTTGGAGAGTATAGTTTCCAAAATGGGGTAATTTGTGTGGGGTTTCCACTATTTAGGCACATCAGGGGCTATCCAAATGCGACATGGCGTCTGATCTCAATTCCAGCCAATTTTGCTTTGAAAAAGTCAAACGGCGCCCCTTCCCTTCCGTGCTCTGCCATGTGCCAAAATAGTGGTTCCCCCCACATATGCGGTATCAGCGTGCTCAGGACAAATTGCACAATAACTTTAGGGGTCCAATTTCTCCCTTGGGAAAATAAAAAAATTGAACTTGAAATAATTTTTTTGTGAAAAAAAGTTATATGTTAATTTTTTTAAACATTCAAAAAATTCCTGTAATGCACCTGAAGGGTTAATAAACTTCTTGAATGTGGTTTTGAGCACCTTGAGGGGTGCAGTTTTTAGAATGGTATCACTTTTGAGTATTTTCTATCATATAGAAAAAAAGTTTGCCTCCTGTACCTGGCGCCGGCTGATGGGACTATGGCTCCCATCATCCTTCGCCTGCTGTTGCTCATAACAGCGAGAGCAGAAGGCAGCTGATTGGAGTATTCATCAGCCTGGCCTGCACTTTAAATAGATAATTTACAAAAAAAATGATGTGGGTTCCCATGTATTTTTTATAACCAGCCAGAGGCTGCAACCCTCAGCTGTCAGCATTAGTAAGGCTGGATATCAAGAATAGAGGAGTCCACACGCTATTTTTTTAAATTATTTAAATAAATGATTTTAAAAACGCCAGTGGGTCCCCCCATTTTTTGACAACCAGCCAAGCTAAAGCAAACAGATGGGGGCTGGTATAAGGGTTCATTAATTTTGACCACCCCAGCATAAAAATAGTAGCCTGAAGCTGCCCTGAAAAGGCACATCTATTAAACAAACACCCTGTGTTTGTTTAATAGATGTGACATCTATTAATGTGACATCTAATAATGTGACATTCTTACCTCTGACCTGTGACAAATGCCAGGAAAATTGTTCGGGATGCAAAGAAAAACTCACAAATAACATCAGCTGAAATACTGGACTCTCTGAAAACTAGCGGTGTAGCTGTTTCAAGATGCACAATAAGGAGGCACTGTAAGAAAAATTAGCTGCATGGTCGAGTCGCCAGAAGAAAGCCAAATGACCCTGATCAAAAGTTCACATATCCCATTTCTTAATACCATGTATTGCCCCCTCTAACATAAATGGCAGCTTGAAGTCTTTAGTTGCAGTTGTGGATGAGGTTCTTTATTTCTTCAGATGGTAAAGCTGCCCACTCTTTTTGGCAAAAAGCTGTCAGCTCCTGTAAATTCCTGGGCTGTCTAGCATGAACTGCGTGCTTGAGATCTCTCCAGAGTGGCTCAATGATATTGAGGTCAGGTCACTGCTGTAGCCTATGACAGGTCGACTTGGCCTTGTGTTTTGGATCATTGTCATGTTGGAACGTCCAAGTATGTTCCATGCGCAGCTTCAGGGCTGACTGCAAATTTGCCTCCAGTATTTGCTAATAATCTGCTGAATTCATCTTTCCTTCAACTTTGACCAAGATTCCTGTGCTTTTGTAGCTTACACATCCCAAAACATCAGCGATCCACCTCCGTGCTAAACAGTAGGAATGGTGTTCCTTTCATCATAAAACTTGTTGACCTCTCTCCAACATTGAGCAAGGGGTGGTAGAACCACGAAAAACATGACCACAGATCCACTATACAGTCATGGCCAAAAGTTTTGAGAATGACACAAATATTAATTTTTACAAAGTCTACTGCTTCACTTTTTCTAATGGCAATTTGCATATACTCCAGAATGTTATAAAGAGTGATCAGCTTAACAGCAATTACTTGCAAAGTCAATATTTGGCTAGAAAATGAACTTTATCCCCAAAACACATTTCAACATCATTGCAGCCCTGCCTTAAAAGGACCAGCTAACCTCTTTTCAGTGATTGCTCCATTAACACAGGTGTGGGTGTTGATGAGGACATGGCTGGAGATCAATCTGTCATGATTAAGTAAGAATGACACCACTGGACACTTTAAAAGGAGGCTGGTGCTTGGCATCATTGTTTCTCTTCTGTTAACCATGATTATCTCTAAAGAAACACGTGCAGTCATCATTGCAATGCACAAAAATGGCCTAACAGGGAAGAGTATCTCAGCTAGAAAGTTTGCACCTCAGTCAGCAATCTATCGCATCATCAAGAACTTCAAGGAGAGAGGTTCCATTGTTGCAAAAAAGACTCCAGGGCGCCCAAGAAAGACCAGCAAGCGCTAGGACCGTCTCTTAAAAGTGTTTCAGCTGTGGGATCGGGCTACCAGCAGTGCAGAGCTTGCTCAGGAATGGCAGCAGGCAGGTGTGAGTGCATCTGCACACACTGTGAGGCGGAGACTCTTGGAGCAAGGCCTGGTCTCAAGGAGGACAGCAAAGAAGCCACTTCTCTCCAGAAAAAACATCATGGACAGACTGATATTCTGCAAAAGGTACAGGCAGTGGACTGCTGAGGACTGGGGTAAAGTTATTTTCTCTGATGAATCCCCTTTTCGATTGTTTGGGACATCAGGAAAACGCCTCATTCGGAGAAGACAAGGTGAGCGCTACCACCAGTCTTGTCTCATGCCAACTGTTAAGCATCCTGAAACCATTCATGTGTGGGGTTGCTTCTCAGCCAAGGGAATCGGCTCTCTCACAGTCTTGCCTAAAAACAGCCATGAATAAAGAATGGTACCAGAATGTCCTCCAAGAGCAACTTCTCCCAACCCTCCAAGAGCAGTTTGGTGATCAACAATTCCTTTTCCAGCATGATGGAGCACCTTGCCATAAAGCAAAGGTGATAACTAAATGGCCCAGGGAACAAAACATAGAGATTTTGAGTCCATGGCCTGGAAACTCCCCAGATCTTAATCCCATTGAGAACTTGTGGTCAATCATCAAGAGACGGGTGGACAAACAAAAACCTAAAAATTCTGACAAAATGAAAAATATTTAGACTTGAGAGTCCTCAGTGGTTGATACCTTTTAATGGCTAACTGAAAAGATGGTAACAAATTGCAAGCTTTCGAGACTACTCCGGTCTCTTCATCAGGCAAAGACTAAAACAAAAACTGAAGAATCACATATATATATATATATATATATATACACAAGAGGACACAGGAATAGTGCAATAGGTAAGACAAGTGACGTGAAGCAGAACTGTCATTATGGCAGAGGAATGAACATAAATATTGGAACAGATCATAGATAAGGAGAGAGTTTTATTACCCTCTGATTGGGGTCTGGTGTTGTGTTTTGATGCCCCTAGAAGGTCAGAGACGCAGATTCCTTAATTGATATAGAATGACATGAATCCATGTGACACGTTCATTCCAGCACTAAGAGTGTCAAAGGTCATCATAAGTTTGTATTCCCAAACCTTTCTATCTTTCTCAGATTTGAAGTTAGATTTTAATACCAGTAATTCCATATCCATTATGCTATGACCGGGCATACAAAAGTGTTTTGCCACAGGTAAATCCATTCTTTTTTCTCTTATCGTGTGGCGATGAGAATTCATCCTTGTTCTCAGTTTTTGCCCGGTCTCCCCCACATACAGACCCCCAGTTGGACATTTAGTACATATAATTAGGTACACCACATTAGATGTGATGCAGCTGAAAGTACCTGGGATCTTGTAGTCCTGATGGGAGTTGGGTATCTTTATCTTGTCCGTGGTCATTATAGATGCACATGTTTTACACTTCTTCTGTTTGCAAGGAAAGGTTCCTGCAGCTGTTGGGGAGGACAGGGAGCTTCTGACAATGATGCTTCTTAGATTTGGGGGCTGCCTAAAACATAGTAGTGGGGGGTCTGGAAATATGGATTGTAATCGGGCATCTTTTTGTAGTAAAGGTTGTAGTTTCCGTGCAGCTCCCCTTAGCATCTCCAGATTTGGATTGTAGGTGACCACTAGAGGCACCCGGTTATTTTCTTCTTTAGTTTTGTAATGTAGCAGGTGATTCCTTGATATTCTGGTGGCTCTTGTAATTTGGTTTTCAATTGTTCTTGGATGGTAGCCCTGGTTCAAAAAAGTCTTTCTGAGGCGACCAAGGTGTTCATCTCTATCCATGGGGTTGGAACATATACGGTTGTATCTGATGGCTTGGCTGTAGACTATAGAGTTTTTTATGTGTTTTGGATGGAAACTGTCCCATTTAAGGTATGTTGGACGGTCGATTGGCTTCTGATACAGGGATGTCTCTATTTCATTGTTCTTTAGCTTAATGGTGGTGTCTAAAAAGTTAATTTCAGTGCTGGAGTAGTTGAGTGTTAAGTTGATGGTTGGATGAAATTGATTGAACTGTTTATGGAACGTCTTTAGCTGTTGTTCAGACTCCGTCCAGATGATTAAAATGTCATCAATGTAGCGGTAGTAGGCCCGAGGCCTGATGGGACATGAGGACAAAAAGTCGCTTTCAAGCTTGGCCATGAAAAGATTTGCATACTGTGGAGCCATTTTACTTCCCATAGCTGTGCCAGTCTCCTGAAGATACATCTTGTTGTCAAATTCAAAGTAATTGTGGGTGAGGATAAATTTTGTGAGTTTCACCACAGAATCAGCATCATTCCCGGTGTTTCCCATGAAGACTTTGCAGGCATTTAATCCATCCTGGTGTGGGATATTAGAGTACAAAGATTCCACGTCCATGGTGGCCAGGATGGTTCCTTCTGGTAGGGGACCTATTGCTGCTAGTTTATTCAGTAGGTCAGTTGTGTCCTGAATGTAGCTGGGTGTATCCTTTACCATGGGTTTAAGAATGCCCTCTACCCATCCAGATACCTGCTCAGTAAGGGTGTCCACACATGAAATAATCGGCCTCCCTGGATTCCCAGCTTTGTGGATTTTGGGAAGCATGTAAAATGTCCCTGTTCTTGGACTTTCTGGTATCAGGTCATCAGCTCTTATGGATTTGTCAGACAGACAAGATACCAACTTGCTTAGTTCCTTGTAATAGTCCTGTGTAGGGTCCGACTCCAGTTTTCTGTAGTAGCGTGTGTCCGTAAGTTGTCTGTTTGCTTCCTTAATATAGTCTGATGTGTTCATCATGACTATTGCACCTCCCTTGTCAGCAGGTTTAATGATGATTTCTTTGTTGGTTTTCAGAGACTGTATGGCCTTTCTCTCCTGGGCACTGATGTTGGATGCTTGTCTCTTGTTGGTGGCTATGATGGTGGATTTTATCAAATGTCTGAATGAGTCTATATAGTTATCCAAATGGGGGTTACGTCCAGGTGGAGGTGTCCAGTCTGACCTCTTCTTGGTTGTTGGGATCCCTTTTCCTTCAGTCCGAGTGTTTTCTGGATCTTCTGTATCATTGAAGTATTCCCTCAGGCGCAGTCTCCTGAAAAAATGTTCCATATCACTGCAGAGTTCGGTTTTATCCAGGGCCTTAGTAGGACAAAATGAGAGTCCTCTAGAAAGCACGGCAAGCTCCACTTTGTTGGGTTTGTAATCTGAGAGATTGATGACACAGTTAGATGCTTTTGTGTCTGGAATGGAGTGGTTGTCAGAGTTGTCAGGTTTTGTTTTGTATCTGTTTGTATAGAGTCCGGAATGGAGGCGCAATCTGTGTAGTTTCTTTTCCTTGTTATGAATCAGAAAGGTCCGTAGTTTGTTATAGTATTGTTGTAATTTTTGCTCTGTGCTTTCTGTAAGTGTTTTCCTCAGAGATTATTTCATGTGTGGACACCCTTACTGAGCAGGTATCTGGATGGGTAGAGGGCATTCTTAAACCCCTGGTAAAGGATACACCCAGCTACATTCAGGACACAACTGACCTACTGAATAAACTAGCAGCAATAGGTCCCCTACCAGAAGGAACCATCCTGGCCACCATGGACGTGGAATCTTTGTACTCTAATATCCCACACCAGGATGGATTAAATGCCTGCAAAGTCTTCATGGGAAACACCGGGAATGATGCTGATTCTGTGGTGAAACTCACAAAATTTATCCTCACCCACAATTACTTTGAATTTGACAACAAGATCTATCTTCAGGAGACTGGCACAGCTATGGGAAGTAAAATGGCTCCACAGTATGCAAATCTTTTCATGGCCAAGCTTGAAAGCGACTTTTTGTCCTCATGTCCCATCAGGCCTCGGGCCTACTACCGCTACATTGATGACATTTTAATCATCTGGACGGAGTCTGAACAACAGCTAAAGACGTTCCATAAACAGTTCAATCAATTTCATCCAACCATCAACTTAACACTCAACTACTCCAGCACTGAAATTAACTTTTTAGACACCATCATTAAGCTAAAGAACAATGAAATAGAGACATCCCTGTATCAGAAGCCAATCGACCGTCCAACATACCTTAAATGGGACAGTTTCCATCCAAAACACATAAAAAACTCTATAGTCTACAGCCAAGCCATCAGATACAACCGTATATGTTCCAACCCCATGGATAGAGATGAACACCTTGGTCGCCTCAGAAAGACTTTTTTGAACCAGGGCTACCATCCAAGAACAATTGAAAACCAAATTACAAGAGCCACCAGAATATCAAGGAATCACCTGCTACATTACAAAACTAAAGAAGAAAATAACCGGGTGCCTCTAGTGGTCACCTACAATCCAAATCTGGAGATGCTAAGGGGAGCTGCACGGAAACTACAACCTTTACTACAAAAAGATGCCCGATTACAATCCATATTTCCAGACCCCCCACTACTATGTTTTAGGCAGCCCCCAAATCTAAGAAGCATCATTGTCAGAAGCTCCCTGTCCTCCCCAACAGCTGCAGGAACCTTTCCTTGCAAACAGAAGAAGTGTAAAACATGTGCATCTATAATGACCACGGACAAGATAAAGATACCCAACTCCCATCAGGACTACAAGATCCCAGGTACTTTCAGCTGCATCACATCTAATGTGGTGTACCTAATTATATGTACTAAATGTCCAACTGGGGGTCTGTATGTGGGGGAGACCGGGCAAAAACTGAGAACAAGGATGAATTCTCATCGCCACACGATAAGAGAAAAAAGAATGGATTTACCTGTGGCAAAACACTTTTGTATGCCCGGTCATAGCATAATGGATATGGAATTACTGGTATTAAAATCTAACTTCAAATCTGAGAAAGATAGAAAGGTTTGGGAATACAAACTTATGATGACCTTTGACACTCTTAGTGCTGGAATGAACGTGTCACATGGATTCATGTCATTCTATATCAATTAAGGAATCTGCGTCTCTGACCTTCTAGGGGCATCAAAACACAACACCAGACCCCAATCAGAGGGTAATAAAACTCTCTCCTTATCTATGATCTGTTCCAATATTTATGTTCATTCCTCTGCCATAATGACAGTTCTGCTTCACGTCACTTGTCTTACCTATTGCACTATTCCTGTGTCCTCTTGTGTATATATATATATATATATATATATGTGATTCTTCAGTTTTTGTTTTAGTCTTTGCCTGATGAAGAGACTGGAGTAGTCTCGAAAGCTTGCAATTTGTTACCATCTTTTCAGTTAGCCATTAAAAGGTATCAACCACTGAGGACTCTCAAGTCTAAATATTTTTCTATCTAGTGGCTAACACGGTACGAAGATACACATCTTTCCTATGACAAAATGAAAGCATTGATTGTGCAAGAATGGACTGCTATCAGTCAGGATTTGGTCCAGAAGTTGATTGAGAGCATGCCAGGGAGAATTGCAGAGGTCCTGAAGAAGAAGGGTCAACACTGCAAATATTGACTTGCTGCATTAACTCATTCTAACTGTCAATATAAGCTTTTGTTACTCATATGTTTGCAATTATATTTCTGTCTGTGATAAAAACATCTGTTAAACACACACATAAAAACAAGAGGGCAGCAGATCATGTGAAAATATAATATTTGTGTCATTCTCAAAACTTTTGGCCATGACTGTATAGAAAATTACAAAACTTTATTAACAATTATAGACACAGGTAATTGCAAATGACAACAAAGCAGGTAAAATGTAGAAAAAAGTGCAACCATGGAAAGAAGCACTACAACACTCAAAGCACCTGAGCGTGAGGTCAATTATGGTACAAAGCATAAGAGCTAAAATGGAGTGAGACAGAAAACCTGTAGGTAAAGGTAGTAGTAATTATATGCATAGTCACAAATATGAATGCGAATGTCAAAAAAGATTATACTGACATATGCAGAAAAGATCTCTATAACAAGTAGCAAAGAAACAGGACAGGACAATTACCTATCCTGTATACCCGCAAGAAACCTAACAGGCACTGTGTCTCACAAATAAGGACAAGGATATAACCCAGATGTATTATTAAAGTGTCCAAATGCCTGGTCCGGTTTACTCATAGTGACCCTTATTAAGGCACCGGTACCAAGCAGCTCAAATAGACCATAGGAGATCAAGCCTACAACATTATACCTGATAAGGGTATATTCGTGGCGTGCTCAGGATGCCCAGTGCTGAGTGCGTCTGCCCCGACGCACGTTTCGGATAAACTCCTTCGTCAGGGGCGTGGCTAGAGCGGGAGATCAAGCGCTTTAAAAATCCCCAGACCGGAAGTTGATGACCGCAAACCGGAAGTGACGCATCCGGTATCATAACAACGGAGAAAGCCGAGCCGCGCCGACGTCAAGCAGCAGGAAGCAATGTACTAACGCGTCCATGGCAACCTAACGCTACAGATGCCGGGAGCGGCGCAGCTCCCCCCGTCATGAACCGCATGCGTTCTGGAGTGCGATCGCAACAAACTTAGTAATTATAGTCGGAGCGAGACTTAGAAAATAGAATGCTGCATAAGATGTATATAAACTGTAGATATCAGCCATATCACGTATTCAACATATGCCTGAAAATATTTGTGGTCGTATTTACATAGCTACAATTAGTATCATGACTCCAAATACATATCTATAAGTGAAATCCATAACCATTAAGGCACAGTATAATATTGATAATAGCGAATCACTAGAGAAACACATTATTTGGTAGCCAAAGCAAGGCTATTAGACAAAATCACATATAAATACCACATATATAGGCCATGCAAAAAATGCTATATTACACCAAAACATATGTATAAATACATGACCAGAATCGCAATATGGAGTAGATATTTACATACAAGAGCAAAAATTACCCAATAGGAAAAATACAGGAATACAACTTATTATTAAAGAACAGAATATCCAACATTAAATATATATGATCTATGTCTTTCCCATTGCAAGTCTTCTATCTCGCTGATCATCCGGACATAGATGTGTTCCATCAAGAAATGGTCCAAGAAGAAAAGGTAAGTGATTAAGTATCAACCTAAAAATATATAAAAAAACAAATTAAAACCCATTAAAAGCCACCATAGCGACACGAGAGACCACACTGAACCTCTCTCCAACATTATAGTTGTGGCCAAAATGTTCAATTTTGGTCTCATCACTCCAAAGTACCTTGTTTCAGAAGTTTTGAGGCTTGTCTCTGTGCTGTTTTGCGTATTGTAGGCTAGATACTTTGTGGCATTTGCATAGTGATGGCTTTCTTTTGGAGACTCGACCAAACCATGCAGCCCATTTTTCTTCAAGTGCCTCCTTATTGTGCATCTTGAAACAGCCACACCGCTAGTTTTCAGAGAGTCCAGTATTTCAACTGATGTTATTTGTGTGTTTTTCTTGGCATCATGATCAATTTTCCTGGTATTTTTCACAGATCACAGGTGAGGATGTTACCTTTAGTAGCTATTCAAACCCATTTGTGTCAACTTCTGTGCATGTTATCAGGCCAAAATGACCAGGGTATGTAAATTTTTGATCAGAGTCATTTGGATGTTTTGGGTTGTCATTATGATTTAAAAAGATACAACACAGTAGTCTGACAATAAATGGTTTCACCCAACCACTAACCATGAGTGGAGAAAAAGTTTTGGTGTTATCATTCATGTACTCTGAAAAAAGGCCAAGAAAGCAAAAATTCTGCCTGGGGAACGAAACTTTTGAGCACAACTGTATATAAAATCAAGCACTTAGCTATGCAGTCTGCCTTCTCAAATGTTTGTGAAAGAGTGGATCACTCTTAAGAACTCATTGAATTGAGCATTGTACTGCAAGAGGATGTGACTATTTTTACAAATCAGTACTTTAAATTTCTTTCTTCCTAAAAATTCCATGATCCACATTGAGTGGTATTATTGAAAAGTAGAAATGTTTAGGAACAATAGCAACTCTAGCATTAAGTGGCAGACCATGTAAAGTAGGGTCACCAAGTGCTAAGACATATAGAGCACAGAAATTGGCAATGCTCTGCTTACACAATAATTGCAAGTTCAAAACCTTTCTTGGCATTAACCTCAAGACAACAAATATGCAATGGAAGCTTTGTGGCATGGGTTTCCATGACCTAGCATCTACATGCAAGCCTTATATCTCTCAGCATAATTCCAGACAATAGATTGAGTGCTATAAAAAGTGGTTTCGTAAGACTCTGAACCCCAACTTTCACCCCATTGAGAACCTTTATGGATAATTAGAATTGAGTTTCCAAGCCAGGCCCTCTAGTCCAAGATCAGTGTCTGACCTTGCAAATGCTCTTCTTGATAAATTTAGGCCCATGAATTTAGAAAGGAATGTCATAAAAGCTGTTATTGATATATCTTATTTATTTTAAAAAATGCTATTTTCTCACCTTAAAGAAAACCTATTATTTATGAGATAAAAATGTAAAGTGACAGCAGTTGACATCACATAACTTTCCTAGCATATATTATGTAAGGATTGTACTCACTCAGCTGCGTAGGAGGAGACAGGAGGCACATTCTTTTCAACGTCCATGTGGTTTATTGGCTTCATAAACCGTCACTTCAGCAACAAAAAGGTAAACAGACCTTACATCATGCAGACAAAACCTCAATGTCCATAGCTTAGCTCTTCTCTCTTGCAACCCAGACCTCTCTGTAGTGTCCAGCCTGGACACATGGAAGACTGTCCACCATGGTCAGGTGATCATGATATCACCACAGATCCTTAAACATACAAAACCACAAATAGGCTTCATCTTGGGTATTCAGACACATACCCCTTGGGTGGGTTTGTAGGTGACTGGACCCACCCATCTCTCCAAGTCACCTGGAAGCCTCCCAATGTATAGCTAAAAACCATCAGCAGTAGATCCGCTGAACAAAACATGCCCAGGCTTCCATCACAGGGCCACCCACCTCTGTGATACATACCGCCCATCAATCACATGACCAGTCGCCATGCCACAATTATTACCAAAGCAGATGAATTCCTTATTACAGGCACCAGAATTTTATTATCATTTTACCAAAGGGAATGCAAAAATTGCTGAGTTTCTATTTTCTGAGAGATTCCAACTTTGAGAAGTGGAGCAATAGTAAGTACCAGGTTATCAACAGCAAGTAATGGCCACTCCTTTAATTATTCTCCCCTAGAAATAATGCACACTAGTTTGCGATCTCATTCGTTCTTTTGAAGGCAAGCTACAAAATTAATTAATTTGATTAACGGCAGTTATTCATGGCAAGGAATTAACATTCATCTTCTCTCTTCACACAGGTAACCAAATCATTCATCCTCTGAATTGATCCTCTCTGCATGTATGCACTCCATTCATTGTCAGCAAGCAGCTGAATGACACAAGCCCCTTCTGTCTTGCATGTGGAAATATATATCAATGGTAACCAAATCATTCATCCTCTGAATTGATCCTCTCTGCATGTATGCACTCCATTCATTGTCAGCAAGCAGCTGAATGACACAAGCCCCTTCTGTCTTGCATGTGGAAATATATAGCAATGGTAACCAAATCATTCATCCTCTGAATTGATCCTCTCTGCATGTATGCACTCCATTCATTGTCAGCAAGCAGCTGAATGACACAAGCCCCTTCTGTCTTGCATGTGGAAATATATAGCAATGGTAACCAAATCATTCATCCTCTGAATTGATCCTCTCTGCATGAATGCACTCCATTCATTGTCAGCGAGCAGCTGAATGACACAAGCCCCTTCTGTCTTGCATGTGGAAATATATAGCAATGGTAACCAAATCATTCATCCTCTGAATTGATCCTCTCTGCATGTATGCACTCCATTCATTGTCAGCAAGCAGCTGAATGACACAAGCCCCTTCTGTCTTGCATGTGGAAATATATAGCAATGGTAACCAAATCATTCATCCTCTGAATTGATCCTCTCTGCATGTATGCACTCCATTCATTGTCAGCAAGCAGCTGAATGACACAAGCCCCTTCTGTCTTGCATGTGGAAATATATAGCAATGGTAACCAAATCATTCATCCTCTGAATTGATCCTCTCTGCATGTATGCACTCCATTCATTGTCAGCAAGCAGCTGAATGACACAAGCCCCTTCTGTCTTGCATGTGGAAATATATAGTAATAGTATGCACTCCATACTTCTGATTGCTGCCAACCACTGCTGTACCATCTTGCAACATAGTTTAATGTGCCTGGTAAAACTTTAGTATAATTCATTTTTTGCACTGTGCTTAATACTTACTGCTGTGTATTCCTGTGACTGGGGCCTCTGTAGATGCTATCAGGTGGAAAGTGCTATAACATATAGATGTTGCCAGGTCTAGTGCCTTTGATGATCTAACCACCCCCTGGTGTGCTGGTCCCAGCTGGCAAATTATCCCAAAGCAGCTCCCACAATCCCACTTTCCTGACCCTGTAGTGTGGACTATATATTTAGGAGTAGTCTAAGGGGCGCATGCATTGTGGGGGCGCATGCATCCCAGAAGTTAAGCATCACAGAAGACAAGCATCTTGAAAACGGCAGTAATTCATGGCAGTTAATCAGGGCTGGAATCAGGTACCCCACACTTTGCCTTCTTTTTCATTATGTACTTTATCTATTTCCTCCTGTGTTCCCTTGCCATCCACATTCACCGCCTCATCCCCCCTCCATCACGACTCATACACATCAGCCCCTCTATCCTTCCCTCTCCCATGTACAGCTCCCATGCACTCCTCACCTTCCTGAAAAACCTCAGCCCATCTTGCCCAAACACATCACAGAAAAAACCTACTTACAATTCCAACAATTACCTGCTCTTTATCTTCCTACTCCTACTGATTTCAGGGGACATCTCCCCAACCCTGGTCCACCATCCCTCAACCTCAATCCCTACCCTACCTCATACCGAAACCATAATAATCTTATTAATATTACTTGCACTCCCTCATCTCCTTCTTTCAATTGTGCCCTCTGGAATCCACGGTCTGCATGCAACAAGCTATCCTTCCTGCACAACTACTTTCTGAACCACTCTCTTAATCTGTTGGCCCTCACTGAAACCTGGATTCAGGATTCTGACACTGTTTCCCCTGCTGCCATTTCCTACGGTGGTTTACAGTTCTCCCATTCCCCGAGACCCACAAACAGACATGGTGCTGGAGTTGGCATACTCCTGTCCCCAAATGCACTTTCCAGGTCATCCCCCCAATTCCATCACTCTCATTCCCTTCTTTTGAGGTCCACACCATCAGGCTCTTCCATCCCCTCTCCCTCAGAGTAGCGGTCATATATCGGCCCCCAGGCTCACCCACCCAGTTCCTTGACCACTTCTCAGCCTGGCTGCCGCACTTCATGTCCTCAGAACTACCAACCCTTATCCTTGGAGACTTCAACATATCCATTAACAGCCCTACTTCCACATCTGCATCTCAGCTTCTATCACTAACCACTTCTCTAGGCCTCTCACAGCTTTCAACCTCTGAGACACACAAGGATGGCAACACCCTTGACCTGGTCTTTGTCCGCCTCTGTTCAATCTCCCACCTAAATAACTCACCACTTCCACTCTCTGACCACAACATTCTCTCCTTCACGCTCACAAATCCTCCACCACCCCAGCGCACTCCTACCTACCACACATTCAGAAATCTACAAGCCATTAACCCTCAGACACTTTCAGACTCCCTACACTCATCGCTGTCCCCAATCTCCTCTTTTTCCTGTCCTGATCTGGCTGTTCATCACTACAATGACATTCTTAGAAGCACCCTTGACCAAGTAGCACCGCTCACCCTCAGAACCTCCAAACACACAGTAAAACAGCCCTGGCTCACATTGCAAACTCGACTTCTTCAGCGATGCTCTAGGAGTGCTGAACGCCTCTGGAGAAAAACCCGCACACCAGAAGACTTCATCTACTTTAAATTCATGTTAAGAACTTATAATGCTGCCCTTCACCTCGCCAAACAGACCTACTTCACCACACTGATCTCCTCACTAGCCAACAACCCCAAGAAACTTTTTGACACTTTTCACTCCCTCCTCAGGCCAAAAGCACAAGCCCCTATCACAGACATTTGTGCTGACGACCTGGCCTCTCATTTTATAGAAAAAATAGATACTATCCGTCAGGAAATCTGTTCTCAACCACCAAGTGCTGTGACTCCCATCCCACCCTGCATTTCCCCTGGCTCACTTTCCACATTTGATCCCATCACAGAAGAAGAAGTCTCCAGACTCCTCTCTTCCTCTCGTCCGACTACATGCACTACCGACCCCAACCCCTCACATCTCCTCCAGTCTCTCTCTCCAGTTGTCACAACTCACCTAACTACAATCTTTAATCTCTCACTCTCCTCTGGCATTTTCCCATCCTCCTTCAAACACTCCATCATTACTCCATTACTAAAGAAACCCGCTCTCAACCCTTCCTGCACAAACAACTACAGACCGGTCTCTAATCTCCCCTTCATCTCTAAACTCTTGGAGCGCCTAGTCTACTCCCGCCTCACCCGTTACCTCTCCAATCACTCCCTCCTAGACCCTTCACAGTCCGGCTTCCACCCCCTACATTCGACTGAAACTGCACTCATCAAAGTGACCAATGACCTTCTTACAGCAAAACGTAACGGCGACCACTCTCTGCTCATTCTACTCGACCTTTCTGCAGCTTTCGACACTGTTGACCACTGTCTCCTACTGTCTAGGCTCCAGTCACTAGGTATTAAGGACACTGTTCTCTCCTGGTTCTCCTCCTATCTTTCTGACCGCTCCTTCAGTGTTTTGTTCTCTGGCTCCACGTCATCTCCTCTTCCTCTCTCTGTCGGTGTACCCCCGGGCTCAGTCCTTGGCCCCCTTCTCTTCTCTCTCTACACCGCCCCAATTGGACAGACCATCAGCAGATTTGGCTTTCAGTACCATCTTTATGCCGATGACACACAACTATACACGTCATCCCCCGACCTTACCCCCGCTGTTCTACAGAACGCCACCAACTGTCTGTCCGCAGTCTCCAACATCATGTCCGCTCTCTATCTGAAACTTAACCTCTCCAAGACTGAACTCCTTCTGCTCCCGCCGTCTACTAACCTCCCTAAATCTGACATTTCCCTCTCTGTGGGCGGCACCATAATAACACCCCGGCAGCAGGCTCGCTGTCTGGGTGTTATGTTTGACACCAATCTCTCCTTCACCTCCCATATACAATCTCTTGCCCGCTCTTGCCGTCTACACCTAAAGAATATCTCTAGAATCCGCCCTTTTCTCACCATGGAAACAACAAAAACCCTCACTGTAGCATTGATCCACTCCCGCCTGGACTACTGCAACACTCTATTACTTGGCCTCCCCATTACTCGACTATCCCCTCTCCAGTCCATCCTTAATGCAGCAGCCAGGGTCATCCATCTGGCTAATCGGTACTCGGACGCGTCCGCTCTTCGCCAGTCCTTACACTGGCTGCCCATTCATTAATAGGATCCAATTCAAAGTACTGGTTCTCACCCACAAAGCTCTCCACAGTGCAGCACCCCCCTACATCTCCTCCCTCATTTCTATCTATCGGCCTAACCGACTGCTGCGCTCTGCAAATGACTTTCGACTAACCTCTGCACTAATCCGTACCTCCCACTCCCGACTCCAAGACTTCTCCCGCGCTGCGCCAATCCTCTGGAATGCTCTACCCCAAGAAATTAGGACTATCCACAATTTGCATTGTTTCAGGCGCTCCCTCAAAACACATTTGCTCAGAGTGGCCTATCACATTCACTAACCAAAGTCGTTCTATGTTTAAGTGTGTATGTGTAGCCCATTCACTATCTCCATCCATGCCTCACTCCCTCAAGATGGCTGGACCATCATTGTAAATGCACCATTGTATATACACACCTGTACTTTGTATCTCCCCCACCTCATTGTAGATTGTAAGCTCTCACGAGCAGGGTCAGCTTATTTTGCTTTAATTATTGTATTGTTAACGTTGTTACCTATGACTTGTGTTTGAAACTGTTAAACTGTAAAGCGCTGCGGAATATGTTGGCGCTATATAAATAAAGATTATTATTATTATTATTAAATTTGGAAAATTTAAAAGGAACTAATCGGTCAAGTTTCATAAGGTGTACAATTTAGAGGGCGAATCTTACTTCCTAACAATATCTCTGATACCTGATCCAATAGTTGATATTATAACAAAATGAACCTTTAATGCTATCCTTGACCTTAGAATATGTAAATGTATCTAACTACTGCACTGAAGGTAGGGCAGAGAGGATGAATTTCATCACTAAGAACAATCTAGCTTTACACACTATGTCCCCCTGGTCGTGACTGACATCCTCCCGAATTGACGTCTTCTCTTTTGTGCTTAAAGTCATGTGCAATGTTTTTTATTTCTAGACATGTGAGGATGATTACATTCCAACCCAGTGATAATGGGGCGATGATAGGATATAAGATCAGACTGCTCTCAATGAAGAAACACACCACAGAAAGAATAGTCAGGTACATATCCATATACCAAGGATGGCATTAGAAGCTGAATTACTCAAGATAACAGTTATTATTTCAAGTATCACAAATATTACTGGGAAGCTGAGTTCACATACAAAATTGTATTGGGGCAGTTTAAGATTCTTAAAGGGAACTTGTCATCCCTTCCGGACGTTTTGAAGTAAAAGAGCCACTTTCAGCAGCACTAAGGCTGCATTCTGTGAAGGTGGCTCTTTTACTTCTGTGCCCCTGGAACGCTGAAATATTGAGTTTTATTAATAGGTCCCCATACCTTAATTGAGTCACGGAGGTGTGGCTTCTGCCCCGGACTCATCACCCCCCAGCCGTCCATCATGCCCCTTCATAGTCACCGCGACTCTTCCTGCCTTTCGTCTTTGTCTGGCGCTGGCGCTCTTGTATCAGTCCCCGGGTATGCGCAGTGTGCACTGCCCGGGAACTGTCAGAACGCTATAGCGCCTGCGTAGTTGCCTTTGAATTGGAGAGAGGGGGAGGCAGGTATCCTACGCTTCGGCTACAGACACAATCTGGTTTCCGTGGCGACGCTTACAGGAAGTGATGTCGGGCAGACAGGAATTTCCTTGCGTTCCACAGTGGAGCGCACTCTAGAAGCCGGGTGCTGTGCATGTGAGTCTTTGGGGATTATTAGCAACGCATTACATCTACCTCCTGTGATTGCTTCCGCCTGTGATTCTTGTAGGCAGTCCTGATTGGGGGCTACTATCTGGGCGGGCTATTTATACCCAGCTCATTTGACTGCCGGTGCTCCATATGATATCAAGCGATCTGGCATTATGGATGTCACCAGCATCTTTTCCTCCTGATGAACTGCTCATATGTCATTTTTATAAGGGTTTGGAATTGGGTTTTGTGCTATTATTGACTGATTGATCGCATTTGTCTGTCCTATATATGTCCACCCCTGGACTAGAGCATTATGTGTTAATTTTCTAACACTAATCCTGTGGCCTTTATAATTCATGATTTGAAATTATCTTTATATATATTTATTTGTACTGCTTAAGTTTGCTTACAATGTACCTAGGGCATTTGTCTATTTTTCATCCCTGCACTATCCGGACATTGTTTTCCTATGTGTATAGGGATTTGTAGGGGAGTGAGGGATAGTCCTCGCTGAGTGGGGGCGCTAAAAAATCGTATATTAGGGTGCCAACCTCCACGGACAGGAAGGTATCAGTGAGGCCTGTTATAGGGTGATTGTAGCACTTAAGCATAGTTCATTTCATTTTTATTTTATTTTATTAATCTGTATGGTATTTGCCATGTTTTCAGCACTGGGAAGGTGTATTTTAAGCTATTGATTAAATTGTTGTTTTAAGGGGTTATTGTGTTCACTTTTCTGTAGTTGCCTTTCCCCTTATCCCTCCCTGCAGTGTGAATACATAATAACACACTGAGGGGAGGCAATGACGCAGGCGCTATAGCATTCTGACAGTTCCCGGGCAGCGCGCACTGCGCATGCCCCAGGACTGCCGGACACAAACCAAAGGAAAAAAATTAAAGGCAGGAGGAAGAGCGATGACGATGAAGGGCATGATGGACGGCTGGGGGGTGATGAATCCAGGGCAGAAGCCACACCTTAGTGACTCAATTAAGGTTTGTGGAATGATTTTTAAAACTGAATATTTCAGCGTTCCAGAGGCACAGAAGTAAAAGAGCCACCTTCACAGAATGCAGCCTTAGTGCTGCTGAAGGTGGCTCTTTTACTTCAAAAGGCAGAGGGGGTGACAAGTTCCCTTTGAGGAACCAGATTGGTTGGTTTCCTTTAAAGATAACAACAATATTATGATTCTATAACTTTTTATAAGTTTGACGCATCAACATGGTCATCAACAGAGCCCACTGTATGCATGCTATTATGTCAGAAAGGATAAAGAGTAGAGATAAGCGAATTTGTTCAAATTATGTCCCCGAATCTGTTTTTGACATAATCGAGCCATATTCGAACAATATTTGTGACGAATGTTTGTCTTATGATCGGTTCCGAACATATTCAGTAATTTCTACTTCCATTGACTCTAATGACATCTGGCTATGTTCAACAAATATTGCAAAAACAATATTTGAGGAACCGAATCCAAACAAATTCGCTCATCTAATAAAAAGTTCTCACTAAATGTTGGTGCCCAACAGTAGGTTGAGTAGAAATTTACAGAATACAATAGAAACATTACCTTTGACTCTTTATAAAAGAGAAAAATTGTTTAAAAAAATTTAAATGAATGAAAATACCAAATGTGAGTAGGTGTTAAGTAGCATATTTTTCCAAATTTATAAATTGAATCTTTAAAACAAAAAACTATTTAGATAAAACATGTAGGATAAAAGATAATTTTAATGTTATACATGGAATGAGGTTTATTATTATTATTTTTATGGTTTTAACCCCTTAACGACAGCTGATACGCCTTTTAACGGCGTTCATTAAGGGTACTTAAACCACAGTGCCGTTAATTAACGGCACTGTGGAAAAAGTGAATAGCGCCCCCCAGAGGCGCATTTTCTCCGGGGTCTCAGAGAACATGAATCGGGTCTGTTTTTACCGACACCGATGTTGCGATCGCCGTTATTAACCCTATAACGGCGATCGCAACAAAAAAAAAAAATGTTGTGCCATTTAATTTCTCTGTCCTCTGATGTCATCGGACATCAGAGGACAGAGAGAAAGGGTCCCCGGGACCCCCATGTGGTCCCCGATCTCCTGCATGTGGCCCCCGTGCCCTTCTGCCTCCCCCGGTGCCGCCGCCATTGAGAAAATGGCGGGCGCATGCTCAGTGCGCCCGCCGCTGTGCTGGGGGGGGATAGGCAATTTTCTCTGGGGTCTCGGCTACCGGGGGTAGCCGAGACCCCAGAGAGCATGATCCGGGTCGGTAGTTACCAACCCCGGTGTCGCGATCGCCATTATACTAAGTATAATGGCGACCGCAAAAAAAAAAAAAAATGATTTCTCTCCCCTCTGATGTGATCGCACATCAGAGGGGAGAAAATGAGGGTCCACAGGTCCCCCGATCGCCCCCCCCATACCTCCCGGTGTCCTCGGTCCTCCCGCAGGCCCCAGGATCCCGGCGTCTTCTTCCTGGAAAAAAAAAATGGCGGGCGCATGCGCAGTGCGCCCGCCCATCTGCTTGGCGGCAAATTCAAAAATTTTTCATTCATTCTCATAAAAGTAGATTTTGATCACTGTGATAAACTATCACAGTGATCAAAATAAAAAAACAGTACATAACCCCCCCATTTATCACCCCCTTAGTTAGGGACATATAATAAAAATAGAAATTATATTTATTTTCATTTTTCCGTTAGGGTTAGGGTTAGGGTTATAATTAGGGTTAGGGTTAGCATTAGGGTTAGGGTTATAATTAGGGTTAGGGTTAGGCTGGGTTCATACTGCGTTATGGCAGTCCGTTAGACGGACTGCGTTACACGGCGACATAACGCGGTGTAACACAGTCCGTTAACGCTGCCATTCACCCCCATTTGAGGGCGCATCGCGACGCATGCCGTAAAGCAGCATGCGTTTGCGACGTGCCATCATTCAGTGACGGAGCCTCGGACACGGGCTGCAGCGTCTGGGCTCCGTCACCGCTAGCGCAGATGAATCATCTGCTGATTCCTCTGCGCTAGCGGGTATAGCATAACGCGATCGTGTTATGCTATACCGTTACCAGCCCGTCAACGCTATCTGTTGAACGGGCTGGTAAAACGCAAAATGAACCTAGCCTTAGGGTTAGGGTTATAATTAGGGTTAGGGTTACAATTAGGGTTAGGGTTAAAATTAGGGTTAGGGTTACAATTAGAGTTAGGGTTACAATTAAGGTTAGTGTTACAATTAGGGTTGGAATTAGGGTTGGGATTTAGGTTAGGATTAGGGTTGGGATTAGGGTTAGGGGTGTGTTGGGGTTAGAGTTGGAGCTAGAATTGAGGGGTTTCCACTGTTTAGGCACATCAGGGGGTCTCAAAACACGACGTGGCGTTCAAAAAACCAAATGGCGCTCCCTCCCTTCCGAGCCCTGCCGTGCGCCCAAACAGTGGTTTACCCCAACATATGGGGTATCAGCGTACTCAGGACAAATTGCATACCAATTTTGGGGTTCTAATTTCTCCTGTTACCCTTGGGAAAATAAAAAATAGCTGGCTAAAAAAAAATCATTTTTGAGAAAAAAATTATTTTTTATTTTCACAGCTCTGCGTTTATACATTTCTGTGAAACACTTGGGGGTTCAAAGTGCTCACCACACATCTAGATAAGTTCCTTAAGGGGTCTAGTTTCCAAAATGGGGTCACTTGTGTGGGGTTTCCACTGTTTAGACACATCAGGGGGTCTCCAAACAGCGTGGCGTTCAAAAAGTCAAATGGCGCTCCCTCCCTTCCGAGCCCTGCCGTGCGCCCAAACAGTGGTTTACCCCAACATATGGGGTATCAGCGTACTCAGGACAAATTGCACACCAATTTTGGGGTTCTAATTTTTCCTGTTACCCTTGGGAAAATAAAGAATAGCTAGCTAAAAAAATCATTTTTGAGAAAAAAAATGACTTTTTATTTTCACAGCTCTGCGTTTATAAATTTCTGTGAAACACTTGGGGGTTCAAAGTGCTCACCACACATCTAGATAAGTTCCTTAAGGGGTCTAGTTTCCAAAATGGGGTCACTTGTAGGGGGTTTCCACTGTTTAGACACATCAGGGGGTCTCCAAACACGACGTGGCGTTCAAAAAGTCAAATGTCGCTCCCTCCCTTCCGAGCCCTGCCGTGCGCCCAAACAATGGTTTACCCCAACATATGGGGTATCAGCGTACTCAGGACAAATTGCACACCAATTTTGGGGTTCTAATTTCTCCTGTTACCCTTGGGAAAATAAAAAATAGCTGGCTAAAAATATCATTTTTGAGGAAAAAAATGATTTTTTATTTTCACGGCTCTGCGTTTATAAATTTCTGTGAAGCACTTGGGGGTTCAAAGTGCTCACCACACATCTAGATAAGCTCCTTGGGGGGTCTAGTTTCTAAAATTGTGTCACTTGCAGGGGGTTTCTACTGTTTAGGCACATCAAGGGCTCTGCAAACACAACATGACGCCCGCAGAACATTCCATCAAAGTCTGCATGACAAAATAGCGCTCCTTCCCTTCCAAGCACTCCCATGCGCCCAAACAGTGGTTTCACCCCACATATGGGGTATCAGCGTACTCAGGAAAAATTGCACAACAACTTTTTGGGTCCAATTTCTCCTGTTACCCTTGGGAAAATAAAAAAATAGCGGGCTAAAGAATCATTTTTGAGGAAAAAAATGATTTTTTATTTTCACGGCTCTGCATTAATAAATTTCTGTGAAGCACTTGGGGGTTCAAAGTGCTCACCACACATCTAGATAAGCTCCTTGGGGGGTCTAGTTTCCAAAATGGTGTCACTTGCAGGAGGTTTCTACTGTTTAGGCACATCAAGGGCTCTGCAAACACAACATGATGCCCGCAGAACATTCCATCAAAGTCTGCATTATAAAATGGCGCTCCTTCCCTTCCAAGCACTCCCATGCGCCCAAACAGTGGTTTCACCCCACATATGGGGTATCAGCGTACTCAGGAAAAATTGCACAACTTTTGGGGTCCAATTTCTCCTGTTACCCTTGGGAAAATAAAAAAATAGCGGGCTAAAGAATCATTTTTGAGGAAAAAAAATTATTTTTTATTTTCATGGCTCTACGTTTATAAATTTCTGTGAAGCACTTGGGGGTTCAAAGTGCTCACCACACATCTAGATAAGTTCCTTAAGGGGTCTAGTTTCCAAAATGGTGTCATTTGTGGGGGGTTTCCACTGTTTAGGCGTATCAGGGGCTCTCCAAACGCGACATGGCGTCCAATTTCAATTCCAGCCAATTTTGGTTTGAAAAAGTCAAACGGCACTCCTTCCCTATCAAGCCCTGCCATGCGCCCAAACAGTGGTCCCCCCCACATATGGGGTATCAGCGTACTCAGGACAAATTGGACATCAACTTTTGTGGTCTAATTTCTCCTGTTACCCTTGGGAAAATAAAAAATTGGGGACTAAACGATCAGGTTTGTGGTAAAAATATGACTTTTTATTTTCATGCCCGGGAGTTATAAACTTCTGTGAAGCACTTGGGGGTTCAAAGTGCTCACCACACATCTATATAAGTTCCTTAGGGGGTCTAGTTTCCAAAATGGTGTCACTTGTGGGGGGTTTCCACTGTTTAGACACATTAGGGCCTCTACAAATGCGACATGGCATCCAGCCAATTCTGCGTTGAAAAAGTCAAACGGCGCTCCTTCCCTTCCAAGCTCTGCCATGCACCCAAACAGTGGTTTACCCCCAGATATGGGGTATCAGCATGCTCAGGACAAATTGCACAAAAACTTTTGGGGTCTTGTTACCCTTGAGAAAATAAAAATTGGGGTGAAAAGATTGTTTTTGTGGAAAAAAATATGATTTTTTATTTTCACTGTTCTATGTTATAAACTTCTGTGAAGCACTTGGAGGTTCAAAGTGCTCACCACACATCTAGATAAGTTCCTTAGGGGGTCTAGTTTAAAAATGGAGTCACTTGTGGGGGGTTTCCACTGTTTAGACACATCAGGGCCTCTACAAACACGACATGACATCCAGCCAATTCTGCGTTGAAAAAATCAAACGGTGCTCCTTCCCTTCCAAGCTCTGCCATGCACCCAAACAGTGGTTTACCCCCACATATGGGGTATCAGCATGCTCAGGACAAATTGCACAAAAACTTTTGGGGTCTTGTTACCCTTGAGAAAATAAAAATTGGGGTGAAAAGATTGTTTTTGTGGAAAAAATATGATTTTTTATTTTCACTGTTCTATGTTATAAACTTCTGTGAAGCACTTGGAGGTTCAAAGTGCTCACCACACATCTAGATAAGTTCCTTAGGGGGTCTAGTTTCCAAAATGGGGTCACTTGTGATGGGTTTCCACTGTTTAGACACATCAGGTCCTCTACAAACGCGACATGGCGTCCAGCCAATTCTGCGTTGAAAAAGTCAAATGTCGCTCCTTCCCTTGCGACCTCTGCCGTGCGCCCAAAAAGTGGTTTACCCCCACATATGGGATATCGGCTTATTCAAGAGAAATTGCACAACAAATTTTGTGGTTCATATTTTCTTTTAACACTTGTGAAAATAAAAAAAATTGGTTCCGAAGTAAAGTTTTTGCAAAAAAAGTTAAATGTTAATTTTTTCCTTCCACGTTGCTTCAGTTCCTGTGAAGCACTTAAAGGGTTAATAAACTTCTTGAATGTGGTTTTGAGCACCTTGAGGGGTGTCACTTTTGGGTATTTTCTATCATATAGACCCCTCAAAGTGACTTCAAATGTGATGTGGTCCCTAAAAAAAAAATGGTGTTGTAAAAATGAGAAATCGCTGGTCAACTTTTAACCCTTATAACTTCATAACAAAAAAAAATTTTGTTCCCAAAATTGTGCTGATGTAAAGTAGACATGTGGGAAATGTTATTTATTAAGAAATTTGTGTGACATATCTCTCTGATTTTAGGGCATAAAAATTTAAAATTTGAAAATTGTTAAATTTTCAAAATTTTCACCATATTTCCATTTTTTTCATAAATAAACACAAGTCATATCAAAGAAATTTTACCACTAACGTGAAGTACAATATGTCACAAAAAAACATTCTCAGAATCAGCTGGATTCGTTAAAGCGTTCCAGAGTTATAACCTCATAAAGTGACAGTGGTCAGAATTGTAAAAATTGGCCCTGTCATTAAGCTGCAAAATGGCTCTGTCACTAAGGGGTTAAATTGTGAGACGGTGCTTTCAATATAGGACATACCTTTGTTAAGTTCAAAGCATGTTTGTGTGCTGTTTATTTTTTATCATAATGTATTATGGTTTGAGGTACTTTTTTATAATTTTACTTTTCAGAGCTTCAATTGTTAAGCAAGTGCTCATATGAGCATTGAGTATAGGAGGATCATAAAGGCAGAAACAACAAAATACCATTTCTGCCTTCTTTTGTTAACTGATCAGTTACCTGATCCACTGTTGCATGGTCTCCTCCTCTAAAATTATATCCCAATAATAGACAGTGGCTCAGTGGTTAGCACTGTCACTTTGCATAATTGGGGTCCTATGTTTAAATCGCGCTAAGGACAACATCTGTAAGGAGTTTGTATGTTCTCCCTATGTTTGCGTGGAATTCCTCTGGCTGCTCCAGTTTCCTCCAACACTACAAAGATATACTGGTAGGGAATTTTGATTGTCCCAATAGGGGCAGTGGTGATAATGTCTGTAAGCTGCTGTGAAAATAATGGTGTTGCATAAGCAAGTAAATAAAATGTAAATCATTATCAAGTACAGTTTATTCTTTGCTCAAATTACTTTTGTATGCGTCATAAATTTTTTAAGCTGCTTTTAAACACTTCAAACCTTTTTTAACTTTCCTTTCCGAAAAGCTTGTTTTTACAGATTAAGCTCATCTTTAGGCTTGTTGCTAGGAAGCAGCCATAGTAATTATGGGAGCTGGTGATTCATGGTTCAGCTATTAAAGACAAAGCTGAAGAAAAGACAATGAGCTATTTTTCAAAGATAATCAAAAAAGTTAGATTTTTAGTACACATTAACTGGTGGTTGTGTTAAGCTAGGTACTTATTGTCATATATATAAGAAATTGTAGTAATTTGTGTTCAGTAACCTTATAACATTTATTGTTATAAGTTTTGCTCACCTTTCTCAGTTCCAGTAGTAGTTTCTCTGCCAAGATCTAGGCAACCAGATACCAACAACAACAAAGTTCCGGCCATAGACCTGACAGTTCAGCCGGCAGCTATCCTTCTCTTCACTGATACTTTGCAAGTGAAAATTAAACAAGTAAAAAAATGCCTAAATTTGCAAAGTTTCTGCACAACTCTTTATTGTGTAAAAATTTTGGAACTTTTGAAATCTTTTATGCCAGTCTTCTGGTATAAAAACTTTGGTGAATCAGCCATTATATCATTTTATGGAGATAAAGGTGAACTCAGTGGAGATTCCACACCCTAGTCTAGCCAGTGATGTGGCGTAAAGATCAAACTTTTCATTTCAACTTAAAATGCCGTAATATTGTAATGTAATATAAGACATTTATAGCTAAGAGCCATATTGATTTCCACGCTTGACAAGAGGTGAATTACATAATGAAAACATGGGGTATTTAAGTCATTAAAATATATTACCTATCTATCGATGACTACCTGCATTCTCATAGCTGTCTAGGAAGTAGCAATGTGGATATGCTCTGTCTACCATCCCAAACAACTCCTATATACTATAGAGTGTATAGAGTTTTCCATCTTAACAATCAGTAAGGGGAGAGCTGTAAAACAACCAATCTAACCTTTATCAACTACTTAGTAGGTATTTGGTACTGCAAATGCTAATGAACAGAATATCCCTTTAATGTCACTTGGAACTGGCCAAGTAGCTCAGAGACAGAATTGTGGCAAGGCACAAATCTGGCCAAAGGGTCAAGATTCTGCAGTACTCAAGGTTCCTAAGAGCACAGTGGCTCCATAACCCTTAAATGGAAGAAGTTTGGGACCACCAGAAGTCTTCCTAGACCTGGCTGTCTAGCCAAACTGAGCAATCATGGGAGAAGAGCCTTGATGAGAGAGGTAAAGAAGAACTCCAATATCACTGTGGCTGAGCTCCACAGATGCAGTAGGGAGATGGGAGAAAATTCCACAAAGTCAACTATCACTGCAGCCCTCCACCGGTCGGGCCTCTATGGCAGAGTGGCCCGACGGAAGCCTCTGCTCAGTGCCAGCCATATGAAAGTTCGCATAGAGTTTGCTAAAAACACATGAAGGACTCCCAGACTATGAGAAATAAGATTCTCTGGTCTGATGAGACAAAGATAAAACTTTTTGGTGATAATTCTAAGCAGTATGTGTGGAGAAAATCAGGCACTGCTCATCACCTGCCCAATAAAATACCAACAGTGAAACATGGTGGTGGCAGCATCATGCTTTGGGGGTGTTTTTCAGCTACAGGGACAGGATGACTGGTTGCAATTGAAGGAAGCATGAATGCAGCCAAGTTCAGAGATATCCTGGATGAAAACCTCTTCCAGAGTGCTCTGGACCTCAGACTTGGCCGAAGGTTCACTTACCAACAAGACAATGACCCTAAACACACAGCTACAATAACAAAGGAGTGGCTTCAGAACAACTCTGTGACCATTCTTGACTGGTCCAGCCAGCGCTTTGACCTAAACCCAATTGAGCATCTCTGGAGAGACCTGAAAATGGCTGTCCACCATACATTCTCCATCCAACCTGATGGAACTGGAGAGGATCTGCAAGGAAGAATGGCAGAGGATCCCAAAATCCAGGTGTGAAAAACTTGTTGGATCATTCCCAAGAAGACTCATGGCTGTACTAGCTCAAAAGGTGCTTCTATTCAATCCAGAGCAAATCATCTGAATACTTATGACCATGTGATATTTCAGTTTTTCTTTTTTAATAAATTTGCAAAAATTTCTACATTCCTGTCTTTTTTCAGTCAAGATGGGGTGCAGAGTGTACATTAATGAGAAAAAAATGAACTTTTTTGAATTTACCAAATGGCTGCAATGAAACAAAGAGTGAAAAATTTAAAGGGTCTGAATACTTTCCGAACCCAATGAATATGTATCTTTCAAGGCCCTGGATAGGAGAGTGGACCCATTGTGTTACAATTAGATTTAGTTTAAAACTAAAACCAAGAAGAAAAGTTTAAGATTTTACAATCTTTCCCTTAAACAAAATCTGCGACCAAGCTCTTGCTATTTAATTTGAGAACAGCATGATTTACAGACAGAGACCCTTATTCCATGATGTGTCACTATGGGACTAATAAATCTGCTGCTGCCGTGTACACATCCATATTCATGAGCTTTGTATTGTCCCCTCCTCACCACTAATTGGCAATTTTCTGCCTATGCACAGTGTACACAGAAAACTGCCAAACAGTGGTGTGGGCGGTGTTATATATAGAGATAGTATTCTGGAAACTGGTAGATCTGCAACAGATAAAACCATAATTTTATCACTTGGCAGTCTGAAGTCACATACAGTGGACACTGCTGTTAGTCGAATAAATAATATTCTAAAAATTGTTATATTGCTATGCTGAAATGGTAAAATATAAAAATGTATACCATAAGCATTTATTCTATCTGTGAAAGAATAAATTTCATTTTCTAGATCCATTTCTAAAACAATAGAAATTCTGTCTTGTGCTATTTATCAGCCTCTGAATGAATGTGCATTGTAAACTGCTAAAGTTGCTTAAGTTCTTAAGTGAACTTTATTAGAAAAATACTTGATAAGCAAAATAACTATGTGCTGTATAATGAAATAGCTTTTTACAATGAGTTTCACCAGAAATAATATTAATATTGCTGTAGGTGAAGTAATCAAGGAAAGAGTTCAAGCACAGAGCAGAGCATGACACATGGAGTCCAGATGACTGTGCTGATACATGGTATTTTTCTATGGTATTGTATGCATGAACACTGTATCCATAATAAAGCATTAGATAGAACATGTAATATTTAATTTTTCATTTAATAATATTGTCCCAGAGACGCCTATGGCAGCAAGATTACAGAACAATAGTGATGCCACATTAAAGAGTCTAAATTAAAAGGAACATATGAACTCTCCAGATTGCTCAGTAGCGGAGATGCTCCATCTTTTCATAATGGCAGCGGCACAGTACTACAAATCTGCCGCCTCCTAATGATTTGAATAAGAGGCAGATGTGCAGTACCCAATAGTAATTATAATAATCTTTATTTTTATATAGCGCCAACATATTCCGCAGTGCTTTGCAGTTTGCACAAATTATCATCACTGTCCACAATGGGGCTCACAATCTAAATTCATTATCAGTATGTCTTTGGAATGTGGGAGGAAACCAGAGTGCCCAGAGGAAACCCACGCAAGCATGGGGAGAACATACAAACTCCTTGCAGATATTGTCATTGGTGGGATTTGAGCCCAGGACTCCAGAGCTGCATTTCTCCTCAAAGTCAACTAAATTTGGTGTAGTTCAGTAAAGGAATGCATTTCCACTAATACATTTCTTAGGACTTTGGCTTGGATAGTGGTGTTGTATGTTGAGCAGGGGGATGTGTTTTATGAGGGGAGTAGATGTGTCTAGGTTATCAGAGCAATGGCAGAGTGTAATTTTTTTTAAATACCTTAATGTGTGTACATTCCAGCAGCCAATCATGGCACAGAAACCATCCACACCATCATGACACAAGGACTGCTGTGATTGGCTTCCGAAGTCACATGCCTCTCTCCATATAAAAAGCAGACATTTTGGTTTGCTGGTGCCATTTTGTCAGTGTAACAGTGCAGGGAGGCTACTCGAGCTGCTTCTGCATGTTGTCATATAGTTTGATAGGATCCTGTGTGAAATCGACCTTCCAGCATCTAACTAGTTTGTACTAAAAGTGTTGTGCATGTACGAGTCCAGATTTCCTAATCAAAATCGTTTTGGCTAATACTGTGGCTAATACTGTGTTTCAGTCAATATTGTTGTGCAGGCACCAGGTACCGTTTTCTAGTCAAAATTGTTTGAGCTAATATTGTTGTGCAGGTACTAAGCCCATTTCCTAATAAAATTAGGTTTGGGCTAATGTTGTTGTGCAGTTACCAGGCCCCATTTCCTAATCAAAATCGTTTGGCATAATATTGGGGTGCAGGCACCAGAACCCTATTTCCTAATCAAAATCGTTTGGACTAATATTATTGTGCATGGCACCAGAACCCTATTTCCTAATCAAAATCGTTTGGACTAATATTATTGTGCATGAACCAGGCTCCATTTCCTAATCAAAATCATTTAGTCTAATGTTGGGGTGCAGGCACCAGGCTCCAATTCCTAATCAAAATCATTTGGGTTAATACTGTGCTGCAGTCAGGAGCAGTTTACATTTTCTAATCAAAATCATTTGGGCTAATATTGGGGTGCAGGCACCAAGTCCCATTTAATATTCAATTTAATAATCAAAATTGTTTGGACTAATATTATTGTGCAGGTACCAGGCCCCATTTCCTAATCATAATCATTTGGGCTAATATTGAGGTGCAGGCACCAGTCCCCATTTCCTATTCAAAATCGTTTGGGCTAATATTGTTGTGCAGGTACCAGGCCCCATTTCCTAATCAAAATCGTTTGGGCTAATACTGAGGTGCAGGCACCAGTCCCCATTTCCTATTCAAAATCATTTGGGCTAGTATTGTTGTGCAGGTACCAGGCCCCATTTCCTAATCAAAAATTGTGTAGGTGAATATTGGGGTATATGCACCAGGCCCCATTTCCCAAACAAAATTGTTTGGGGTAATATTGCTGTGAAGGGACCAGATCACAGTCCTATTCAAAATCATTTGAGCTAATATTTGCGTGCAGGCACCAGGCCCCATTTCCTAACCAAAATCATTTCATTTGGGCGAGTACTGTTGTGCAGACTCTAGGCCTCTGTCATGATCCGTTCCAGGGTTTAGTCCTGTCTGCCCTTGGTCCGGGCGGATCATGTCAAGGGTTAACTTTGCTCTGCCTCATTCTGGGTTTTGGTTGGCTATTTAGCTCTCACACATCCTGCTAGCAGTGTGAGCTATACTGCTACCTTCGGCTTGTGAACCTGACTGGTAACCCTTGATCTGTCCTGCTGTTATCCCTGACTTGTCCCATGTCTGTTGTTCCCCTCTGTCTTCCCTGTTCCCTGCATTTCCCTGTTTGTCTGTTTGATTCTCTCGTTTTTGACTCGACTTGTATTCGGACTCGCTTCTGCTTTCTGTCTTTGTCTTATCTGCTTCTGACCATTGATGACCTCCTGGCTTTCTCCTGACCACGTGTATTGCTTATTCCTTTTGTCCTGCTGCCTCCGTACGGTTTTGACTTGGCTTGCCTGACCACGCTCCCGCCACTTGGTGGCGCCTGTGTTTCTGCTCTGTAGAGGACTTGCTGAGACCTGTGATACTTCAGGTGACTGATTATTCCTGACTCAGTCTTGGACGTTTATGCTGCCACCTGGTGGTGGTTAGCCTGCATTACAGCTGCTTGACATTATAGCTCACCACAATATAAGGGATTTCTGAATTTTTTTTTCTCTGCTCTGTTTGCTATGGATCCGCTCCATACCTTGGCGGATCACATGGATAGCTTGGCATTGATTATGCAAGACCTATTTGTGCAACAGAGGGAGCTTTCTAACACAGTAATATCGTTGCAGACTGACTGTAAGCACTCTAACACTGTCGATGTTTCTTTGCATTCTCCTGAACCTACAGTTAAGCTCCCAGATACCTTCTCCGGGGAGAGGGAGAAATTCAGTACTTTCAGGGAGAGTTGCAAACTTTTGTTTTCACTTAGACCCCCATCTTCTGGTGATGAGAGTCAGTGGGTGGGGATAATCATTTCCTTATTGCGGGAGGGACCTCAATCGTGGGCTTTCTCTCTTCCTGATTCTGCCCTGAACGTGTGTCTGTGGACAGATTCTTTGAGGCTTTGGGACTGATTTATGATGAACCAGACCTGGTCAGGGTAGCAGAGGACATGGGTCTCTCTCAGAATGAACTCACTGCTGAACAGTATTGTTCTGAGTTCAGGAGGTGGTCTGTTGAGGTGTCCTGGAATGACTCTGCTCTAAGACGCCTGTTTGAGAGAGGATTATCGGATCATCTCAAGGACGCGCTGGCCCTTCATATGCCGCCCAGTTCCCTGGAAGAGGCCATGACCCTGGCCATTCGTATGGACCGGAGGTTACGGGAGAGAGGAATTATCCAGCATGAGATTCCCGTATTGCCTGCCAAGTCTGAGGTGGTGTCATTCAAGGAGACTATGGAAGTTGGTACCATTAAATTCAAGGAGAAAGAGAGGAGACGGCGACGAGATGAGAAATTATGTTTTTATTGTGGAGATCCTGGACATTGGAAGACGGACTGCCCCTATTGTCCATCAAATAAAGAGCTGCCGAGTCTGGGTGATGATCTAGGAGGTCATCCAGACTCTCAGGAACCATTTTCATCTTTTCAGAAAATTTTGTTAGAGGTGGAACTGTGTTATGGAGGTGGTAGTGCTTCCACTTCAGCATTTGTGGACTGTGGATCTTCCATGAACTTCATTAACTCTAGTATGGTGTCCGAGTTAAAGTTAGGGACAGTCAGGCTAGAGACTCCCATCTATATCGTTGCAATTGATAAGACACCGTTGGCTCAAAATGTCATTAAGTTTGTCTCTGAGGAGTTTCTCCTCAAGGTGGGTTCCTTACATCAGGAATGAATTTCATGTTATGTTATGAATAATCTTCCTGCAGGACTGGTGTTGGGGTTCCACTGGTTGCAGAGGCATAATCCTGTTATTGACTGGGTATCTCGTGATATTGTTAAATGGAGTCCTAATTGTTCCAATGGTTGTCTTTCTGCTGTTTTTGTGTCTGCCATTAGTCCGGAGGGTATTCCGGAGTACCTGAAGGACTTTGGGGACGTGTTCTCCGAAAAAGAGGCTGAGGTTTTGCCACCCCACCGTCCTTATGATTGTGCCATTAATCTTATTCCTGGTTTTAAATTGCCCAAAGCTCGTTTGTACAATCTTTCTGGCCCGGAACGTACTGCTATGAAAAACTATATCTCTGATAGCCTACGCAAAGGTCACATCCGTCCCTCTGTCTCACCTGTGGCCGCGGGATTCTTTTTTGTTAAGAAAAAAGATGGTGGTTTACGCCCGTGCCTCGATTTCCGAGAACTAAATAAAATTACGGTGAGAAATACCTACCCTCTCCCACTCATTCCTGATCTTTATAACCAAGTGTCTGGGGCTAAGTGGTTTTCCAAACTTGATCTCAGGGGAGCATATAACCTTATCCGTATTCAGGAAGGGGATGAGTGGAAAACGGCATTTCTCACCTCTGAAGGTCTGTTTGAAAATTTGGTCATGCCCTTTGGTCTCATGAACGCGCCCGCTGTATTTCAGAACTTCATGAATGTGTTTTTTCTCTGATTTTATCGGGCGCTTTATGACTGTATAGTTGGATGATATCCTTGTTTTCACACCTGACAAGGAATCCCACATTGGTCATCTACGTGCTTTTCTTCACAGGTTACGGGGTAATTCTCTGTTTGCTAAACCCGAGAAATGTTTGTTTTGTGTCCAGGAGCTTTCCTTTCTGGGGATCATCCTTTCGGCCAATGGGTTTCGGATGGATCCCGGAAAGGTACAGGCCATTGTTGATTGGGTGCAACCCAGAGACCTCAAGGGGTTGCAGCGTTTTCTGGGTTTCGCCAATTATTATCGAAAATTCATCAAGGGGTTTTCTCAGGTGGTCAAACCACTCACCGATCTCACTCGCAAGGGGGCTGATCTCAAAGTTTGGTCAACCTTAGCAGTTGAAGCATTTATTACACTAAAGAAATGTTTTATGTCTGCTCCTGTATTGGTTCAGCCCGATCTATCTGAACCGTTCATTGTAGAGGTGGACGCATCTGAGGTGGAAGTGGGGGCTGTGTTGTCACAGGGACCCGTTACCTTGACTAATTTAAGACCATGTGCCCTTTTCTCCCGGAAGTTCTCTTCTGCGGAGAGGAACTATGATGTGGGTAACCGGGAGTTATTGGCCATAAAATTGGCTTTTGAAGAATGGAGGCATTTTTTGGAGGGGGCGGTTCATCGGATCACGGTTATCACGGATCACAAAAACTTGTCTTATCTTGAATCTGCTAAACGGTTGACTCCTAGACAGGCTAGGTGGTCGCTTTTTTTTTTCTCGTTTTCATTTTTCAATCACTTTTCGGCCTGGTTCCAAGAATGTCAAGGCTGATGCCTTATCTCCCAGTTTTGATTCGATATCACCCCCTGAACCTCCTTCCTCCATTCTTCAGCAGGGGGTGGTTGTTGCGGGGGTATCCCCTGAATTGGAACAGGAAATTCAGAAGGCTCAGTCTCTTGATCCTTCCTCTTTGCCTGATAATAAACTCTTTGTTCCCGTTCAATACAGGTTGAGGGTTCTCCGGGAATTCCACGATTCTGCTCTCAGTGGACACCCGGGGATCTCAGCCACTCGGAAAGCCATTGCTAGGCTATTTTGGTGGTCCTCCATGAACTCTGATATCACTGTTTGTGTCTGCTTGTGATACCTGTGCCCGTGCTAAGAGCTCACATAACCGGCCGGCCGGGGAATTGGTGCCATTGCCAATTCCAGATAGACCTTGGACTCATTTGTCCATGGACTTCATCACTGATCTCCCTCCTTCTAATGGCAAAACTGTAATCTGGGTGGTGGTTGACAGATTCAGTAAACAGGCGCATTTTGTACCTCTGGCAGGATTGCCTAATGCTGAGACACTATCTAGGTTGTTTGTTGAGCACGTTGTACGGCTGCATGGCGTGCCTTTGAGTGTGATTTCTGATAGGGGGGTGCAGTTTGTGTCCAGATTTTGGAGGGCATTTTGTAAAAGACTGGGTATTTGCTTAACCTTCTCCTCTGCTTACCATCCTGAGACCAATGGGCAGACGGAGAGGACCAATCAGTCACTCGAACAGATTTTGAGGTGTCTTGCTACATCTCAGCAGGATGATTGGTGTTCTTCATTGCCCGTGGCTGAATTTGCATTCAATAATCGGATTAACCAGTCCACTGGCACCTCTCCTTTCTTCTGTAACTATGGTTTTCACCCCCATTTTGGTGAATTTTCTAGGCTGGATTCAGGATGTCCAGGGGCTGATACGGCAGTACAAAGATTGGTAGAGGTGTGGAGGGAGGTCCAAGAGAACATTGGGGAGGTTCAGGGCAAACATAAACTTTTTGCGGATAAGCGACGGTCTGTAGGACCTATGTTCCTGGTGGGAGATAAAGTATGGTTGTCCACCATGAACATTCGTCTAAAGGTTCCCTCTGCTAAGTTAGGTCCCAGATTTATTGGTCCTTACGAGATCATTGAGGTGGTCAATCCTGTTGCCTTTCGGTTACGCCTTCCTCCGTCACTCCGGATCCCCAATGTGTTTCATAAATCCCTTCTTAAGTCATTTGTACCATCTTCCACAGGGCCTCCATCCCCTCCACCTCCTGCCTCTTTGGATGGTCAGACCAAGTTTAAAGTGGAACGGATTGTGGATTCGCGTAGGGTCCGTAGTTCACTTCAGTATTTGGTCCATTGGAAGGGTTATGGTCCTGAGGATCGATCTTGGGTCCCGACACGATCGGTACATGCTGATCGATTGGTTCGGGCATTTCACGCACGTTATCCTGGGAAGTCTGGGGGACCGGTGGCCCCCCTTGAGAAGAGGGTACTGTCATGATCCGTTCCAGGGTTTAGTCCTGTCTGCCCTTGGTCCGGGCGGATCATGTCAAGGGTTAACTTTGCTCTGCCTCATTCTGGGTTCAGGTTGGCTATTTAGCTCTCACACATCCTGCTAGCAGTGTGAGCTATACTGCTACCTTCGGCTTGTGAACCTGACTGGTAACCCTTGAGTTGTTCTGCTGTTATCCCTGACTTGTCCCGTGTCTGTTGTTCCCCTCTGTCTGCCCTGTTCCCTGCATTTCCCTGTTTGTCTGTTTGATTCTCTGGTTTTGGACTCGGCTTGTATTCGGACTCGCTTCTGCTTTCTGTCTTTGTCTTATCTGCTTCTGACCGTTGATGACCTCCTGGCTTTCTCCTGACCACGTGTATTGCTTATTCCTTTTGTCCTGCTGCCTCCGAACGGTTTTGACTTGGCTTGCCTGACCACGCACCCGCCACTTGGTGGCACCTGTGTTTCTGCTCTGTAGAGGACTTGCTGAGACCTGTGATACTTCAGGTGACTGATTATTCCTGACTCAGTCTTGGACGTTTTTGCTGTCACCTGGTGGTGATTAGCCTGCATTACAGCTGCTTGACAGCCTCATTTCTTAATCAAAATCATTGTTGTGCAAGGACCAAGCCCCTTTTCCTAATCAAAATTGTTTGGGCTAATATTGTTATGCAGGTACCAGGCCCCATTAACTATTCAAAATTGTTTGGGCTAATATTGTTGTGCAGGATCCAGGCTCCATTTTCCTAATCAAAATCGTTTAGGCTAATATTGTTGTGCAGGCATCAGGCCCCATTCCCTATTCAAATCATTTGGGCTTATGGTACCACACAAACTGTTAGGGAAGGTGCTAGAGCTGAAGAACAAATGGAGGAGGGCGAGGAGAAGAACTGATGGACACGCAACAGTCAACGAATGAAGAGGATAATGTTTCCCTCTCTGTTGTCAGTTGTTGTCGGGAGGGGATAGAGGAAGCAAGCTTTAATGTTTCCTGCCACAAACACACTATGTACTTGGACCTTATGAAGGCGCCCGACACATGAGTGCTATCTTGCTGCACTATCTGCAACATGATGCCCAGATTGTTAGGATTAGAAATAGTGCTGACTAGAGATGAGCGACTTTGCCTCAGGGGAGGGTCGAGTCGGGTTTCGGACCACTCGACTTTATCAAAAGTCGAGTCGAATGAAATCGGCCAACTATCGGAAAAAGTCGGAGTTCCGACCGAAACCTGACCTGACCCCAATGCAAGTCAATGGGGAATAAAAGTCGGCAGTGAGTGGAGGACAGTAAACACACCTACAGTGCCCATTTCAATGCCAACGACATCAATTCTTATTACATAAGCTTGTCAACCTTAATTTACTTTATAATAATAGTAACGCATTGAAAACTGGGGGTTATTTGGCTAAAGTTGTGGGGGGGTGCAGGGCTGGCTCCAGGTTTTCGTCGGCCCCGAGCGAAAGAGTCTCAGTGGGCCCCTTTAACACATACCACAATTCATGATGCTCCGATATGGCAGAGAAATTTAGGTATAGTACAATGCCAAATACTTCACTTCTTGCATTACATGAGTGATAGCTATTGTAAATTCTACAATAGCTCAAAAACCGGACAGTATAGTCCTCCATACAGTATTATGGGCACCACATAGTGCGCCATACAGAATAATGAGCCCCATATATTGCTCTACACAGAACAATGAGCCACATATATTGCTCCATACAGAATAATGAGTCCCATAATGGGCCCAATATAATACTTCCTACAGTATAATGAGCCACATATATTGCTCCATACAGAATAATGAGCCACATATATTGCTGCATACATAATTGGTCCCATATAATGTTCCATACAGTATATGATGAGCTCCACATTATGCTCCAGTATATGATGGTCCCCATATAATGTGCTATACAGTATACAACGGTCCCCATAGAGTATAATGAGCCCCACATATTGCTCCATACAGTATAATGAGTCGCATATAAAGCTCCATACAGTATATGATGGGCCCCATATATTGCTCCATACAGAATGGGCTCCATATAATCATCCATACAGAATAGGCCCCATATGTGCTCCATATGATGCTCCATGTATAAGGGGCCCTATATGATGCCCCATAAATAATGAACCCCATATGATGCTCTAGTATATGATGGGCCCCATATATGATGCTCCAGTGTATGATGAGCCCCATATAATGCTCCAAATATAATGGTCCCCATATATAATGCTCCATACATAATGGGCTCCATGTGATGCTCCATATATAATGTGCCCCATATGATGCGCCATATATAATGGGCCCAATATAATGCTCCAGTATATGATGTGCCCCATGGATGATGCTCCAGTGTATGATGGGCCTATATAATACTCCATATATAATGGGCCCCATATGATGCTCCAGTGTATGATGGGCCCCATTTATAATGCTCCAGTGTATGAAGGGCCCCATATATAATGCTCCATTGTATAATGCTCTCCATATATTGCTCCAAACATTAAAAAATGAAATATCTCTCCTCGCTGGGCACTGCTCTGCTCTGGACTCCTCAGTGTCACCATCTTCCAGCTCTCTGCACTGTGACTGATCAGTATATACACCAGGTATGACATGGACACATTATACAAATTATATGGAATAACTATACTTCACATGTGTCCATAAAGGATTATATGCCTATCATCATTTACTGAGGGTAAAGCATCAACAAAAAAGGATGATCAAACGGCAGTTTTATCAAAAATAAAAAAAATATTTTTATTAGAAACAGATCTAAAATTACAAACATTTAGAAAAGGGGAGATGGACATAGCAACACACAATTGCACAATGTGAAATCATAAGACGACACGTTCATCTGGGCAAAACAGCATCATATAACAAAATTACAAATTGATAGCACAATGGATGGTAGATCAAGTGTATTACACTATATCAAAGTATGTATATATCTTCTATATCAAGAGAAATTAACACTAATCAAAATAGGCTATCAGTGTGTCAAAGTAATGCAAATGAGCTTGTATCGCAGTCAGTAAACTGCTGATAGAGGCGAAAAAATGCATTTTTATCAATTTGTAATTTTGTTATATGATGCTGTTTTGCCCAAATGAACGTGTCGTCTTATGATTTCACATTTTGCAATTGTGTGTTGCTATGTCCATCTCCCCTTTTCTAAATGTTTGTAAATTTAGATCTGTTTCTAATAAAAATTGATTTTTTATTTTTGATAAAACTGCCGTTTGATCATCCTTTTTTGTTGATGCTTTACTGTGACTGATCAGGCAGAGGGCGCACAGACGTGATGTCCTCGCGCTCTCTGACCTGAATGTCACTGTCAGGAAACGCGGAAGACGTCACAGCGGGGGAGCAGGGAGAGGCAAGTATTGCAAGTGCTGGGGCCATGAGCAAGCAGGGGGGGCACACAGTGGGTGCCAGCATGACACAGGACCCCTCATAGTATGCCGGTGTCCTTGACGGCGAGTAGGCCTCCCACCTGCTCAGGGCCCTGAGCAACGTCTATGATTAGGCGGTGCTTGGGGAGGTGGAGCAATCGCTGCCTTCGGTGCTATTGTGCTTTTGGCACTAACAGCAGATGCACCACCACCACCATTAGTACCAGCTGCCCCCCCTCCCACATCCGTGGCCTCTTCCACCATACTTCCTCATGTTTGGGAAAATGTACCAAAAATACCTGCAGATATATGGTACTTTACGAGGAGCGTACAGCTGTATACGGTGTAGGCGAAAATTTAAATCTCCGTATATATTTCCGAAGTCACACACAGACGCTGTCATGGGTGTATCGCCACGAGGATCGTCGCGATTACACACTCTGACTTCTCACAGCTGAGTTGCTGTTTCTTTGTGTTTGGTAATGAGAGAGTTAATTTTACCTAGCTCTTTGCTAAGACTAGGTCCAGCCTCGCCCGGCTGCTTTTGATTATGTTCTAATTAGCTTCCTTTATATCCCTGCCAGTCTGGGTGTTAGATGCCGGTGAAAGTATTCATGTAGTCTAGCAGACTGGATCGGTTCTGAGAATACTTAAGCTAAAGGTACTGCCACACTAAACAATCCCGCTAGCGATCACGATAACGACGCATACTAATGCGATCGCTAGCGGGATTGTTTCTATATCGCTAAAGTGCGGCCACATTTAGCGATATAGTTAACGACGCTATCGCCGTTAGCGATCTTCTTAACGACTTTAGCGGTACAAAAGTACCGCTAAATCGCTAAGAAAAGGTGCCACACTAGCGATATATACTTACCCAGCGGGAGCGCCGACGAGAAAATAGGGTCCGGAACGATTCCAGCGACGAGCGAGATCACAGCAGGAAGCTCGTCGCTGGCAGATGCCGCTGAACAACATCGCTAACGGGATCGCTAAATAGTGACGTTTTTTAGCGATCCCGTTAGCGATATTGTTCAGTGTGGCATACCCTTAAGAGCTCCTTAGTTGTTTTTACTCTTACAGCTTATAGTTTATCTCTGAGACCTTCGGTGTTCCTACTGTGTGTGAGTGTTGTATGTAAGACTTTATTTACTTTATTTCTTGTCTTTCTTGTATGTCTTTCTGTTCATTAACCGTTACCTGTTCATTCCCTTTGGTGGTAATCAGGGTCCTTCTTAGGACTAGATTACAGTTGGCAGGGATTGATAGGAGACAGGGTTTACGCTGGTGGCCTGGACCTCTGTACCTTTAACAGTACCTCCAGGTAGAGGGATTAGTTAGGACCCCAGTTTAGGGTCAGCATAGACCCCGGTCACCCTCTAGCCGGAGACAGTGTATAACGGATTCCGTATTGACCCACTGGACATTGTCAGGTAATTCTATGTTATCATATATCTATGCGCATGTTATATAGGATGTTGCCCTTTTGATATAGATTACTGACATCACATATATATATATCTGCTACACAGCGTGACAGACGCTCACTCAGTATGGATTTGACCGCAATACAAACAGCAGAAAAACGGTACTGTATCAGAAGCATACAGCTGTATATGGTGTAGGGAAAAATTTAAATCTCCGTATATATTTCCAGAGTCACACACAGACGCTCTCTCAGTATGGATTTGACTGTAATACAAACAGCAGAAATACGGTACTGTATCAGAAGCGTACAGCTGTACACGGTGTAGGGGAAAATTTAAATCTCTGTATATATTTCCGAAGTCACACACAGATAGTAAGCATGTATTTGTCTGTGATACCAGCCGGGACACGGTAGTGTGTGAGGAGCATACAGCTCTATACGGTGTGGGAAAAAATGAACGGTCGGTAACTGTGTTGTGCTAATAAAAGTATTAGTGCTGTGTATAAAGCAGTCTGCACAGCATTGTACACACAGCAATACAGCTATCAGGCAGCCTAATAACCAGCGCTGCTGTACACAAGAAAATCCTCCCCTGTCACTGCACACTAACTGTACAGCACAATTGCTATCAGCACAAGCACATAAGAACTTCTCTTTCCAGCCCTAACTCTCTTCCTACTTATAAACAGCGTCAGCAACCTCTCCCTACTGTTAATATCGGCAGAAGTAAAATGGGGGTCGGCGGTCAGGGCTTTTATAGACACTATGATGCCCCAAAGCAAGCCAATCACTGCAATGCCCTTCTCTAAGATGGTGGTGGATGCTGCACATGTCATCTCGTTGCCCACAGTGTACGTCCTTGCTCATTGGCTGAAAAAAGGCACCTGCAAGCATTCTGGGAAATCCGACTTTGGCGCTTGTTTTGCCTACCGCATGGCCGACCTCATGCTATGGTCGGGTTTCTGTCTGCGAAACCCGACTTTGGAGAAAGTCGGTGACTTATGAATCTGGTCGACCTGTTTCGCTCAACTCCAGTGCTGACTACTGTGTGAAAACATGTCAAGGTGATCTGCAGTGAAGACTCTGACCAGTTCAGGCTGTGAGGGAGCACAGCTTCAGTGACATCACTGCATCTCCTCATTCCCAGTGGTTTTCAGCCGGGACGGTCGAATCTTTGCACAGTCCAGGTTGAAAACTGCATAACCACCAGATATGGATTACTGTGTGGGACACAATGACGAACATTGGTTTATTATTTTACTTTTATTACAGGAGATCGAGGGCTTCGGGGAATTAGGTGAGGTTATAAGTATGGTTTAATTTAGAATATTAAAGGAGTCTGTGTCTTTAATAAGTGTTAAATAGACTGACCGCGCTCTAGAAGAGAGTAGCACAGAACAAACTGAATACATCCGATGAACAAAGAATGTATAGAGACTGATAGCCATCCAATGAAACAAATACTGGCCCCAGATGGCACTCCAGGAGAGAACAGCAAAGAACAAGCTAAGTGGATCCAATAAACAGCCAAATGTATATACTAGTCTGGTAGCCGTCCAGTAAATCAATTACCAGCCCCAGGTGATAACAACACTACTGACACATAGATCCCCTTTGTAATAATAAGAAAGGCAGTGATGCCCTTACCATTCAGTGGAGGGTGTCTTGTGTGAGCTGGCAAGTCAGCAGAGATATTGCTGTGGATTGCAGATGCAGATAGCAGTAGAGTAGGACAGCAATTACACTAGGCAGAGCCAGGGCTCCGGGAATTAGGAGAGGTCGTAAGTATGGTTTAATTTAGAATATTAAAGGAGTCTGTGCTTTATTTACAATTTGACTTTGACTTGGCTTTTCTTATATCTAATCTCTCTATGCAATATACACACATGGTCAAAAGTGTTGGTACCCTTCGTCTAATGACAGAAAAACCCACAATGGTGACTGAAATAACTTGAATATGACAAAAGTAATAATAAATCAAAAATCTATGAAAATGAACAAATGAAAGTCAGACATTGCTTTGCAACCATGCTTCCACAGAATTAAAAAAAAATAATAAAACTCATGAAATAGGCCTGGACAGAAATGATGGTACCCTTAACTTAATATTTTGTTGCACAACCTTTTGAGGCAATCACTGCAATCAAACGATTCCTGTAACTGTCAATGAGATTTCTGCACCTCTTGACAGATATTTGACCCACTCCTCAATAGCAAACTGCTCCAGGTGTCTCTTGTTTGAAGGTTGCCTTTTCCAGACTGCATGTTTCAGCTCTTTCAAAGATGCTCAATAGGACTTAGGTCAGGCTCATAGAAGGCCACTTCAGAATAGTACAATCTTTTCCTCTTAGCCATTCTTGGGTGTTTTAGCTTTGTGTTTTGGGTCATTATCCTGTTGCAAGACCTATGAATTACATCTGAGACCAAGCTTTCTGACACTGGGCAGCATATTTCTCTCTAGAATCCCTTGATAGTCTTGGGATTTCATTGTACCCTGCACAAATTTTAGACACCCTGTGCCACATGCAGCAAAGCAGCACCAGAACATTACAGAGCCTCCTCCATGTTTCACAGTAGGGACCGTGTTCTTTTCTTAATATGCTTCATTTTTCCGTCTGTGAACATAGAGCTGCTGTGCCTTGCCTAAATGTTCCATTTTTGTCTCATCTGTTCATAGGACATTCTCCCAGAAGCTTTGTGGCTTGTCAAAAAGTAGTTTGGCAAATTCCAGTCTGGCTTTTTTATGATTTTTTTCAACAATGGTGTCCTCCTTGGTCATCTACCATGAAGACCACTATGGCTCAAACAACGAGGAATGGTGCAATCTGACACTGATGCTCCTTGAGCTTGAAGTTCACCTTTAATCTGTTTAGAAGGTTTTTCTGGGCTCTTTTGTTACCATTCGTATTCTCCGTCTCTTTGATTTGTCATCAATTTTCCTCCTGCAGCCACGTTCAGGGAGGTTGGCTACAGTCCCAAGGAGCTTAAAATTTCTGAATAATACGTGCAGCTGTAGTCACACGAACATCAAGCTGCTTGGAGATGGTCTTATAACGTTTACCTTTAACATGTTTGTCTATAATTTTCTTTCTGATCTCCTGAGACAACTCTTTTCTTTGCTTCCTGTGGTCCATGCTAAGTGTGATACACACCATGTCACCAAACAGCACAGTGAGGAGTATCTGTAGCTCTCTATACAGGCCCACTTACTGATTCCAAGATTGTAGACACCTGTGATGCTAATTAGTAGACACACCTTGATTTAACATGTCTCTTTTGTCACAAAGTAGTCATCAAAGTAAAAGGTGGCTACTTTGAAGGACCTAGAATATAATACATAATTTCAGTTGTTACACACTTTTTTGTTAAGTATATAATTCCACGTGTTAATTCATAGTTTTGATGCCTTCAGTGTGAATTTACAATTTTCATAGTCATGAAAATACAGAAAAATCTTTAAATGAGAAGGTGTGTCCAAACTTTTGGTCTGTGCTGTATCTATTCTATCAAATCTTTTCTAACCTGTCAGTGTGATTTTACTGTACACCGCACATGAATTGCCGGCTTTTCAAAGGACATCGGTGCGTAAAAATCGGACAGCACTCGCATGTGTTGTCTGTTGGGTTAAGGTTGTGGTTACGGTTATGGTTGTGGTTATGGTTGGGATTACAGTTAGTGTTGGGATTAGGGTTAGGGTTGTGTTGGGGTTAGGGTTGTGGTGTTGGTCAGGGTTGTGGTGTTGGGTTAGGGTTGTGGTTAGGGTTGGGTTTAGGGTTGGGGGTGTGTTTGGGTTAAGGTTATGATTAGAGTTTGGGTTAGGGCTGTGTTAGGGTTAGAGTCAGAATTTGAGGTGTTCCACTGTTTAGTAGAGATGAGCAAATTTGTTCGAATTTTGTCACCAAATCTGATTTTGACATATTTGTGCTATATTCAAATACTATTCATGCCAAATGTATGTTTGATGATCGGTTCCGAAAATATTTGGTAATTTCTACTCCCATTGACTCTAATGACGTTTAGCTGTGTTCTACTCATATTGCAAAAACAATATTCGATGCCGATCGTTTTCAGAACCAAATCCGAACAAATTAGCTCAACTCTACTGTTTAGGTACATCATGGGGTCTCCAAACTCGACATGACTCTCACCATTGATTCCAGCCAATTTTGCATTCAAAAAGTCAAATGGTGCTACTGCCTTCTGAGCCCTGCCATGTGCCCAGTGGCTATCCCCCACATATGGGGTACGGCGTACTCTGGAGAAATTGCACAACAAATTTTGTGGTCCATTGTGTCCTGATACCCTTGTGAAAACAAAAAAAGTTTGGTTCCAAAAGTAAATTTTTTGTGAAAAACGTAAAATGTTCATTTTTTCCTTCCACGTTGCTTTAGTTCTCATGAAGCACCTGAAGGATAAATAAACTTCTTGAATGTGGTTCTGCTCACCTTGAGGGGGGCAGTTTTTAGAATGGTGTCACTTTTGGGTGTTTTCTCTTATATTGACTTCACAAACTCACTTCAAATAAAGTGCAAAAAAAATGATTTGGGAAATTTTGTTGGAAAAATGAGAAATCGCTGGTCAACTTTTAACCCTTATAAAGTTCTAACTAAAAAAATTATGTTTCCAAAATTGTGCTGATGTAAAGTTGACATGTGGGAAATGTTATTTATTAACTATTTTGTGTGATACCACTCTCTGATTTAAGGGTACAAGTTTTCTTTCATAAATAAATGCAAATCATATCGAAGAAATTTTACCGCTAACATGAAGTACAATATGTCACGAAAAAACAATATGAGAATCAATGGGATATGTTGAAGCATTCCAGAGCTATGAATTCAGTGACAGTTGTCCGAATTGTAAAAATTACTTGGTCATTAAGTACAAAACTGGTTCTGTCATTAACCCCTTCCCCACATGCGGCGTACTAGTACCGCACTGACAGCAGTACTAGTACAGCACATTGATCGTGCCACCGCACTTTGAGTTCCGCGGCAATTGGGTGCTGCACCCCGCAGCAATGCATACTCTATCTGACATTATATAGTGATATCCCATCTTGGGACAATGTAAAAAAGTAAAAAAATATATATTGTAATGTGTAAAAATATATTTTTTTAAATTCCTAAAGAAAAAAAATATTTTTCCAATAAATAAATTTATTTATGTAGGAAAAAAAACAATAAAAGTACATATATTTGAAATTGCTGCATCTTTAATGACCCGCTATATAAAACTATCCCACTAGTTAACCCCCTCAGTGAACATCATATAAAAAAATTAAAAAACGAGGCAAAAACAATGCTTTATCATCATACCGCTGAACATAAAGTGCAATAAAACGCGATAAAAAAACGGATGTAAATAAAAATGGTACGGCGGAAAACGTCATCTTGTCCCGCAGAAAACAAGCCACCATACAGCTCCATCAGCAGAAAAATAAAAATGTTATAGCTCTCAGGGATGCAAAACTATTAATTTTTACTATAAAATAGTTTTTATTGTCTAAAAGCGGCAAAACATAAAAAAATGTAAATGAGGTATCGCTGTAATTGTACTGAACTGAAGAATAAAGCTGTCCTATCATTGTTACCACACGTGGAGCGGTATATATTTTGTTCTTTCTGTCCCATGAAAATTGGGATAGAATGCGATCAAAAAATATCATGTGCCTGAAAATGGTACCAATAAAAACGTCAGCTCGTCCCTCGAAACACAAGCCATAACATGACTCTGTCGGGGGTTTCCACTGTTTAGGCACATCAGGGGCTCTCCAAAAGTGACATGGTGACTGCTACTTATGCCAGCAAATTATAGATTCAAAAAGTGAAAAGGCGCTCCTTCCCTTTTGAGCCATGCCATGTGACCAAACAGTAGATTTCACCCACATATGGTGTATCAGCATCATCAGGATAAATTGCTCAACAAAATGCATGGTCCATTTTCTCCTGTTACCCTTGCAGATGATAAGAAAAATAGGTCTAAAGGAAAATTTTTGTGAAAGAAAAGTAAACGTTTATTTTTTCTTCCACATTCCAAAATTTCTGTGAAGCACCTGAAAGGTTAATAAACTTCTTGAATGTGGTTTTGAGTACCTTGAGGGGTGCAGTTTTAAGAATGTGTCATTTTTGGGTGTTTTCTGTCATATAGGCCACTTCAAATGTGAGGTGGTCCGTAAAAAAATTGGTTTTGTAAATTTTGTTGTAAAAATGAGAAATTGCTTCTAACCCTTACTGTATAACTTCCTAACAAAAAAAAAAATCATGTTTCCAAAATTGTGCTGCGGTAAATTAGACATGTGGGAAATGTTATTTATTAACTATTTTGTGCAATATGACTCTCTGATTTAAGAGCATAAAAATTAAAAGTTTGAACATTTTGAAAATTTTCAAATTGTTTGCTAAATTTCCATTTTTTTAACAAATAAACGCAAGTCATATCATATCAAAGAAATTTTACCACTATTATAAAGTACAACACATCACGAGAAAACAGTCTCAGAATCAGGGGATCTGTTGAAGCGTTCTAGACTTATGACCGCATAAAGTGACAGTGGTCAGAATTTTAAAAATTGGCCTGGTCAGGAAGGTGAAAACAGGCTTCGTGGTAAAAGGGTTTAAGGGGTTAACATACAGACATTTGGTATGTTGGATTCAGGAAGGCAAAATAACTGGTTGGTTCTATATTTTGTTTATGTAGCATTGATGTTAGGGTTAAAAAATCAAAGCATTCCTTCCTTCTTGTCATGCACTAGTTTATGGATTTACTAAATTGTTTACAGGCAAATTTCTAATCAAATAACTGAAAAGTGGCTCTAATCGAGCTCTTCCAGAATTCAGAAATAATTTCCCTTTCCCTTTCCGTTAACTTGATAATTAAAAGATGAAGAAAGGTTGCAAAGAGAACAACAATGAAAGCCATAGAAGTTTAGGGATGTTTCAACATTGTAATCCTTGTGTCTGATCCAGGAAATTCAGCCATTGAGTTAATTTGTTTTGAAATGCAAATATATTACTGAGTTACTTAGTGCTGCCAGATAATTTATTAATTTAGTTATTTCAACAAAGTATTCAGGAAAATTAACATGTAAATTATTTTCATTTCCTGATAAAAGAAATGTCTGTTGTAACAAGACGGTGATCCCAAGCAGAATGAAGTATATGATAAGTAAATAGGCATGCCAAGAAATATTGTTTTCCAGCTTAGAAACTTTTTCTTTTACTTAATGCTATATTTCTAATGAGACCTTAAATATCTATTTAACATTGGAACAGCCCCCACATTAATTTTATTTTTTCTAAATTTGTAGTTTCAAGGCTTTTTACAAGTTGTAGAGCCATTGTTGTGCAGTTGTTTCTATAGTTCCCTTCTACAACCTGTAGGTTGTACCATATGGTGTCTTTGTACAGTGATGTACATAATATGATTGTAAAATGACATTCATACTTTGAGTTTAATCAGGAGATGAAAGAATACTGGTGTGATAAACATGAAGGATACATGAAGGATACACACCTCGACACCCCGCTTCGCATCAACATTACGTCAGCGGGATCACATTTTAAGGTCTTCCCACTTGTACCAACGAAAGGTTCCACACCCCCTGGGGACACATAAGGTCAGCTTGGCACATTTCTACACAGACACCCCCTGCCCCCATGGGCCCAGGGAGGTACGGGGAGTAAGAGAAGGTTGTCCACGCAGTCACTGACATAGCATCACACTCGCCCACAACCCTGACAAGCTAAGAGGCCCCTTTCACTAGCATCAGTGAAACAAAGCCTTATCAGCCCGGTAGGACTGCCACCAATTCCTCGTTCTGTACATATACCTGGTCCGTTAACAGGGTTATATCGGGCCAGGAACCAGCCCTGAATAGCATGTGAGATTAGGCCGATAAAACGAATGTGTGGATTCGTGTATCGAGATAAAAGAGCAGTCCAAAGTTAAATTATATAATTAATTGCTTTAAGGGCACACTAGACAATACACTATACTGTATATACACAAAGGTTATATGCATATAATGGTCAGATATCCAAATATAATAGTGGTAGATAAAAGGCCTGGCTGGCGGGAAAGAGGCTTCCACATGGGAGGCTTGTGGTCCCCTCTGTGTGTGACTTCTCACATGATGTGTCCTCATGACCTCCCAGAAAAAAAGCTAAAGTATATACTTCATACAAGCATTTAACCCTCTGGGTCACTCCCCTCCTGCCCTCTGGGCTGATCCTAAATCCCCTTCCCTGGAGGTTTGGAGATAAATTTTCCAAAATCTATGAAAGATCATAACTCCTTTCTGGATGTAGGACCATCCAGAAAGGAGTTATGATCTTTCATAGATTTTTCATAGATTCATCGAATCTGACTGAGCCTCTGCTACTCATAGAGACTAAACACAATTTTGCTACCTAGCTGCTACTGGCTGTTCTATGCTTATACTTTCCTGTGCATGTTAGAATGGCTCAAGAACCAGTCAGGAGCTTGCCCTGTTGTGGGGATCACGGAAATATACACAATGTACAGCTCCTTTATGAAATCTTAGCTGGCTGAGGCCGTGCCGTATCGCTTGGATCCATAGGGGATCTTCTTGTAGAAGGTTTCATAACAGCTAGCTGGTGGAGGGTGTGAATCCGTGAATCCCTTTGATTGAAGCTGGCCAGGTGTCATGTTGCCACTGTACGTGCTGAAGGGGTTTTTTTTCTATTCCATGCCCAATAGGAAACAGATGATTGACATAGAATTATATCTCCAATATTCTTCACAACTGGAATGAACGTAGATGTTGTGGCCAAATTGTAGAGGCTTGTTTCTCCCTTATAGGCCGAGTTCACACATGGTCCATATGTGGATGGACTGACCTCAGATCTCCCGAACTTACAGACCTCATAGACCAAGAACTATAGTCCCACAAAATATAAAGAGAGTAACAAAAAATATCCAAAACTATAAAAAACATAATCAACAGTCAAAGTTCCTTTGGCACAGAAGAACAAATTGAATAATGGTCAAGAAACATATCTTTATTCAACCAATCAGTGTATAACGGATTAGGTTGCCAACGTTTTGACCTTTGGGCCTTTGTGAAGGATATCTGTACATAAAGTATAAATTATGCATGAACATGAACTAAAGTATGTACATAATCACCTCCTTGTGAGATGAATCTTATCAGTCAGCGCTGTTCATAAGTGAAAATGCAATGAAAGCACAATGGAAAATATAACTTGGTAGTTTCAAGAGGCTGATGTCATATTCAGGTAAATGTATCTAGGGTAAGTAAATATTCATGTCAAGCAATATAAGAAGAATAAGAGAAGAGAAAAAGAAAAAGAAAAAAGAAAACAAGTAATGTACACAGGTGTAAAAGGAAATGTACCCTTTTGTTTGGTAGCCATTCCGTGCTTCTTTCACTGTTTTCATTGTAGTTTCTCCTTAGATCGCTCTTCATCTTTATACCCTCCTTATCTTGGTTCAAGCCATCCCTCCCTGTATCTACCCAGTCTGTCCCCTTTATGATCATCTCCTATTTCCCTCATTCTAAGTTTGTTCTCTTATTTCACCTCTCTCCATGTCAGCTAATCTCTGCCTTTCTCCTTCAGCTGGCTATCTCTGGCTGCTTTGATCGCTCATGCATGAGCACTTTTATGTCACTGCAGCACATCTCGTCTTTGGATGAACATGATATTGATTCCGCCTCTAATGCTATGAATAGCTGAGGTTTTCTCTTCCGGGGGCACATCGCAGCGTGTTTGACACGCTATTTCCACAGTCCGACTTATGCACCAGAACAAGTAAATGGCTTGAATCATACATTGCTTATGTTTCATTTTCCTTATTCTGCACTTCTATGGTAACAGATGGAATATACAGTACATGATACACTCCTACTGAATCTAATACCTCTTTTTTTCCTTTTTCTTTTTTTTCTCTTGTCTTATTCTCCTATCAGGTCTCATATTGCCTGACATGAATATATTACTTCCTCTAGATATATTTACCTGAATATGACATCAGCTTCTTGAAACTACCAAGTTATATTTTCCATTGTATTTTCGTTGCATTTTCATTTATGAACAGCGCTGACTGTTAGATTGATCTCATAAGGCGATGATTATGTACATACTTAAGTTCCTGTTCGGTTATATTTCTTTAAGCAGTGAGTTATAAAATATATCTATTTATATGATATGGTCTGGGGGATTGGTTTCGTCACCTAAATGAAATATATTATATATTTTAATTCTCTATTGATATTGCTCTTTTTAATGCACAACTTATTCTTTATGTACAAATTTCCTTGACAAAGGCCCAAACATTGGCAACCTAATCTGTCATACACTGGTCAGTTGAATAAAGATATGTTTCTTCACCATTTTTCAATTTGTTCATTTTCTGTGCCAAAGGAAACTTGACTATTGATTATATACTTACTGTTAGGCATCAGCAGGATCCAAACCTGGATCTGAGGAGTCTGTGGTCTCCCATCTAGGCCCAGCCGAGGCAGATGCTGCTTAGCTTCACCATCAATCCCAATGTCTAGTTAATACCCAAGCGGCACAAGCTGTTACTAGAGTCTTTGTTCATAGTAGCCTTAAACCTAGGTTACAGAACAGGAAAAGGCTGTTATAAGCCTAAGTCCAGAAATGCCTGCACTGAGCCTGTCCGTGACATGGCAAAACACGATTGGTGGTTAATGTCAGTTGATCCTCTGACCTAGCATCGCCTGATTGGTCATGTATGACGTCATCGGTGATGCGATTGATGAGATGCCTGGGGCGGAGCTTAGCCCTTAAATAGCTTGTCTGTCCGCATCATGGCCAGATCATACTAAAATAGGCAGTGCTCATGTGTGGACATACCAGAATCAGGGCTCCACGTGCTCTCTAGCTTTGCTCTCCGGGACCTGCCGAAGCCAGAGTACGCTCGGCTAAGTAGCACAGGTCCTTCAGGCAGGATTAGCTTATGTCAGGCATGTAGCCAATGTGGCGCAGTCTTGCTACAACAAGAGGGTAGCGATACACCCTGAGCAGACTGCAGGGCATCTAACCTGGGCATCGCCTGCCAGCTGAACAGAGAGTTGCTCAGTCCGGTCGCACACCGGTTGGCAGCACGCAGGCATCGCTGCCAGCTGAACAGTCAGTTGCTCAGTCCGGTCGCACACCGGCTGACAACACGTACGCCTGGCGGGAGTCGCATGCACTACCTAATCATCTGGCAAGTGGCTACTGTGCAGTCAACAGGGCTACGTCTACGCCAGCCTACAGCACATCTCCTGTGAAGTTAATGGAGATAGTGCAAATATCTCTCTCCTTGTGTGAAGTAACACAGGTGAGATCTAATATTATTCTTTAGTTGTCAGTTGTTACCTTCATTCCCAAGGGGTGTTCGGCAGCAGTGACTCTAACTGCATCGCGGATCCCGGGTTTGGTTGCAATCCATTATCTAATAAAGTTGTTGCAACCGAGCTCATAACACTTACCTTACCCTTCTGGGAATGATATTATTTCAGATGTGCAAGCTTCCTTACCTCTTCTATTTACATAAAAACCATAAGATACGAGCAAATTTACCCTAACAGGAAAACAAATTACTTCCTGATCTAAAGTGATGATCTGATTGGATCAACATTTAAACATTTATTCTATGCATTTACATAAGTTACATAAGCAATTGTCTTACTTAGTTAAAAAATAAATAGGCTTTCTTAAGCCCTCATCTTTTTTTATGCTGTGACCAGCTATCAATGGGACTCATTTACAGATCTACAACTCTACAACTTCTAAAGTAGGTGCCCCAAATCATTAAGGAATTCGTGGCAGCTCGGTGTCTGCTGAGATATAAATGTTTTTTCCTTTTGGTCCAGCAAGAGTTAATGTCAGTCTCTTGCTGGCAGTTCTTTTAGGATGGTCAGATGATGTTGGTTTGTAACCACTCTAATCTCCCTTTAAATAGTGACATGACACATCAGCTGTTTGTCGGTTATAAAGTTTTTGCTCTATGCAGACCAGCTTGGTGTGTGGAACTCGCTTGTCACGGTGGTGTTGCAGCTGTGGGAGTTCTGCTATCCTGGTGCTTCTTTCTCTGCTGCCCGAACACAGCTTACCGGGGGGTTGCGGCAGTGGTGTGGCGGCGTCAGAGGTGCGGCGTTGCAGAGGCGCCATGGGCGGCGTGCACCTGAGCAGGGTCCCTTCCTCAGGTGGTGAGGTGACGCCGTGGCACGGAGAGCAGACAGGAGAGCAGAGCCGGGATTGTCGGTGGTGGCGGCCATCTTCCTGAGGCGGCGCGTGCGCAGATAGAGTACTCTGCTTCCTGTGGCTTCAGGAAAATGGCTGCGGGAGGCCGCGCGTGCGCAGATAGAGATCACGGCGGCCATTTTCCTGAAGCCTCAGGAAGCAGAGTACTCTGCGCACGCGCCGCCTCAGGAAGATGGCCGCCACCACCGACAAACTATATGTATTATATATAGTATTATATAGTATTATATTATTGCATCCACATATATATCTATTTACTTTTTGCATCAATGATCTATTGCTCTTGATTTAAACTGTCCTACCGTTTTGTGCCTACAGCTCCTATTGAGACTTTAGCTTACTGACTACAAACACATTTATATTAAGGTTGCTGTTTATGTCTTTTACATTTGGCTCCTCTTTTTGATAGTCTTCAGTCAATAGAATAGGAAGCAGTTGAAAGGAAGCAGCACATACAGTAACTGCAGGACAAGGTTTGCCTGCAAGCATGGAGACGTAATGGTCTGCATAAAAACTGAATACACGAAATGGGAAAAATAATGTGTTGGAGCTATGCAAATTGGTTATAATGATGCATAGATTCTTTAGTCCTGCTGTCCTGTCTGCTCTCTGTGCCGTGGCGTCACCTCACCACCTGAGGAAGGGACCCTGCTCAGGTGCACACCGCCCACCGCGCCTCTGCAGCGCCGCACCTCTGACACCGCCACCGCCACACCACTGCCACAAACCCGGCTCTGCTCTCCATGCCGCAGCGTCACCACACGTGAGGAAGGGACCCTGCTCAGGTGCACGCCACCCACCGCGCCTCTGTAACGCCAAACCTCTGCCACCTCCACACCACTGCTGCAATCAACCCCCGGTAACTTATGGTTAACCTGGCTTTCCTTGGACACCAGGCCACAGCGTCACCTCACCTGAGTAAGGTGAGTATCAGCATCACCGCACCTCTGCCACACCACTGCCGCAACCCCTGCTGTACCACCGCCGGCCCTCAGGTACCTTAAAATTTGGACAATAAGATCGACCCTCATATTGTAAAAATCTTTTTTCTGCTATTTTCACCCCAAAATTTGGGGTGTGTCTTATGGTCCGGTGCGTCTTATAGTCCAAAAAATACAGTAGCTATTGCCCCTTATCACTTCTCTTCTATGCCTTAAAACTACTGGAACAACAAGTCCATTTTGAACTGTCCTCCCACCTCTCTTCCTGCTCCCTCTTTGCTTACAATATGGCTTCTGACCGCACTACTCCACTGAAACTGCCCAAACTAAAGTCAGCAGTGACCTACTAACTGCCAAAGCCAAGTGACAATATTCTGTCCTCTTCCTCCTGGACCTGTCCTTTGCCTTTGACACAGTGGACCACTTCCTATTACTACAGACCCTCTCATCTCTTGGTATCACAGACTTGGCCCTATCATGGATCTCGTCATACCTAACAGACCGGACGTTCAGCGCCTCCCACTTGCACACCACCTCCTAACCTCGCTCCCTATCTGTCAAAGTCCAGCAAAGTTCAGTCCTAGGGCCCCTTAAATTCTCCATTTACACCTTCGGCCTGGGACAGCTCATAGAATCTCACAACTTGCGCATCACCTCTATGCTGATGACACACATATCTGCCTCTCTGGACTGGATATCTTCTCTCTTCTAACCAAAATTCCACAATGTCTGTCCACTATTTCATCTTTCTTCTCCACTAAATTTCTAAAACTTACTTAACATGGGTAAAACAGAATTCATCATTTTTCCCCCATCTCACTCAACTCCCCCAACAGACCTATCCATTAAAGTAAATGGCTGCCCACTCATCCCAGGAAACCTTCAAAAGGAAACTGAAGACCTACCTCTTCCAACAAGCCTGCAACCTGCTATAACTATACGACCAGCATTACCCTCACCTACTGTATCCTCACCCATCCCTTGTAGGTTGTGAGCCCTTGTGGGCAGGGTCCTCTCTGATCCTGTACCAAACATGACTTGTATTGTTTAAGATTATTGTAATTGTTTTTTATTATGTATACCCCTTTTCAAATGTGAAGCACCATGGAATAAATGGCGCTATAATAATAAATAATAATATTAAAGCCTCAAACTTTACTTATTTTTTTTTTTTTCCTATGGTAAAAATGCCTTTACACAGTCCAAAAGCACTTGAACTACACTATGTACCTGTCTAGGAAGTTACTTCACTTCCTCAAAAGCACCAGGTATATTGTGGCTAATGAATCATGGGAACAAATGTTCCATAGAAGCTCTAATAATACTGCTGCATCAACTTGGCAGGGCTTCACCACCTTACCCTATGGCTTTTGCCTTCTTGCTGTGCTCCTCGTTGAGTTGTACAAATGGCTGGTGTGCTTTCATTACATCATCTGCCTAGGCCTATTTAACACTAGGACTACTGGACTCGTGACCCCGCCTAGAACTACTGAAAGGAGTCATTTTGACTCCTTGCTTGTTTTCGTTTATTTTTAGAGTTTCATTTGTGGTTATTTATTAATAATTATATTTTTTGTAATTTATTATTATTGTGAGATCCAACAGTAATGCTTTTGATTGTTTTTTTTCTGCTTTTCTTATTTTTCTACAGAAAATAATAATTATAATAGACGTTTTTCAAACATTTTTTTTATTCAAGTGCACACATATAAACAACAACTGAAGAACAAAAAGCAGAGAAAATGTAGGTGGAGGAGCATAAAAATGAAAATATGGCGCAGAATTCACCTTCTAAACATTTGGTGTTTCGCATTTTAGGCATTGCCTTTGATTTATGGCAGTACATTGCCCACACAAAGACTTACCACAAGTCTTACAATTGCCGACAGATCTATTTTTCTTGCACTTTTCTTTGATCTGGCAAAATTTTGTTTGAACCATCACTTCTGAGCATGTAGAAACTTGGGACGTGGAACCCTTTTCCCTATCTGTGACATAAGGACCACTCAACTCTCTCACAAGCGTTTGCAAAAATGCCTTGCGTGACATTTTTTGGTGGTTATCTCATTGAATATTATCCATGCATTTATACCCGCAAAGTCTAAGGCATTTTCAAATGCATGAACAGGCCATCTCCTTGTGCATGTTCGTGTGGTATATTTTCGTGCCATCTGATCCACTACATCTACTCCATATTTTGTTTCATTGTAAAACTTTACCGTTTCTGGAGTTTTTTTAGCGGAATCAGACGCAACAACAACATCTGGATGGACGGAACTCAAAATGACAACATTTTTGTTGGGCTTTCCTTGATATACTGTAAGTGTAAAATTGTCTTCATTTCTAAACACTTTAGTGTTGTACAATTCCTCTTTCATGGATTTTATTTCTTTAGGCACTTCTCGCCTTATCTTGTTCAGTGTTCCCACAATGGTTGTTCCTTTGCTTTTTAGCTGTTTAGCTAATTTTACTGAAGTAAAATAATTATCGGTTGTAACATTGCGACCTTTTTTCAAAAACGGGTTCAATAACTTCATTACCACATGGTCAGCTAAACGGTCCTCAGCACGGCGTGTGTCATCTTTGCCTAGATAAGGGAAGCCATTTGCCAGATATTTGCTCTCCTTATCAACAGCTAGCCAATATTTGTGGCCATATTTATCTGGTTTGGAAGGCATGTACTGCGTGAATGGACACCTAGTTTTGCTTGGGAAAAGTTGCTCATCCACCGTTATGTATGGGCCAGGTTTGTAACACGCAATACAATTTTCAATAAACCTGTCCCACACAGTAGAAAATAGAGCAAACTTGTCCGTTTGCAGTCTCTCCGATCGAGTAGATTTCTCATCAAATCTGAGAAACCTCATAATTTCAACAAAGCGGTCCCTAGACATTGTCGCTTTGCAAAACGGTATTCCCCAGTCATTACACCAAATACTGCTAATCGAGTGACGGTTCGTGCCAGATATTCCACGAGCATAGAATATCGCAATGAATGCATCTAGCTCCTCATCAGATAGAGTAAACTGTAAATTATTGTTCCTGCATGCTTCTGCAAGCGTACAGTTCTTTATATGTGTCAATATATATGAATCAAAAAATAAACACCATGCGCTCAAAGGACTATCGATAATGATATTTCTTCTGGCGTATCCTGTAGGGCCAGGTGCTTCTCGAAGAATATTTTGGCTGTCACGCCTACCAGGCAAGTGTTCTCCAATTTCAACAGGTTTCCATTGAATACCATCCGCTGAAACTAGTATTCCTTCAGATTCGCCTTCTCTGGTGTTTGTTGTTGCATTACCTTCGCCGCCATCGTTATCTGTTGTTCTTTCATTTCTGGGACGTTTTGCTGATTTTTTCTGTCCACGACCAGGAGGATGGTCACGAGGCAACATAACTGCATGAGCCCGATCCCCAGTTGATGTGCTTGGAATATCTGTAAAAAAGTTGATGAATATTTAGAATTTTTGTTTTGTAAGGGTCCGTGCACACTGGCTGGATTAGCGGCGGAATATCCGACCGGATATTCTCACCACAATCCGGCCCGTACCTGCCCGCTCAGGTACAGAGCGGAGTTTCATACCTGAACCTCCGCTCCGAACCCCGGGCTGGAGCCGCTGTCTGGGACGGAGCCGTGCTCGCGCGTAAGCAAGCGCTGCTCTGTCCCTGACAGCGGCTCCAGCCCGGGGTTCGGAGCGGAGCTTCAGGCATGAGCGGGCAGGTACGGCCTGTATTGCGGCAAGAATATCCAGATGGCTATTCAGCCAGAATTCTGCTAGTGTGCACAGGCCCTAACTCAGTGTGTGGAAGAACAAATAAATACACATAACTACTTACCTTCTGGATTTGTTCCTTCTGAGTCTTCAGATTCACTTGATATGTTCTGAGGAATGAAATCTTCATCACTGTCAGAATCAAATACATGTTTCTGCAATTCGGATTCCGATTCATCCTCCGGTATGGATTGCAAAGTAGCCAGAATATCCTGAGGCTTTATCAAACGTCTTCTCTCCATATTCCTCACAAATTCCATAATTCTATATAGTTCCCTGCTGAAAAATAGAAATGAAATGAAAACTAAAAGAAATAATAACTGTTCTGCCACCTTCAAAAGTAGGTGGGCTGAATCAGTTGACAGACAGCTAAACTATTTCATAACAATTCATACCTGTATGAGTCTTCAGAGCTCGTATGTCTGCGTCTGTTCTCTTTGTCTCTTCAGCTGAACTGAAAGTAAAGTTACTATCCAGAATACTGTCTCCTGCTAGGACCTTAGAAAAACACCACCCTTCATTAGCATAAGATAAGAGCCTAGAGTAAACAAGCTATTTTGTTCAGCATTACACAGTAATACAAGCAGGTAAAACACAAGGAAAATGTGAAAAGTTGACATGTAAATTGAACTACATCTATATGAACATCAGGGTAAATAAGACAGAGTGAAAAAATTATGCACAAAACTTTATAGCAACATTTAGTGACAAAAGGACCTCAAAATATAGTAGGGAGTCAAAATGACTCCCTTCAGTAGTTCTTGGTAAATTTTGAAAAAAACGCGCAAATTTTTCACCAAAATTATTTATTCTCACAAAATCTTTTTTCACATCATATTTGAGGAAAAGTCACCGAGTTTCAAGCCGGAATTCTGAAAAATGTAGTCACAGAAGAGAAATAAAAAACGAAAGGAGTCAAAATGACTCCATCAGTAGTTCTAGTGTTAAAGGCTCACTAAGACACACCTGTTTCTTGGTATTAAAACTGCTAGTCCTGTTTGTTTGCTTTGCTCCTCCATCAGCTTCTGGTCTGTGTCTGCCTTGTGACTCTGTATACCTGCTGTCTTTGTTGTTTTAGACTTTTCTGCATCCTCTCTATACCAGTCCTTCTCTTGTTTCCAGTGATTTAAGTTCTCTCTTCACAAATGCCTTCCTGCCTGATACACAAACGCCTGGGGTAAATATGTGAATTATTTTTGAGTTTCATATTTTTTACATCCTTTTGTAAATCTCATATATTTACTACATACAAATACTTTAAAAACGACTGAGTAGGGCTAAAACCTTGCACATATGGGTGAAAAAATAAATGGCAGCAACCAATACAATCATTTTGGGTGGTGCTAATCTTATTCTTTCTTTCTGTAAACATGTGAGTCGCACGTACCAGGGCTTTGGGGTACTCGGCACCGAGCCCGTTCACTTCACTGGGGATATCACGGGTAGCGCAGCTCGGTCCGTTGCCCTGGGCGCTCACTAAAGGGGGATATTTACAGGGGATTGTAGAAAGTTCGTGACGCCACCTGTGGTTTTTTGATCAGAGTGACCAGCGCTGCAGGGCGAATCCTCTGAGGGTTGGGGCAGCAAGGTGTTAAGTCTCCCACAGGCGAGACTGGTCCCTCGAGGTATATGGCGGTGCAGGGGTGAAGGAGCAATAATGCAGACACACACAAGACAGTCTCTTTCTGTACCTTTACTGGTGATGAAGTTGCAGGCACGTCCGGAGGCCGTCAGGGTGGAGGATGCACGTCCAGTAATCACTGAGTAGGTGTAGGGCCTCCTTACGTCTATATGTGTGTGAGTTTCTAACTTGCATGAAACAAAGTTTAACTCCGTTCTCTTTGCTACGCCCGGCTGATCTTGTGGTGGAGCCTTCTTTTGGACAGAACTAAGTCTCCAATGGTTGCGCTGACCAGACTCCTGTTCTTCCTGACCCCGGTTACGTATCAGCACTGTTGGGCCCCTCTGTGACCTGAAGTCCAGCAGGGTCTCCGGTTTTTCCCACTAGCCGTGAAGGTACTAGCAAGCTCAGACCCGGTGTCCGGTGGTGCAGAGTGGAGGTAAGCCATCATTGCTATTCATCCTCAGTCACTCTCTCTTTCCCTTTTTCCCCTTGCCTGTCGTCCTACTCACACCTTTAACATAAGCACAAGCAGCAGTAGATGTCAGCTTCCTTCTCTTCACCGCTCTCCAAGCGTCGGCACGCTCGCTCTCTAACAATACCTCAGTTGACTCGGTGTTACAAATACTGCAGTTCCCTTTCCTTCACTTCTTTCTTAGGCTTTGTCCAAAGTAGCTATCAGGACCTTCCGTCAGACTGATTTTATGCTCACTTCGAGAGTCACTTTCCACTTCCCTAGGGAACTATCAGTCAGCACGTTCTGAGGTAACTTTCCTCTCAGCTCGTCTCTCTGAGGTACAACCAACAACTAGAATGGCTGTCTGGCTAGAATGCCCACTGCTGCGTCTCTCCACTCCCTTATATACCTGAATCTAAAGGGCTCCCTCTGGTGGCTCCTGGGAAATGTGAAGTGTGAATGAATATTGGGTGATTGTGAATTACCTTTCATGCATCCTCCAGGGTAACATGTGGCACCAAGCGCAGCTGGGCTACACATCCCCCCCTAGTTATATTCAGCACTCCCGGGCTGAAAAAGAAAATAATTTTTATACATAACAATAAACATAAATCATCCCTTGCGGGAGGTAAGGATACTTGAACGTTACAATGTGTACAAATTAGCAAATAGAAAAATATCAAATGCTTTCACACAATAAATACAGGATTCTTGTGGAGGACCCGCACCAAACCTCCCACGGTGGTCCTGGTTGGGCTGCAGGACTTCTTTCTGCAAACCTCACTCAAGGCCACACCATACGGGTTTTTCTTCTGAGGTAGAATGGCTTACGTAAAACCAAGATGGGGCACTGAGTGCCAACTATTTACAACACAGTTTTTGGGCTGGCAAAGTCCTCAGCCACGCAGTCCTTCAAAACAGCATTTCACATATCACTATCACATTACCCAACTGGGGTATACTACTTCAGCATGTAAACATCATCACATAACATTTTCAATAAAGTGCAATTCTTCTTTAAACTTTTTACAGTTCAGTGAACCCTGTCTGGGTCCTACTGTTCTTCTTTAAACATAGTGGCACCTTCCACACCTGGGGCTGGAAGCATACGGTGTGCTCTGGAACGCATCACTAAGAGATCGTGTCCTGCTACCAGTGTCTGAGTAGCCACAGTTCTCTTTTCAATTTTGCGATTTGCTGGAGGCCTTACAGGTGCCTCTTCTAAGTACAGATTTGGCTCAATAGGGATCGCTGTAGTAGTCACGCTCTGTAGCGTTTCCAATTGGGACGCAGGTGCACGCAGTGGCTCAGTTGGGGACGCACTTGCAATCGTTGCGCTCTGTTGGTTTGCAGAATAAGACGCAGGATAGGATGCAGAATAGGACGCAGAATAAGATGCAGGTGCGCGGCCGGACGCTGATGTGGCTGGGGCCTGGGACGCTGAGACACGGGGTACGTTTCCGGCTTCAGGGACTGGGTCGCTGACTCGGGAGACATTCAGGGCATACCACCCCTTAAGACCCCAGTGCCGCGTATAGGTGACAACATCCCCAATAAGCAGATCCCTTCCCGGGTGCCCCTCTGGCAGGTGAGACTCCACATCCCTGCGATTAACAAAGACCTCCTGGTACAGGCCTGGTTCGTGGATGAACCCCCAGCCTCCCTGGAGTTTGAAGTCTCTAATGGCCCCCTGGCGCCACGGTTCCCGGAGCATACCTTTGTCTCGCCTGACGTTCTCTTTGTCAGCAAGATCTTTCTCCCGGTACCTCTGGCGAAGCTGCTGCGCCTCTCGCTGCTCCTGCTGCTGTCGCTGCTCATGCTCCCGGCGTCGCCACTCGTTCTCCTTCTGGGAGGCGTATTCCACATCGTCCAGGTACTCCATCTCCTCCCAGTCGATCTCCATTGCATCAGGCAGGATTCCTTCCGTCGTCCCTTCCGGGGGTCTACATTCCTCTGCGGCCTCTGGTTCCAGGCCTGGCTGGCATTTCGGTCCGGGCAGGGTCTCCTCAGCCTCCTTCCCTCCCGCCGCATCCTCGGCGGAGTCAGGATCAGCTCTTTTGGGGCCGGCCTCCGGTTCTTCATCAGCCGCTGGGTCCAGTGGTGGCGCGGGTGGCATTTGCGCGTCTTGAGGGGAGAGCAGTGGGTCCCACAGCAGCCGCTGTTTCAGGGCATGCCAGCTTTGCTCCATCGCCTCCATCTCTGCGCGGTGTCGGGCTATATCTCTCAGCACCGCATCCACTTCTTCCACACGGTAGTTCATTTCTTCGTCCTCCCGCCCTGGGGAAGGTTCGAGTACAGGCTGCACCACTTCTGTGGAACGGGGTCTGCGCACCGCCATTCCTCCACATAGTGACTCCTGTCCTTCTGCCATCTCACTCCAGGCCAGACTGTATGTTTCATCTGGGACACTCTGGATTTTTCCGTGGAGGCGAGACTTTCGCTTTCTCTTCTTAGCATAGAGGATGAAGAGGAGGCAGATCTCCCTTGCAGTGGGGCAGGCTCGGACATTGTAATAGCACTTAGACAGGGCGCCCATTTCTTTCGCGCCACAGGGGGGGTACGCCCACGAATGCACGCCCCTCTTCTTCACCAGCGCCTCAGGGCGCTAATATGGCGGCAAAATGGCGGAAAATGGCGCCAAAAATCACAAAAACTGCACACAGTCTTTTTGCACAAAAACAGTCCATTTAGGCACACAGGACTCACATATTGCGAGCTTCGGATCCTGTTCGTGACGCTAAATAGATGGGTCACACGTACCAGGGCTTTGGGGTACTCGGCACCGAGCCCGTTCACTTCACTGGGGGATGTCACGGGTAGCGCAGCTCGGTCCGTTGCCCTGGGCGCTCACTAAAGGGGGATATTTACAGGGGATTGTAGAAAGTTCGTGACGCCACCTGTGGTTTCTGATCAGAGTGACCAGCGCTGCAGGGTGAATCCTCTGAGGGTTGGCGCAGCAAGGTGTTAAGTCTCCCACAGGCGAGACTGGTCCCTCGAGGTATATGGCGGTGCAAGGGTGAAGGAGCAATAATGCAGACACACACAAGACATTCTCTTTCTGTACCTTTACTGGTGATGAAGTTGCAGGCACGTCCCGGGAGGCCGTCAGGGTGGAGGATGCACGTCCAGTAATCACTGAGTAGGTGTAGGGCCTCCTTACGTCTATATGTGTGTGAGTTTCTAACTTGCATGAAACAAAGTTTAACTCCGTTCTCTTTGCTACGCCCGGCTGATCTTGTGGTGGAGCCTTCTTTTGGACAGAACTAAGTCTCCAATGGTTGCGCTGACCAGACTCCTGTTCTTCCTGACCCCGGTTACGTATCAGCACTGTTGGGCCCCTCTGTGACCTGAAGTCCAGCAGGTCTCCGGTTTTTCCCACTAGCCATGAAGGTACTAGCAAGCTCGGACCCGGTGTCCGGTGGTGCAGAGTGGAAGTAAGCCATCATTGCTATTCATCCTCAGTCACTCTCTCTTTCCCTTTTTCCACTTGCCTGTCGTCCTACTCACACCTTTAACATAAGCACAAGCAGCAGTAGATGTCAGCTTCCTTCTCTTCACCGATCTCCAAGCGTCGGCACGCTCGCTCTCTAACAATACCTCAGTTGACTCTATGTTACAAATACTGCAGTTCCCTTTCCTTCTCTTCTTTCTTAGGCTCTGTCCAAAGTAGCTATCAGGACCTTCCGTCAGACTGATTTTACGCTCACTTCGAGAGTCACTTTCCACTTCCCTAGGGAACTATCAGTCAGCACGTTCTGAGGTAACTTTCCTCTCAGCTCGTCTCTCTGAGGTACAACCAACAACTAGAATGGCTGTCTGGCTAGAATGCCCACTGCTGCGTCTCTCCACTCCCTTATATACCTGAATCTAAAGGGCTCCCTCTGGTGGCTCCTGGGAAATGTGAAGTGTGAATGAATATTGGGTGATTGTGAATTACCTTTCATGCATCCTCCAGGGTAACATGTGGCACCAAGCGCAGCTGGGCTACACACATGACTCCCATAAAATTGCTCCTTTTGGTTGATTATGTTTTTTTTTTCTTTTTTTTTTGCCTTATTTAGTAATACTGTTTAATAAGCACAAAACTGTATTTATGAAATCTTGATGTGATTTATTCATATGGTTTGATATATTTCGCTTTAGTCTGTCGCATGATTGATTAAAAATATGGAAAATGCTTATATCTAAATGTCATAATGATCCAGAACAAAATGGGTTCTGTGAACGCTTCACTAGGTATTTAAGAAGAGATGTTAAGTGAAAAGAAGAAAGAACGCAGGGTATGTTAATGTGACTGCTTGTTGCATGGCCTTCTGATGTGTTTTCAAACACTGCTGTTTCTGTTGATGCTACACAGCGACGATCTATGCAGCTAAGGTCAGGCGCACTTTGCAAGAACTCATTCACTGTTGTATGCTGCTGTGCTTCTGTTTCTGCTTTCAAAGGACAAATAGTTATGTAAGCCAACAGCCAGAGTGTGAAATAATGGAGAGTCGCTGAAACGGCACATATCGATCAAATCAATAACTTCTTCACAATGGGAGCTATCATAGCATTGCTTGTATACCTGTGCATGATGCCTCATTATGGATCCCTGATTACACAGTAGGCATGAGGAGCTGAGATATTATCCTAACAGAATGAACAGATGCCAGAAAAAAGGCTATTTAACTATAGCCCATGAACCAAGAGAGAAACTAAATGAATTCTTTTTAAAAAAAAATAAAGGAACAATGAAATCACACATCAGATCTCGAGGAATGAAATGTTAAGGTTGAAAATCTTTGTTGATATAAATTGTGCAATTCTTTGAGAACATGATGTATGAAAGGTCAATAGAAATCAAAAACATCATCCAATTGAGAACAGGATTCAAAATCACCATCAAAATCAAATAAAAAAAATGAAATCATAAGTGAATCTAACATACATGAATTTAGCGCGGGCATTGTTCTTCACTAGGAAGAACCAGGGTTTATTGCCGCAATGTAAGTTCTGCCAATTAATCTGGGAATGCATCCCATTACCTAACAGCAGTCAGGGTATTTTTATCTATTAAAGGGATGGTGCGGTGTGATATGAAAAGTCTGCAGAATTGTGAGTCTTCTCAGTGCACTCACTATGTGCTGCGAGGATGCATTGTTATTCGGCCTGGGAATGGAGGTCAAGTATGTGATATGCATACTTCCAGACACAACTCATTTAGTGGGCGCAGACTCGCTCAATACACTTGACTAACAGTCAGGAGACGAGATCTCGGTCCTGAGATCTCAATCTACGCATGCACCTCCTCCGGTGGCCATTTTCCCTTAGGCCACAGCATCGAGGCAATGGAAGTGCGAGAGCTCCAAGCTTTCACAAAACGTCGCCGGAGCCCCCGTTCCATAGAGCACCGACGAACCTGCAGCAGCAGCCTGGGATACAATTTTCCGGAGAGCACAGCATCGCAGCAATGGATGTGCGGGGGCTCCGGGCTTTCGTAAAATGTTGGTAGAGCCCCCACACCACCGAGCACCACCAAACCTGCCACACCAGTCTGGGTCATATCATCGCCGGACCACCAAACACCTCCTGTGACTCCGCTCCACCAGCGCTGCCGATCTCCCCAGTGTAAGCTGAATTCAGGACTGTAAGATGGACCCCCATTTGACTCATTAATCTTTTTTTCCCATTTTCCTTATGAAAATTTGGGGTGCGTCTTATGGTCCGGTGCATCTTATAGTCTGAAAAATACTGTGTACATTTTGTCACTAATTTAACTATAACCCGCAATGTTGTGTACTGAGGAAATCATCCAGCCCTTTCTTAAAGGCTGCTATTGTGGCTGCCATTACTTCCTCTTGTGGTCGGCATTCCACAGTCTGACTGCTATAAATGTAAAGAACACTTTCCTATTTAGCTGCCGGAATTGCCTTTCCTCCACCTGTATTGAGCGCCCCCTAGTCCTCAGTATAGTCTTTGGAAGGAATAAGTCATGTGCCAGTCCTTTGTGCTGATCACATATATATTTATGTAAATAAATGAGATCTCCTTTGAGGCTCCTTTCTTCTAAGCTAAATAAGTTCAACTTTTCCAACCTATCATCATATGAGTGGCCTTCCATCCATTGTAATAATCTAGTTGCCGCCTTTGAAATGATTCTAACTTCTGAATATCCTTTTTAAAATGGGGAGCCCAAAAACTGGATCCCATATTCTAGATGTGGCCTCACCGCTGATTTATAAAGGGGAAACATTACTTTGGAATCACGGCAGTTTATTTTACTTCTTTTTATACATCCTAAAATCTTGTTTGCTTTTGCGGCTGCTGCCTGACATTGAATACGGCTGCTCAGCTTACTTTAACCAAAATACCCAAGTCCTTCTCCCATTCTGTAGTCCTAAGTATACTTCCATTTAATGTATATGCAGCAATAGGATTACTCCGTCCTAAGTGCATTACTCTACATTTATCAACATTAAATCTCATTTGACAAGTGTTTGCCCATTCAGACATCTTATCCGGACTGTTTTCTAATATTGTACTGTTAAGGTCAGTTTTTAATATACTACATAGTTTGGTGTCATCAGCAAAGACTGACACTTTACTCTTAATCCCATCCACAAGGTCATTAATAAAGACATTAAAAAGAATCGGTGCTAGTACAGATCCCTGCTGTACCTGTCACAGGGTTACGGCAACAGAGAGAAGTCAGAAGACCACAGTGTCTGATTGCTCCTACTCCTGAGCTGAAAAGAAGCATTTCTCCTTTTTAAATGGTGTTTATTTCTTTTGGCAGAACAGGAGTTAATCGGCCATTTTGGAATCTCTGGAATAAGGCTTGGTGGAGAGGTGTTCATATGAGGAGTTTTGGAGGAGCTATCTGTGACTGTTACGTGGTTTGTAAATGTGATAATTCCCTTCCCTCCTCTTACTCTTCTCTTCCCTCCTCTTTGTCACATCTCACAAACACCTGAAACTGGCTGCTGTATTCCGGTTGCGTGTGTACACATCTAATATTATACTATTGTAGCAATGAAGGGGACTCAAAAAAATAATTTAACAAAATGCCTACACTTGTTTTTAAGTTTCAATTAATGTACTTTTCTCTTAAAAAATAATCTAAAATAAAAAAGGCCATATGCCTTTACAAATAGAAAGGGACCAGAAAATCTAGGCAGAATTATGTAAACACTTGTGTGTAAGCTTCAAAATTTGGAAGAGTACTGTTTTAAAAAAATGGTGCATCTCAAAACACATGGATCACAGTTACATTCACAAACAGAAACAAGCCTTGAATTTAGAATTTAAATTTAGTTGAAAAATCTGCAGAGTGGTTTATTCCTAACCTTGCTTGCTAGCACCGTATGAAAAGAATCAAAAGTTAAGAAAACAGTTATTAAGGTGCTGTTGCTGATGTACAGTCATGGACAAAAGTTTGAGAATGACACAAATATTAATTTTTACAAAGTCTACTGCTTCACTTTTTCTAATGGCAATTTGCATATACTCCAGAATGTTATAAAGAGTGATCAGCTTAACAGCAATTACTTGCAAAGTCAATATTTGGCTAGAAAATGAACTTTATCCCCCAAAACACATTTCAACATCATTGCAGCCCTGCCTTAAAAGTACCAGCTAACCTCTTTTCAGTGATTGCTCCATTAACACAGGTGTGGGTGTTGATGAGGACATGGCTGGAGATCAATCTGTCATGATTAAGTAAGAATGACACCACTGGACACTTTAAAAGGAGGCTGGTGCTTGGCATCATTGTTTCTCTTCTGTTAACCATGGTTATCTTTAAAGAAACACGTGCAGTCATCATTGCAATGCACAAAAATGGCCTAACAGGGAAGAGTATCGCAGCTAGAAACATTGCACCTCAGTCAACAATCTATCGCATCATCAAGAACTTCAAGGAGAGAGGTTTCATTGTTGCCAAAAAGGCTCCAGGGCGCCCAAGAAAGACCAGCAAGCGCCAGGACCGTCTCTTAAAAGTGTTTCAGCTGCGGGATCGGGCTACCAGCAGTGCAGAGCTTGCTCAGGAATGGCAGCAGGCAGGTGTGAGTGCATCTGCACACACTGTGAGGCGGAGACTCTTGGAGCAAGGCCTGGTCTCAAGGAGGGCAGCAAAGAAGCCACTTCTCTCCAGAAAAAACATCATGGACAGACTGATATTCTGCAAAAGGTACAGGCAGTGGACTGCTGAGGACTGGGTAAAGTTTTTTCTCTGATGAATCCCCTTTTCGATTGTTTGGGACATCAGGAAAACGCCTCATTCGGAGAAGACAAGGTGAGCGCTACCACCAGTCTTGTCTCATGCCAACTGTTAAGCATGCTGAAACCATTCATGTGTGGGGTTGCTTCTCAGCCAAGGGAATCGGCTCTCTCACAGTCTTGCCTAAAAACACAGCCATGAATAAAGAATGGTACCAGAATGTCCTCCAAGAGCAACTTCTCCCAACCCTCCAAGATCAGTTTGGCGATCAACAATACCTTTTCCAGCATGATGGAGCACCTTGCCATAAAGCAAAGGTGATAACTAAATGGCTCAGGGAACAAAACATAGAGATTTTGGGTCCATGGCCTGGAAACTCCCCAGATCTTAATCCCATTGAGAACTTGTGGTCAATCATCAAGAGACGGGTGGACAAACAAAAACCTAAAAATTCTGACAAAATGAAAGCATTGATTGTGCAAGAATGGACTGCTATCAGTCAGGATTTGGTCCAGATGTTGATTGAGAGCATGCCAGGGAAAATTGCAGAGGTCCTGAAGAAGAAGGGTCAACACTGCAAATATTGACTTGCTGCATTATTAACTCATTCTAACTGTCAATATAAGCTTTTGTTACTCATATGTTTGCAATTATATTTCTGTCTGTGATAAAAACATCTGTCAAACACAAACATAAAAACCAGAGGGCAGCAGATCATGTGAAAATATAATATTTGTGTCATTCTCAAAACTTTTGGCCATGACTGTATATCACAGATGTATCAATACACAGTCACACTGTCATGGATTTACAGTCAGAGGAGCCAGAAGACCACAGTGTCTGATCTCTCCTACTCCTGCACTGATTAGAAACACTTCACCCTCATATTAAATGGTGCAGATTTCTTTTAGAAGTGCAGGGGTTAATCTGCTTAGTTGAGGCTCCTGGAAGCTTTCCTGCATAAAGGCTCAGCTGTTCACTGTTAGCAACTCCCTATTTAATCTGGACCCTGGCAAGCACTCATTGTCAGAGATAGCTTATGTTACATGGCTGGAGGTTGTTGGTTGTTATTTGAGAAGGCATTTGGTGGATTTATCTGTGACTGTTGCTAGGTTTTGGGTGTGTGCTAAGTCCCCTTCTTATCCTACTTTGGTTTTACCCCATCCTCCATTCCCCAATGTATACCTCTATTGTTTGTGTGAGTATATTTGCATGATTGGTATTTTCCTTGATTCATGTTTGTATTACCTTGCTTGTCTGGTTGGTGTATTACGGTGCACTACTACACCCCTCTTCCCTGTGTAGGGGAAGGGTACAGACTGAGGGCGGATATAGGAGCTAAGGCAAAGTACATGGCCCTGTTGTCCTCACCATCAGAAGTAATCCGAGGAAAAGGGCAAACTAGGGTGCCCCTAGAGTTAGGGACAAGGAAGGATCCTCTGGTCCCGGGACACCCAACAACAGAGTTGTGACACACACTGAGTGGTGATGATGAGATGCTACAACCTACTGTATATTACTTGGATCTTGGATTTCTATTCACAGACTGATACTATCACTTCCGTTTTCAGTCAAGTACATCAGCACTGAAGTAGAACATCATAATCACACTCGGCCTTTATCTATTCCTATCCTGTGTGCTCTATTCACTTCTATTCCTACACAATACAATCATAAAATGGCTCTCCTTGGCCAGTCTCTATGTTTTATACTGCCTATGAAAGCCTGCTTATTGACTCTGCTTCACCATATGATCGCTGTGGGGTATTATGGGAAAGCCTGCGCTTTCACACATGATGCTATTAGTCAGCTCACTGAGGGTGCAGCATATGTGAAATGGTGCCGGGTATTTTTTGTTTTTTTGCTGATCCTCGCAAATTGAATAGTAGATTGTTTGAACTTGGGTGGAGCTGGTGATTTCAGGAAATTTGACTCAAATTTTATCCTCTGTAGCTCACTCCTCTCATTTTTACTAGTGAATTAGAATTTCAGTAGAATAAACAACATCTATTTTACTAACTGCTGCATGCAGCGCAGAAGACCAGCCTGTTTGGAAATGATCTGACCAAGCATTATCATGATTAGGCTCTTGTTGTTAAACTCACTCAAATCTTTACGCTTGGCCATTTTTTATCAACTTCAATAACTCATTGTTTGCTTGTTGTCTTGGACCACAACTAAAATCTAAATTAATTTGTGCTATTGTGGTTGTATTGTTAAGTTGCAGAGAAGCAAAAATAGGGCAATATGTTACTACTAAAGGATTTCCCTACTGAAGTACTGCAGATGTACTGTCTCTCATTAGGTATAGCTGTGGGCATACTGCCATGTCTGCTTGCTGACTTCATCCAGCTACAGCTAAAGGCCAAATAATCATAATCATTTTGAGTTCATTGAACAATATATGTCCCCAAGGAATACTATTCAAATTGAATCAGTCATAGCAACAATGATTTTATGATTATATAATAAAGGGAATACTCAATTTGGAAACAACATGATTAGAATGAGCTGTCCTCTGAAAGCATGTTTGTTTGGTCAGTACAATAAGTACATGAGTCATATATTAGTAAAAGTGCAGGCATTTCCTAATTGGCTTCTGAACAGCTTTATAAACATGTCTGTCATGCACATCTATGATTAATTTACATTGACACTTCTGCACAGAAGACTGTTGATAAAGGGCAAATTTCCATGCAAATAAAATTGAATTTTCATTCTATCACTTGTAAAACACTTTCATTATTAGCTGCAGGTTCTCTTTAAAATTCAGAAGAACTCACATACCTGCAGGATTGTATGTATGAAATCTGTAAACTTTTGCGATAAAAATTAAAATGCATGAAAGGTAAACTGGCAACACTTGATACTGTGTGCCTGACTGATGACTTAACTATAACATTTGTAGTATGGTGACACGTGACCGCTTTCCCATTCAGCCCTAGAAGAAAAAAGACAGTATGAAATACAAATAGTTTTAGGGGTTTGCATTTTGCATTAGTTCTCTTGGAAGACTCGACATTGTGATATCGCGATTGCTTGTACATTTCACTGCAATGCTGTATTATTGCAGTAAATTGTAAAATGGTGGCCTTCTGTAGAACCCTGGCTTCATGAAAATACTACCAGCACCCTGTAATGATGTTGCACGGGAATTGATGGGCAACAGAAGAGTGGCCCCACCACTTCTAACTGCTTAACTGCTGGTGTCAAAATTAACAGTGGCACCTAAAGAACTGCCCTATATTTAGCGCCATCCATTTGACCATCAACTCTGACTAGGTTTCCTGTCACTGCTAAAGAAAACCATACCTACAGCATGGGGCTGCAAAAAGCATGTTTGACGGTGGGGATGGCGTTTTCATGGTTATGTGAAATGTTAGTTTTCGGCTACACACAGAATTTAGCATTTTGTCCAAACATTTCTACTTTGGTCTCATCTGATCAGAGCACCTTCTTCCACAAGCTTGCCGTGTCCCCTATGTAGCTCTTTGCAAACTGCAAATGGGACTTCTTATGGCATGCTTTGAAAACTTACTTTTTTCTTGCCACTATGCCATAAAGGCCAGATTTGTGGAGCATATGAATAATAGTTATCCTGTGGACAGATTATCCAACATGTGCTGTGTATCTCTGTAGCTACTCCAGAGTGACCATGGGCCTCTTGGCTACCTAATTAGTGCTCTCTTTGCTTGAAATGTCAGTTTAGGTGGACAACCATGCCTTGGTAAGTTGGAGGTTGTGCCATATTCCTTCCATTTTTGGATAATGAATATAGCAGTACTCCAAGAGCTGTTTAGAGTTTGGCTATGTTTTATAATCCTTCTGTGCTTTACTCTTCTCCACATCTTTATCCCTGACCTGTCTGGTGTGTTCCTTGGTTTTCATGTTACTTTTTGATACCTAATGTTCTCAAACAATCCACTGAGGCTTTCAATGAACAGCTATAGCTATACTGGGAATAAATTTCACACAGGTGTGCTTAATTTACTAATTATGTGATTTCTGGAGGCAATTAGTCACTCAGGAATTTAATTAGGGGTGTCATACCACAGGGGGTTGAATACAAACGCACGTTACAATTTTCTGATTTATATTTAAAAAGATAAGAAAACCATGTGTCATTTCCTTTACATTTTACACATACTTGCTACTTTGTGTTACAGTATCACATAAAATCCCTATAAAATACATTTACGAATGGGGTGTAATTAAAAAAAAAATGAGAAAAAGATAACGGGGTATGAATACTTTTTCAAGGCACTGTATATCTGGATAATTCCATTTCTGTAGGTTGGTGGGTGAAAATTGTTAATAATCTATGTTTTCGGTCTTTTAACATTTTTAATGGGTTGTCGCACAATTAGAGATGAATGGATGGATCAGCAGAGGATTGAGTTCAAGATGAATTTCCTGAAATTCACGTATGCAAATTGCCTCTTCAAACAAAGAGGACTTGTACTCTATAGCGCCACCTATTGGAAGTAGCGATCCTACAAGTCACAATCAACCCTTTAACGAGTCTTGTAATATGACTTAGGATAAAAGCCAAATCAGAATCTCCATTTGCAGACACGGTGTTTCGGACTATTGGTCTTCGTCAGTGCAAAGTAGGAGAGATCTGATTTGGCTAGATGAGAGGCTCTGGACTAAGGTCTAGGGGGTAAGGTTTCTCCTTGTGGAGAGTGACATACCAGCTCTGGCGTGTCGAGGTAAGGAGGCTTATTCGCCGTGCAATGCTCCTCTGGGAAATTTTAATATGCAAATTGCCTCTTCAAACAAAGAGGACTTGTACTCTATAGCGCCACCTATTGGAAGTAGCGATCCTACAAGTCACAATCAACCCTTTAACGAGTCTTGTAATATGACTTAGGATAAAAGCCAAATCAGAATCTCCATTTGCAGACACGGTGTTTCGGACTATTGGTCCTCGTCAGTGCAAAGTAGGAGAGATCTGATTTGGCTAGATGAGAGGCTCTGGACTAAGGTCTAGGGGGTAAGGTTTCTCCTTGTGGAGAGTGACATACCAGCTCTGGCGTACAAGTCCTCTTTGTTTGAAGAGGCAATTTGCATATTAAAATTTCCCAGAGGAGCATTGCACGGCGAATAAGCCTCCTTACCTCGACACGCCAGAGCTGGTATGTCACTCTCCACAAGGAGAAACCTTACCCCCTAGACCTTAGTCCAGAGCCTCTCATCTAGCCAAATCAGATCTCTCCTACTTTGCACTGACGAGGACCAATAGTCCGAAACACCGTGTCTGCAAATGGAGATTCTGATTTGGCTTTTATCCTAAGTCATATTACAAGACTCGTTAAAGGGTTGATTGTGACTTGTAGGATCGCTACTTCCAATAGGTGGCGCTATAGAGTACAAGTCCTCTTTGTTTGAAGAGGCAATTTGCATATTAAAATTTCCCAGAGGAGCATTGAACGAATAAGCCTCCTTACCTCGACACGCCAGAGCTGGTATGTCACTTCCACAAGGAGTAACCTTACCCCCTAGACCTGAAATTCACGTGAATTTGAACATTTGAGATTCGATTTGCAGTTCACAAAAAACAGAAAATCTTATCCAGCTGCATTTCCCATGCTGATGAAGCACCAGATATCAGGCAAATGTAATTTTACTTTGCAGTGCAACCTCCCCAAAATAATAATACCCAGCAGCCATGACTTCTTAAGATTTATCATACCTTTTGTAGGTGGGGTCAGTACCTGGACTATCACAGATCAGCGGTTCCAGTGAAGCACAGTTTGTACGGCAGAGAAGTTTTCCATCTCCAGAGTTACTGAGTAAGTCTATCTCCTGTAGATGGCAAGTTCTTAACATTGTCCATTTTTTCTCCTGTAGAGTGGAAGCTCTTATGGTCAGCGTGGTTCTCTCTCCTCGCCTCCACGTGTTATTTCCAAGCAAGTACAAGCTTTCCAGTATGAAGATTTGTGAAAATTAATTTGCCATGAATCAAATTTTTGGTATAATTTGGCAAAGTTGAGGAATTTGAGTTTCAAAAGATCTTCTCATCTCTATGCACAATAAGTATTGCTTAAAATGCAATATAGTATGTACAAAGTAGTGGATTTGCAATATTCATTCTTTAGAAATAGTGCACTTTTTTATATACATTATATTTTAAGCTGTAATAGTGTCACTTGCTTTTCCTTCTTTCTAATCTTGGTCAACCTTCAGTAGTGGATACACATGCTCAGAAGAAGAAACCAAAACTAATTGTGTATAAGAGGAAAGATGTAGCAAGTGCAATAGTTATAAAAAAGGAGGGTTAATAGAGAGAGTAAAAAGAGCAAAGATAGATAGATAGATAGATAGATAGATAGATAGATAGATGTTTTTATTTTCAGTTCATATTTTAGGGGTTAATCTAGTGACAAACTTAATGATAAAAACAACAAAAAATGAAGTACCTAAGACTATTAAAAGTTCAGCACATTGGCAGGTCTCTAAAGTTTATGGGAGGCATTCATGTTCTTAAGTCTTGGTTTATGTTGTCTTGGCATCTTGAACTTCTGTTTTCCAAATAAATCTGTAATTTAGAAAGTAGAGAACCATCACTAGGGCACATAAGTCAAAAATCATTTCCATTAAAGAGTTGGCAGCTTTGGCAGCTTGGGTAGTCATCCAAACACCATCATGTTGTCTGCTTCCAGCTTATGAAAGAAAGTATAATTGACACCTCAATAGCAAATTCAAGCTTGAATGAAGCATCTGTGGAGGCAATAGAGAGAAACTGCACACTTTAACTAGAAAATCACAAACACCTGCAAGTACTGGAAAACTTTTGCATATTTCATTTTATAAAGTTATTTAAACCACAATTTTTGAAGCCAACATAAACCTCACAAATTGCAAGAAGCTCAGGAATGTTGAGTCCTATTTAAATATATTTGCATACTATCAGAAAGTACTCTAAATTTAAAATAGAAAATTACCTCTTTAGGATATTGTCTGTTTGTTTCCTGTGATTTCACTTGTGATAACTGAAAGTAAAATTAATGTATTTGCTGGGTCTAAAAGTACATGGGAGCCAAGTGTGATCTGTTCTTGACATATGACATACTGTCTAAGGAGCTGTGTCCTCATCATGCCAAGAAGATGCCAGCTGTGATAACAGCGAATACACATCCTGTAATAGCTGTGGTTGTGGCTGTTTAACCATTAGATGCTGCTGTGAAGCGCCGGGGCACAAATGTCTCGATTCCCATAAATTTGCCTATGATAATATCTGATGGATTGTCATGCCAGAATAGGGCCTGCTGAATACCCTCATGGCAGCCATCTTTGTCATTCTCTGAAGCCCAGACTGTTGGCCGGTTTTTGTAGGAAAAAGTAATATTGACTATATTTTTCAATACAATTGTGTTGCAGTATATTATTTTTATCAGCAAGTACCAGGACCATCTCTAAAAGAGAATTTAGCTGCTGGTTGAGTTCAACAACAGTGAGATTGGTCAAAAATGGCAGCAGGCAGTTGCAGGCACAGTAAGGTGAAGGCTTTTGGAGGCTGGGCTGGTATCAAAAAGTAAAGCAGAAAAGCCACTTCTCTCAAAGATTAATATAAAGCACAGACTAATTTTCCTGCAGGAAGTACAGGGATTCGACTGCATAGACTTGGGCTAAATGTATTTCCACGGGGAAGTCACTTTTGGGACATCTGGAAGAATGATAGTCCAGAGAAGAAAAGATGAGCTGTACCGTAAGACCAGTGTAATGCCAACAGTAAAGCATCCTAAGATCATTCATTTGTGGGATTGCGTTTCATCCAAGGGAATTGGCTCACTCACTGTTTTGCCTAAGAACACCACCATGAATTAAGAATGGTATCTAAAAACATCCTCCATCAGCAACCTTTCCCAATGATTCAGGAGCAATTTGGTGATGGAAAATGCTTTTTCAAGCACGATGAAAACTATGTCATAAGGAAAAAGTGATAACTAAATTACTCATTAAACAAAAAATTTAAATTTTGGGTCCATGTCAAAGTCCCAAGTCTCAATCAAATTGAGAACCTGTGGGCAATTCTGAAAAGGTGCATATGTAAACAATACCACAGAAATTATGATAAACTACAAGCACTGATTAGGCTCCTTTCACATTGTGCTCTTCATCATGTACAGCCTTCCCGGGGCCATTGACTATCATGGTGCAGACGGAGTTACTGTGTGCTCTGTCGTACATCATTTCCAGGCGTATATGCCTATTGGAGGTGAACACTCAGACGTAGTAGACGCATCTGGGTGTCCCCTTCCAGTAGGCTTATATGCCCTGAAAATGATGCACAACGGGGTACATTAACACTTCGTCTGCCCCATTATAGTCAATAGGCCTATCAGTGCATATGCCTGATCCCGTTTTGCAAGGGGATTGGACATAAGACCAAGGGGGACCACTGAATATGGTGAAAAATACAGTGTTAAAGCACACTTAGACAAGAATGAGTTGCCAATAGTCAGGATTTTGCACAGAAGATGCATACTCTACTGTTGTTTACAAACAGGTGAGAAAGACTTTTGCACCAGCGGTCTAAAATGAACCCTTTAATTAGGGACACAAATCAGGTATACCATTTGAACGGGAAGAAGTTGTTTCTAAATGAGGGTTGAAAACTTATCCATTTTCGAGGGTTTACAACTGGTTTGCTAATCACAAAATGATTAGGCAATTGCAAATAGTGATGAACGAGCACTACAATGCTCGGGTACTCATTACACAAGCAGAGCAAATTGTAATGCTCGGGTGCTCGACCCGAGTAACGAGTATAATGGAAGTCAATGGGAAACAACTCAAGCATTTTTCCAGCATAATAATAATCAATAAGCAATAATCCCTGACTATATGCCTGTAATACGCTATCCCTACTGTGGAAGCTCACCCTACATAAATAGCAGATAAGAGCGGTATTAGAGAATAATAGGATCTATTTTCATTAACCCTTAAAAAGCTATTAGTTTAACATAGCAGCATCAAGAACTGTTATTTCATCAACCCTGCTGGGGAATATGGTGGAGCGTTTCGCATCTACTAAGCCTGATATGGAGGAGACCAAGATCTTCTGTACTTACTGTACAAAGTCTCCTGTCCAAGCTGTGAAATCCTGTATGCAGTGTGAGAACTCCCTAAGTAATGACCACCTGACAGCCCACAGAAAGGCACTGGATCATATACTAGTAGAACCCACCAGCTCTTTTAGTTTCCAAAAATGTTCCCTCAACTAGAAGTTGGAGCCTCAGAAAATATTTTTTTTACCATTACTAAGGAGTGGTTCTCTTGGCAAAGCATATGCACTAAGTGCAAGGAATGCCAAAAATTAAAAGGAGGCATTCCAATACCCCTTGGAAGGAACATAGTGGAGGACCTCAGAAAACATTTTTTTCCCATTATTAAGTAGTCAGTATCCTGGACTGGTAAAGCGAGTGCATAAGTGCATGGGCTGAAATATATTTACCCCTAGGGGGCATGCATATATATATCAAAGAATGTTTGAGCTAAGCCTCTCAAAATTCTTAATGTGGTCATCATAAATACCCTTAAAAAAATTTATAGCGATGGTAGCATGATCACCCTGTTGATATGGTGGTGGAGCAGAAGAAGGAGGACGACAGAAAAAAGACGAAATCCTGAAGGGCAAACATGGGTGGGAAGGGTGCATGGGAATAGACCAGAAAAAAAAAAAAAACTGGATTTGAGTTTATGTTCCGCTACTGTCATCCAGAGGTGTTGAGAAGTCTGGATTAATCCAACTCTTGTTCATTTTGATAAGATACAGCCTGTCACCATTTTTAGTTAATAGGCATATGAATCTATCAGTTATAATATCGCCGTCGACACTAAAAACCCGATGTGACAAAACTCTAGAAGCAGGGCAGGACAGCACCTCCAAGGCGTAGAAAGACAGTTCATGTCATGTGTCTAGCTTGTATACCCAATAGTTGTAAGGCACAGAGGAATCATGGAGGATGCTGGTACGGTCAGCAAGGTACTTCTTCAGTAGCTTCCAAAACGTATTCCTCCTTGTCAGAGTGCCCTGAGCATATGGGTCTGGGTGATGACAGGGTCTGAGAAAATTGTCCCAGACCTTTAATAGTGTTCCCCTACCTCTGCTGCATCTGGTGTGTATCTCTACTCCTTGGTTGTCCAAGGAACTGTGACCCCTGCCGCCAGCGTTGTCACATGGGAATATTTTTAATAATTCTTCAACTACGGCCTTCTGTTACTGCAACATTTTATTACACCCCTCCAGCATGGGAAGGAGAGATATAAAGTTGTCCTAGCAGCGTAGGTCTAGAAGGGTGACCAAACAGTACTTAATGTTGGCCAAAATGCATACAATGCGAGTGTCATGGGAAAGGCAGCAGAACATAAACTCAGCCATGGGTGCCAGACTGTCAACAGTCAAGGCTTCCCTGTCCCCACCAAGATGGCGACTGTCCATCTTCTTCTCCTAGTCCTTGCCCTCCTTCTCAACTTCAAGCCATCCACGCTGAACAGATGGGATGAAGGTAATGTGGGTAGTACCACCTGTAATGCAGGCAACCAGCTCCAGTTCCTCCTCCTCCTGATTATCACCCAATCCACGTTGAGAAGATCAGATGAGGCTGGGCTGTATAGCATCATCCTGTATAGTTTCTTGCTCCATCTCATTTTGCTCCACCTGCAAAGCCTCCTCTTTAGTTGTGAGCAGCGAGCTGTTCAGTAGATAGAGAAGCCGGATGTTTACGTTGATTATGGCATCATCGTCACTCACCATCTTGGTCGAGTCCTCAAAGTTTTGAAGAAACGCACAGATGTCAGACATCCATGCCCACTCATCAGCTTTTATGTGCGGTGACTGACCGAAGCACCTATGGGCAAGCTGCAGCTAGTATTCAACTACTGCCCTGTGCTGCTCACAAAGCCTTGTTAACATATGTAACATTGAGTTCTAACATGTGGTGAATCGTGATACCACGCACCAGTGGGTGAGCTTGGAAATTGAAAATGCTGCTGCAGCCCTGCCAGGGCAGAGGCAGCTATAGCTGATTTGTGGAAATGGGCACACACATGGTGTACTTTCACAAAAAGCTCAGGCAGATCTGAGTAGTTTTTGAGAAACTGCTGAATCACTAAGTTAAGCATGAGGACCAGGCATGACACATGTGCGTGGTTGCCAGGCTTAAGAGCCGCCACTTGGTTGTGGCCATTGTCACACACCACCATGCCTGGTTGTAGGTTCAGGGGTGAGAGCCACAGATTGGTCTGCTAGACCTTTCTACAACTCTGTGGCGGTGTGCAGTTTGTAATTTAAGCAGATAAGCTTCAGCAGAGCCTTTTGCCACTTGGACGAGGCAGTGCTGTAGTGCTTCCAGCTTGCGACTGATGTTGACATTTAGTAGATGGAGGGTGAGGAGAAAGAGGAGGTGCAAAAACTGCTGAAGAATATGCGGGAAACCCTGATTGAACCAGGGCCCGCAATCCTCGGCATCAGTAGCACACGTTCCATCCCAGGGCTTGACTGTGTCCCTGCTTCCACAATGTTCACCTAGTATGCCAGGAAAATGTATAGTCCCTGGCCACAAGCACTTGTCCACGCGTCCGTTGTTAGGTGGACTTTCACAGTAACGGCGTTGGTCAGGGCACAGCTGATGTTATGGGACACATACTATACTTGTGTAAGGTGGGAACTGCATACCGAGAAAAATTGTGGTGGCTGGGGACCGTTTACTGAGGGGCAACCGCCGCCATGGGGTTGCAGAAAGCTTTCATCTCCACAAGCCTAAACGGCAATATTTCCAAGGCAAGCAGTCTGGAAATGTAGCTTCTTAGTATTGTGGCCTGTGGGTGGGAGGCTGCAGATTTACGCTTGTGTTCCAAAGAATGGGTTAGGGACAACTGAACGCTGCGCTGAGACAAGCGTGTGGACGTGGTTGCTGATGGTGGTTGCAAGTGTGCAATGACAGGTGCAGGGTGGGATGCATCTTCGCCTATGTCATGGACAGGGGATTGATGTGCCTGCAGAACAGGGGAAAAGGCAGTGGTATCACCCACTGACAATGTTTCTGGACCTTAGAGTTTGGCTGAACTAGTCGTTTGCTTTGCTGTATGTGCCTGAGCATGCTGGTGGTGGTCAGGCTGGGAGTTGTGCTGCCCCTGCTGATGCTGGCATGGCAAATGTTGCAAGTGTCATAGTTTGGGTTCACTGGATTGTATAAGAAAAGCATCAGTCTCGGGAACACCTAACCCTTGACCTGGCAACTTCACCCATGTTGGTGCTCTGGAGAACAGTTGCCTGTCTTGTGTCTATGGCCACTCCGCTGTCTCTTCCTGCCTGTTGTGGTGCTGCAGATCCCTCCCCCTGTGCTCTGCTATCATCCCTCTGCATGTCACCTTCCCAGGTTGGTTCAGTGACCATTTTGTCTTCCACTTCTGCACCCTGTTATCCTGACTTGCTTACTTTACATCACTTATTGGCAGTAGTGTCTCATCATTTTCCACCTTTTGTGACAATAATTGCATTTTCCCACCATCACCATCTTGTAAGAGTGGCTGCTCAAATATGTGGGCATCGTCACATGCAATCTCCTCATTTCCTGCTTGCAAAGTGCAGGCAAGAGGCCAGAATCTATAAATAGAAATGTGATCAGCTCTTCGGAGTATCCAATTGTGGGATCACTTGTCTCCGGGCAGTCAGCATGGTGGGAGGAAGGAGGATCAGGGTGAGGATTATGTGATTCCGAATCAAGGCTACTGAGACTGGACCATGTGGAAGACTGGGTAGAGCTACCAAAGTGACTGGAAGCATTACCTGCTGTCCATCCAACAACCTTTTCACACTGGTCTGGCTTCAAGAGTGATGGAAGCTAGGTCGACATGATGTGTGTTTGTTGTATTCCCGCAGCAGGCACAGTTTCACCATGGCCACGGCTTCGGCCTCTGCGCTCACCATCACTATTACATCCACTTACCTGTCACTTACCATGCTCCTTGCCCATTTTAAAATAAGTATGATGTATCCCTGTTGAGAAAACTTTGAAGTATTAGTATTGCAGGAAAATGTGCCCACCTCAGATCGACTTGCTAAAGTGCAGGAGCAATATAGCGATGCTTTTGCTAACCAACAATGTCTGTCTTTTTCATTTTGATGCACAACTGGTGAAGAATAAATGCTATATTATATTTCTCTGCTGAAAAATATTGTCAGGAATACTAGCACAGGAAAACTTGCCCACCTTGTTACAGTGCCAGAGCAATATAGCAATGCTATTTCTAACAACCAAGTCTGGCTTTTTATTTTGATGCACAACTGCCGCAGTATAAATGGCATAGAATTTTTCCCTGCTTAAAAAATTTGAAGCAATAATAGTGCAGGAAAATTTTCCCACCTCAGATTAATTTTTTACACTGCAGGAGCAATTTTGCGTTGCTATTGATAACCAAAAAAGTCTGTCTGTATGCTTTTGATGCACAACTGCCGCAGTATATATGCCATTCAATTTTTCCATGCTCAGAACAGCTTGCAGGATTAAGAGCAAAAAGAGTATTATTAGCCCTGAGAAAGGTTGAGTTGCAACGGAAAGGAAATTAAATTAACCCTATTCTGTCCTACATTATCCCTTCAGCACAATCTCTCTAATATTGATTATAATTATCCCCAGAGCAAACAAAGGATTTAATCTGGTACACCCATTCTGGTAAAATATGCGAATACTTTTTTAATTTAAGCTAAAATGTATTAAAAGAAATGTTAGTTTTCTCTTAATATGCTTTAGCTTGAATTAAATAAGGTATCCACATATTTTACCAGAATGGGTGTGCCCAATTAAATTCTTCATTTCCTCTACTGTGGCTGTCTTCATCATCTGGATCTGCACCCTCTGGACTGATCTCCACAACCCCAGCAGCAATTCTCAATGGTCACATCTGCAGTTCCCAGTACTCCCTCTATCCTATAATTAGCCCTAATAAGGGATGTTGTTGCAGTTGAAATAAATACAACTATTGTGTAATCCCTGCCCAATTCACCTGCACCCCTCACTCCTCTGCCTGTTTCCGGGTTACTGTGTGCCGGCCATGGCGTCACGGTCTTAGGGTATGTGCACACGTTGTGGATTCCAGTGCGGATCCGCAGCAGATTTGGCCCTGCGGATCCGCAGCAGTTTTCAAGGGATGTACAGTACCATGTTATCCTATGGAAAACAAAAAACGCTGTGCACATGTTGTGGAAACGCAGTGGTTTATTTTCCGCAGCACGTCAATTCTTTGTGCGTTTTTACACCTATTCCATTATAGGAATCCGCAGGTGTAAAAACGCAGGTCATTTTACCTGCGGATTGTGCAGATTCCGTGCGGAAAAACCACAGAAAATCCGCTGTAAATCCGCAATGAATCCGCAGGTAAAACGCAGGTCATTTTACCTGCGGATTGTGCAGATTCCGCATGGAAAAATCCGCACAGGAATCCACAACGTGTGCACGCACCCTTACAGTTGTGTTCAACAGTTTACATACCCGGCAGAATTTTTGCTTTATTGGCCTTTTCTTCAGAGAATATGAATGATACACCAAAAATTTTTCTCCACTCATAGTTAGTGGTTGGGTGAAGTCATTTATTGTCAAACTACTGTGTTTTCTCATAATGACAACTCAAAACATCCAAATGACCCTGATCAAAAGTTCACATACTCTGGTGATTTTGGCTTGATAACATAAACAGAAGTTGACACAAATGGATTTGAATGGCTACTAAAGGTAACATCCTCACCTGTGACCTGTGACAAATGTCAGGAAAATTGTTCGGGATGCAAAGAAAAACCCACAAATGACATCAACTGAAATACTGGATTCTCTGAAAACTAGTGGTGTGGCTGTTTCAAGATGCACAATAAGGAGGCACTTGTATAGAGTTTGGTTGGGGCAGACAAGGAGATATGTGTCAGTTTGGGGTCAGCAATGATATACTCAGTAGTAGCTCAGCACTAGCAGACACAGAGACAAAAGACAGCCAGGCAGGCAAATGGAATGGAGGAAAAAACGAAAGTGCATGAAAGAAAAATCGGTAGGTCAGGATTGGGTTAATGGAACACACATGATTTTAAAAACTGTACTTTTACATTCATCAGTGGATTTTCTTATTAAGCAGTCAATGCCAAGAGAAACCATAAATGTAGGAAAATATGGACAGATACATTAAGTATTATTTTCTTTAAAACAGCTTTAAAAAGAGTTCTGTCTCTGTTAAGCAAATAAACAAGCAGTTGGGAAAGCATTTGGTGATACTATTCTCTATTGTATGCATCAATTAAAACAGCTAGCTTAGTAAGTCTGTTTACAATGCACTGTACATCCAATATGTTCAGATAAGCAACCAATAAAAGCACAGAATGTTCTTCTATCTCTAACAACTACATTGATATGACATCGTATTCATTATTTAATGCTATTTTGACTGTTGGACTCAATGTCCCAAATTAAGATGACATTTATAATGAACATCCTTGAATGAACTCAACAATAAATACTTTTGTTAGTCACACAAATTAGGGTTAGATTTAGAGGGAAATTTACTCACAGAAAGTTATTGCTTTAAAATTGTTTTATGATATTCTAAAAGAACAGGACCTTAGCATTCAGTCATGTGGTGTCTCATTCTAAATTGGCACCATGATGACCATTGTGCCGTGAACCCAATATCAGGATGTGCATTTTAACTTGTAGGATCTAGTAACTTTCGCTTATGTAGTCAAAACTAAATTTCCTTGGCATCCTTCATAAGCAAGAGATTTCATGCAGGAGGAAAAAAGAAAATGCCCCAGAAGGTCAGAAAAACATGATTTCTCCTGTGAGATATGTATTAATAGACAGCTTTGCTCTTATCCCTGATCGCTGCAGCTACCGTGTAGACTACAGAAGAGCTGAGTGTCGTTGCAAACACTTCTAGCTTTCATGTCATTGAAGTCAGAGAGGTGCAAAGGAAGTACAACAGAGCTGACAGTGCTGTGAGAGGAGAGCTGCAGCTATTACAGGGGTTTGTAACGGCTATAAACTCAGCTGTACTCCACCTTCCCCAGCACTGACTTCCTTTAGATGAATGCCAAAAGTGTTTGAAATGACACTAAGCTATGCTATACAAAGTTTCTCGCATTGCAGTCGCAAGTGTGACTTTGGCCTAAGGTTTACACTGATACTGCATTGCTCAACTCAATTCTCTTGGATCTTGTACATCCATCTGCTGTATGTCTCTCTGCTCTATATCAACTTGCCATAGTAACTTTTTGCACTTTAGTGACATCACTTTCTTGGGCCATGTAGGTCAGCTCATGCATCCCACTTCCATGGACTGCTACCCTGTCCTAGCTCTGCATGAACATTGAGAGAAAACCAGCTCTACCACCTCACTAGTTTACTTTGTTACACCGCTACTGCTCTGGCTTGGAATTTGTGTCAAAACAAGCTTTCCTACCTCACTGGGTAACGCTGCCAAGCTGGTTTTGCTGTGGAACATGTCCTAAACTCCAGTTTGCTACACTGGTGTACAGTTTACAGTTCTGCCCCAGACTCTGGGACAACCTCAGATTTTGCTGTATCATTGGGTCAACTCTACATGCTTTTGCCAGCTTTGTATTGGATGCTGAGACAAACTCAATTGTGCACAGTGGTGGAAATAAGTATTTGATCCCTTGCTGATTTTGTAAGTTTGCCCACTGACAAAGACATGAACGGTCTATAATTTTAAGGGTAGATTGATTTTAACATTGAGAGATAGAATATCAAAAATAAAATCCAGAAAATAACATTGTATAAATTATATAAATTTATTTGCATTTTGCAGTGAGAAAGTATTTGATCCCTCTGGCAAACAAAACTTAATACTTCGTGGCAAAACCCTTGTTGGCAAACACAGCAGTCAGACGTTTTTTGTAGTTGTTGATGAGGTTTGCGCACATGTCAGGAGGAATTTTGATCCACTCCTCTTTGCAGATCATCTATAAGGCTATGTGCACATGTTGCTGAAATGCGCCGGAATTTTCTGGAGCATTTGCGCAACTCCCCGCCGCGGGTAAAATGCATACGTAATTCATATGCGTTTTACAGCAAAACACGAGCATTTTTCAAGAGTTTTTAGCTTGCAGAATGCTATCGCTTTTCCAAGCGATTTGAAGCATAACTTGAAAAAGTGATTGACAGGTTGGTCACACTTGTCACACATAGTGCTTGACAAGTGCGACTTCCTTTTTACTATTGAGGAATGTTAAAAATAATTTAAAAAAATAAAAAATATGGATATACTCAGCTCCTGGTGGCCCCCGATCTCCTCAGCGGCGATCCCAGTTCTCAGCGGCACTCCCTGCAAGTTACGTTCCCAGGCGTGCTTAGCGAGAATGACCTTTGTGGTGGCGCAATCACTCGACCGCGACATCACAAAGGTCATTCTCGCTAAGCACGCCTGGGAACGGAGCTTGCCGGCAGCGCCGCTGAGGAGCGGAATGACTCCGGGGGCCGACAGAGGGTAAGTATATCCCTATTTTCTATTTTAGTTCTATTTTTTTACAGGAATATGGTACCCAGGGCCTGAAGGAAAGTCTCCTCTCCTCCAGACCCTGGGTACCAACCACACATGAAGCATTTACTTTACGCATGGTGGGCATAGCCACATGAGTAAAGTGAGAGTTTCAATGCAATCCTATAGCGGCGTAATCGCTAAAATAATGAACATGCTGCGTATTTTACCGTGATGCGATTACGCTCCAGAAAAATACGCAGCATGGGCACAGCAATTGCAGAATCCAATAGGATTGCATGGGATGCGTTTTGTTAGCTTTTTTATAAGCATTTACGCCGCGGAAAACCATGGCAAAAATGCTTAAAAATGCAACATGGGCACATAGTCTAAATCATTAAGATTTTGAGGCTGTCGCTTGGCAACTCGGAGCTTCAATTCCCTCAATAAGTTTTCTACGGGGTTAAGGTCTGGAGACTGGCTAGGCCACTCCATGACCTTAATGTGCTTCTATTTGAGCCACTCCTTTGTTGCCTTGGCTGTATGTTTTGGGTCATTGTCTTGCTGGAAGAACCAGCCACGATACATTTTTAATATCCTGGCAGAGCGAAGGAGGTTGTCACTCAGGATTTTATGGTACATGGCTTCATCCATTCTCCCATTGATGCGGTGAAGTAGGCCTGTGCCCTTAGTAGAGAAACACCCCCAAAACATAATGTTTCCACCTCCATGCTTGACAGTGGGAACGGTGTTCTTTGGGTCATAGGCAGCATTTCTCTTCCTCCAAACACAGCAAGTTGAGTTCATGCCAAGGAGATCAATTTTGTCTCATCTGACCACAACACCTTCTCCCAATCAATCACAATCATCCAGGTGCTTATTGGCAAACTTCAGATGGGTCTTCACATGTGCCTTCTTGAGCAGGGGGACCTTGCGGGCACTGCAGGATTTTAAAACTTTACAGCGTAATGTGTTACCAAAAGTTTTCTTGGTGACTTGTTATGTTTCGGTAGCTGAGGAGTGCAGGTAAAAAAGTCAATACACCAGAGCAGTTGGAATCTATGGGATTGCAGTACCCTGACTAACCACCACAACTAGAGGCAGCCGTGGAGCGTTCCTACGTTGGTCCTAGACGCCTCGTCACAGCCTGAGAAACTAACTACACCTAAAGATAGAAATAGGAAAGCTATCTGCCCCGGAGCAGAACCCCAAAGATAATAGAAAGCCCCCAAACAAGTAATGGCGGTTAGACAAGAGGAAATACTGACACAGAAAGAAAATAGAATGAGCAAACGCTGGGGCCCAAACTATCTAAATAGAAAAGGACAGGAAGGGTACTTACTGCAATCCCAGAAAACCCTGAAAAACACCAACTCTACTAATTTCAAAATCACCTGAGATCACACGACCTCTACCACCTAAATTAGCTCTCTGGTGTAACAAAATCAAAACAGCAGCCACTGAAAAAACTGGAAAAAGCAAAAGAACAAAACTCAGTGGCTGAACTAAACTGAGAAGGCAGAAGCCCCCGGAGGGGACCCAGAAGGCCCCAAAAGAAGTGCAGGACAAAATGCAAAAATATAGCAACAACACAAAAGAAGAAAAATTCTTATCTGGTAGCAGGAGATGCAGACACGACACAGCAGGCTACAAGGGAAACTGGAATGAAGGATTCAGACCAGAACAATTGATCACTGGCAACCATGATGGGAAAATGACTCCCTTATATAAGACCAATCAGTAACACCTGATTCCCAGTCCTCACAATCTTCACTAGTACCGCTTGTAACCACCAGAGGGAGCCTCTGCTCAGAACTCATCTCAAACCCATTCACAACAGTACCCCCCCTTGAGGAGGGGTCACCGAACCCTCATTTGAGCAACCAGGTCGGTCAGGATGAGTTCTATGATACGCACGGATAAGTCTCCTAGCATGGATGTCCGAAGCAAACACCCAAGAATTGTCTTCCTGACCATAACCTCTCCATTTAACCAAATACTGGAGTCTTCGTCTAGAAAAACGAGAATCCAATATTTTCTCAACCACATACTCCAGATTGCCCTCAACCAAAACAGGGTCAGGAGGCACAGTAGCAGGAACCACTGGCTCAACAAACCTCTTCAACAAGGACTTGTGGAACACGTTATGGATCTTAAATGTCCCTGGAAGAAGCAAACGAAAAGAAACAGGATTAATAATCTCCATGATCTTATAAGGTCCAATGAACCTAGGCTTAAATTTAGGAGATGCTACTCTCATAGGAATATTCTTTGAGGACAACCAGACCAAGTCCCCCACTTTAAACCGAGGACCATCAGTCCTATGCCGGTTAGCAAACCGCTGGGCCTTCTCCTGAGAGAGGGACAACCTCTCCACTACCTGGTCCCAAATCTGTTGCATACGCTCAACAACAGAGTCAACACCTGGACAGACAGAAGCTTCCGTCTGTCCTGAAGAAAATCGAGGGTGAAAACCAGAATTACAGAAAAACGGAGACATCAAAGTGGCAGAGCTAGCCCTATTATTAAGAGCAAACTCAGCCAAAGGCAAAAAAGAGACCCAGTCATCCTGATCAGCAGACACAAAGCATCTTAGATAAGTCTCTAATGTCTGGTTTGTTCTCTCAGTTTGACCATTGGTCTGAGGATGAAATGCCGAGGAGAAAGACAATTGAACACCCAGTTTAGAACAAAAAGTCCTCCAAAATCTGGAAACAAACTGGACTCCTCTGTCAGACACAATGTTCTCAGGAATGCCGTGTAAACAAACCACGTGCTGAAGAAACAACGGCACCAATTCAGAGGAGGAAGGCAACTTAGGTAATGGCACAAGATGTATCATTTTGGAAAACCTATCACAAATTACCCAGATGGTGGTCATTCTCTGAGAAACAGGAAGATCGGAAATGAAATCCATAGAGATATGGGTCCATGGTCTCTTGGGCACAGGCAATGGCATCAACAAACCACTAGAGCGAGAGCAAGGCTTGGAGCGAGAGCAAGTCCCGCAGGACTGCACAAATTCCCTGACATCGCGAGACAAGGTAGGCCACCAAAAGGACCGACTAACCAAGTCTCTGGTACCAAAAATTCCGGGATGCCCAGCCAATGCGGAACAATGAATCTCAGACATCACACTCTTTTTCCATTGGTCCGGGACAAACAATTTTCCAACAGGGCAGCGCTCGGGCCTATCCTCCTGACACCCCTCCAGAGCAAGTCTCAAATTGGGCGAGATGGCGGAAAGAACTACACCCTCTTTCAAAATAACAGAAGGATCAGATAACTCAGGAGAGTCCGCAAGGAAACTCCTCGAGAGGGCATCCGCCTTAACATTCTTAGTGCCAGGAAGAAAGGAAACCACAAAATTAAAACGTGTGAAAAACAAGGCCCACCTGGCCTGTCTAGGATTGAGTCGCTTGGCAGATTCCAGATAGACCAGATTCTTATGGTCCGTAAGGACCACCACCTGATGTTTGGCTCCCTCCAGCCAATGTCTCCACTCTTCAAAAGCCCACTTCATGGCCAATAACTCCCGATTACCCACGTCATAATTACGTTCAGTAGGAGAAAATTTTCGCGAGAAAAAGGCACAAGGGTTACTTTTAGAGGTCTCTGGATCTCTTTGGGACAAAACGGCACCTGCCCCAATTTCAGAGGCATCAACCTCCACCTGAAATGGCAGAGAAACATCAGGCTGCCGTAGAACAGGAGCAGAAGTGAATCTCTGCTTAAGTTCCTGAAATGCAGAGACTGCCTCAGGAGGCCAATTCACCACATCAGAACCCTTTCTGGTCAAATCAGTTAATGGTTTAACAATAACCGAGAAATTACCAATAAATTTACGATAAAAATTGGCAAAACCCAAAAATCTCTGAAGAGCCTTTAATGAAGTAGGTTGGACCCAATCACAGATGGCCTGAACCTTGACCGGGTCCATTTCAATAACAGATGGGGACAAAATGAATCCCAGAAATGAGATCTTCTGTACGCCAAAAAGACACTTTGATCCCTTCACATACAGAGCATTATCCCTCAAAATCTGGAACACAGTCCGAACATGTTTCACATGAGAGTCCCAGTCATTAGAAAAAATCAAGATATCATCCAAATAAACAATCAGAAATTTGTCCACAAAATCCCTGAAAATGTCATTCATGAAGGACTGGAAGACGGAAGGGGCATTAGTGAGCCCAAAGGGCATCACTAGGTACTCAAAATGCCCTTCAGGGGTATTGAATGCCGTCTTCCATTCATCCCCGTGCTTAATGCGAATAAGGTTATACGCCCCCCTGAGGTCAAGCTTGGTAAACCAAGTAGCGTTTTTCACCCTGGAAAACAGGTCAGAAATCAAGGGTAACGGGTATTGATATTTCACAGTAATATTGTTCAAGAGACGATAATCAATACACGGCCTTAATGAACCATCTTTTTTGGCCACAAAGAAAAAACCGGCACCTAAGGGTGAAGAGGATGGTCTGATATGACCCTTCTCCAATGATTCCTTGATATAAGACCGCATAGCGTAATGTTCAGGTACAGACAAGTTAAAAAGGCGACCTTTAGGGAATTTACTACCCGGCACTAATTCAATAGCGCAGTCATAGCTCCTATGGGGAGGTAAGGATGCAGATTTACTTTCGCTAAACACATCAGAAAAATCAAACAAAAAGTCAGGAACATCCTGAGCTTGGGGGGAGGCAGAAAAAAACAGGAGTGTTGGTATTAACACATTGGCAGCCCCAACTGGTTACAGACACAGATTTCCAATCCAAAACAGGATTATGAGACTGTAACCAAGGGAAACCCAGCACTATAATGTCATGCAGATTATATAGAACCAAAATTTGCAGCACTCCTGGTGATCAGGTTCAACCCTCATTATCACCTGAGTAGAAAACTGGGGTTTATTCTCAGCCAAAGGGGGAGAATCGATCCCCAGTAGGGGAATAGACTTCTGTAGGGGTATCAAGGGAAACCACAACGTTTAGCAAAATCATAATCCATCAGGTTAATAGCTGCTCCAGAATCAACGAAAGCCTGAGCAGAAAATGAGGACAGAGAGCATATCAGAGAGACAGTTAATAAAAACTTAGTCTGAACAACTACCCAAGACAACTGAGCGTGCAAAACGTCTTCCCGCTTAGGGCAGACTGAAATAGCATGAGAGGCATCACCACAGTAGAAACATAACCTATTGCGTCTTCGAAACTCATGACGCTGTGCCCCAGACACCACTCCATCACACTGCATGGGATCAGAAGCTGGCTCACAAGGCAACACCACTCCACGCATACTTCTCCGTCACGCAAACGTCTGTCAATTTGAATCGCTAATGACATAGAATCATTGAGACCAGAGGGGACAGGGAATCCCACCAAAACATCCTTTACATTATCCGACAGACCCTTTCGGAAAAGGGCCGCCAAAGCGTCGTCATTCCATTTGGTCAGGAAGGGCCCACCTACGGAATCTCTGACAGTATAACTCAGCGTCATCAAGCCCCTGATTTAATGCCAACAAGGCTTTTTCAGCTTGATCAGTGACATTAGGCTCATCGTACAATAACCCCAAAGCCTGAAAAAAACGCATCAACATCATCAAAACGGATCCCCAGGTATCAGGGAAAAAGCCCAATCCTGAGGATCGCCGCGCAGGAGAGAGATGATAATTTGAACTGCTGCGCTGCGTTTCCTGAGGACTTAGATTTTAAGGCAAAAAAACAATTTACAATTATTTTTGAAATTCTGAAACTTAGCTCGATCCCCTTAAAACAAATCTGGCATGGGGATCCTAGGTTTCCACAACAGGCAACCAGCAAGATAGATAGCAATACTCCGAACCTCAGTGGCAAGCTGATCCACCGGCCAGACAACTGTGCAAACTACATTGAGAGAAAAGATCCTCCCCAGCACCCAGAGATACAGAGGGAAGAAAAAAAAAAAAAAAAAATGCAACAAACAGAAAAATATCTCTGACAACTTGACAACCTTTTTTCTATCACAATATTTTTTCCCTTCTGTGAGTACCATACAATTTTCAATTTTTAGGCCGGTGATACTGTTATGTTTCGGTAGCTGAGGAGTGCAGGTAAAAAAGGCAATACCCAGAGCAGTTGGAATCTATGGGATTGCAGTACTCTGACTAACCACCACAACTAGAGGCAGCGTGGAGCGTTCCTACGTTGGTCCTAGACGCCTCGTCACAGCCTGAGAAACTAACTACACCTAAAGATAGAAATAGGAAAGCTATCTGCCCGGAGCAGAACCCCAAAGATAATAGAAAGCCCCCAAACAAGTATGGCGGTTAGACAGAGGAAATACTGACACAGAAAGAAAATAGAATGAGCAAACGCTGGGGCCCAAACTATCTAAATAGAAAAGGACAGGAAGGGTACTTCTGCAATCCCAGAAACCCTGAAAAACACCCAACTCTACTAATTTCAAAAAATCACCTGAGATCACACGACCTCTACCACCTAAATTAGCTCTCTGGTGTAAACAAAATCAAAAACAGCAGCCACTGAAAAAACTGGAAAAGCAAAAGAACAAAACTCAGTGGCTGAACTAAACTGAGAAGGCAGAAGCCCCGGAGGGGACCCAGAAGGCCCAAAGAAGTGCAGGACAAAATGCAAAAATATAGCAACAACACAAAAGAAGAAAAATTCTTATCTGGTAGCAGAGATGCAGACACGACACAGCAGGCTACAAGGGAAACTGGAATGAAGGATTCAGACCAGAACAATTGATCACGGCAAACCCTGATGGGAAAATGACTCCCTTATATAAGACCATCAGTAACACCTGATTCCCAGTCCTCACAATCTTCACTAGTACCGCTTGTAACACCAGAGGGGAGCCTGCTCAGAACTCATCTCAAACCCTTCACAACAGTGACTGTGGTGCCTGCTGCCTTGAGATCATTAACAAGTTCCCCCATATAGATTTAGACTGATCTCGCACCTTCCTCATGGTCAAGGATACCCCACGAGGTGAGATTTTGCATGGTGCCTCTGATCAATGTTGATTGACAGTCATTTTGTATTTCTTCCATTTTCTTACTATTGCACAATAGTTGACTCCTTATCACCCAAGGTCTTATTTTGGTTTTGTAGCCCATTTCAGTTTGCGCAGGTCTATGTTCTTGTCCCTGTCATCCTTAGAAAGCTCTTTTAGTCTTGCCCATGTTGTAGAGGTTAGAGTCTGATGATTAATTGAGTCTGTGGACAGGAGTCTTTTATAAAGATGACTTTGTAAGACAGCTGTCTTTAATTCAAGTAACGAGTTGATTAGGAGCATCTAATGGTCTGTAGAAGCCAGAACTCTTAATGGTTGGTAGGGGATCAAATATTTATTTCTCACTGAAAAATGCTAATTTAATTTATAGAATTTATACATTGTGATTGCCTGGATTTTGTTTGTGATATTCTATCTCTCAATGTTAAAATTAACCGACCTTAAAATTATAGACTGTTCATGTCTTTGTCAGTGGGCAACTTTACAAAAATCAGTAAGGGATCAAATACTTATTTCCCCACTGTCTATCCCAGAGTAAAGGATAACATACCTCTGCCAGCTTGTAATGAACTTAGTGACAAATTAGACCTGCTGTCACGATTCCACCATTCATTATTCATTCATTATTATTAGAATCAGGGTCATGCTGCGCTGTAAGTATTATGAGTGACAGCTCAGCTATCCAATTTGAGACAGGGGCATGCTGAGCTATCGTATTGTGAGTGACAGGGGCATGCTGGTTTTCTTCCAGTTGTCTCACGTTCTGGGTGATTACCTGGTACTTATCTGACTGTCCGTGTCTGATTATTGTCAATCGTAGCTTTAGCTTGTGGTGTGTGTGCCTTGTTTTCCAGTGTGTTTTGATATTTTGCTGCAGTCTTTGCATCTTGCCTTTGACCATCCATTTGCCTAGCTCCTTTGTCTTGATCCACTACCTTCCTTGACTCATGACCCTCGGACTGTGATCTAACTATGCTTTTGTTTACCCCTTTGTTTATGATTAACTCTTTGGTATCAAACTCTGGGACTCTAATCTGTCTCATGGCTTGATCCTGGTAGATACTCAGGGTCACATTCTTAACTCAGCATCACACCTGTTATATCAGCAAATGAACTGTATCATAGTGCTGCCAGCTTTGTTCTGCTTTTTATGAGTCAACCTTGCATCTTGTTATGTAACTTCGCTTATCTATGGTTTCACAATGGTGGGTTTCCCTGCATCCTTTAGGAGTAAAAACTCTGCTTCCCCAAAATTTATGACTTTGCTCCCTGACGCGTTTTCCCAAAAATGCTTATTTCCCTTTTGGATTTTTGACCCTTACTGTGTTCTGCAGAAAGTTGTACTTTGGACAAAGAGGTTTTGATGACCCCTCAGAATGGACAGTGATAAAATAATGCTGTTTTTTAATGTAATTTAATTCCATTAAGAGCCTTATTTTTCATATTTTATTATTTTTTTCAAATCCTATAGCAAAAATGTGAGATTTGTTGTTATATAAATTAATTTTATAAAAATATATCACAATAATATTATAGAAACTTTAACATTTCCCTTCAAAAATTATAAACTAGGGAAGATAACTTTTTAAGGATATATTTTATAAATTTTGGTTGTGATTTAGAATTTGGGAGCAAGTAGAATAATTAAAGTGTTAAAATTTTTTAATAGCCTTTTTATATTATTTAGTAACTATAAAACGTTCATTACAAAATTTAAAAAAAATGTTATAATCCATAAAAAATTTAAATTAAAAAAAACAACACAATGCACTAGTATTATTCTAACAAAATGAGCGGAGTGTTTTTTTACTATTTGGCTGAAAAAAAATTGACATATGATTTAAAACTGTATTTCCTAAATTGAAGTTTAAAACTAAAAAATTCTAATGTATTTTTAAAGACAAGCAACCATATAACATAAATTTAGAATATCCCCATGCTGACCCCAGAATTCAACTAATTCATTACAGAAACCTTTAAGAATAAGTGAATTACTGACAGATGAGAGAAATTTATGCTTTTGGTTAACATATGTTAAATAATTCATTTGGGTTTTTTTCCCCCCTGTAGAAACAATAATGTTAAATTAAATTTCTAGGTCATTTTCAATACATGGTGTGCTTGTGACAGAATACAATCTGTATAAGGGGGTCTATCTATTATTTTATCTATCTATCTATCTATTTCTATCTATCTATCTATTATCTATCTATCTATCATAAGTATCGTCAAAGTTTAGCACGCTTGTTTATGCAATGGTTTTCCTTATTTTATTGGCTGTGTAATTGTAGATTCGATTAAGATAGAAAAAACAATAAGAAACCTATGGAAAAAAGGGGTAAAGAAACGGTGTGAAACAAACCAAAAATAGTTCCTTAAGTTGACC
>JARQOD010000008.1:47626542-47766321 GCA_033576555.1 Oophaga sylvatica
GTACGAGCAAACGCTGGGGCCCAAACTAACTAAATAGAAAAGGATAGGAAGGGTACTTACTGCAATCCCAAAAAACCCTGCAAAGCACCAACTCTACTAATTTCAAAAACACCTGAGATCACACGACCTCTTCCACCTAAATTAGTTCTCTGGTGTAACAAAATCAAAACAGCAGCCACTGAAAAAACTGGAAAAAGCAAAAGTACAAACATCAGTGGCTGAACAAAACTGAGAGGGCAGAAGCCCCCGGAGGGGACCCTGAAGGCCCCCACAGAAGTGCAGGACAAAATGCAAAAATATAGCACAAACACAAAAGAAAAAAATGTCTTATCTGTTAGCAGGAGATGCAGACACGACACAGCAGGCTACAAGGGAAACTGGAATAAAGGATTCAGACCAGAACAATTGATCACCGGCAACCCTGATGGGAAGGTGACTCCCTTATATAAGACCAGTCAGTAACACCTGATTCCCAGTCCTCACAATCATCACTGGACAGACTAGCACCGCTTGTAACCACCAGAGGGAGCCTCTGCTCAGAACTCATCTCAAACCCATTCACAACAGTGGCAGCTCTCACCCCATAACCTTCTGCGCCTTACCCCCCACCAAAATGTGCATGCTCAATTAGGATCTGAGGATCCTCCTGCACCTGCGCCTACACCTCAACCCATTCCCCCACAAAACCAACCTTGGCCACAACAGGGTCAAATGGCAGGCTATAACCCAACTTCCCAATATGGCCACTTGTACAGATCCAGTGTTAGAGGCTGGTCCCAACCTGGATTAGGTCAACATGGTCATATTGGGGGGTATGATTTTCGAGGGTAGCAGCTTCCCCAGGAGTATAATCTCCATTATCTTTATGGCAATGTGCCCACACAACAACCTGACCGTGGCCAGATGTTCGCTCAGGGCCAAGAAAATCCACCCCAACAGGGTCTCATGTATAGTGTACAGTTCCTATAGCGTCTTGTGCTTGGGTGCGAGGAAAACACATGAGACACAGGTTGATATGAAATGACTTGTATTACTTCATACAAGCATGCAGAAAAGGTCACACAGTTTGCAGGAACAGAGGCAGGAGACACAGCAGGCCAGAGTAACTTCAAGCTCTACAATAAACTCTCCAAAGCAGGTTCAGGATCTCTTCTCTGTACCGTAATTCCTCAGCAAACATGGATTCACCAGACAGCAGGTTTCCAGAGTCCAAAAGTGTTCCAAAGTTCCTCAGTAGGAAATAGCTGGAGTCCAAAATCCAAGGTTTCCAGGAGTCAGGTCACAGGCTGACTGAGGCTTGATTCAGGAGCACTGATTGTTCAGCTGAGGCTGCTTAAGAAGCAAGAGGGAGAGAATCAGGGCGGGAACATGAAAACTGGAAACTCCATATTAACTGAGGGCAAGAGCTGCAGAAAGACAGAAAGCAAAATGGCCGACGGAAACTGAGTTTCAAGGAACATGTCAAAAGAGACAAAGAACCTTACATTACTCCCCCCTTAAGGACAACCTCCGGATGACCTCAGACCAGGCTTGTCAGGGTACCTCTGATGAAACTGGCGGAGCAGGCGAGGAGCATTTACATTATTGACTGGTTCCCATGAGTTGTCCTCCACTGGGTAGCCCTGCCATTTAATCAAATATTGCAACTGATTTCTGTACAACCTGGAATCTAGAATCCTTTCCACCATAAATTCTTCCTGACCATCGACCAGCACTGGGTCAGGGCAAGGAAAAGAGCGTCCAGGAAACGTATTGGGTGTTGCAGCCTTTAGTAGGGATACATGAAAGACAGGGTGGATTCTCATAGTTCTGGGCAGTTGAAGAAGACAAGCAACAGCACTTATAATCTTACTGATCTTATAAGGTCCAATGTACTTATGTCCCAATTTAGACGATGGAATCTTTAATTTAAGATTTCTGGTTGACAGCCAGACCAAATCTCCTACCTTGAAAGCTGGTGCAGGTTTACGAAATTTATCTGCTGCTTTCTTGTACCTTTCCTGAGCCAATTCTAGATTTTCTTTTAGAAGATCCATATTCTTTTGTAAAGAAGTGATTCTTTCAGCCACTGCCGGCAAGGGCGTATCTATGGGAAATCGAGGAAGAATGTTAGGATGATAACCTAGATTGGAGTAAAAAGGAGACTGCTTAGTGGAGGCGCTCTGAGAGTTGTTATAAGAGAACTCAGCCAGTGGAAGTAGATCCACCCAATCATCTTGTAGGTGGCAGATAAAGCAGCGGAGATACTGCTCCAGGGTCTGATTGGTTCGTTCTGTCTGTCCATTAGTCTGGGGATGAAAAGCAGAAGAAAGGTTTACTTTAATGTCCAATGCGGCACAGAAATTTTGCCAAATCCTTGAAGTGAATTGCACCCCTCGATCCGAAATGACCTCATCCGGTACTCCATGTAAGCGAAACACATTCTTAATAATCAAGTCTGATGTCTGTTTTGCAGTGGGTAAGCCGACACAAGGGATAAAATGAGCTGCCTTTGTTAGACGATCAACCACCACTAGAATGGTGTTCTTCCCTTGAGAGGTTGGTAACTCCACAATGAAGTCCATAGAAATGGATCCCCACGGGCGGGACGGGGTGGGAAGAGGTTGTAACAGACCAGTTGGTGAGGAGCGAGGTGTTTTGCATCTTGCACAGACTTCACATGAAGCCCAGCTATCTTGGAATCGTGGATGAGTTGCAATACTCTCAATCTGACTGTTTCAGGTATATACAGACGTTGTCCCTGAATCCACACACCATTCTTAAAGACAAGACTTACGTCCCTTGGGGGTTGAGCCAACAAAGAATCCGCATGGTATGCTTCCTTGATGTCCTTAAGTAGGTCTTGATTATGAATCACTCCCAGGAATCTAGAGTCAGGAAGAATAGTCTTAGGAGGAGTAAGTGGACGTGTCTCTGCTGAATGAATCCTAGAGAGTGCATCAGCTTTCCATTGCGCGATCCTGGTCTATAAGAAATGACAAAATTAAATTGGTTTAGGAAAAGATTCCAGCGAGCCTGGCGAGGAGTCAGGCACTTAGCCGACCTGATAAATTCAAGGTTACGATGGTCTGTCAGGACGACTATTTGCTGTGCAGCTCCCTGAAGAAGGTGTCTCCATTCCTTGAAGGCGGCAATAATGGCCAACAATTCTCTATTGCCCACATCGTAGTTCCTCTCAGCCGAAGACAACTGCTGGGAAAAGAAGGCACAGGGATGCAAGACATTCTTCTCACCTGTTCTCTGAGAGAGTATAGCTCCAACGGCACAGTCTGAAGCATCCACCTCTATTATGAAGGCAAGCTTGGGGTTGGGATGTACTAAGATAGGTGCGGTGGTAAATTTATCCTTTAAACAGGAAAATGCTTCCTGAGCTTGCGGGGTCCAGGAGAACCTAGACTGTTTCCGGGTAAGTTGGGTGATAGGTGACACTACCTCAGAGAAATTCCTAATGAAACGTCTATAGAAGTTGGCAAACCCGATGAAGCGCTGCACCTCCTTCACATTTCTAGGAATTGGCCAATCCTTGATGGCTTGGGTCTTGCTTCCATCCATACTAATCCCTTGCGTAGATAGTACATACCCCAGAAATTGAATTTCGGTCATATGGAATTCACACTTTTCAAGTTTGATGTAGAGATGGTTTTGTCTTAGGCGTTCTAAGACCATTCTCACATGTCCATGATGTTCCTCTGTGGAGTTAGAAAAAATTAGAATATCATCCAGATAAATCACCACAAATGTATCTAGGAGATCCCTGAAGATGTCATTCACCAAGTGTTGGAAAGTGGCTGGGGCGGTACTTAGACCAAAAGGCATAACTAGATATTCAAAGTGTCCATAGCGTGACCTGAATGCAGTCTTCCATTCATCCCCAGGTCTAATACAGACCAAGTTATAGGCCCCACGAGATCCAGTTTAGAGAAAATTTGGCATGCCGCACTCTCTCCAACAATTCAGGGATTAAAGGCAACGGATAACGGTTTCTAATAGTAACCTTATTGAGTTCCCTATAGTCTATGCAGGGCTCAGAGATCCATCTTTCTTCTTCACAAAGAAGATGGGTGCACCTGCGGGAGATGAAGAGGGGCGTATGAAGCCTTTGGCTAGATTTTCATCTATGTAGTCCTTCAAAGCTTTTAGCTCGTGCCCCGCTAGGGGGTAGATCTTACCAAAAGGTATCTCGGCTCCAGGCAATAATTCGATTGGACAATCATATGGACGGTGAGGAGGAAGCTGATCAGCGTTCTTCTTGTCACATAAATCCACATAGTCCTGGTATACAGCTGGTAGTTCAGGGACTGACATGGTTCCTTTAGGAACAGAGCAAGCTGAAACTCCTTGACTCATCTGTTTCTCCGGAAAGTGTAATTCCTTGGTCTCCCAGTTAATCGTAGGATTCTGCGCCTGCAGCCATGGTAGCCCTAGAATAATGGGAAAGTGGGAGAAGAGATAAGCATAAAAGACATTTTCTCCTGATGATCTTTATCCATAAGGACCCTCAAAGGCTCTGTTTCCTGATCCACTGGTCCAGAGGTCAGCAGGGAGCCATCCACAGTCTCCATCTGTACTGGAGTAGCCTTCTTCACTGAATGTATCCCCTGTTTCAGAGCAAAGGAGATATCCATAAAATTTCCACTTGCTCCTGAGTCGATCATAGCAGAGCTAGACACCCAGACTGAGTCAACCCAGAGTTTGATGGAAAGGAAGCAATGAGAATTGTTTCTTTTACAACTCAGCTGGGACACCGCTGAGGAAACTTGAAAAATTGCAGCGTTTATACCGTCATTGTCCCCAGAACTAACAGAGTTTAAGTCCGAGAAATCAAGATCTCTTGCAGCAGATCTCTCTGGAGTCTGAGGCTCGGACATGACAGAGCTCCTCTCGCAACACTCACAGTGAATGACTGCTGCAGTAGTCTTACGAGAACGGCTGGGGCAGTTTATAATGAAGTGCCCTGACTTACCACAGTAAAAACATAGATTTTCCTTTATACGATGTTCTTTGCGTGCATCACTAACCCGTCTTTGTAAAGAGTCCACCTGCATGGGTTCAGGTTCTGGTTCCCTTGTGATCCTGCTCAAAGGTTCCTTAGCTGAGGAGGGAGGTAGGAAAAGGTTAGTGCGATTATTTTCGAACCATCTCTCTTGTCTGCGTTCAGTCAGACGAGCATCAATACGGATACAATAGTTAATAAAGTCACCTAACGCAGTGGGAGGGTCGGCACGAGCAAGTTCATCCTTAATCAGTGGAGACAACCCTTTCCGAAAAATAGATTTCTTGGCGGAAGTGTCCCAAGTGGTATCAAGAGCCCATCTCCTGAAATCCAAGGCATATTCGGCTACTGAACGCTTACCTTGGCGCAAAGTTAACATGGCTGCTTCAGCTTTTGCACCTCGATTGGGGTCATCAAACACCTGCCCCATGGCTGAAATAAAAGCATCAAGGTGATTCAAACAATCATCCTCAGTCTCAATCAGAGGGTTTGCCCACATCAAAGCCTTATTGGTAAGCAACATGATTATAGTAAGCACTTTGGATCGTTCAGTGGGAAAATGTGAAGCATGTACAGAGAAAAATAGATTGCATTGGTTAATAAATCCCCTGAATTTCTCACGTTCACCGCCAAAACGAAAAGGAGGTAACTTGGGGATCCCAGAACTCGGGGTTATGGCAGGAGCCTGGACTCGTTCCTCTAGAGCAGACCCGGGCAAGGGGCGGCCCGCGGGCCGCATCCGGCCCGCCGGCTGTCAGTGACCGGCCCGCGGAGGCGCTCCGGCAGTCTCAGGGCCCCGGCATCAGCTGGCACAATACTTACCTCTCCCGTGCCTCCGCTGCTGCAGCTCCGGGTTCCACCGGCGCTTCCTCTCACAGCCGGCCGCTGAATGACGTCATCATTCAGCGGCCGGCTGTGTCAGAGAGCGGGGACGCTGGACAGGTAAGACGTGTCTCTGTGTGTGTCTGTGTCTATGTAGTGCGGTGCTGTGTGTGTGTGTGTGTGTGTGTGTGTGCGCTTATGTGCTGTCTGCGTGTGATGATGGGCAGGCATTGCTGATAATGGGGAGGCATTGATGGTGATGGGGAGAAGATGATGATAATGGGCAGGCATTGATGATAATGGGCAGGCATTGATGATGGGGAGAAGATGATGATGGGCAGGCATTGCTGATAATGGGGAGGCATTGATGATGATGGGGAGAAGATGATGATGGGCAGGCATTGCTGATAATGGGGAGGCATTGATGATGATGAGGAGAAGATGATGATAATGGGCAGGTATTGATGATAATGGGGAGGCATTGATGATGATGGGGAGAAGATGATGATAATGGGCAGGTATTGATGATAATGGGCAGGCATTGATGATGGGGAGAAGATGATGATGATGGGCAGGCATTGATGATGATGGGGAGAAGATGATGATGATGGGCAGGCATTGATGATGATGGGGAGAAGATGATGATAATGGGCAGGTATTGATGATAATGGGCAGGCATTGATGATGGGGAGAAGATGATGATGATGATGATGATGGGCAGGCATTGATGATGATGGGGAGAAGATGATGATAATGGGCAGGTATTGATGATAATGGGCAGGCATTGATGATGGGGAGAAGATGATGATGGGCAGGCAGTGCTGATAATGGGGAGGCATTGATGATGATGGGGAGAAGATGATGATAATGGGCAGGCATTGATGATAATGGGCAGGCATTGATGATAATGGGGAGGCATTGATGATGATGGGGAGAAGATGATGATAATGGGCAGGTATGTATATATACAGTATACAGTATATATATATATATATATATATATATGTATATATACAGTATTGGGTAGAACGGAGTTAATTATATTAGTCCGGCCCTCTAAAACCATCCCAATTTCTCATGCGGCCCCTGGCAAAATTAATTGCCCACCCCTGCTCTAGAGCCTCAATCCTGGCTCGTAATTCCTGGGTAGTTTGTCCAAACACTTGCAAATTATGATTAGTGAGGTCCTGTAGGCTTGCAAAACGGGTCTTTATAGTCTGTATATCTGCAAGGATTGTATCAGTCACTCCGCAAAGCTCCTTTATGCGGGCCTCCATCTTCCAGATCTTTTAAGGCAGAAGTGCTGGAATGGTTGTGAGAAGTCACAACCACTGTCATCACAGAAGGTATTAAACGGACATCTGATATCCACAGTCACAGCAGACACGGCTTTCCCAAACCCAGCAGACACTAAACATTGGCTCCTGAATCTTGTCATGTATAGTGTACAGTTCCTATAGCGTCTTGTGCTTGGGTGGGAGGAAAACACATGAGACACAGGTTGATATGAAATGACTTGTATTACTTCATACAAGCATGCAGAAAAGGTCACACAGTTTGCAGGAACAGAGGCAGGAGACACAGCAGGCCAGAGTAACTTCAAGCTCTACAATAAACTCTCCAAAGCAGGTTCAGGATCTCTTCTCTGTACCGTAATTCCTCTGCAAACATGGATTCACCAGACAGCAGGTTTCCAGAGTCCAAAAGTGTTCCAAAGTTCCCCAGTAGGAAATAGCTGGAGTCCAAAATCCAAGGTTTCCAGGTCACAGGCTGACTGAGGCTTGATTCAGGAGCACTGATTGTTCAGCTGAGGCTGCTTAAGAAGCAAGAGGGAGAGAATCAGGGCGGGAACATGAAAACTGGAAACTCCATATTAACTGAGGGCAAGAGCTGCAGAAAGACAGAAAGCAAAATGGCCGACGGAAACTGAGTTTCAAGGAACATGTCAAAAGAGACAAAGAACCTTACACAGGGTGATGGTCAAGGTGGTCACCCAAGCCAACCACAAAGAGACGCTGGTCACCCGCCAACCCCACCACCAACATACCACCAACTGTGATTTGTTATTTTTATTATATATTATTATTTCAAACCCAGTTTGTTATTTTTTTATATTTATTTTTACAACATGTTGTGTAAACCAGATTTGCACTAATCTGAACACCTCCAAAAACCATACGGTACACATATGGTCTTCAGTAGGCAAAGTGACAGTTTGCTATTTTCATTATCTATTATTATTTATACCAATGTTTGTTAATTTTTTATCTTTACTTTTACTCCATGTTGTCTAATGCATATTTGCACTAGTCTAATGTAAAAAAACCTACATATGGTTCACATATGGTCTTCACTAGCCATAGTGAAAGCCATAGTGAAAGTTTGTTATTTTGATTATGTATTATTATTTATACAATTGTTTATTTTTTATGACTTATTTTGGGACTTGTTGTGTAATAATGCATACTTACACTATTCTGCTTTTAAGACAAATACCATATGACAAAAATATGGTAGTCACTGCCTCAAGTGAGAGTTTGCCAATATAAAAACAAATTTTAATGGCAAGTTTGGACTCTTCTTTCATAATTTCTTTATACAATCCCACCTACACATCTGTTATGAACATTAACACCATACACAAAGACTATGTCAGTGAAAAAACAAATTTATCTATCAACACATTACAACATTACAGCATTGATAATGCCTCATCTTGCCAGGTTGTAGTACCTTGAGGTGACACAAGATACTGGGTAAATATATCATGGGTTTTCAGTCCTGAGAGTGGATGACGTAAAGGGATGACATGTGGCCTAGGCATATCCCCATTGGTCACCACACGTTCACCAACATCAGATGGGCCACAATCATGCATTGAAATTATGTAGGACAACACATGCTTTGTTGACCTCATTGACGTTGGATTCCCTCAGCTGAATAGCAGACTGGAGGACCCGCCATTTTCCACGAAGAATGCCAAAGGCACACTCCACCAAGCGCCGGGCCCGTGATAGGCGCAAGTTAAAGATCCTACACCCGTCGTCAAGGTTTTGTCGTGGATATGGCCTCATTACATTCCTTGATAGTTGGAAGGCCTCATCCCCAACTGCAGCATATGGCACAGGTTCAAGATTGGAGCCAGGAAGTTGACGTGGTGGTGGTAGGTGCAACTGGTTATTGCGCAGCTGCCGACCCATAATGAAGAATTGAACACTCTAGAGTCTCCAGTTCTTCCATAGGCCCCAATGTCTACAATTATAAACCTGTAGTTACTGTCAACCAGAGTCAACAGCACTACAGAAAAATATTGTTTATAATTATAGAATTGGGACCTTGAGTTCGGCGGCTTACGCACACGGATGTGCTTCCCATCCAGGGCTCCTATACAATTTGGAAATTGGCATTGCTCCTCAAATCCCCTGGCAATCCTCATCCAGTCTTCCATCTTGGGCTCAGCCATGACCACTTGATGAAGTCAGTCCCAGAGTAGGGAACATGTATCACGAACTATGCCAGATATGGTAGATCTCCCAATCAAAAACTCCAGATGGAGTGCGGCATATGAAATGCCAGTTGTCAGGAACATACAATTAAACAAATGTAGAGAGAAAAAACATTACACCAGGCAAAAGCTTTCACAAATGCACTATAGATAACCATAAAAGGATGTAATTTACAAACAAGCATAACAAAAATTATACACAAGTCAAAGATCTATGTGATTTTTATATAAACATCATAGTTGTGTTACTTCGAGCTGATATTTGGGATATATTATGAAGATAATTAAGCAAAAGGCATAAGTGTAAAGGAAAAGTTGTGGGAAAACACATCATCAACATACAGTATGTAGGTGAAGAATACATACCGTAATGTAAGGAGAAGTCGCTCCTCTGCAGAGATAGCTTTGCGCATCCTGGTGTCCTGGTAGGTGATCCCTGGGTACACGATCTCCAACGAAATGTCAAATGTGGCAATGCTCATCCGACAATATAGAAAAAACTTGTCGGGATGTGTCCGAAGAGATGCATAAAGGCGGTGAAATTGCCTTTAGTGAGGCGTTGCCTCAAATGCGGATGCACCCACATTCGTCTCCTCCTCCGCGGATCAACTATCACTGGGTATGGCTGCCCGAAGTGGCGGGACAAACCCCAGTTGTACAGAACTCGGTCAGTAAGGGTGAACTGAAGAGTGTCAGACATTTTGGCAAACAAGCAGCAGTACTCCAACACAAGCACAGCACCAAAATGGCCAGATTGGGGCTGCCACCTGATGCAGAGCCAATAAATAGGGTTGCTGATGATGGTTTAAATGATTTTCAGGCCTAAAAACCGTTATATGTCCATTTTGCAAGGCTGCGAGAAAAAAACGCTATACGGATGCCATACGGATTGCATTCGGATGCTTACATGCACAAATTACGCAGCCACACCTTGACAACGGATGACATACGGATCACTGTTCAGGGAACTTTTCTGCGTATTACATCTGTAAAATACGGTCCGTATTTTTATACGTTGGGTCTGACGCCGGCCTTAAACTCATTATAGCCATTGTCTCAATTTCATGAGAATTTTGACCTTAGATGCTTAAGTTGCAGATGGGTATGCTGAAAGGCTGCAATATTTATAAGTAGTGTGAAGTAAATAGCTCTGCAATACTCTCAGGGTCCACAGTGATGAACAATAATTAAAGTAGTATTACATTTGTAGGTAAAAATGATGCCAAGAATTCTTATTTGCCAAAACGCACGAAAAAATTCTAGTGTGAAAACAAGCTACAAAATTAATATTTGAAGTAGTTTCTTTACATTAATTTTCTTGTATGGGATATCCTAAGAAAAATTAAGTTTCTTAAACTTAGTGCACTTAAGCTATTGTTTGCTGGCCCCAGCACCAGGCTGTTTCATTTTTCCCCTACGATTGCCTAATTGCCTACTCAACGTCATTGCTCCTCAATACTTTTTGCATTGCTGCCTAACCAAAACTGCTTTTTCTGTGTGATATTAACTCATCTGCTACAACCTACAGTGATCCTCAGTCTACTGAACCACCGCACGACCAGCTCTACCCTCTCCTAGTGTATTCTCACCCATCCCTGTAGACTGTGAGCCCTTGCGGGCAAGGTCCTCTCTCCTTCTGGACTTGTGTGTGCCTTGTATTGCTCACGTTTATTGTACTTGTCTATATTTGCCCCTTTTCACATGTAAAGCGCCATGGAATAAATGGCGCTATAAAAATGTATAATAATAATAATCTGCTACAAGTTACCTGACTGCCTATTCAGCTCTGCTGTTTCTGTGTGCTATTCATACTTCGGCAACAAGGTGCATGATTTCTTATTGAACTCTGCTGTGCAGTACACATATTTAATTTTCCTACATCTACTGTATATCTTCCAGCTCCACTGACCCACTTACTATCCTTCAAATCCAGATCTATTGGTCCTCACTGATTCCATGTTCTGTCCAGTTGTCCTGTTTCGCTGCATTAACTTCTTTAGTCCAAGGTTCACCACAAGAATTATAGTTTATTGAATCCACCTCAGTTAATGAGCCTATAAGAAAGGGTATTGTTTCAAATTTTGTAAAGTGATAACGTACGTCTAGGATTAAACACCGTTTTACGATAAGGAGTCAGTATTCCAGTTTCAGTTCTGCAGTTCATGTACTGTTTATTCCTTCTTAGCTTTGCCATTGGGCACCTGACAAGAACTGCCACCAATCTCTCAAACAATAAACAATATTAAATATTAAAAGAAAACGCAGATCTGCACTGCCCCATAGTATAACATTGATCCGAGTGCTATCCGATAAACCATTGGAAAGTATTTGTCGATGTATACACTCGTGTGAGCGAGCCCTAAAGGTGATTTTAGGTTATTTCCTGCAATCAATGGCAATCTTTTGTAATCAAGAATTTAGTTTTCCTTCTGCACCACAACAGAGGAAATTCAACATGATAAAGTCCTCGTTCAAGCGACCTTCCTCACTAGGACTTAGAAGTGAATATGTTTTACATGTGCAGTTTCGATGACTGGTGCCATCTAATTGACTTCTGTTGCCTCCTTTGTGCAGGTTCTCCTGCTTTTAAGATGGCTGCTGCAAATGGTTTTCGGAAATAGTGGTAAACAGTGTCGGTCTGGGTTTCCTAGAGCCCGCTAGTAGAACTGGCTCTTGGGGCCCACTCTAAAGTTAAATGCTCAGGATAGGTTTACACTCGTGTTGTAGTATTTGTTAGGAGGTTCCGTGGTAAGTTCCATCATATTTATTGGAAGAAGAGGTGCTACATGCTGCATATTTTTTTTTTCCATTAAGGGGTTATCCCATTGCAAAAATTATTAACCGACAGGCTACGGGACACAAAAAATAAACAAACAAACACACTGAGCTTTTAGGGTTTTGGTCTCTTAGATGCTGCCATTGTTGTTGCTATAGGAAGAATCTTCAGGAACATGACAGGTGTTTTTCCTGAAGCATCTCTTCAGACGTCTTTTTTTGTTAATATTGTGCTTGTTAATAGTGAGCTTCTTCAAAGCAGAAAACTCCATAACTATGGACTGCTGACTTTTTAAAATAATTTCTTATCTTTAAAAACGTAAATCGGCTACAAGAGCCTTCAAAAGACTGAACTTATGCACTATAAGTCATTTTTACATTACTGATAGTTTTTTGTTCTTTTTTGAATTTTTTTCTTTTCTTGCACTTTTTCAGACTTTTTCCAGACAAAATAATCCTTAAAAAGACACTATGTACACTTACCCTTATCCACTCTACCAGGGTCCAGCGATGCCTTTTGACGCTGCTCTAGCCTTTATTAATCAACAAAGGCTAGAGCAGCAGCAAAATGCATCATTGGACCATGGTAGAGTAGATTAGGGTAAGTGTACATTGTGGCTGCAGTGGTGACTTCATGCCTTCAGGGCTGTAATCTATCAGTAAGCTAAGTGGCTTGTGATGTCTATGTCAGATGCTCAGCTTAGTGATTGACTACAGCACTGCAGACATAACTTCACAGCTGCAGTCGATCTACAAAGAGCATATAAAGAGTAAAAATCTAATTTTGTTGTGCTATTTTTATTGTACCCCTGAGCTTATGGAGTAATTTTTGAAATGGGAAAACCCCTTTGAAATCTTCCCGGTGTGTCCAAATTACTTTTCTTCATTTTTTCTTCCCTTTTTTTCCAGGAGTCATAATTTTAAAATTTTTCTGTCTACATAGCCATATGAAGGCTTGCTTTTTTTTGGGACAAATTGTACTTTTAAATGACATCATTCATTTTATCATGTAATGTACTGGATAAAGGGAAAAAATTCCAAGTGCGGAGAAATAGCAAAAAAGATCAATTCCACAATTGATTTTTCTTTTTAATTTACCATGTTCACTATACGATAAAACTAGACAGTGTGATTCTAACTGCCAATATGGTTCTTCAGATCATTACGATTATGCAGATACCAAATATGCAGAATTTTTTATTTAAGTGGTGAAAAAATTTTTGAAGAAATTTGTAAAGCAAAAAAATATTTTGCTTGTGTCACCATCTTCCAAGACAAAATTTAACATTTTTGGTTGACGGGGCTTTGTGATGGCTTATTTTTTGCTCCCTGAATTGATGATTTTATTAATGCCATTTTGGGGTACATATGAAGTTTTGATTGCCTATTATTGCATTTAATTGCAATGTTGCAGCGGCCGAAAGAACATAATCCTGGCATTTAGATTAATTTTCTCACTATGCGGTTTATTGATTACATTAATTTATTTTATATTTTGTTAGATTACATGTTTATGGATGTAGGAATACCAAATGTGTGTTTATTTTATTTTACTATTTTTAATGAGGAAAAAAGTGGGTGATTTAACCCCTTTATTCCACCGGACGTACTATTCCGTCCATGTGACCCTGGACCTCATTCCCATGGACGGAATATTACGTCCAGGGTGATAATAATAATAATCTTTATTTATATAGCGCCAACATATTCCGCAGCGCTTTACATTTTAACAGTTTCAAAACACAAGTCATAAGTAACAACGTTAACAATACAATATTTAAAGCAAAATAAACCGCCCCTGCTCGTGAGAGCTTACAATCTACAATGAGGTGGGGGAGATACAAAGTACAGGTGTGTATATACAATGGTGGGGGAGCGCAGCTGATCGCCGCCGGGTGTCAGCTGATTATCACAGCTGACACCCAGCACTATGTGTCAGGAGCGGCACATTAACCTCTGGCACACCGTGATCAAACATGATCGCGGTGTACCGGGGGCACAGGGGAGCATCGCGCAGGGAGATACTCTCCTCACTGCAGGACCCCGGATCCAAGATGGCCGCCGGGTCCTGCAGGGAGGCGGCTTCCTCAGTGCCTGCTGAGAGCAGGCACTGAGAAGCCTGCAGCAGTGCCAGAGCGATCACTGGTGTGACAGAGTGCTGTGCACACTGTCACACCAGAGATCTGACCCTACACAGTGATGTCCCACCCTGGGACAAAGTAAAAATGTGAAAAAAATAAAAATAAACAAGTGTATTCCCCAAAATATTCCCCAATAAATTCATTTCTTCATGTAAATAAAAAAAAAAAAACAATAAAAGTACACATATTTGGTATCGTCGCGTCCGTAATGACCCGCCCTATAGAACTGTCCCACTAGTTAACCCCTTTAGTGAACCCTTAAAAAAAAACAAAGCAAAAAAATCAATGCTTTATCATCATACCGCCGAACAAAAAGTGGAATAACACGCGATCAAAAAGATGGATATAAATAAACATGGTACCGCTGAAAACATCCATCTTGTCCTGCAAAAACGAGCCGCCATACAGCATCATCAGTGAAACAATACAAAAGTTATAGCTCGCAGAATAAAGCGATGCAAAAATAATTATTTTTTATATAAAATTGTTTTTATTGTATAAAGCGCCAAAACCTAAAAAATGATATAAATGAGGTATCGCCGTAATCGTACTGACCCGAAGAATAAAACTGCTTCATCAATTTTACCACACGCGTAACGGTATAAATGCCCCCCCCAAAAGAAATTCATGAATTGCTGATTTTTGTTCATTCTAACCTCACAAAAATCGAAATAAAAAGCGATCAAAAAATTTCACGTGCTCAAAAATGGTACCAATAAAAACATCAACTCGACCACAAAAAATAAGACCTCACATGACTCTGTGGGCCAAAATATGCAAAAATTATAGCTCTCAAAATGTGGTGATGCAAAAACTATTTTTTGCAATAAAAAGCGTCTTTTAGTGTGACAGCTGCCAATCATAAAAACCCGCTATAAATAGTAAATCAAACCCCCTTTATCACCCCCTTAGTTGGGGAAAAATAATAAAATTAAAAAAAATGTATTTATTTCCATTTTTCTATTAGGGTTAGGCCCTGTGCACACGTTGAGGAGAATAAGCAAAAACGGCAATACACCAGAGAGGCTGGAACCTATTGGATTGCAGTAACCTGAACTAACCACACAACTAGAGGTAGCCGTGGAGCGTTTCTACGTTGATCCTAGACGCCTCGTCACAGCCTGAGAGATAACTACACCTAAAGGCAGAAAGTTGAAAGCTATCTGCCCCGGAGCAGATCCCCAAAGAAAATGGGAAGCCCCCAAACATGTATTGGCGGTTAGACTAGAAGATGCACGAACACAGACAGAAAATAGAATGAGCAAACGCTGCAGCCCAATCTGTCTAGACAGAAAAGTACAGGAAAGGATACTCACTGCAATCCAAAAAAAACCCTAAAAAATACCAACTCTTCTGTTTGCAAAAACACCTGAGATCACACGATCTCTACCACCTAAATCAGTTCTCTGGTGTAACAAAACTAAGCCGCAGCCACTGAAAAAACAGGAAAAAGCAAATGAACAAACAACAGTGGCTCCAGATAAACTGAGAGGAGCAGAAGCCCCCGGAGGGGACCTGGCTGACCGCCACAGAAGTGCAGGGAACAATGCAAAAATAAAAGCAGAAAATATCTTATCTGATAGCAGAAGATGCAGGCAAGACTCAGCAAACTTCCAAATGAACCAGGAACCACAATTGAGACAAGAACAATTGATCACCAGCAACCATCATGGGAGGGAACCTCCCTTACATCAGACCAGTCCGTGATCCCAGATTGTCATTCCTCGCTGAAAGGTTCAGTACTGTCTGTAACCACCAGAGGGAGCCTCTGCTCTGAAACCATCTCTAGCACATTCATAACAGTTTCCACTGTTTAGGCACATCAGGGGCTCTCCAATTGTGACATGTAAAGGAAGATTGGCAAGCACTCGGCCAAAAGAGGTTGCCCTCTATGGTGCAAGTGAAAAGGGACCAATGGTCCTCAAGTTCACAGTAAAGAAAAAATCACTGCACACGTAATACATTTATGCAAAAAAGTGAACAACTTTTATTGAAATGGATGTGATGAACCGTTTGTTTTGACGTTTCGACCACGTAAGGCCTTTATCAAAAATTGGTCGCTGAAAAAACAATAAACAATACATATATAAGTGAAATTACAGAAAATATATAAAATATATACAAGTAAATATCCTGAATTGTAGTATAGGTGCTCATACATGTACAAAAAGGAACATCAATAATTTCCAAGATATAAGAATATGTAGTATTAATTGATAACATCATACCCTTTCAATAAGAAGAGTCTAGAACCCGATTTGGAATAATAGGAATCATAAGAGAGACCTAAAAATAAGGGTGAAACAGAGTATAGTTAGGGGAGGGTCCCCAGGTCATATATCTTCAGTGGTAGCATAATGGTAAAATATTAATCAGAGGAATGCCGATAAAATAAGACAGAAGTATATACGTATCATGAAGATAATAATATTCAGAAAACACCTTTAGAAAAATATTTTGAAAAATATTTACATATATCTGTTGGTCTAGTCAGTGAGGATCTTAGTGTGTTCCAGGCACATCTAGATAAGTTCCTTGGGGGGTCTATTTGCCAAAATGGGGTCACTTATGGGGTTTCCACTGTTTAGGCACATAAGGGCTCTCCAAATGCGACATGACGCCCGCAGACCATTCCATCAAAGTCTGCAATCCAAAACGTCACTACTTCCCTTCTGAGCCCCGACGTGTGCCCATACAGTAGTTTTCTCCCACATATGGGGTATCAGCGTACTCAGGACAAAATGGACAGCAACTTTTGGGGTCCAATTTCTCCTGTTACCCTTGTGAAAATAAAAAGTTGGGGACTAAAAGATCATGTTTATGGAAAAAATATGATTTTTTTATTTCATGCTCGGGCGTTATAAACTTTAGTGAAACACCTGGGGGTTCACAGTTCTCACCACACATCTAGATAAGTTCCTTGAGGGGTCTAATTTCCAAAATGGTGTCATTTGTGGAGGGTTTCCACTGTTTAGGCACATCAGGAGCTCTCCAAACACGACATGGCGTCCAGCCAATTCTGCGTTGAAAAAGTCAAACGGCTCTCCCTCCCTTCCGAGCGCTGCCATGCACCCAAACAGTGGTTTACCCCTACATATGGGGTATCAGCGTACTCAGGACAAATTGCACAACAACTTTTGGGGTCTTGTTACCCTTGAGAAAATAAAAATTGGGGTGAAAAGATCATTTTTGTGGAAAAAATATGATTTTTTAATTTTACGGCTCTACATTATAAACTTGTGTGAAGCACTTGGGGGGTTCAAATTGCTCACCACAGATCTAGATTAGTTCCTTAGGGGGTCTATTTTCCAAAATGGAGTCACTTGTGGGGGGTTTCCACTGTGTAGGCACATCAGAGGCTCTCCAAATGCAACATGCCGTCCAATCTCAATTCCAGCCAATTTTGGTTGGAAAAAGCTCCTTCCCTTCCAAGCCCTGCCGTGCACCCAGACAGTGGTTCCTTCCCCACATATGAGGTATCAACGTACTCAGGACAAATTGGACAACAACTTTTGTGGTCCAATTTCTCCTGTTGCCCTTGGGAAAATAAAAAATTGGTGACTAAAATATAATTTTTGTGGGAAAAAAAATAGGATTTTTTATTTTCATGCCCGGGCATTATAAACTTGTGTGAAGCACTTGGGGGTTCAAAGTGCTCACCACAGATCTAGATAAGTTCCTTAGGGGGTCTAGTTTCCAAAATGAGGTCACTTGTGGGGGGTTTCCACTGTTTAGGCACATCTGGGGCACTGCAAACGGAACATGACCCCCATCAACGTCTGCATTCCAAAACGTTATTACTTCCTTTCCAGGCCCTGCCGTGCACCCAAACAGTTCCCCCCCCACATATGGGGTATCAGCGTACTCAGGACAAATTGGACAACAACTTTTGGGGTCCAATTTCCTTGGGAAAAAAATCAAAAATTTGGGACTAAAAATCGTTTTTGTGGAAAATAGTTTTTTTTTTCACACCCATGCATTATAAACTTTTGTGAAACACTTGGGGGTTCAAAGTGATCACAACAGATCTAGATACGTTCCTTAGGGGGTCTAGTTTCCAAAATGGGGTCACTTGTGGGGGGTTTCCACTGTTTAGGTGCATCAGGGGCTCTCCAAACGCAACATGGCATCCAATCTCAATTACAGCCAATTTTGGTTTGAAAAAGTCAAACGGCGCTCCTTCCCTCACGAGCTCTGCCGTGTGCCCAAACAGTGGTTTTCCCCCACATTGGCATATTGGCTTACTCAGGAGATATTGCACAACAACTTTATCTGTCCATTTTCTCCTTTTACCCTTGTGAAAATAAAAAAAAGTTTGTAAAAGATCATTTTTGTGACTAAAAATTTAACTGTTCATTTTTTCCTTCCACGTTGCTTCAGCTCCTGTGAAGCACCTGAAGGGTTAATATACTTCTTGAATGTGGTTTTGAGTACCTTGAGGGATGCAGTTTTTAGAATGGTGTCACTTTTGGGTATTTTCTGCCATATAGACCCTTCAAAGTGACTTCAAATGTGAGGTGGTCCCTGTTATGGTTCGAGTTCCCGCTGCTGCACAAGGGGAGTCTCGAACCAGTCCCCCATCCATCTCCGGCCACAATGGAGCCTGCTCAGCAAAGACATCGGTCCCAGCGTCTCACTCGGTCTAATACTGTGCAGAGACTTGCTGCTGCCTCTTCAGGTTCTGCTATTGTAGCCAGTACTGGTCAGCGGCGAGCAGACGTCTTTAGGACTAAGTCCTTTGTTGCTTCATCTGAGCATGCCCAGAGCAAGATCTCCCATTGGAGATCAGGGGTCACATGCTCAGATACAGCTGCCATTCCTATTGGTCCTTCAGGGAAGTCCTGTGGCTGTTGATGTTCTGAAGCAGCTTCCCATTGGACCTTCCTGGAAGGTCTTTTCTCGTGGCTGCTATAAAAGGCTGTCCTTACCGCATGGCCGTGCGCTAGTATCAAATCTGTTACGTGCTTGCGCTAGTGTGGTCATGTATGCATGTGGTTAGGTCTGGCTGAAATAAGCCCCTAGAATACCGGCACCTCCGGTGAGGAGATTGTATGCATGTGTTCAGGGCTCGGCTGAAAACGCCATTAGAATACCAGCTACTCCGGTGAGATTACTGCTTGGGTTCTGATTGCATGACCACAGACTGCAATCCGCTTAGCAGTCATCTGTGTTCCCTGTGAGTCTAACAGGACACAGTTTTTGTTACAGCGGCTCTGTGAGTTAACAGAGACCGCTTATTCTGCCATATAGTGCTACGACGTTTACATCTGCGACTTTGCGGGATAACAGAATTTGCTTATACTGCCTATTTACGCCATCTTACTAGCAGCAGGCTCTGCCTGCACAGTGGACCCCGTGCTGCAAACGCACCTCTACTTAATATCTATTAGGTGCGTTCCGCAGTCCCTTAACAGTCCCTAAAAAAATGGCTTTGTAAATTTTGTTGTAAAAATGAGAAATCGCTGGTCAACTTTTAACCCTTATAAATTCCTAACAAAAAAAAATTTTGGTTCCAAAATTGTGCTGATGTAAAGTAGACATGTTGTAAATGTTATTTAGTAACTATTTTGTGTGACATATTTCTCTGTTTTAAGGGAATAAAAATTAAAAGTTTGAAAACTGCTAAATTTTCTAAATTTTCGCCATATTTGCGTTTTTTCAAAAATAAACGTAAGTTATATTGATGAAATTTTACCACTAACGTGAAGTACAATATGTCACGAGAAAACAATCTCAAAATCGCAAAGATCCGTTGAAGCGTTCCAGAGTTATAATCTCATAAATAAACAGTGGTCAGAATTGTAAAAATTGGCCCGGTCATTAACGTGCAAACCACCCTTGGGGGTGAAGGGGTTAAACTTTTTCTTTTTCTTATTTTTTTAATACTTTTAAAAACATTTTTTTACACGTTCTACTGTATTTTTAACTCCCCTTAGAGAACTTGAGCCTGCTTGTACTATGCACAGCAATACCTTGGTATTGCTGTGTATTGCAAAAATTACTATCTCCGGTTTCATTGGAGCACCGTCATGACAAGCACAGAGGTTTTCAGCAGACCCCCAGCTGTCATGACAACCCATTTGTGCCCAGCAAACATGTCATGGGTGTGTCGATGGAAGAAATTGACAGTATCATTTAACAAGCTAACAGCGGCGGACAGAGCTCCACCTACAGATGGTAGAGGCAGATGATGGCTGAATAATTCAGCCATCATCTGCCGGGAAAGATGCAGGCTTAGGGCTTAGCTTAACAGTCCACATCAAAGTCAGGAACCTGGCATATGACATAACTGTACTCAACTGTGACAGCCATCTTAGAACCAGTGGCAACAACGTGCCAATTTGAATACCGGGTAATTAGACTATACATGAGAAATTTAAAGTCCTTTTTAAGGTTATGCATTACTCATGTACTGTCTATGGAGAGTTTCTTTAACCCCATCTTGCGGCAGCCAATTTTCATTTTTTACAGTTTATTTCACTTTTTTCTCGCAATCTTCCAAGAGTCAAACGTTTTATAATTTTGTCCACACAATTATATAAGGTTTAATTTTCTGAAGGATGAGTTGTACTTTTCAATGACACACTTCATTTTACCATATAATATGCTGAAAATCAGGAAAAAAATTCCAAGTACAGTAAAATGGTGAAAAGAAAGCTGCAAATCACTCATGATTTTGAGGTTTTGTTTTTTAGTGCTGAGTGTCCAGTAAAAAATAATCCGCCAAGATGATACTTCAGCTCAGTATGACTATGGCAGTAAAAAACTGACATCATTTTTTTAATGATTTCATTCTTGGAATAAATTTATGGTCTAATAAAACAAACAAAAAATATTTTAGTGATTTGTGATGCTATTAAGGACAATTTTCTGACAAGAAGTGTAAAGTTCTTTTATCTCTAGAGTATAAAAAGTATCGATAAGCATGCAATGCTCACTTTGAGGGCATCATAAGAGATGACCTGCAGAAATATATTGTAGATAATAATATAATAACTGACAACCAGCACGCATTAATGAAGAATATGTCATGTCTAACTAACATGTTAGGTGTCTATGAGGAGGTAAGTGCAAATCTTTATGTTGGTAATGCGGATAATGTGATTTATCGGACTTTACAAAGGCATTTGATACTGTACCACATAATAGCCTTATACTGAAGCTCCATAAGCAAGGACTGGGAGAAACTACAGTGGGGAAAAAAGTATTCAGCCACCAATTGTGCAAGTTCTCCCACTTGAAAAGATGAGAAAAGCCTGTAACTGACATCATAGGTAGACCACAAGTATAAAAGTCAAATGAGAAAACAAATCCAGAAAATCACTTTGTCTGATTTGACAAGATTTATTTTGCAAATTATGGTGGAAAATAAGTATTTGGTCAGTAACAAATGCTCATCTCAGTATTTTGTTATATATCCTTTGTTGGTAATGACAGAGGTCAAAGGTTTTCTGTGAGTCTTCATAAAGTTAGCACACACTGTTGGTGGTATGTTGGCCCATTCCTCCATGCAGATCTCCTCTAGAGCAGTGATGTTTTGGGCCTGTCGCTGGGTAACACGGACTTTCAAATCCCTCCAAAGGTTTTTTATGGGGTTGAGATCTGGAGACTGGCTAGGCCACTCCAGGGCCTTCATATGCTTCTTACGAAGCCACTCCTTCATTGCCCTGGTGGTGTGTTTGGGATCATTATCATGCTGAAAGACCCATCCACGTTTCATCTTTAATGCCCTTGCTGATGTAAGGAGGTTTGCACTCAAAATCTCACGATACATGGCCCCATTCATTCTTTCATGTACATGGATCAATCATCCTGGTCCTTTTACAGAGAATCAGCACCAAAGCATGATGTTGCCACTCCCATGCTTCACAGTAGGTATGGTGTTCTTTGGATGCAACTCAGCATTCTGTCTTCTCCAAACACAACGAGTTTTGTTTCTACCAAACACTTCTACTTTGGTTTCATCAGACCATATGATATTCTCCCAATACTCTTCTGGATAATCCAAATGCTCTCCAGCAAACTTCAGGTGGGCTCAGACATTTACTGGCTTAAGCAGGTGGACACGTCTGGCACTGCAGGATCTGAGTCTCTGGCGGCATAGTGTGTTACTGATGGTAGCCTTTTTTACAGTGGTCCCAGCTCTATACAGGTCATTCACTAGGTCCCCCGTGTGGTTCTGGTATTTTTGCTCACCGATCTTGTGATCATTTTGACCCCACGTGGTGAGATCTTGCGTGGAGCTCCAGATCTAGGGAGATTATGAGTGGTCTTGTATGTCTTTCATTTTCTTATTATTGGTCCCACAGTTGATTTCACCACATCAATCTGCTTGTCTAATGCAGATTCAGTCTTCCCAGCCTGGTGCAGGGCAACAATTTCATTACTGGTGTCCTTCGACAGCTCTTTGGTCTTCAACATAGTGGAGTTTGGAGTGTGATTGTTTGAGATTGTGGACAAGTGTCTTTTATATTGATAACAAGTTCAAACCTGTTCTTCTTAAAGAAGAAGTTTCAGGTCTGTGAGAGCCAGAAATCTTGCATGTTTTTAGGTGACCAAATGCTTATTTTCCACTATAATTTGCAAAATAAATCTTGCCAAATCAGACAAGGGGATTTTTTGGATTTGTTTTCTCATTTTGATTCTCATATTTGTGGTCTACCTATGAAGTCAATTACAGGCCTCTCTCATCTTTTTAAGTGGGAGAACTTGCACAATTGGTGGCTGACTAAATACTTTTTTCTCCACTGTATATGAAGATGGGAAGGAATTGGCTACATGAAAGGAAACAAAGAGTCGTCACAAATGGTACGTTGTTATGAATGTTTTAGAAATGAATTCTGAGCAGAAGCTCCCTCTGGTGGTTACAAACAGTACTGAACCATTCAATGAGGATTGACAATCAGGAAGTACAGACTGGCTGGATATAAGGGAGGTTTCCCCCCATCATGGTTGCCGGTGATCAATTGTTCTTGTCTCAACGTTGTTTCCTTGTTCACTTGGAAGCTTGCTGAGTCTTGCCTCTTCTCCTGCTCTCAGATAAGATATTTTCTGTTTTTTGTTTTTGTGCTTGCCATTTGCATTTTTCCCTGCATTTCTGTGAGGTTGGCCAGGTACCCCTCCCCGGGGGCTTGGTCTCCTCTTGGTTCCTCTGGAGCCACTGTTGTTTGTTCATTTGCCTTTTCCAGTTTTTTCTGTGGCTGCGGCTTAGTTTTGTTACACCAAAGAACTAATTTAGGTGGTAGAGGTCGTGTGATCTCAGGTGTTTTTGCAATTAGTAGCGTTGGCTTTTTTTTAGGGTTTTTTGGAATTGCAGTAAGTATCCTTCCTATCCTTTTCTGTCTAGGCAAATTGGGCCCCAGCGTTTGCTCATACTATTTTCTGTCGGTGTCTGTATTTCCTCTTGTCTAACCGCCATTCCATGTTTGAGGGCTTCCTATGTTCTTTGGGGATCTGCTCCGGAGCAGATAGCTTTCCTCTTTCTATTTTTAGGTGTAGTTAGCCTCTCAGGTTGTGACGAGGCGTCTAGGACCAACGTAGGAACGCTCCACGGCTGCCTTTAGTTGTGGTGGTTAGTCAGGGTACTGCAATCCAGTAGATTCGAACCTTTCTGGTGTATTGCCGTTTTTGCCTGCTCTCCTCAGCTACCAAATCATAACAATGACCCCCATCAATGTTTGCATTCCAAAACGTTACTGCTTCCTTTCCAAGCCCTGCCGTGCGCCCAAACAGTTTCAGCCCCCACATATGGGGTATCAGCGTACTCAGGACAAATTGGACAACAACTTTTGGGGTCAAATTTCCTTGGGAAAAATAAAAAATTTGGGACTAAAAAATCATTTTTGTGGAAAATTGTTTTTTTTTTCACACCCAGGCATTATAAACTTTTGTGAAACACTTTGGGGTTCAAAGTGCTCACAACAGATCTAGATAAGTTCCTTAGGGGGTCTAGTTTCCAAAATGGTGTCACTTGTGGGGGGTTTTCTCTGTTTAGGCGCATCAGGGGCTCTCCAAACGCGACATGGCGTCCAATCTCAACTCCAGCCAATTTTAGTTTAAAAAAGTCAAACGGCATTCCTTCCCTTACGAGCTCTGCCGTGTGCCCAAACAGTGGTTTTCCCCCACATATGGGGTATTGGCGTACTCAGGAGAAATTGCACAACAACTTTATCTGCCCATTTTCTCCTTTTACCCTTGTGAAAATAAAAAAAAGTTTGTAAACGATCATTTTTGTGGCTAAAAAGTTAAATATTCATTTTTTCCTTCCACGTTGCTTCAGCTCCTGTGAAGCACCTGAAGGGTTAATAAACTTCTTGAATGTGGTTTTGAGTATCTTGAGGGGTGCAGTTTTTAGAATGGTGTCACTTTAGGGTATTTTCTGCTATATAGACCCCTCAAAGTGACTTCAAATATGAGGTGGTCCCTAAAAAAAATGGCTTTGTATATTTTGTTGTAAAAATGAGAAATCGCTGGTCAACTTTTAACCTTATAATTTCCTAACAAAAAAAAATTTTGGTTCCAAAATTGTGCTGATGTAAATAGACATGTGGGAAATGTTATTTCTTAACTATTTTGTGTGACATATTTCTCTGTTTTAAGGGAAAAAAAATTCAAAGTTTGAAAATTGCAAAATTTTCAAAATTTTCGCCATATTTGCGTTTTTTTCAAAAATAAACGCAAGGTATATCGAAAAAATTTTACCACTAACCTGAAGTACAATATGTCACGAGAAAATAATCTCAGAATCACGAAGATCCGTTGAAGCGTTCCAGAGTTATAACCTCATAAAGAGACAGTGGTCAGAATTGTAAAAATTGGCCCGGTCATTAACGTGCAAACCACCCTTGGGGGTGAAGGGGTTAACAGTATGCAATGCATTCATTGGAAGCAAACAGCTGTATGATACAATCCCCACCTCTCCTATCTGTCTTGTATGTCGCTGTGACGCTTCCCACGGCTGCGGGGCGTTGGGACATGGCATAGCTTGCCTAACTAGCCAATGCTCCCACGCCGCCAGTCCACGACGACGTGAGGCATGCGTCCCAGATGGTAAGAGAATGTGGACCCACTGGACCACGGAGGGAGACCCGGGCCTGCCCGGACTACGGAAGGGCAGCGACCGAGATCCGTGGCAGCTGAGCATGTGGGCAAGATGGCGACCTGCAGGACTAGACAACACCGCACAACTTCAGGTATGAAGAAACATAAAGTTTACTTAAAGAAACACACAGTACATTACAGAACATAAGACCGGGCTCCCGATTCCGCACATCAGAGTAGGGTACACGTCTCAGGATCACAGACGAATGCAGGAGGAAATCACGGGTAGATGCAGTCCAGGGTTATCTGGCACGGGCATACTTGGGCGGCCTCTCTCTCAGGCCTCAGGCGTAGCACAGGTTCAGCAGGAGAACATCAGACACCGACCTCAGACAGACTTCAAACGATGGCGGGGTCATCATGGGTAGATGCAGTCCAGGATCATCTGGCACGGGCATACTAGTATGGCCTCACTCTCAGGCCTCAGGCGTAGCACAGGCTCAGCAGGAGAACATCAGACACCGGCCCAGGACGAGCGTCAGACGATGGCGGAGTCATCATGGGTTGATGCAGTCCAGGGTCATCTGGCACGGGCATACTAGGACGGCCTCTCTCTCAGGCCTCAGGCGTAGCACAGGCTCAGCAGGAGAACATCAGACACTGACCCAGGACAGACGTCATCACAGGGTAGACCACGGAGGAACCGGCAGGACATTGGGACATCAGGAACACGGACTGGATCTCAGGTAGTCAGGAACACGGACAGGACATCAGGAACACGGATTGGATCTCAGGAAGTCAGGAACACGGACTGGACATCAGGAACACGGATTGGATCTCAGGGAGTCAGGAACACGGACAGGACATCAGGAACACGGATTGGATCTCAGGGAGTCAGGAAAACGGACAGGACATCAGGAACACGGATTGGATCTCAGGGAGTCAAGAACACAGACTGGACATTAGGAACACGGAACACTGGCATCGGACTCCGGACATCTGGCACCGATCGGCAGGCTCCGGACATCTGGCAACGATCGGCAGGATCCGGACATCTGGCAACGATCGTCAGGATCCGGACACCAGGCAGGAAGGATAGGATCCGGACATCTGGAAGTGGTCATCGGACATCGGATATCAGGCCGTGGTCATCAGGGAGGACACGGGCCCCAGACTCCGGACATCTAGTATCGATCTGAAAAGGAACCCCAGCGGTCTGGTGCAAGCCCCGCCAGGCTCTATGGGAGCTGGCCGGGGATTGCACAGAAGCTGAGCACAGAGTAACAGAAACTCAGCACACACACCGGACTCCTCCTTCCACGATGAACTCAGGTTATATAGCAAGGAATCACAGTCACTGGTACAGGGTTCAGGAGACAGAAGGACTTCAGGAACATAACACAGAGGACACAGTTCAGACAGTCAGGTACAGGATCAGATCCAGGATCAGGGATTCAGGTAATAAGACACAGCAGGAACAGGCCTGGATATACAGCCTCCAGGAAGGGCGATCTGGGTAGTCAGCCCCCAGCATAGGCGAAAATACAAGACACAGTTCAGACATTCAGGTACCGGATAGATCCAGGATCAGGGATTCAGGGAACAAGATACAACAGGAACAGGCCTGGATATACAGCCTCCAGGAAGGGCGATCTGGGTACTCAGCCCCAGCATAGGCAGAAACACAAGACAGGACAGGGGGAATCAGCTCTCCACAGCTGATCATACTCAGAGCAGGAGCTGAACACACAAACCCACACGGCTAGGTTCAGGAACTCAATGCAGACTCAATGCAGAATCAATGCAAAGCTCTGGCAACGCCCCACAGGGCTGGGGAACTTTATATATGAACTGCTTCACAGCGATAGGCTGGAGCAGTAATTCTAGTACACAACCATTCCTCATAAAAGCAGGACAGGTGTGGGCCACGCCCCCTATGCAGAGCCAGACAACTCATCACAGAGGGACACCTGACAGTGGCTGCTGCCACACACGTAGTAAGTCATGCACCACTGCAGAGGACTTTGCAACCTACGGATGGCTTCTACAGCAGGTCAGGGACCGCACATGCGGGTGGTCATGCAACGCAGCGGAGACACTCACGCAAGTACGACTACGCAGCAGAGCTGGGAACTGAGCAGCATCCATACAGGTAACAGACAACAGTATCCTAGCTGGTTAGGGGGAAAGGAGCAAAAGGGTTAAAGCAAAGACATGCAGAGTAACGCTGGAAAACAAAGTACAGACAATACCAGCGTTACAGTCGCACTATATATTAATGGTATGCACTCCATACTTCTGCTTGCTGCCACTGCTTTTCCATCTTGCAACATAGTTTAATGTGTCTGGTAATGCTTTGGTATAATTCACTTTTGCACTGTTTAAAATACTTACTGCTTCATATCCTGTGACTTGGGCCTCTCTAGATCTTATCAGGTGGAAGGTGCTAAAGCATATAGATGTTGCCAGGTTGCCTTTGATGATCTAACCACCCCCTGGTGTGCTGGCCCCAGCTGCCAAATTATCCCAAAGCAGCTCCCACAATCCCACTCTCCTAACTCTGTAGTGTGGGCTATATATTTAGGACTAGTCTAAGGGGCGCACGCAGTGAGGGGTGCACGCATCACAGAAAGCAAAGCATCACAGAAGATAAGCATCGTGTAAACGGCAGTTATCCATGGCAGTTAATCAGGGCTTGAATCAGGTACCCCACACTTTGCTTTCTTTTTAATTATGTACTTTACCTCTATCCTCCTGTGTTCCCTTGCCATCCACATTCACCGCCCCATCCCCCCTCCATCACGACTCATACACATCAGCCCCTCCATACTTCCCTCTCCCATGTACAGTTCCCATGCACTCCTCACCTTCCTGAGAAACCTCAGCCCATCTTGCCCAAACACATCACAGAAAAAACCTACTTACAACTCCAACAACTGCCTGCTCTTTATCTTCCTTCTCCTACTAATTTCAGGGGACATTTCCCCCAACCCTGGTCCACCATCCCCCAACCTCAATCCCTATCCTACCTCATATCGAAACCATAATAATCTTATTAATATTACTGGCACTCCCTCATCTCCTTCTTTCAATTGTGCCCTCTGGAATCCATGGTCTGCATGCAACAAACTATCCATCCTGCACAACTACTTTCTGAACAACTCTCTTCATCTGTTGGCCCTCACTGAAATCTGGATTCAGGATTCTGACACGGTCTCCCCTGCTGCTATTTCCTATGGTGGCTTACAGTTCTCCCATTCCCCGAGACCCACAAACAGACATGGTGGTGGAGTTGGCATACTCCTGTCCCCACAATGCACTTTCCAGGTCATCCCCCCCAATTCCATCACTCTCATTCCCTTCTTTTGAGGTCCACACCATCAGGCTCTTTCGTCCCCTCTCCCTCAGAGTAGCGGTCATATATCGGCCCCCAGGCTCACCCACCCAGTTCCTTGACCACTTCTCAGCCTGGCTGCCGCACTTCATGTCCTCAGAACTACCAACCCTTATCCTTGGAGACTTCAACATCCCCATTAACAGTCCTACTTCCACATCTGCATTTCAGCTTCTATCACTAACCACTTCTCTAGGCCTCTCACAGCTTTCAACCTCTGAGACACACAAGGATGGTAACACCCTTGACCTGGTCTTTGTCTGCCTCTGTTCAATCTCCCACCTAAATAACTCACCGCTTCTACTCTCTGACCACAACATTCTCTCCTTCACCCTCACAAATCCTCGACCACCCCAGCGCACTCTTACCTACCACACATTCAGAAATCTACAAGCTATTAACCCTCAGACACTTTCAGACTCCCTACACTCATCGCTATCCCCAATCTCCTTTTTCTTGTCCTGATCTGGCTGTTCATCACTACAATGACACTCTTAGAAGCACCCTTGACCAAGTAGCACCGCTCACCCTCAGAACTTCCAAACACACAGTAAAACAGTCCTGGCTCACATTGCAAACTCAACTTCTTCAGCGATGCTCTAGGAGTGCTGAACGCCTTTGGAGAAAAACCCGCACACCAGAAGACTTCATCCACTTTAAATTCATGTTAAGAACTTATAATGCTGCCCTTTACCTCGCCAAACAGACCTACTTCACCACCCTGATCTACTCACTAGCCAACAACCCCAAGAAACTTTTTGACACTTTTCACTCCCTCCTCAGGCCAAAAGCACAAGCCCCTATCACAGATATTTCTGCTGACGACCTGGCCTCCCACTTTATAGAAAAAATAGATACTATCCATCAGGAAATCTGCTCTCAACCACCAAGTGCTGTGACGCCCATCCCTCCCTGCATTTCCCCTGGCTCAATTTCCACATTTGATCCCATCACAGAAGAAGAAGTCTCCAGACTCCTCTCTTCCTCTCGTCCGACTGTCGGGGTCGTATCGACAATTCCACTCGTCCTCCAGTCACTCCGAATTCAGTCTATGAGCATGGGTCAACCATTCAAAGAATGAGTCAGACAACAGGCTGGTTCAAACTTAGAGCATGCTCAGAAGGCTACAAACAGGCAGCAATCTCAGCAACGTTCTACCTTTATTTCCACGTACACAAGATTAAATACACTACACAACAGGGTGGATCAAGGGGCAAGCGAAGGAGAAGTAAGCCATACATATCTAGTATCCGGTTAGGTCTGATTGGTCCGGGTGCATTTCTCGGAATCAGGCGTTGGCCGGTACTGGTGCTATCTTATAATAAATTCCAATCTGAGTAATACTTGACAAGGCAAAAACTTATCGTTTCAACAGACAAAATGGTAGCAAGACACACAAGCATATAAAAATATAAAATATATATATATATTGTCCCTGACAATCCCCCCTAAACACTAAGTTTTTCCCTTGACTGCCTTTGAGACTGTCCATGCGTGGGGAGAGGGAGTTGGATTTCTTCGCCAGGGTATCTCAGGAACTGTCCCCTTGTGGGACGCCCCAGACAACCGGGCCCTACTCTGATAATCACATGGAGTTCTCCCATCTGTCCCTAAACTAAATCTCTCAGTTGGACTCTATCACAGGGGTTTTGTCAGGCTTATCCAGGGGAGTATATTTTTCCATGTCCTCCTTGCTTGCATCATCATACAACAGGGATGCATTTTCCTGTTGAAAAAAGGTACCAGATACAGGGGCGGCACTAGTTACCGCTTTCCTGTATAGAGGCACTACACAACACAAAAATACTAGTCCTAATACTAGGAGCCCCACCACCACCAAACAGGCCTGTTGGAGGAACCCTTTAAGGCCTCCTAACCATCCGGAAAAGAAGGAAGTATCTACTCCTGCATTGGATTTCAACTCCTCGGCTAGGCCCGTGATCTTTTTGAGAGCCATTATTGTTTTACCATTAACCCCTGAATTCTGAGGGATATAGGTACAGCACTCTTCCCCTATCATCCCACAGACTCCTCCATTTTCGGCAAGAAGCATGTCTATAGCCAATCTGTTCTGGAGAGTAGAGTTGAGCGATACTTTCCGATATCCAAAAGTATCGGAATCGGAATGGTATCGCCGATACCATTAAAATATCGGCGATACCCGATACCGATACCGGAAGTCCCATGTAAGTCTATGGGAACAAAATATCGCAACTAAAAAAACCTCTTTCTTTCCTTGTAAACACTAAATATACACACATAGAATACATATATATATATATATATATATATATATATATATACATGTCATTGTGACATATATATATACATATATGTATAGTTTATACACTTCTACATAGTAAAATATCCTCTGATTCAATTGCCGGGTAAAGTCGGCTTCTGTGAAAAGACAGAAGCACCCGACATGAAATGACACTTGGTGTACATAGGGTTAACCATGTCTTTTCATGTCGTTTGCTATCTGATTTGCACATACAATTACATCAGTCTATGTGTGCAAAATTTTACACCTGTAGGGGTTAATTAAAGGTGTAAATTCGTTGTAAAAAAAACTGACTTTTTTGCTACGAATTTACACCTTTAATTAACCCCTACAGGTGTGAAATTTTGCACACATAGACTGATGTAATTGTATGTGCAAATCAGATAGCAAACGACATGAAAAGACATGGTTAACCCTATGTACACCAAGTGTCATTTCAAATGACACTTGGTGTACATAGGGTTAACCATGTCTTTTCATGTCGGTTGTTATCTGATTTGCACATACAATTACATCAGTCAATGTGTGCAAAATTTCACACCTGTAGGGGTTAATTAAAGGTGTAAATTCGTTGTAAAAAAAACGGACTTTTTGCTACGAATTTACACCTTTAATTAACCCCTACAGGTGTGAAATTTTGCACACTTACACTCATGTAATTGTTTGTGCAAATCAGATATCAAACTAGATGAAAAGACATGGTTAACCCTATGTACACCAAGTGTCATTTCATGTCGGGTTCTGCATTTTCACAAAAGCCGCAATTGAATTAGCGGCTATTATACTATGTAGAAGTGTATGAACTATAAATATAAATATATATATATGTGTCACAAATTCAATGACATGTATATATATATATATGAGGTGTAAAATTGCTGAAAAAAAATGCGTGGGCTCCCGCCCTATTTTCGCAACCAGACAGACAAAGCCAGTGAGTGGGGGCAGATAATAATAGCCCAGAGAGGGACCATTTTTTTTGCCCCCCCCGGCTACTTAACATCTGCCCCCAGACACCCCAGAAAGGGCAAATCTATAATTAGATTTGCCCTTTCTTGCACTTTGCCCGTCTATTCCCATTGCCCTGTAGCGGTGGCGAATGGGTTAATAAGGGGTTAAAATGACCTTGCAATTGAAAGGTCACTTTAAGCCAGGTTAATAATTGAGAGCTGTCAATTAGACAACTATCAATTATTAATCCTATTGTATGAAAGAAAAATCAAACACACACACTTTAATAAAAAAGAAGTTTAATGAAATAATCACACAGTTTTTGACCATCTTTTATTTACCTGCTAAAACCATTTCCTGTAATAAAAATAAAATAATAAAGCAAAATTATTCTTACCAATCCGATGCACAGTCAAGTCCCACGGTGTAATCATTCAGAAAGGGTTAATGTTTACTGCAGGGACCGCAGCTAATGCTGCAGCCTCACAGTAAACCCCCAAATGAATGAGCTCCTCTCCTGGCTGACAGGAGAGGAAGTGGAAAGCTTAATTGATTGCTTTCCACTTTCACTTCAGGTCAGCCAGGGACACCATCAGTGACGTCAGAGGGAACTGATTAACAAAAATAGGGGTTCCCTTCCAAAAAAAAATGGCGTGGGGTCCCCCCTATTTTTGTTAACCAGCCAGATGAAGCAACCGCTGAGGCTGATTCAGGCGTAGCCAAGATCAGACTGTGATAACGGCACGCAGTCTGCATATGTGTTAACAAAAATAGGGTCCTCGAAAAATTGAGGTCCCCTATTTTTGTTAACAGCCAAGAACAACGTGAGGCTGATTTTCAGGCTGGTAGGCAAGATCCAGACTTGCCAGCTGATAATACCAGGCCACAGCAGTCTGCATATCTTGGCTGATTAACAAAAATAGGGGATCCCCTCGAAAAAAATTGGCGTGGGGTCCCCCCTATTTTTGTTAACCAGCCAGATGAAGCAGACCGCTGAGGCCTGGTTTTTCAGGCTGGTAAGGATCCAATATCCATGGACCTTGCAAGCCTGATAATACCAGGCCACAGCAGTCTGCTTAGCTTGGCTGGTTAACAAAAATAGGGGATCCCCTCGAAAAAAAAACGGCGTAGGGGTCCCCCTATTTTTGTTAACCAGCCAAGTAAAATGCAGACTGCTGCGGCCTGGTATTATCAGGCTTGCAAGGTCCATGGATTTTGGCCCTCAACAGCCTGATAATACCAGGCCACAGCAGCCCCACATTTGGCGCATCAAAAGATGTGCCAATTGTGGCACTTTACCCGGCTCTTCCCACTGCCCTGTAGCGGTGGCAAGTGGGGTAATAAGGGGTTAATGTCACCGTTGATTGCACGGTGACAATAAGCCCGGTTAATAATGGATAGGCGTCAATAAGACACCGATCCATTATTAATCCCAAAGTTTTTAAATGTGTAAAAAAAAGACACAGCAAGAAAAAAGTCTTTTAATGAAATAAAAGAGACAACACAGTTTTCATTTTTTTTATTACTCTCTCATTCCTGCGACGCCATCGATCTCCTGTAAAAAAAGAAAAAAAACAAACCAACAGTATACCACCTGTCCGACGCAGTCCATAACGACAGTCCCACGACAATCCAGCTCTGCTACATCGCAATGACAGGCAGAGCCTGTCATTGCAACGCAGCACAGCTGATTACCTGCTTCCCCGGCGGTGACGTCATCGGACTGACTGCTTTACGGCCGGGATTACCCAGCAGTCACTGCAGTTATCGCGAGAAACTGCATGTGACCGCCGGGGAGAAGAGGATGGCGGCCATGAAGCAGTCCAGGACGTGACCGCCGGAGATCTTCTGCCAGGTAAGTGCCGCTGACTCCTGACAGACCCGACAGACGGACACTGACAGTGACAGTGACATCCCGATTCCGGTATCCGATATGACGAAAATATCGGAACTCGGAATCGGAATTCCGATACAGCCAATATCGGCCGATACCCGATATTTGCAGTATCGGAATGCTCAACCCTACTGGAGAGTCATTCTTGTGTTGGGCCCTAGTTCCTCAACTATACCCTGGAAGGCATCTCTGCTATAATTAACAAATCTCTGCTCACTGTAATATATATAATTTATCCAGTCCACATTCTGGTTAATCTGTATAGTTGGGATAAGAGCGAGAAAGCCTGCTGTGATTTGATTTTGAGCCTTATATTTGTCAGGGACCCCCCTAGGAACACCTATGGAATCTATATATATATATAAGGGTCTTCAGCATAGCTGGAATGTAACTGGTCTAAGCTTCTTCTTTTTCTAGTCGGTTCGGGGGCCGTCTCTTGATCCCAGGGCAAAATTTTGAATTGCATTGCCAATTTTACCAGGGTACACTGACCAGTCCAAGTAATCGGAAGTCTGGACCTAAGTCGCCCATCCCCGCAGAACCAGTAACCATCATATATATATCTGGTATGATTGGTCAATAAGTCAGCCTCTATTGTCTGGTTACTTTCACAAAAACCATCATCGAAGACACCTAGAGAGGGGCCCGTAGAGTTGTCAGGAGAGTAGCAGGTGTAATTATCTGTAGTGACAATCACATCGCCGGAGTGTCCGAACTCTAGACCTCCTACTGATCAGGGGAACATAGTCAGGACAAGAACTACCGTTGGATCCTTTCAATAACCCAAACAAACAGAGAGTGGTGTTGTAATCAGCGGGGAAAGCGTGGGTATATAGATGGGTAGTGGCAGCAGCGCAGGCTACACATCCTACCGATATGTTTTGGGCTCTAACATTATATCTGACCCATTCGAGCCAGAGATTCTTACAGGGGTTTACCTGGGTCTCTATGGAGAAGACTTCCTGCCACCCGAGTCCTGGGATAGGGACGACCTCATCAAGGACTTGTTGCAAAGATTTCCCCCCTGGGGTAGGTTGGTGACCATTGGGGTTGATGTGGGCTTCGTTTTCATATCTTTGAATGTTATTATTCCTGTCCTAGAGTTGAGGGAACCCACATGGCAGCTCAAGACATACTTCCCCAAATCTCCTGTCTGGGGATTTTCTAAATTTAGATATAAAGGAAAGCAATTTTTAGTCCAGGAGCATCCGGGACTATCTATTTGTCCTGTATTTAAGGTCATTCGGGTTAGCAGGGACCTTCCCTCTTTGTCCTTTCTATCCTTGGCTTCCTTTGGCTTATATCCCCACTCAGTCTCTCCCGTATTCCAGCCCACATCTGACCAGTAATAGCAATTCTCATTCCCTGGACGAGTCACGCATAGATAAAATGTCCCTTGGGCATAGGCCTTATGCCAGTACGAGGTCTTCATACCCCCTCCCCATCCCTCTGTCATACAGTCCACTACATCACAATAATCAAACCGGTAGGTCTGAATCTTTGCGTCAGTGTCTACCCAGAATGTGGTGGTTGCCCAGCTTGGAACAGACAGTAGACACGTGGAAAGGATATACAGAAGCAGTCTCATTCTGTTTGGCTTTGTTTGCAGTGGGAGGCGTGAATCCAGGTGTTCTTTCCCTCAAGTTTCAGGGCCGTCGGGGTGGTCAGAACCACGGTATGCGGTCCTTCGAAACGAGGCTGGAGGCAATCTCTCCGAACAAACTTCTTCACATACACCAGATCGCCAGGTGTGAAGTCGTGTACTGTATCACCTGTGGATTCTGGGAGAGAAGCAGACACTGTAGAGTGGAGGTTAGTCAATTCTTTAGACAAAGCAATTACAAATTTTACCACTTTGTCATTAGTCTCTGACAATTCTTGGGACCTAACCTCTCCTATCTTGGGCGGGGCTCCGAACAGAACTTCATATGGGGTCAGACCATGTTTAGCTTGTGGAGTGTGTCGGATATGGTACAACACGACAGGGAGTAAGTCAGGCCATGGGAGAGGGTGGTCTTGGGTCATTTTTAAGAGCTTGGTCTTAAGTGTGGAGTTCATTCTTTCCACCTTGCCTGAGCTGGCAGGATGATATGGGGTATGGAGACCTAAGTCTGTCCCCAGCATGTGCCAGAGTTCCCTGTAAACACCAGCGGTGAAGACTGGTCCTTGATCTGATTCTATCACCTGAGGAATTCCGAATCTGCAGGCAATTTCAGTGATCAGCTTCTTGGCTGTGGTCTTAGCTGTCATATTAGTGACCGGATAGGCTTCGGGCCAGGCGGAGAACATGTCTACTGCCACCAGAACATATTCCTATTTTCCCGCTTTGGGCATTTGAATATGGTCCACTTGCATCCTCTGCCAGGGGTAATCTGGTTTGGCCAGATGTTGGAAAGGGACTCGTTCAGTGGCCGTCGGGTTACAGGTGGCGCAGACAGAGCAAGATCTTGAGCATGCAGCCACCGTGGAGGAGATTCCTGGCGCGAAGTATAGTTTCTTGATACAGGCTAGGGCCTGGTTCTTTCCTCTATGAGTGGGTCCATGTGCCCACGCGGCCACTGCTGGGTACATGCGTCTGGGCAAACAGGGTTTTCCATCTACTTTGTAAAGGGCAGAGATGGGATCTCCATGATCTTTAGACCCCGCTCCTGCTGCTTTCCATTGTTTTATTTCTTCAGCAGGAGCCGTCCTTTGCTCCTCCCGTAATTTCTCTTCAAGTGGTCTGGCCGGTTTGAGATCAGTGGGTGGTTCTGGGTGCTCTGCTTCTACATCTTTAGCTTTTCTTCTCCTTCTGCACATTGGGAGTAACTCTGGAGATCCTGTGAGATGGGTAGCGGTGGCCAGTTCCTTGGCCTTCGCTCGGGTGAGGGCCATTGCCACGGCCTGTGGGAGTCCGCTGGACTCTTCCATCTGTTCTTCTTTCTCCTGCCACTTTGGTGACACATTCTCCATAGCAGCGGCCTTAGCCGCTTGGTCTGCGAGGTGGTTGCCTCTAGCCTCTCTTGAATCTAGTTTCCCATGGGCTTTGATTTTGATAACAGCAATCTGAGTAGGCATTTCCAGGGCCTTCATCAAGGTCTTGATCCACACGGCATGTTTTACTGGTGTTCCAGCAGCTGTAATGAATCCCCTGGATTTCCACTGGAGTCCAAAATCGTGGCAAATCCCATGTCCACACCTTGAATCAGTGTATACGTTAGCTGTGGTACCTGTCGCCAGATGACAGGCTTCTATCAAGGCCACCAGCTCAGCTTCCTGTGCTGACATACGGGGCGGCAGAGCTGCGGCCGCGAGGACTTCTGTTTCTGTGGTGACAGCATATCCTGTGCGGAACTTGCCCTGGGGGTCTGCGAAACGGGAACCATCAGTCCACAAATGTAGAGCAGGGTCTGGAAGAGGATGGGACGTCATATTTTTTGGTGCAGAGGTTTCTAATTGCAAAACCTCTAGACAATCATGAGGCTCCATTTGAGGATGTTCATTTTCCCCCCAGAAGGTGGAAGCAAAGTGGCAGGGTTAATGGTGGTGCACCTGGTGAACGTTATGTTGGAAGGCAGTAAGAGAGAGCATTGCAGTCGAAGGTGTCTCTGGTTCATAAGGTGTCTTGGAGAGGTCTGTTGTAGGACAGCAGAGAGATCATGGCCAGCTTGTATGACCAAGTCATGTCCAAGGACAATGTCAGCAGACTTGTCCAAAAGAGTATGAGCAGCATGGACTGCCTTGAGGCAAGTTGGAGCAGTACGAGCTACCGGGTCCAGGCGGGCTGAATAGTAGCCTAGAGGTCGGTACTTATCAGCGTGGCGTTGTGCCAGGACTCCTGAGTCGTGACAGTCTGCTTCTGATACAAAGAGATGAAACGGTTGAGGCAGGGGCAGAGATAACAGCCTCTTTGAGACGATGAAAACATGTTACTCGCTGTTCGTGGACATATGGATCCGGGGCATGAAGCCAGGCTGAGCCTCCATCCTTAAGACAATCATACAATGGCTGCATTAGTCTTGAGGCATCAGGGATCCATTGTCTGCAATAGGTGATGAGTCCAAGGAACGTCTGCATAGCAGAATAATAAGCAGGGAAAGTGATCTCCATGATCGCCAGCTTTCTCTCTTCAGTGAGATGTCGGGCTCCTTGTGAGATGCAATGGCCTAAGAAAATAACCTTCGGTTGACACCACTGCACCTTCTTCTTGGAGACCTTGCAATTGGCAGAATGGAGGAACATCAAGAGTGACGCAGAAGCTTCCAGCAGGTTATCCTCAGTTCCACAGAGCAGAAGATCATCAACATATTGTAGAAGGGTGACTTGCGGGTTTTCTTGAATCCAGGGTTCTAGGACTAACTTCATGGCGTGTGTGAATTGATTAGGTGAGTTCTGAGCTCCTTGTGGGGTCCGGGTCCACGTGAGCTGGGAGCCTTGAAAAGTGAATGCGAAGAGGAACCTAAAATCTTCGTGCAGAGGCACACTGAAGAAGGCATTAGCCAGGTCTATCACAGTGAACAAGGTGGCTGTAACAGGCACTCGAGACAACAGAGTATTTGGGTTAGGCACCACCGGGGTCTCCAAAATGGTGGCAGCATTGACTGCCCTGAGATCCTGAACCAACCGATACTTTGGAGGTTCTCCCGGGGCAGTTTTCTTCTTGATGGGGAAAAGGGGCGTATTGCACTGTGACACACATCTAATTAGGACTCCAGACTTCAGGAGGGAGGCAATTTGAGTACTTAGGCTCTGTTCTTGTGCAGCCTTGAGGGGGTACTGGGGTAAACGAGGGTACCGATAACCAGGCTTAAGGTGTACCTCAACTGGGGGAACCCGCAGAAGACCGACATCTTCAGGGCCACTAGACGACAGGGAGTCTGGGTATTGAGAGGTATCGAGAAGTGTGTGAGGTTGTATAGTCATCATCATCAGAGGGAAAGCTTTCAGAACACAGCGGTCCTCTGTTCCTTGTTCTGAGTGTGGGTCTTGTAGAAGAAGTTCCATACCATGGTCTCCAAAGGTGATCGTTGCTTTCATCCTCTCGAGTAGGTCAGCTCCAAGTAGATTAACGGGCAAGTTTCAGAGACCAGAAACCTTGTCAGTACTCCAGTGAAGGGTCCTGCAGCCACCGGGACGGTCAGTGGAGAGGCGACATGCTGGCCTTCTACTCCAACACAGGTGAGAGTTTCTGAAGATAAAGATACTGAGGGAGGAAGTTGTGTAGAAGAGATAACAGAAGTGGCCGCCCCAGTGTCCACCAGGAACTTCAAAGGTTGTTGGTCCACCTGTATGGTAACTGTCTCACAAGCTGCAGAAGGGTGCGTAGCTGGGAAGGTGGACACTGGTTGGCCTGCCCGTCATTGGCGTGGGGGCGGTCTTCCATAGTTATTGTGACGCATTTGAATGTGAATGTTGTCATTACGGGGTTGAGCCCATGGACCCTCATCACGGGGGAAATTTGTTCCATCGGAATGATGGAGGCTGGGGCATTCTCTGCAAATATGGTTAGGACTGCCACACTCCCAACACAACATACGGCCTTCTGGGTCACGGTTCCTTCTGTCTCGGGGAGGTGGTCTTCCATTTTGTCCGTGATCTTGTCTCCTTTGTTGAGGAGGGGAGTCACCTCCGGTACCTCTGACCATCACCCACTTGATCCCTTGTTGGTTCCCAGAAGGTTGGTAGCTTTCTTGAGCTAGATATACCATGGTGGAGACAGGTGCTGCCTTCTTCTTGGGCTTGGCATCTTTGTCTTGCTTCTGTGCTGCCTTCTGGAACGCCTTAACAATGGTAACTGCATCAGTGAATGAAGAAGACCGAATCTCAGGGCGCTTGCCCAGGACCTCTTCTTTCAACTTGTCCTGGAGATCGTCAATAAAAGATTGGACCAGCAGGGTGGCCTGCGTTTTCACATGGGGGCTGTATCCCAAATCTTCAAAATGCATATTCAGCCTCGCGGCGTATCTCTCCACAGGTTCCTCAGGTTCCTGCTGGACATCTTGAACAGATCCGGTTTGGTCAGACAGACGGTCTTGTGCCCAGGCTTTCAGTTGTTTTATGTATTCAAGGCCGGATTCATAAGAATTGGGCGGACCCGCTTTGGCCGGATCCAACGCTTTCTCAATGGTGGGCAGAAAATATTCTGTAGTTTTCACAGATGTAATTCCTGATAGGTCTGCCCAGGTTGCGCCATATATGGTCCGTGTACGCTCTAAGCGTCAAACATATTGCATAGGGAATTTGTCCGGATCTGGGAGCTTGGAAACTAGAACATCTACCTGTGTAGGGGTGAAGGGCTGATACTTAATTACACCCAAAGGTCCGGGAACATGCTGGGGTGAGGGGTATCCACGATGATCGGCACTTCAGGTGGCAGGGTGGCGTTCGGTACAGGTCCCTGAGAGATGTTCGGCATAACAGCAGTCAGCTGTTGGATACCCAAAGGCATGGCTTTCTGGACTGCGGGGCTCCGGACGCAGACAATGCGTACGGATTCTAATTCATGGTCGATGGTCCGTAGACCGTCCTTCAGTGAAGACACATGTTCTTGCACAAAGGGGCCGAGGGGGTATCCAAAAATGCCAGAGGATATAAGTGGTATTGACACGGTGCGCCTGGGCATGTCTTGGGTTCTTAATTTTCCCGCATGGAAAAGTATTGAACGGATTGTGGATCTAAGAGTGAACCGTGAGTCTTCTGGATGCATGGGATCATAGAGGGGGCCCACAGCGTGGATGACTACATCTGAAGGTAGGTTACCAGCCCAGGTAACCATGGTCTGTCCGGGTGGAAGCGGGCCGTGTTCGGCCAGATGGATCACGCATTCCGTAGTGAGGTCAGGACCTGCGGCCTCCGCTATTTTAAGAGCCAGGCCACCTGTATTGGTAAGGTTGGAATTAGAAGGGTTGATGATGGCACCAACCTGGTGGGACAGGATATCACCATAGCCTATGGACAGGGTGACGGGGTGGCCGGCTGGGTCCTCATAGATCTGTGAGTGGCAGGGGTGCCAGTCCTCGGGCATGACAGGGCCTGGGGACCTTCCGGGGAGGGGCCAGGGCCTGCTACGTAGATGAGGGGTTGTTTGAGGGGCAGGTGAGAGTGTGGGGGGGCTTGGGCCCACCCCTCGTCTGGTTCTGAGCCCTCGTAGTCACCTATTTGCTCACGGCGGGCCCTTATAGCAGCTTGGAAAGCCGGGGACTGGAGAAAATCCCCAGGAGTGGGGACGGGAGGGACCCCCACAGGGAACAGGGGGAGTGCTCCGGCTTCTGGGTCTGGAGCAGAGGGTAGGGGGGTCGGTCCCGAGACCGAGGGCACGTGTGCCGGGACTAGAACCTTTTCCGGCTGGGTGGGTGGTTGGTAGTAGGTGCCGGAAGGATTCAGTAGGGGGTATAGGCCGGACCGAGGATTTCCGGGTGTCTCAAGATGGCCGCCAGCGGAAGTTCCATTTCCTGGAGTGGGCTTGACGTTGCGCCAGGGACGGCCCGCCCCACAGACACGACAGACCTCCGCCCAGGGCGGGTTCTGTTCTCCACACACACGACACATCCACCCTTCCGGTGATTTGGTGTCGGCGCCATTATAGGGCGGTGGCTGGGGACTTGGCACAGTGACAGGCATCAAGGGTGTAGTGGCCATTTTAGTTACATCAACAAGATCACATTGTGAACATTTAATATATCCGAACAAGGGTTCGGCACCTTCTAAACCTCCTGCACCATCTACCTCTTTCCAGCCCTCGACTTTCAAATCAGTCGCTACCCTAAGATGCGCCTGGGCTTGGTGCAGGAGTCCTTCATCACTTAACTTTCCTTTCTTCTGTCCTACATAATCTTTCCACACTGAAGGCTGGAGTCTGCCCGTACTGGGTAGACCCATCATCTTATATAAACTCCTCACATTTTTAACAGCCTTCTTGCCTTCCCGTGACCCAACTATCTCACCTACTCCCACAGCTCCACCCTCTAATTTATGAGGTTTTTCGGACTTGAATAGACGCAACATGACTTCAGAATGTAATGATCTGTCGCGACTCAGACCACCGGTGCTGCCAGCAGGTCACCACCCGTCAGTGTAGATCACTCCTCAATACACTGGTAAGACAGAGAGCTTCCTCAATCTATCCCTTCCCTAACCGCAGGTGATGACTTTACAGCCCGACTCACCGCAACACTCTAATTATCACAGCTGGCCGTCCCTTGTGGGACTCCCCTGTATTAGACAAAGAGCACTCCTCAATTTGTCATTTACTTGGCTCACATGTGCGTCTTCCACCCCACTAGAGGAAACATCTATACAGAATTTTCGCTAACAGTCACGGGAGACAACTATCTAGAAATGAGTACAGCGACCGGAGGAGGAGGAAGTGGTGTTCACACGAGTGCGTGCAGGTCCGCGACGTCACTCGGTCTCACGATTGCTGGTTCGGGACGTGGCGCGGGGTCGCCCCCAGTCTCACCACTCGACCAGTCACTCACCCAGACCCAGACAGAAAACACGACAGGACCTACAGTGACTGACACACAGGCAAGTGGGACATATAAATATATGCTCTCAACTTACCGTGCTCGACGGAGGGTGATCAGTCCTCGAATTCAGTCACCGTGGGTACCACCGGGAAATCTATGAGACGGGTCTGGCAAGTAGCGATCCGCTGGCCACGCCCCACGTTGGGCGCCAATTGTCGGGGTCGTATCGACAATTCCACTCGTCCTCCAGTCACTCCGAATTCAGTCTATGAGCATGGGTCAACCATTCAAAGAATGAGTCAGACAACAGGCTGGTTCAAACTTAGAGCATGCTCAGAAGGCTACTAACAGGCAGCAATCTCAGCAACGTTCTACCTTTATTTCCGCGTACACAAGATTAAATACACTACACAACAGGGTGGAGCAAGGGGCAAGCGAAGGAGAAGTAAGCCATATATATCTAGTATCCGGTTACGTCTGATTGGTCCGGGTGCATTACTCGGAATCAGGCATTGGCCGGTACTGGCGCCATCTTATAATAAATTCCGATCTGAGTAATACTTGACAAGGAAAAAACTTATTGTTTCAACAGACAAAATGGTAGCAAGACACACAAGCATATAAAAATATAAAAATATATATATATTGTCCCTGACACGACTACATGCACTACCGACCCCATTCCTTCACACCTCCTCCAGTCTCTCTCTCCAGTTGTCACAACTCACCTAACTACAATCTTTAATCTCTCACTCTCCTCTGGCATTTTCCCATCCTCCTTCAAACACTCCATCATTACTCCACTACTAAAGAAACCAGCTCTCGACCCTTCCTGCACAAACAACCACAGACCGGTCTCCAATCTCCCCTTCATCTCTAAACTTTTGGAGCGCCTAGTCTACTCCCGCCTTACCCGTTACCTCTCCACTCACTCCCTCCTAGACCCTTCACAGTCCGGCTTCTGACCCCTACATTCGACTGAAACTGGACTCATCAAAGTGACCAATGACCTTCTGACAGCAAAACGTAACGGTGACCACTCTCTGCTCATTCTTCTCGACCTTTCTGCAGCTTTCGACACGGTTGACCACCGTCTCCTACTGTCTAGGCTCCAGTCACTAGGTATTAAGGACACTGTTCTCTCCTGGTTCTCCTCCTATCTTTCTGACCGCTCCTTCAGTGTTTCGTTCTCTGGCTCCACATCATCTCTTCTTCCTCTCACTGTCGGTGTACGCCAGGGCTCAGTCCTTTGCCCCCTTCTCTTCTCTCTCTACACGGCCCCAATTGGACAGACCATCAGCAGATTTGGCTTTCAGTACCATCTTTATGCCGATGACACACAACTATACAGGTCATCCCACCACCTTACCCCCGCTGTACTACAGAACACCACCGACTGTCCGCAGTCTCCAACATCATGTCCGCTCTCTATCTGAAACTTAACCTCTCCAAAACTGAACTTCTTCTGCTTCTGCCGTCTACTAACCTCCCTAAATCTGACATTTCCATCTCCGTGGGCGGCACCATAATAACACCCCGGCAGCAGGCTCGCTGTCTGGGTGTTATGTTTGACACCAATCTCTCCTTCACCTCCCATATACAATCTCTTGCCCGCTATTGCCGCCTACACCTAAAGAACATCTCTAGAATCCGCCCTTTTCTCACCATGGAAACAACAAAAACCCTCACTATAGCACTGATCCACTCCCGCCTGAACTACTGCAACGCTCTATTACTTGGCCTCCCCATTACTCGACTATCCCCTCTCCAGTCCATCCTTAATGCAGCAGCCAGGGTCATCCATCTGGCTAATCAGTACTCGGACGCGTCCGCTCTTCGCCAGTCCTTATACTGGCTGCCCATTCATTATAGGATCCAATTCAAAGTACTGGTTCTCACCCACAAAGCTCTCCACAGTGCAGCACCCCCCTACATCTCCTCCCTCATTTCTATCTATCGGCCTAACCGACTGCTGCGCTCTGCAAATGACTTAGACTAACCTCTGCACTAATCCGTACCTCCCACTCCAAGACTTCTCCCGCGCTGCGCCAATCCTCTGGAATGCTTTACCCCAAGAAATTAGGACTATCCACAATTTGCATGGTTTCAGGCGCTCCCTCAAAACACATCTGTTCAGAGCGGCCTATCACATTCACTAATCAAAGTCATTCTATGTGTAAGTGTGTGTGTGTTAGCCCATTCACTATCTCCATCCATCCCTTACTCCCTCAAGATGGCTGGACCATCATTGTAAATGCACCATTGTATATACACACCTGTACTTTGTATCTCCCCCATCTCATTGTAGATTGTAAGCTCTCACGAGCAGGATCGTCTTATTTTGCTTTAATTATTGTATTGTTAACGTTGTTACTTATGACTTGTGTTTTGAAACTGTTAAACTGTAAAGCGCTGCGGAATATGATGGCGCTATATAAATAAAGATTACTATTATTATTATTATCATTATGTAATGTGCTTCTGTCAGTTCTGTTGAATCTACTGACCATGTGTTGTCCTCCTGGCCATTGTGGCTGAAAGGCAGCATAATTAACAATGAGTAGGTCAATCTGCAGAGGATAAAGTTTGAGTCAAACTTCTTAAAATTTGTGGCTTCATGCGAATATGAATAGTTTGAGATACAATTTGCAGTTTGATAAAAAATGAAAAGCAACTTTCCCAGCTTCCCTTACCTCACTGCTGAAGCATCAGAGACCAGACTATTATCATTTTTGCATTAACGCGAGGGCCTCTCCATAGTGTTCTGCAGCTATGACATCTAGGGGTTTATCATACCTTATACAGTGGTGGTCAATACCTTGGCCATCACAGATCAGTGGTTCCCAGGAGAGCAGTCATTTTCCGTCTCCAAAGTCACTGGGTAAATATCTCTCTCCTGTAGAATCTAAGCTCTTTTGGTCAGTGGGGCTCTCTCGCTCAGTCATTCTCTACACCTCCTCTGCCAACTGTATTTTCCAAATAATTATAGGCTTCCCAGTATTGATATTCAAAGAAAATCAAAGTTTTTGGGAAAATTTGGTGAAACCAGTGAATTTGAAATTCAAACGATCTGCTCGTCTCTAATAATTAATGAATGGAAGCTAGACAAGTCATTCATTAGATGCAACACATATCACCAAATCACATTGTAATGAACATTTTTTTCTTTTCGTTATTTACACCAGTCTAATGACAGAGATAACCTTTAACTTTAAATATTTTAAAGTTTTCTAAGAATATCACAAAATATTTTGAGATGTTTTACATTTCTATTTGTTTGATGTACATTTTTATGTATTTATGCATTAGAAAATATGTTGTTTGTTTGGTAAAGTTCCAAACCCCATCACATGCGTGATTGTATCTAATGCTCTTTAAACCTTTTAATATGTTTGCTTAAAAATAGATAAACAACGCTGTAATTCACAATGAGAGTAAAATTCACTAGAAGAAGAGCACAGATGGAGAGAAAATGAATTATAGGAGATTAGGGAGTAAGCAGAGTTTGCAGGATCAGCCAGAATGTGCAAGATAACAGACTGTAACATAACTAAATGAATACAGCTGAATAGAGCCCTCATGCCACCACTTCTAGCACATATCTTCCAATGTGCAATGCAGGCAGTTTAATATAGGAAGATGTAAAAATTCCTTGGCTTATGGGAGTATAGGTGATTAGAAGTCTATGGATATTGCCAGCTGTGCTGTAAATCCGGGGCTCTCAATGTTTTATAATTGAGATTTTATGACCGATGTACGAATATAGCTCAAGTGATAGAATTTGGCATCAACAGTATTGATATAAGTCTAGATGTCCTAATTGCCACACGCTACTTTATGAATGGTGCAAATGTAAGTCACAACATAGGGATCATCAAAGAGCACATCCTGTTGTTTCCCTGTGCTTTCCCTTACTTCTTCTGGAATGTCCCAGGGTCGTACTGTTCCATCCGGTACCGCAGTGTTCCTTCTGGCAAGCCCAACTAACTTCAGGATTTCCCCTGTCCGTTTGCCCCAGACAAGAGGGCATCATCCCACGTAGTTGGCTGCCACATCTTGGAGCTGCCCTGCATTCTGTTCTGATGTGACCTTAAATCCACAGACCCTGAACGACTGGGCCCCTCACTTTACGTTTAGTGGCCAACTGCTATGTCCGGGCTCTCAGGCCCTACAGACTAAGATGCAGGAAATTCTCTGCCTTACCCACAGATGGCCCCTCCTAGGTTTTAACTAGTTCCTATCTGTCACGCTGTCTAATGATATGTATACAATGTCAGTAAACTATTAATACAGGAACAACACTCTATACAACAACTAGTATAGCAACATCAGCATGTAAGTATAGAATAGATTTACCTGACACGATATCTGCTGAACTCAGGGTTAATCTTGAGGACTTGATGAGCTGAAACAGGAAAGAGGTGGACCGGGATCTAACCTGACCCTAAACTGGGGTCCTAACTAATCCCTCACCTTGGAGGTACTGATAATGGTTCAGAGGTCCAAGTCTCCAACCTAACCCTGTCTCCTATCAGACCCTGAACCCTGTAATCAGTCCTAAGAAGGATCCTAACTACCACCAAAGGGATATGGGCTGATCTCAGCTAAATACACAGATTAGACATATAAGACAGACAGGATAACACTCGCTTGCATACACACACAAACACCAAAGGAACATAAATGGTCTGGGAAATAAACTCTAACCAAGTTGAGCTTAGAACAACTAAGGAGCTCACAACTAAAGTCTATACAGATTCATTCCTATCTGTGGTCTGCATGAAGGTTTCACTGGCAACTCCCCAAGCAGACAACCAGGAATTTAAAGGAAACCAATCAACAAATAATCAATTGCAGCCGGGAGAAACTGCACCCAGTCCCAGCACTGAGCACAGACAGAATTAACTCCCTAGCTGCCAAACACAAAGAAACAGCAGCTCAGCTGTGAGAAGTCAAAATGTGCAACCGCGACGATCTTCGTGGCAATGCACACATGACAGTACCCCCCCTTCTACGAGGGGCCTCCGGACCCTCAGGGCCAGGCCTGCCCGGGTGAGTTCTGTGGAAGGTCCAAACCAAACGATCTGCGTTAACATCAGACGCAGGGACCCACGTCCTCTCCTCTGGACCATACCCCTTCCAATGCACCAAGTACTGAAGGGACCGGCGATTCAGACGTGAGTCAATGATCTTTGATACTTGAAATTCCAAGTTACCATTGACCAACACAGGAGGAGGAGGTAGAGGTGACGGTATGACTGGTGCCACATACCTTTTAAGTAATGACTTGTGGAACACATTATGAATTTTAAACGTAGGAGGGAGGTCCAGACGAAATGCCACAGGATTAATTATGGAACTGATCCTGTACGGCCCGATGAATCTGGGACCCAGTTTCCAGGAGGGCACTTTAAGTTTTATATTCCTGGTAGACAACCATACCAGATCGTTCACATTCAGATCTGGACCAGAAACTCTCCTCCTATCAGCCATACGTTTGTAACGGTTCCCCATCGCACTCAGATTATTCAATACACCTCTCCACACAGAAGCAAGTGACGACGAGAAACGCTCCTCCTCAGGAACCCCAGAAGGGCCCCCCCCATTGAAAGTACAAAACTGGGGATGGAAACCATATGCCCCAAAAAACGGGGACTTACCAGTGGACTCGCTCCGCCTGTTGTTAAGAGCGAACTCTGCCAGAGGCAAGAAAGAAGACCAGTCCTCTTGGTTCTCTGAGACAAAACACCGGAGATATGTCTCTAAGCTCTGATTCAGACGCTCTGTCTGACCATTGGTCTGCGGATGAAAAGCCGAGGAAAATGACAATTGCATCCCCCGACGTAAACAAAATGCCCTCCAAAATTTGGACACAAACTGAGACCCCCTATCTGACACCACATCAGAAGGCAACCCATGAAGTCTAACGATCTCCCTAATGAACACCTGCGCCAGAGTTTTAGCATTAGGGAGTGCAGGAAGAGCAACGAAATGTGCCATCTTACTGAACCTGTCAACAACCACCAGTATGACAGTATTCCCTGACGACGGAGGAAGGTCCGTAATGAAGTCCATAGATAAATGAGTCCATGGACGCTCCGGAAGTTTCAAGGGTAAAAGGGTCCCAGACGGACGGGTATAGAGGGTTTTAGAGCGAGCACACACCCCCATGACGCGACAAAAGTTATAACATCTTTATTAGCATTAGGCCACCAAAACCGGCGAGAAGGGAGATCTAAAGTAGCCTTACTCCCTGGATGTCCTGCTAGAGCAGAATTATGATGTGCCTCAATAACCTTTTGTCTCAACAGATTTGGGACAAACAGTCTCCCTGGAGGTCCTGCAGGGCGTCCCCCTGAGCCTCTAACACCTCCTCCTCAAGCTCAGAAAATACAGCCGACACTACCACCCCCTCCTGAAGGATAGGACTCGGGTCATCCGTTTTCCCGGCCCCTGGGAAACTGCGAGACAAGGCATCAGCCTTTACATTCTTAGACCCCGGGCGATAAGTGACGACAAAATTAAACCTGGTAAAAAACAACGACCATCGAGCTTGTCTGGAATTCAGACGCTTAGCGGATTCCAAATACAACAGGTTCTTGTGATCAGTAATAACGGTAACCGGGTGGACTGCCCCCTCCAAAAAGTGACGCCATTCTTCAAAAGCTAACTTAATGGCCAAAAGTTCCCTATTGCCGATATCATAATTCCTTTCGGCGGACGACAATTTCTTAGAAAAGAAAGCGCACGGATGCCATTTACCAGGGGACGGACCCTGGGACAATATAGCACCCACCCCTACGTCAGACGCATCCACCTCCACAATGAACGGCTGAGATGCATCTGGTTGGATGAGAACGGGTGCCGAAGCAAAACATTTCTTCAAAGAGGAAAAGGCTTGGCAAGCTTTGTTCGACCATTTAGAAAAATCCGTCCCTTTTCTTGTCATGTCAGTGAGAGGTTTGACGACAGATGAGAAATTACAAATAAATTTCCGTAGTAGTTAGCAAACCCCAAAAAACGCTGCAGAGCCTTAAGATCCCCTGGCTGATCCCATTCAAGCACTGCTCTCACCTTTTCAGGGTCCATACGGAAACCGGAGGCTGACACCAAAAAACCCAAAAACTGAAGTTCCTGTACGGCAAATACACACTTCTCCAGTTTGGCGTATAGTTTATTGTCTCGCAAGATCTGCAACACCTGTCTCACATGCTCCTGATGAGACACAAGATCTGGCGAGTAAATTAAAATGTCGTCCAAATATACAACCACAAACAGCCCCACAAGGTGACGAAAAATGTCATTAACAAAATGTTGGAATACTGCTGGTGCAGTAGTCAGACCAAAAGGCATGACTAGGTTCTCATAATGTCCCTCCGGCGTGTTAAACGCCGTTTTCCACTCATCCCCCTCTTTTATCCTAATCAGATTATACGCCCCCCTGAGATCCAATTTAGAAAACCATTTGGCGCCAACAATTTGATTGAAGAGATCAGGAATAAGAGGGAGTGGATACGGATCTCGAACAGTAATCCGATTAAGTTCGCGGAAATCCAAGCAGGGGCGTAGGCCTCCATCTTTCTTCTTCACAAAGAAGAACCCCGCGGCTACTGGGGAAGATGAAGGTCTAATATGCCCTTTGGCCAGACTTTCAGAAATATAATCTTTCATAGCCTGCCTCTCAGGACCAGAAAGATTATACAACCTAGCTTTAGGCAACTTAGCATCAGGAAGGAGATTAATAGAGCAGTCATACACGCGATGAGGAGGTAACTCCTGACACCCCTCCTCAGAGAAAACATCCCCAAAATCCTCCAAAAAAGGAGGCAATGTACTAGGCACGACCGCACTGATGACTGTATTCATGCAGTTGCTTTTGCAAAACTCACCCCATTGGCTTATTTCTCTGGACTGCCAATTAATCACAGGTTATGTTTAACCAACCAAGGAAGTCCCAACACAATGGGAGTAGGTAGACCCTCCAACACATAACAAGATAATTGTTCCCTATGTATTGCCCCTACCCGAAGGTCAATGTTATGAACCTCATGAACAAAGCTACCTTGGCCAAGAGGCCTGGCGTCAATGGAGAATATAGGGATCGGTTTGACCAATACACTCAGATGCATACCTTGAGCCTGAGCAAACTGAGCGTCAACCAGATTAGCCCCGGAACCACTATCAAGAAGAACAGACAATCTCTCCACTCTCGTACCAACTACCACCTCCACTGGTACAAGGAACTGAGAAGAACTGGCGGATGAAATACATACTCCCAGGTTGTCGTCCACCACACAACCTGGGATTAACAGTTTTCCGGCGACTTTTGGCTCAACAAGGCACGGGATGGACATTCTCCAACAAAATGTCCCTCTTTCCCGCAGAAAAAACAACTTCTAGTCCTGCGGCGTACCGCCAATCCCCTCCTACGAAATGATGTCCCTCCCAACTGCATAGGCTCATCTGAACAGACAAGGGGAACCTCAACATAAGGGACTTTAGTGGTAGGTGGAGAAACAACAGGGAGTGGGGTTACCTCACCCCTCTCCCGAAGCCGTCTATCAGTACGGATAGCTAAGGCCATAGCAGCCTCCAGAGAAGGAGGAGACTCATACTGAGCCAAAACGTCTTTTAATTTATCAGAAAGCCCATGACAAAACTGGCTCCTAAGAGCTGGGTCATTCCACTGAGTATCTGTGGCCCATCTACGAAACTCAGAAGCAAATTCCTCTGCCGGACGATCTCCCTGCTGTATCTTACGTAATTTTGTCTCAGCAAGAGAGACCCGATCTGGGTCATCATATACCAATCCCAGGGCAGTAAAAAATTGATCTACAGACAGTAGAGCCGGGGATCCCGGAGGAAGGGAAAATGCCCAGGATTGAGGGTCCCCTTGCAGAAGTGAGATAACAATTCCCACTCTCTGCTCCTCACTCCCTGATGATCGAGGCCGAAGCCGAAAATACAATTTACATGCCTCCCGGAAGGTGAAAAATTTGTCTCGCCCACCAGTGAACCTGTCCGGGAGAGCTTCTTTAGGTTCAACTCTGGTTTGCTCCAGGGGAGACAAAACTTTGGACTTAATGTCCGTCAGCTCCATGGATAATCCCTGCAACTGCAGAGCCAGCTGGGCTACTGGATCCATGGTAACTGGAGATAATTTTTATGGCCAGTGAAAATGTCACGCTGTCTAATGATATGTATACAATGTCAGTAAACTATTAATACAGGAACAACACTCTATACAACAACTAGTATAGCAACATCAGCATGTAAGTATAGAATAGATTTACCTGACACGATATCTGCTGAACTCAGGGTTAATCTTGAGGACTTGATGAGCTGAAACAGGAAAGAGGTGGACCGGGATCTAACCTGACCCTAAACTGGGGTCCTAACTAATCCCTCACCTTGGAGGTACTGATAATGGTTCAGAGGTCCAGTCTCCAACCTAACCCTGTCTCCTATCAGACCCTGAACCCTGTAATCAGTCCTAAGAAGGATCCTGACTACCACCAAAGGGATATGGGCTGATCTCAGCTAAATACACAGATTAGACATATAAGACAGACAGGATAACACTCGCTTGCATACACACACAAACACCAAAGGAACATAAATGGTCTGGGAAATAAACTCTAACCAAGTTGAGCTTAGAACAACTAAGGAGCTCACAACTAAAGTCTATACAGATTCATTCCTATCTGTGGTCTGCATGAAGGTTTCACTGGCAACTCCCCAAGCAGACAACCAGGAATTTAAAGGAAACCAATCAACAAATAATCAATTGCAGCTGGGAGAAACTGCACCCAGTCCCAGCACCGAGCACAGACAGAATTAACTCCCTAGCTGCCAAACACAAAGAAACAGCAGCTCAGCTGTGAGAAGTCAAAATGTGCAACCGCGACGATCTTCGTGGCAATGCACACATGACACTATCTTACTGCTCTTTTGGTCCTAATGTGCCCCCTCTAGTGGCTAAACTAATCGCTATGCTCTCCCTATATATTATATATACACAGCAGCATTCAGATACCTAACAATATATACAAAGTAGAACATTCACATTTATCAACGTTTAATCGGGACGTGTTTGGGGCATAAGTCAGACTCTGTAACACCTTACACAAACTGTACCAAAATTTAAATAGCTGTATGCATCAACTATAAAAGTATATAGAGATTATTGTACATGCTTGGAAGCACGAGTGCAATATTTTAAAGTGTAGCGGCAGTTACACTTGACATGAAGCTAATACTCCTCTCTTCTCTTCTCACAGGTATTTAGCCATCCTTCTGATGTGTGTTCTAGCTGTAAGTGTGAACATTATCCTGATATTGCAAGATTTTATTTTTTGCTTCGAATTTACTAATTGTTCTTGTGTTTTTTTTAAATATTTAAAGCTATCTCTTTCGCAGATGTTTTATGGTCTTTCTGTTTAACATGTGGGTTGTTTATCTTGCATAGTCCTAGCAGATACTTACCATGTATTCTGATCTGGCTAGTGAGAGCACGTGTGCAATATTTTAAGTGTAGCGACTTTTATACAAGGCAACTGGGCAGGAGACAGGTCAGCTGTACCAGATAGTCAAACAGCTATGCTTCATGGTCAGTTGCAATGCATTACTTATTGGTCATATCTCTCTGTATCATATAAGTCTTAACTAGTGTTGAGCGATACTGCTCGATATCTAAAAATATCGGATCGGAATGGTATCGCCGATATCACTAAATATCGGCGATATCCGATTCCGATACCGGAAGTCCCATGTAAGTCTATGGGAACAAAATATCGCAACTAAAAAAAACCTTTATTTCCTTGTAAACACTAAATATACACACATAGAATACATATATATATATATACATGTCATTGTGACATATATATATACATATATGTATAGTTTATACACTTCTACATAGTAAAATATCCTCTGATTCAATTGCCGGGTAAAGCCGGCTTCTGTGAAAAGACAGAAGCACCCGACATGAAATGACACTTGGTGTACATAGGGTTAACCATGTATTTTCATGTCCTTTGCTATCTGATTTGCACAAACAATTACATCAGTCTATGTGTACAAAATTTCACACCTGTAGGGGTTAATTAAAGGTGTAAATTAGTTGTAAAAAAAACGGACTTTTTTGCTACGAATTTACACCTTTAATTAACCCCTACAGGTGTGAAATTTTGCACACATAGACTGATGTAATTGTTTGTGCAAATCAGATAGCAAAGGACATGAAAAGACATGGTTAACCCTATGTACACCAAGTGTCATTTCATGTCGGGTTCTGCATTTTCACAAAAGCCTGCAATTGAATTAGCGGCTATTATACTATGTAGAAGTGTATGAACTATAAATATAAATATATATATATGTGTCACAAATTCAATGACATGTATATATATATATATATATATGAGGTGTAAAATTGTTTAAAAAAAATGCGTGGGCTCCCGCCCTATTTTCGTAACCAGACAGACAAAGCCAGCGAATGGGGGCAGATAATAATAGCCCAGAGAGGGACCATTATTTTTGGCCCCCCCTGGCTACTAACATCTGCCCCCAGACACCCCAGAAAAGACAAATCTATAATTAGATTCGCCCTTTCTGGCACTTTGCCCGTCTATTCCCATTGCCCTGTAGCGGTGGCGAATGGGTTAATATGGGGTTAAAGCCACCTTGCAATTGAAAGGTGACCTTAAGCCAGGTTAATAATTGAGAGCTGTCAATTAGACAACTATCAATTATTAATCCTATTGCATGAAATAAAAATAAAACACACACACTTTAATTAAAAATCATTTTAATGAAATAAAGACACATGTTTTTGACCATCTTTTATTTGACTGCAAAAACCATTTCCTGTAATAAAAATAAAATAAAAAAGCAAAATTATTTTTACCTATCCCATGCACAGTCAGGTCCCACGGTGTAATCCTTCAGAAAGGGTTAATGTTTACTGCAGGGACCGCAGCTAATGCTGCAGCCTCACAGTAAACCCCCAAATGAATAAGTTCCTCTCCTGGCTGACAGGAGAGGAAGTGGAAAGCTTAATTGATTGCTTTCCACTTTCACTTCAGGTCAGCCAGGGACACAATCAGTGACGTCAGAGGTAACTGATTAACAAAAATAGGGGTTCCCTTCGAATAAAAAATGGCGTGGGGTCCCCCCTATTTTTGTTAACCAGCCAGATGAAGCAGACCGCTGAGGCCTGGATTTTCAGGCTGTTAAGGAGCCAAGATCCATGGACCTTGCCAGCCTGATAATACCAGGCCACAGCAGTCAGCATATCTTGGCTGATTACCAAAAATAGGGGTTCCCTTCGAATAAAAAATGGCGTGGGGTCCCCCCTATTTTTGTTAACCAGCCAGATGAAGCAGACCGCTGAGGCCTGGTTTTTCAGGCTGGTAAGGATCCAATATCCATGGACCTTGCAAGCCTGATAATACCAGGCCACAGCAGTCTGCTTAGCTTGGCTGGTTAACAAAAATAGGGGATCCCCTCGAAAAAAAAACGGCGTAGGGGTCCCCCTATTTTTGTTAACCAGCCAAGTAAAATGCAGACTGCTGCGGCCTGGTATTAAAAGACTGTCAAGGCCCATGGATTTTGGCCCTCAACAGCCTGATAATACCAGGCTACATCAGCCCCACATTTGGCGCATCAAAAGATGTGCCAATTGTGGCACTTTACCCGGCTCTTCCCACTGCCCTGTAGCGGTGGCAAGTGGGGTAATAAGGGATTAATGTCACCGTTGATTGCACGGTGACAATAAGCCCGGTTAATAATTGAGAGGTGTCAATAAGACACCGATCCATTATTAATCCAAAGTTATTAAATGTATAAAAAAAATACAAAGCAAGAAAAAAGTCTTTTAATGAAATAAAAGAGACAACACAGTTTTCATTAATTTTATTATACACTCATTCCTGCGACGCCATCGATCTCCTGTAAAAAAGAAAAAAAACAAACCAACAGTATACCACCTGTCCGACGCAGTCCATAGTAACGACAGTCCCACGACGATCCAGCTCTGCTACATCGCAATGACAGGCAGAGCCCGTCATCGCGACGCAGCACAGCTGATTACCTGCTTCCCCGGCGGTGACGTCATCGGACTGACTGCTTTACGGCCGGGATTACCCAGCAGTCACTGCAGTTATCGCGAGAAACTGCATGTGACCGCCGGGGAGAAGAGGATGGCGGCCATGAAGCAGTCCAGGCCGTGACCGCCGGAGATCTTCTGCCAGGTAAGTGCCGCTGACTCCTGACAGACCCGACCGACGGACACTGACAGTGACAGACCCGACCGACGGACACAGACAGTGACAGTGACAATCCCGATTCCAGTATCCGATATGACGAAAATATCGGTACTCGTAATCGAAAGCCCGATACAGCTAATATCGGCCGATACCCGATATTTGCAGTATCGTATCGCTCAACACTAGTCTTAACTACTTCTTTCTTTCCACTCTCCCGCCCTCTAACACATTCTGTGCACTCTCCCCATATTATCCTCTCCTTTCTCCCCTCTCCTGTGTATAACTCTGAGGCTCTACTGATATTTGTCACCTACTCCAAACCATTCACTACCACCATACTGCACTCAAACACTTATACACAGTATATCACTGCATCATCTGCTCTTTTGCTTTTTTCTCCTTCTCCTAGTTGCTTGGTGACATCTTCCCGAACCCTGGGCCTCCCTCACTAGTATACATAACTCTCTTCCAGCTGCATATAAAAACCCTGCTAATCTTACTAACATTCAGTACATGCCCTGCTACATCTCTTTCTATTGTGCCCTCTGGAGTGCACAGTTTCTTTCTAATTCCCTTAACCTTTTGGCTCTCACTGAAACCTGGGCCCAGCAGTCGGACACCACCTCTGCTGCTGCTCTCTCATTTGGTGGGCTGAAATTTCACATATTGCCAGACCTGAAAACAAATAAAGTGGAAGTGTTAGTCCTTTCATCACAATATTCTTTCCATGTCCCCCCCACCCGGTATCCTCACTTATGTTTCCTTTCTTTGAAGTCCACACAGTTAGACTCTTCAAACCATTCTACCTGTGACTGGCTCCTTCACTGTATCTTACTCCTCTCCTCGTCCCTTTACTATTGGGATTTCTCAGGGCTCAGCCTAGGCCCCCACCTATTTTTTCTATACACTACCCCTATTGGACAAACAATCATTAGATTCGAGTTCCAGTATCATCTCTATGCTGAAGATACCAAATTATACACTTCTTCCCTTGATAGAACCCCCACCCTACTACAAAATACCAAGCATTGTTTGTCTGATTTCTCTAACTTCATGTCCTTCCTATATCTGAAACTGAATCTCTCCAAAACTCAACTTCTTTTGTTTCTTGCCTCCACTAATCTAACTCTACCTGATATTGAAATTACCTTTGAGGGTTCAACCATAGCTCCCAAGTAGCAAGCCCGCTGTCTTAAGGTTATATTTGACACAGAACTTTCATTTGTTCCATACCCATACCCAATTGCTCACTCGCTCATGTCACTTGCATCTTAAAAACACCTCCAGAATCGGATCTTTTCTCACCTTTGAAACTGTGAAAACTCTTACTGTCACCCTTATTTACTCTCATCTGGACTACTGCAACTCTATATTGATCAGTCTCTGTCTAACCAAGCTTTCTCCTCTCCAATCCATCCTGAATGCGGCAGCCAGGTCGTATTTCTGTCCTGCCACTTCACTGATGCCTGGACCTTGTTGCCAATTCACTACAAAATACAATTTAAACTCATATCTCTTACCCACAAAGCTCTCCATAGTTCTGTACCACCCTATATCTCTTCCCTCATCTCTGTCCATCGCTCTACATGTGCACTCCATTCTGAAACTGACTTAAGACTAACATCCTCCATAATTCGAACTTCACACCTCTGTCTCCAAGACTTCTCCCGTTCTGTGCCAGTTCTCTGGAATCCACTACCCCAGATGATCCGACTGATACCTAGCCCCTACATTTTTAAATGTGCTTTAAAAGCACAAGCCTAACCAAACTCTCTCCTGTTCCCTCTTCTAAATATTATTCAGAATCTGCTCCCTCCTATTCATTTATTTCCACATCCTCCATGCACATGATAACTGCACTTGATAATTACACTTAAGAATATTTTTTTATTGTTTGCATGCTTCAATAGTCTCCATGTGAGATTAGAAGCTGCAGTACTTCGATCGCCTCTGCTACACACAGGTGATGATCAGCTATGTGTATATTTGATTTTTTTTATTGTTTTATTTTGAATGGGGCGAAAGGGGGGTGATTTGAACTTTTATATTTTTTATTTTTTCAATATTTTTAAAAACTTTTTTTTTACTTTTTGCATACATCAATAGTCTCCATGGGTAACTAGAAGCTGCAGTACTTCGATCGCCTCTGCTACACATAGGCGATGATCAGATCACCTGTGTGTGTAGCAGAAATGCTCACTTGCTATGAGCACCGACCCCAGGGGGTCGCCTCAATACCCGGCACTGCCGCAGGCCCTCAGGACCGGAGTGTGTGGCTGCATGTATTTCTATACAGCTGAACGCTCCGGTCTGAACCGCCGGCAGCTGCCGGGTATTGAGGCGTGAGTTTCTTGCATTGCAGTTGCAAGTGGGACACAGGCCTTAGCTAGACCTGTTTTAAATTCCTCTGTTTACCAGGATTTTCTCTGCCACTAATGATCAACTATTATCACCATTGAGGGGTGCTTCAGGGGAAATGTAGCAGTACTAATTGCCGATTCCAACACATACTGTCCATGTAAAATATAAATTCAGTTAGACGGAGATCCCCCCTCAATGATGTCCATATGCTTTAAGGTTAAAATTGCAGAAACCAATGAAAAAATAAGTTCTAATCTATCATTTTATAATAAAAAAAAGTTCTTCATTTCCACAAAATTAAATATGCATCATAGAAAGTTTTGTGTTACCAGTAGAGTTCCCCTAATGGTATATCCATCTGTTTACGATGAAACAAATCTTGGAATGAATTTGAAGATATGACTATTTGCCAGGCTTTGATCTTTCTTTTCTCCATCAATCTGTTCTTACAAGTAAAGAATGAGTGTTCACAAACATGGCATCTTCAAGAGAGTCAGATTCAAATCTGAGTAAAATACCAACGAGTAAAATTCCAAAAGACACTGTACTCTCCAACCTAGAACATACTGTGTGATTATCTCAGCTGAAAACTTCAGGTCGGAATGCTCTTTTCTATGTAAATATCAAACGAGTCAATAGAATTTAATGTAACTTTGCATTTGCTTAACTTTTAGCCTGCGCCTTGCTGAAGATGCATTGAACCATGACATTCTGCTGTACAAAGTTGGATTCACAGTTGCCTGCCTTGAATGCATATGAGTTATCAGGCACAGCTGTCTACTGCACTAAGAAGATACGAAGGCAGTTCCGATAGACTTAAACTTCCTGCTTCACTTAATATTGTGCTGCCTTGCTGGCTCAATTAATTTCTCCCTTCTTTCGAAAAGGTTATAGCAGATGCTGACTCCATGTGTTACATCAACATGGCTTCAATGGGTCAATTATGATAATATGGCACAGAAGTAATAACCAGCACAGTATTATGTCCCATTTGTACTACATTTTTCTCAGTGCAGTTCCCTTCAGTCTGCAGGGTGACGAGATATTGCAGACCTCTAGTTCTTAGTTATACCTGTTAAATGCACTCTGAAATCCACTATATAAGTATTTCTCACTTTGAGTTATGGATACTCTCCAGTGAACATTAGATAATTCTTTTTTGTTTAATGCTGCAAATAGCTATGTTCCTTTTATTTTTAGATTAAACCTTAAAGGGCTGTGTATATATTTTTTTCCTAGTAATAAGACAGTGGATAACTTCTTTTATCACTTATGGTCTGACCGTTGGGACATACACCAATCCAGAGAATGGATCTGTGCAGAGCCACATCTGAATGGAACAGAGGTCAAGCATGTGTACCATATCCCCATTCATATTGGGCTACCTCCAGTCCTATAGGAATTAAAGGAGCAGAGATGTGCATGCTCCACTTTTTCTCCATTCTGATGGGGATCTGCAGAGCCTCCATTCTTGAAAATGCTGGAGTCAAAGCAGTAGGACCTTAAGCGATCAATAAATTATCGCTAGTTGATTACTAATAAACTTGGTGCAACCTCTTTAATAGATATACCTTTAATAAATATCTAATATTCCAAAAACTTGTTATAAACTTACTGTAATTTGGTCCAAACTGCCCAACTTGATTCTTTCAGGTGAATTAACGTAAGTGTACAGTGGCCGACTGAAGGCTTCAACATTTTGAAAGCTTTGTTCTTACTTGAGATAAGCTGATGGCAGAGGTGTTTAGCGACTTTTGTGATTTTTTTTAATATCTAATATTGCTATAACTTTGAATCTCAGAGCTTCCAACACTGATCTGAAGATGCGACAAGGACTGGACAGGTAGTAGTAAAGAGTGGAGGTGGCAGAGAGGTGAGAGATGAGGTAAATATAAGGATCTTTATTATTATTTACATTATTCATTATTATGTTTATTATGCTTCTCCAGAAACAAATTTCCCAGGAAAAACCTCAAGTACACGGGAATTGGAATTTTGCCTGATCCATTCATCTCTACTGCTGACGCATCAGGGAGTGGGCTAATGTATTTTTGAATGGCTGATAATGCCCTGCAGCTATGACATCTTACAAATTATCATACCTCGGACAGTGGTTGTCAATACCTGTTGTCATGACACATCAGCGGTTTTCAGTGAAGCACAGTCTGGACAGCAAAATGGTTTTCCATCTTCAAAGTAACAGTAATTATCTCTTCTGTAGAGTGTAAGCTCTTATGGTCATCAGAGTCCTCTCTCTCTTTCTCCTGTAGCGTGTGTAAGCGCTTATGGCACCAGGGTCCTCTCTATTTTTCTCCTGTAGAGTGTAAGCTTTATGGTCAGCAGGGTCCTCTGTTATGATTTGGTAGCTGAGGAGAGCAAGCAAAAACGGCAATACACCAGAGAGGTTGGAATCTACTGGATTGCAGTACCCTGACTAACCACCACAACTAAAGGCAGCCATGGAGCGTACCTACGTTGGTCCTAGACGCCTCGTCACAGCCTGAGAGGTTAACTACACCTAAAGATAGAAAGAGGAAAAGCTATCTGCCCCGGAGCAGATCCCCAAAGAACATAGGAAGCCCCCAAACATGTAATGGCGGTTAGACATGAGGAATACAGACACAGACAGAAAATAGTATGAGCAAACGTTGGGGCCCAATCTTCCTAGACAGAAAAGGATAGGAAGGACACTTACTGCAATCCCAAAAAACCCAAAAAGTACCAACTCTACTAATTGCAAAAACACCTGAGATCACACGATCTACCACCTAAATTAGTTCTCTGGTGTAACAAAACTAAGCCGCAGCCACTGAAAAAAAACTGGAAAAGGCAAATGAACAAACAACAGTGGCTCAGACAAACTGAGAGGAGCACAAGCCCCCGGAGGGGACCCGGCTGACCTCCACAAAAGTGCAGGAAACAATGCAAAAAGCAAGCACAAAAATAAAAACAGAAAATGTCTTATCTGAGAGCAGGAGAAGAGGCAAGATTCAGCAAACTTTCAAGTGAACCAGGAACAACAGTTGAGACAAGAACAATTGATCACCGGCAACCCTGATGGGAGGGAACCTCCCTTATATAGGACCAGTCTGTAACTCCTGATTGCCAATCTTCACTAAATTTGTCTTCACGACATTTGAATGGTATAAGTTGAATGGAGCAGGTCAGATATGGCCTTGGTCAGATGTGACATCATTTTAAGTGTGACATCTTTGAAGTGTTACATCAGAAATATATCCAGCAGAATGATAGCGCATGGTATATTCCCCTTCATGCTGTCGTGTCCTGATCCATCTACTTTCATCCACAGGTACGTCTGAACCACCTCTCTATCCAGAATACCCACTGCACCCCAGAATCCTATGTACCCCTATTCTTCTGCTTTAACTGGTACGTCTGAACCACCTCTCTATCCAGAATACCCACTGCACCCCAGAATCCTATGTACCCCTATTCTTCTGCTTTAACTGGTACATCTGAACCACCTCTCTATACAGAATACCCACTGCACCCCAGAATCCTATGTACCCCTATTCTTCTGCTTTAACTGGTACTCTGAACCTTCTCTCTATCCAGAATACCCACTGCACCCCAGAATCCTATGTACCCCTATTCTTCTGCTTTAACTGGTACGTCTGAACCTTCTCTCTATCCAGAATACCCACTGTACCCCAGAATCCTATGTACCCCTATTCTTCTGCTTTAACTGGTACGCTGCTGCTTTTTCCCTAATTTTTATTCCATGTAGCATACTTCAGATTTACTGAATACACATTGATATGTCTGTGATCCTCACTCCTAGACCTATCCCCATGCTAGGCAAATGTTCCATTAACTGCAATCTGTTAATTGCTCCCTGCTGTGAACTCTCTTCCTGTTCCTTTCTCCTCCCCTCTCTCCTTCACACCTGGCTTCATTTCTTGGACATTTGAATGGTATAAGTTGAATGGAGCAGGTCAGATATGGCCTTGGTCAGATGTGACATCATTTTAAGTGTGACATCTTTGAAGTGTTACATCAGAAATATATCCAGAAATAGTCCAGAAATCGGTCAGAAGGTAAGAATAATCCCTGTCTTCTAATTTTACATGCCTTTCTTTTACCCTGCTCTTTAACCATGTTCACATTTGCTTTTAACCGTTTTTGCTCCACTAAACTTCACTCTCCTTCGCTACCCCCAAACCCCTGCAAGCTCAAACCAAACAACTGTCTCCCCCTCTCTTTTACCCCCCCACATCGCCTCATCTGCAGACCTGCTTCTTAACCTCAGACCTCTCCCACTAAGATATAACGTAAGCCGCTCACTCTCCTTCACCCATCTGCTTTCCCTTTCTCTGCTTCTTCTCACTGCTGGCGACATATCCCCCAATACTGGCCCCCCTGCCTCATACATCCCACTAATCCTCACCCCTATACTTCTCACAGTAAGAGAAACTACCGCAATCCCTCACACTTAAAACCTGTGCCACTAAACCCTACCCCCCAGCTTTCTCTCTCTGGAGCACTCTGGAACGCCCGCTCCGTCTGCAACAAGCTCCACGTGACCCACGATCTCTTTACCTCCCGCAACCTCTCCTTCCTAGCCCTCACTGAGACCTGGCTGACGCCCGCTGACACGGCCTCCCCTGCTGCACTGAGTTACGGCGGCCTCCACTTCACCCACACTCCTCGCTCTGGCAACAGACATGGTGGAGGCGTGGGTTTCCTTCTTTCTAATAACTGCTCCTTCAACCGTATCCAAACCCCATCCTCCCTCATCCTCCCTTCCTTTGAGGTCCACTCGGTCCGTATCTACTCTCCCTCTAATCTCCAAATGGCCGTCATATACCGACCACCGGGCTCAGCCACTGCCTTCATTGACCAATTGTCCAGCTGGCTTCTTCACTTTCTCTCTGCTGACATCCCCACCATTATCATGGTGACTTTAACATCCCTATTGACACCCGCCAGCCAGCAGCCTCCAAGCTCCTGTCACTTACTTCATCCTTTGGACTTACTCAGTGGTCCTCCACAGCCACCCACACAGACGGACATACATTAGTCCTCATCTTCACTCGCCTCTGTTCCCTATCTAATCTCACAATCTCTCCCCTTCCCCTATCAGACCACCACCTACTCACCTTCTCATCCCTGTCCTCTTCACCTGCCCCCTATGTCCAGCCACTGGCACATCCTCGCAGAAACCTCGCACACCTAGACATTCACAGACTCTCAGACTCTCTCCTACCTCTGTACTCCATATCTTCACTCCACGACACAGACAGCGCCACCACTTTCTATAACACCACCCTCACATCTGCCATAGACTCAGTCGCCCCTCTCACGCACGCAAAGTGCGACGAATCAATAGGCAACCCTGGCACAACAATCTCACCAAAAAACTTCGACAATCATCCAGGGTCGCGGAGCGGCATTGGAAAAAAACACGCCTGCCAGACGACTTCACTGCTTTCAAACAAGCTACACTTGCCTTCAAAATAGCCCTCACCTCTGCTAAACAGACCTATTTTGCAAACCTTGTATCTTCATTATCCTACAACCCAAAACAACTGTTCAGCACATTCAACTCTCTCCTCCGCCCACCACTGCCACCTCCAACTCCCCTCATCTCTGCCGAGGACTTTGCCACCTACTTCAAAAATAAGATCGACCAAACAAGGCAAACCTTTACTGTTCCACCACCCCAACCACTCCATATACCAGACCTCTGTCCTTCCCTACTAACCTCCCTCTGCAACATCACTGAAGGAGAGCTTACTCACCTCCTTTTCAAATCTCACCTCACCACCTGTGCACTTGACCCCATCCCTTCCCACCTGCTCCCCAACCTCACTAACACGCTCATCCCAGCCCTAACCCATCTCTTCAACCTATCGCTATCTTCTGGTACCTTTCCCTCTGCCTTCAAACATGCCACCATCACACCCATCCTCAAAAAAACAAACCTTGACCCAACTGCTATGCCCAGCTATCGCCCAATATCATTGCTCCCGTTTGCTTCCAAACTCCTTGAGCAGCATGTCCACGCTCAACTTTCCTCCCACCTCTCATCTAACTCTCTCCTTGACAACCTCCAATCTGGCTTCCGCCCCCACCACTCCACTGAAACTGCCCTGACCAAAATTACTAATGACTTACTCACAGCTAAAGCTAACAGACAGTTCTCCATCCTCCTCCTCCTTGACCTGTCATCTGCCTTTGACACAGTCGACCACTGCCTACTGCTACAGATTCTTTCTTCCCTTGACATCAAAGACCTTGCCCTGTCCTGGATCGCCTCTTACCTTTCCGACCGCACATTTAGCGTCTCCCACTCCCACACTACCTCCTCATCCCGCCCTCTCTCTGTTGGAGTCCCTCAAGGCTCTGTCCTGGGCCCCTACTTTTTTCCATCTATACCCTTGGCCTAGGACAACTCATAAAGTCCCATGGCTTCCAGTACCACCTGTATGCGGACGACACTCAGATCTACCTCTCTGCCCAGATGTCACCTCTCTGCTGTCCAGAATCCCGGAGTGTCTATCAGCCATATCCTCCTTCTTCACCTCTCGCTTCCTAAAACTCAATGTTGACAAAACTGAACTCATCATCTTTCCTCCATCTCATGTATCTTCCCTACCCGATCTATCTATTATGGTAAATGGCATCACGATCTCTCCTGCACCTGAAATCCGCTGCCTCGGAGTAACTCTCGACTCTGTCCTGTCCTTCAAACCACACATCCAAACTCTTTCCACCTCCTGTCGCCTCCAACTTAAAAACATTTCCAGAATCCGTCCCTTCCTCAGCCCTCAATCTACTAAAACTCTTGTGCATGCCCTCATCATCTCCCGCCTCGATTACTGCATCATCCTCCTCTGTGGCCTTCCCGTCAACTCTCTTGCACCACTCCAGTCTGTCCTCAACTCTGCTGCCCGACTAATCCTCCTCTCCCCTTGCTACTCCCCTGCTTCTCCCCTCTGCAAATCCCTCCACTGGCTCCCAATTCCCCAACGAATCTAGTTCAAACTACTAACACTGACTTACAAAGCCGTCCACAACCTGTCTCCTCCCTATATCTCTGAACTAATCTCCCAATATCTTCCTTCACGTAATCTTCGATCCTCCCAAGACCTCCTACTATCCTCCACACTTATTCGTTCCTCACACAACCGCCTCCAAGATTTCTCACGAATATCCCCCATCCTCTGGAATTCCACGCCTCAACATGTACGATTATCCACCACCCTTGGATCCCTCAAACGGAACCTGAAAACCCATCTCTTCAGGAAAGCCTACAGCCTGCAATAACCATTCCGCCTCACTGCCACCACCCGAGCTTCCGCCTCGCTGCCACCACCAGAGCTGCCGCCTCGCCGCCACCATTACCAGAGCTGCCGCCACCACCAGAGCTGCCGCCTCGCCACCACCAGAGCTGCCGCACCCCCGACCTTCTGTTTCTTCCCCATTATCCCGTAGAATGTAAGTCCGCAAGGACAGGGTCCTCTCCCCTCTGTACCAGTCTGTCATTGTAAATTTGTTTACTGTAAACGATATCTATAACTTTGTATGTAACCCCTCTCATGTACAGCACCATGGAATTAATGGAGCTATATAAATAAATAATAATAATAATAAATGGTTCAGCACTGTCTGCAACCACCAGAGGGAGCTTCTGCTCAGAACTCATTTCTAACACATTCACAACAGTACCCCCCCCTTGAGGAGGGGTCACCGAACCCTCACTTGGGCAATCAGGTCGGTCAGGATGAGCTCTGTGATACGTACGGATCAGTCTCCTAGCATGGATGTCCGAAGCAAACACCCAAGAATTGTCCTCCTGACCATAACCTCTCCACTTAACCAAATACTGGAGTTTCCGTCTAGAAAAACGAGAATCCAATATTTTCTCAACCACATACTCCAGATTGCCCTCAACCAAAACAGGGTCAGGAGGCGCAGCCATAGGAACCACTGGCTCGACAAACCTCTTCAATAAGGACTTGTGGAACACGTTATGGATCTTAAATGTCCCTGGAAGAAGTAAACGAAAGGAAACAGGATTAAAAATCTCCATGATCTTATAAGGTCCAATGAATCTAGGCTTAAACTTAGGAGATGTAACTCTCATAGGGATATTTCTTGAGGACAACCAGACCAAGTCCCCCACTTCAAATCGAGGACCATCAGTCCTATGCCAGTTGGCAAACCGCTGGGCCCTCTCCTGAGAGAGGGACAACCTCTCCACTACCTGGTCCCAAATCTGCTGCATACGCTCCACAACAGAGTCAACACCTGGACAGACAGAAGCCTCCATCTGTCCCGAAGAAAATCGAGGGTGAAACCCAAAATTGCAGAAAAATGGAGACATCAAAGTGGCAGAGCTAGCCCTATTATTAAGAGCAAACTCAGCCAAAGGCAAAAAAGAGACCCAGTCATCTTGATCAGCAGACACAAAGCATCTCAGATAAGTCTCCAATGTCTGGTTTGTTCTCTCAGTTTGTCCATCGGTCTGAGGATGAAAAGCCGAGGAGAAAGACAATTGAACACCAAGTTTAGAACAAAAAGTCCTCCAAAATCTGGACACAAACTGGACTCCTCTGTCAGACACAATGTTCTCAGGAATGCCGTGTAACCGAACCACATGCTGAAGGAACAAAGGCACCAATTCGGAGGAGGAAGGCAACTTAGGTAATGGCACAAGATGTATCATTTTGGAAAACCTATCAGAAATCACCCAGATAACAGTCATTCTCTGAGAAACAGGGAGGTCGGAAATGAAATCCATAGAGATATGGGTCTATGGTCTCTTGGGCACAGGCAATGGCATCAACAAACCACTAGAGCGAGAGCAAGGCTTGGAGCGAGAGCAATTCCCGCAGAACTGCACAAATTCCCTGACGTCACGAGACAAGATAGGCCACCAAAAGGACCGACTAACCAAGTCTCTGGTACCAAAAATTCCGGGATGACCGGCCAACGCGGAACAATGAATCTCAGACATCACACTCTTTTTCCACCGGTCTGGGACAAACAATTTCCCAATAGGGCAGCGCTCGGGTTTATCCTCCTGACACCCTTCCAGAGCCAGTCTCAAATTGGGCGAGATGGCGGAAAGAACTACACCCTCTTTCAAAATAACAGCAAGATCAGATAACTCAGGAGAGTCCGCAAGGAAACTCTTCGAGAGGGCATCAGCCTTAACATTCTTAGTGCCAGGAAGAAAGGAAACCACAAAATTAAAACGTGTGAAAAACAAGGCCCACCTGGCCTGTCTAGGATTAAGTCGCTTGGCTGACTCCAGATAAACCAGATACTTATGGTCCGTGAGGACCACCACCTGATGTTTGGCTCCCTCCAGCCAATGTCTCCATTCTTCAAAAGCCCACTTCATGGCCAATAACTCCTGATTACCCACGTCATAATTACGTTCAGTTGGAGAAAATTTTCGAGAGAAAAAGGCACAAGGGTTACTTTTAGAGGTCTCCGGATCTCTTTGGGACAAAACGGCACCTGCCCCAATTTCAGAGGCATCAACCTCCACCTGAAATGGCAGAGAAACATCAGGCTGCCGTAGAACAGGAGCAGAAGTGAATCTCTGCTTAAGTTCCTGAAATGCAGAGACTGCCTCAGGAGGCCAATTCACCACATCAGAACCCTTTTTGGTCAAATCAGTCAATGGTTTAACAATAACAGAGAAATTACCAATAAATTTACAATAAAAATTGGCAAAACCCAAGAATCTCTGAAGAGCCTTTAATGAAGTAGGTTGGACCCAATCACAGATGGCCTGAACCTTGACCGTGTTCATTTCAATAACAGATGGGGACAAAATGAATCCCAGAAATGAGATCCTCTGTACGCCAAAAAGACACTTTGATCCCTTCACATACAGAGCATTCTCTCTCAAAATCTGGAACACAGTCCGAACATGTTTCACATGAGAGTCCCAGTCATTGGAAAAAATCAAGATATCATCCAAATAAACAATCAGAAATTTATCCACAAAATCCCTGAAAATGTCATTCATGAAGGACTGGAAGACGGAACGGAGCATTAGTGAGCCCAAAGGGCATCACTAGGTACTCAAAATGCCCCTCTGGGGTATTAAACGCCATCTTCCATTCATCCCCATGCTTAATGCGAATAAGGTTATACGCCCCCTGAGGTCAAGCTTGGTAAACCAAGTAGCACTTTTCACCCTGGAAAACAGGTCAGAAATCAAGGGTAACGGATATTGATATTTCACAGTGATATTGTTCAAGAGACGATAATCAATACACGGCCTTAATGAACCATCCTTTTTGGCCACAAAGAAAAAACCGGCACCCAAGGGTGAAGAGGATGGTCTGATATGACCCTTCTCCAATGACTCCTTGATATAAGACCGCAAAGCGTCATGTTCAGGTACAGACAAGTTAAAAAGGCGACCTTTAGGGAATTTACTACCAGGCACTAATGCAATAGCGCAGTCATAGCTTCTATGGGGGGGCAAGGATGCAGATTTACTTTCGCAAAACACATCAGAAAAATCAGTCAAAAAGTCAGGAACATCCTGAGCCTGGGGAGAGGCAGAAAAAACAGGAGTGTTGGCATTAACACTTTGGCAGCCCCAACTGGTCACAGACACAGATTTCCAATCCAAAACAGGATTATGAGACTGTAACCAAGGGAAACCCAGTACAATAATGTCATGCAGATTATACAGCACCAAAAATTTGCAACTCTCCTGATGATCAGGTTCAACCCTCATTATCACCTGAGTAGAGAACTGGGGTTTATTCTCAGCCAAAGGGGTAGAATCAATCCCCAGTAGGGGAATAGACTTCCGTAGGGGTATCAAGGGAAACCCACAACGTTTAGCAAAATCAAAATCCATCAGATTAATAGCTGCTCCCGAATCAACAAAAATCCTGAGCAGAAAATGTGGACAGGGAGCAAATCAGGTAACAGTCAACAGAAATTTAGTCTGAACACTACCCAAATAACACCAATTGAAAACCCAAGAAGAATATTACTCAGCAAAAACTGACTTATACTAAATAACACCAAAAAAGAACCAAGTATAAATTGCTTAATTATAAAAGTATAAATTTTATTAATACCATTTCACCAATAAACATAGTTAAACATATATATGCAGAGATACTACTATTCCAAACAGGGAGCAGTTGGACATGTGGCCCCGCACCCATATGATGCTAATATGGACTCAGAATTAGGGATAAAACATATCCACAATGTCAATATATAGATTTAGTAACATTCCTCCTGAAACATTATTATGGCCATAGTCTGCTAGTGACCGCCACTGAAAGGCCAGAGGAATGCACACATAGATTCACAATAAATCTTGCTAGGCACTTACATGTATCTGTGTATCTCACAGCTGCGTCCCCGTCGCCCCAACGCACGTTTCGCTTCTTCGTCAGGAGACGTGCCTTGGGGCGAGGTGGGCAGATATTTATTTGGAGACCAGCCAATCAAATGATCAGATATAACAGCGTCTCTGGATTTCTCCCTAACATCAGCTGTGCTGATGAATCTCACTTCCTGTTGTTACGGCGCATGTATCGGTGACGTCGGTCTCTTAGAAACGAGCAGTGAGTCTGCGGCCATGGGACGCAAGCCGCATCGCGCCGTCATGGTGACGGCGCATGCGCTCTTGTCCACCTATGTCCGCAGTCCCAGCTGCTCGAGAGCGACGGAGCCGGACATGCGCACTAGCAGGAAGGAGAAACATAGACTAGAAACTCTTTTCCTATTACCATGTCAACTGTGATTTAAAAAAACAATAACAAATGAACAAAATATAATATATAAGTGATAATTAGATCATTATAATATAGTATAAGTAAAAGTTTATCTGGAATTATGTAACTGTGATTATATAGGCACATTATAAATTTAATGCACTTTATATTAGTGATTTTTTATATATTAGTTATATTTATTAAAAATATATGAATTTCTTGTATAAAATAGTACACAATGATGGATATAAATGCTGTTATATTATTAGGTTATGGATTCACTATTATATTCACTAATATAATTAATTATATTATTATTTCAATTCTTACTTATACTATATTATAATGATCTAATTATCACTTATATAATATATTTTGTTCATTTGTTATTGTTTTTTTAAATCACAGTTGACATGGTAATAGGAAAAGAGTTTCTAGTCTATGTTTCTCCTTCCTGCTAGTGCGCATGTCCGGCTCCGTCTCTCTCGAGCAGCTGGGACTGCGGACATAGGTGGACAAGAGCGCATGCCCGTCACCATGACGGCGCGATGCGGCTTGCGTCCCACGGCCGCAGACTCACTGCTCGTTTCTAAGAGACCGACGTCACCGATACATGCGCCGTAACAACAGGAAGTGAGATTCATCAGCACAGCTGATGTTAGGGAGAAATCCAGAGACGCTGTTATATCTGATCATTTGATTGGCTGGTCTCCATATAAATATCTGCCCACCTCGCCCCAAGGCACGCCTCCTGACGAAGAAGCGAAACGTGCGTTGGGGCGACGGGGACGCAGCTGTGAGATACACGGATACATGTAAGTGCCTAGCAAGATTTATTGTGAATCTATGTGTGCATTCCTCTGGCCTTTCAGTGGTGGTCACTAGCAGACTATGGCCATAATAATGTTTCAGGAGGAATGTTACTAAATCTATATATTGACATTGTGGATATGTTTTATCCCTAATTCTGAGTCCATATTAGCATCATATGGGTGCGGGCCACATGTCCAACTGCTCCCTGTTTGGAATGGTAGTATCTCTGCATATATATGTTTAACTATGTTTATTGGTGAAATGGTATTAATAAAATTTATACTTTTATAATTAAGCAATTTATACTTGGTTCTTTTTTGGTGTTATTGAACACTACCCAAGACAACTGAGCGTGCAAAACGTCTTCCCCGCTTAGGGCAGACTGAAATAGCATGAGAGGCGTCACCACAGTAGAAACATAAACCCACTGCGTTTTCGAAACTCATGACGCTACGCCCCAGAAGACACTCTATCACACTGCAAGGACTCAGAAGCTGGTTCACAAGGCAACACTATTCCACGCATACCTCTACGCTCATGCAAACGTCTGTCAATTTGAATCGCTAATGACATAGAATCATTGAGACCAGAGGGAGCAGGGAAACCCACCATAACATCTTTTACATTCTCTGACAGACCCTTCCGAAAAAGGGCTGTCAAAGCATCATCATTCCATTTGGTCAGGACTGCCCACTTTCGGAATTTCTGACAGTACAACTCAGCGTCCTCAAGCCCCTGATTTAATGCCAACAAGGTTTTTTCAGCTTGATCAGTGACATTAGGTTCATCGTACAATAACCCCAGAGCCAGAAAAAATGCATCAACATTACTCAAAACAGGGTCCCCAGGTGTCAGGGAAAAAGCCCAATCCTGAGGATCGCCGCGCAGGAGAGAGATGACAACTTGAACCTGCTGTGCTGCGTTCCCTGAGGACTTAGGTTTTAAGGCAAAAAACAACTTACAGTTATTTTTGAAATTCAGAAATTTAGCTCGATCCCCCAAAAATAAATCTGGCATGGGGATCCTAGGTTCCACAACCGGCAACTTAGCAAGAATAGGTAGCAATACTCCGAACTTCAGTGGCAAGCTGATCCACACTGCCAGACAACTGTGCAAACTCCATTGAGAGAAAAAAAAAATCCTCCTCAGCAACCAGAGAAAAAGAGGGAAATGCAACAAACAGAGAAAAAAAAAAATTTCTGACAACTTCCTTTTTCTTTTTCCTTTTACTATTTTTCCCTTCTGTTGAGTACCATATAATTTTCAGTTTGGCCGGTGATACTGTTATGATTTGGTAGCTGAGGAGAGCAAGCAAAAACGGCAATACACCAGAGAGGTTGGAATCTACTGGATTGCAGTACCCTGACTAACCACCACAACTAAAGGCAGCCTGGAGCGTACCTACGTTGGTCCTAGACGCCTCGTCACAGCCTGAGAGGTTAACTACACCTAAAGATAGAAAGAGGAAAAGCTATCTGCCCCGGAGCAGATCCCCAAAGAACATAGGAAGCCCCCAAACATGTAATGGCAGTTAGACAAGAGGAAATACAGACACAGATAGAAAATAGTATGAGCAAACGTTGGGGCCCAATTTTCCTAGACAGAAAAGGATAGGAAGGACACTTACTGCAATCCCAAAAAACCCTAAAAAGTACCAACTCTACTAATTGCAAAAACACCTGAGATCACACGACCTCTACCACCTAAATTAGTTCTCTGGTGTAACAAAACTAAGCCGCAGCCACTGAAAAAAAGCTGGAAAAGGCAAATGAGCAAACAACAGTGGCTCAGACAAACTGAGAGGAGCACAAGCCCCCGGAGGGGACCCGGCTGACCTCCACAAAAGTGCAGGAAACAATGCAAAAAGCAAGCACAAAAATAAAAACAGAAAATGTCTTATCTAAGAGCAGGAGAAGAGGCAAGATTCAGCAAGCTTCCAAGTGAACCAGGAACAACAGTTGAGACAAGAACAATTGATCACCGGCAACCCTGATGGGAGGGAACCTCCCTTATATAGGACCAGTCTGTAACTCCTGATTGCCAATCTTCACTAAATGGTTCAGCATTGTCTGCAACCACCAGAGGGAGCTTCTGCTCAGAACTCATTTCTAACACATTCAGAACAGTCCTCTCTCTCTTTCTCCTTTATATTGTGTAAGCTCTTATGGAACCACGGTCCTCTCTCTTTTTCTCCTTTAGAGTGTAAGCTATTATGTTCAGCAGGGTCCTCTTTTCTTTCTGTGGTAGAGTGTAAGCTTTATGGTCTGCAGGGTCCTCTGTCTTTTTTTCCTGTAGAGTGTAAGCTCTTCTGGTCAGCAAGGTTCTCTTTCTCCTGTAGAGTATATGCTTTTATTATCAACCAAATTCTCTCTCTCTCTTTTCTTTCAATGTATATTTTCCAAGCAATTACAAGCTTTTCAATTTATTAGCTCCAAATAAAATTTTGGGTAAAGATTACTCAAGCTGGCAAATTTGAATTTTAAAACATCCTGTCACTGGGTTACCCTAACAGAGCGGAACAGAAGACCACAGCATCTGGTTGCCCCACTACGCTGAGAAGAAGAACTTCTCCAGTGTATTAAACGTGTTTATTTTTTCCAGTGGAACAGGGGTTAATCAGCCATATTGGAAACTCCTACATTCAGATGTGCTCGGTTAGCCACTTCTTTTTCCCTATAAAATCTGGGCTCGACTACCAAGCCATCGTCAGAGTTAGCACTTGCTGCATGACATTGGAGTGGGAGAAGTTAGTTTTGAGAAGGAGTGCTGGATGAGTTTGATAGCGACTGTTGTCTGGTTTGTATGCTTGGAAATTCCTTATTCCTCCCATGTTTTACTTTCTTCCCCTTCTCACACACCCTGGTGAATACCTCTGTTATATGTGAGTGTATATTTTGTTTGTGTGGAGTTTACAGTTTACTCTTGTCTTTGTTACCTGTCTGTCGGGTTGGTGTACTATGGTGCACAGTAGCGCCCACTCTTCCTTGGGTGGGGGAAGGGGACAGACTAAGGGCTGTACTAGGAGATAAGGCCGTGGTGTCTTCGCCATGTGAAGTATCCCGTGGAACAGGGTTAGCTAGAGAGCTCCCTAGTGTTAGGGTTAGGAAATCCCAGGTCACTCGCCAGTTGGATCGTGACACATCCACTCATCTCTATGTCTAAGGCTTACATTCTGCATATATGCTAAAATTGCTCCTAAAGTACCGTACATACTCATGTATAAGCCGACCCGTGTATAAGCTGACCCCCCTAATTTTGCCACAAAAAACTGGGAAAACTTATTGACTCGCGTATAAGCCTAGGGTGAAAAATGATTATGCCCCATACGATGCTCCACAGATTATGCCCCCATATGCTGCACAGATTATGCCCAATATGCTCCACAGATTATGCCCCCATATACTCCAGATTATGCCCCCATATATTCCACAGATTATGCCCCCATATGCTCCAGATTAAGCCCCCATATGTTCCACAGATTATGCCCCATATGCTCCCATATGCTCCAGATTATGCCCCATATGTTCCAGATTATGCCCCCATATGCTCCAGATTATGCCCCATATGTTCCAGATTATGCCCCATATGCTCCAGATTATGCCCCATATGTTCCACAGATTATGCCCCCATAGGTTCCACAGCTTATGCCCCCATATGCTCCATATTATGCCCCCATATGTTCCACAGCTTATGCCCCCATATGCTCCAGATTAGGCCCCCATATGTTCCACAGCTTATGCCCCCATATGCTCCATATTACGCCCCCATATGCTCCAGATTATGCCCCATATGTTCTACAGCTTATGCCCCATAGCCCAATTATGCCCCATATGCTCCAGATTATGCCCCCATATGCTCCAGATTATGCCCCCATATGTTCCACAGCTTATGCACCCATATGCTCCAGATTAGGCCTCCATATGTTCCACAGATTAGGCCCCCATATGCTCCAGATTATGCCCCATATGTTCCACAGCTTGTGCCCCCATATGCTCCATATTATGCCCCCATATGCTCTAGATTATGCCCCCATATGCAGCACAATTATGCCCCATAGTATAGGCCTCATATGCTGCTGCTGCAAAAAAAAAAAATGACATACTCACCTCTCGTCGCTGGGGGCCAGGTGCCGGGGTCCTGAGTAGGCGGTGACAGCGGCGCACCATGGGGGACAGGTGCCGGTGTCACCGCTCGCTCAGGACCCCGGCACCTGAGATATTTACCTGTCCTCTTTGCACCGCTGCGCACTGCTCCCTCGGTCTGACTCCTCTGGCTGTGAATGATCTGGCAGGGGGCGCGGCGCGCACTAACGACGTCATCGTGCCCTCTGCCTGATCATTCACAGCCAGAGGAGTCGGACGATGGAGCAGCACAGCGGTGGCACGGGGACAGGTAAATATAGCTATACTCACCCCTCCGCCGCGCGTCCCTGCAGCCTCTCCTCTTCTCCCGGCGCTCTCCGCAGCGCTTCAGTCCTGCAGCGGTCACGTGGTACCGCTCATTAAAGTCATGAATATGTGCATATTCATGACTTTAATGAGTGGTGCCATGTGACCGCTGCAGGAAGGAGTCGGAGATCGTGGGAGAAGCAGGGGGGCTGCAGAACCGTGCCAGCGGAGGGGTGAGTATGATCCGACACCCCTGCTCCCCCTCCCCCGCCGACCCCCGTATATGACCCGTGTAGAAGCCGAGAGGGGGACTTTCAGCCCTAAAAAATGGGCTGAAAATCTCGCTTATACATGGGTATATACGGTATATGCTAAATATCCTTGTGGTATACGCTGAACCTGTATACCTTTCTTCACTGTATAGAGAATTGTAATATACTATGCTGTTCTATGCACAGGAGCAAAGCAAAATCTATACCACATTTTTAATGTTTTTTTTTACAAAGAACATTAATGGCTATCGTACCACTTGTCATTGCACTCATACGCATTAAAAATTTGATTTTGTGTGAAATATGTGCTGTTAATTCCTTATATATATGTCTGCATTAGCCAAAAAACAATATTTGTACAAACCTTAAAATCTAATGTATATACTGCAATGATAAGTTTAAGGGAATATTTGCCAATATAAGAACAATAACAATTTTCTGTATTAGTTTCCCATTGTGCACTTTAGATTTATGTCACTGCAGCCCCTTAGAATCACCAAAATCTGTGTTATAAATGTGTAGTTCTTAGACTTTTAGATTTCTGAGGTTTCAGCGTTGCCTATAGAGTAACTCTATAATTGCTCTGGTACCATCACCAGGGGAATGTCTGCAATCTAGTCTAATACAAAAGTATCTCTATCTCTTCAATAATCCACCTGAAACAATTTGCTAAGAGTTTCTTCTGGTGAGCTATTGCTATAAAGCAGAACATTCTGATTAAAAATAGACATGGTGAGCAATTCTGGAATTTATTCTAAAAGCATCTCACAAAGAAGAGCCACAGGAAGCCAACACAAATCTGCGCACATTCAGCAATATTATCATTTTTACCTGCAGAGATGCATTTTTAAGTAACCAATATGTTTATTTTTTTTTTAATTTAATTTTAAGCTAAATTTAGTAAAAAAAAATAGCGCACCACATGCTCTTCACCATTTGGTTCTATAAAGCAACAAGAATTTCAAAATGTAATAGTTATACAAAACTTTACTTTAGCAAATGCATAATGGTAATTATTAACAATTTGGAGAGAACTCCAAATAAGCCCTCACTAGAAAGCCTAAAAACTAACTTTTATTATTTATCATTAAAATTCAGAGAGGGTATAAAAAGAGAATGTCCCTAATCTGCCTACTTATTCAACGTTATCAATGTATAGCTTGCTGCTCAATCTTTTGTGCAAGTGGGTAACATCTCGGGGTGCTGACCTCTATCTGGCAGAATAGGACACATATTTAGCACATTCATCCCCCCAACATGTTTCACCACGTCTGCTTCGTCATCAGGGGTTGGGACTAAAGGTACTGCCACACTAAACGTTCCCGCTAACGATCACGATAACGACGCAAACTAATGAGATCGTTTTTGTGTTCGTTTTAAGGTCGCTAGTAGTTGCCAAACTGGACGATCTCATTAACGACGCATCAGCGGTTAGCGATCTCTTTAACGACTTTGGCGGTCGTTGGGGCATGCCACACTGCATGTACTGTGAAAGATCACGACCTCGATAGGCGTGACTGAGTGCAACCTTTTGCACGCCCCTCATCACAGATTGGTGGTCACTATTTATCTCATAAATATTTGTCACAGCTCTCTCGCTTTGTGATTGGATGACCGCGTCATAAAAGACGACGTACCAGCACTCCTTTCCATTGCTCTCGAGCAGAAGCGGTTCTTTCAAATCTCCAGCATTGTTCCAGTGTGTCCTGCTAGCCTTTGTAGCTACTGCGATCCAGTTTGTGCCACAATTGCGGTTGCTGCTTCCGGTCTACGGCGTGTTTTTTTCTGCGATCCAGTCTGTGTCGCTATAAATATATATATTATTTTTTTGCTGCGATCCAGTTTGTGACGCTATTTTGTTTCCCTATTTTTTTTTTTTTTCAGGATCACAAACAAGTTTTGTAAGGTAGGTATTTTTTTGTCACATTTAACTTTTTATTTTTTTCTTAAATTTTACTGATCCATTATTAGATCCCAGCTCCATCAATTTTTTATTTTTTTTTGTTTTGTTCTGCCACAGCCCACCACCACCATTTTATGATCCTTGCTGGTTTTACCGTAATTGACCATCTATGATTTTTTTATTTTGGTGTGCCATTGTTTTATCCTGCTGCGCTCACCACCACCATTTCATGAACCCTGCTGTTTTTACTGTAGTTGTACATCTATGATTTTTAGTTTTGTCTGCCATTGTTTTCTCCTGCCGCGCCCACAACCACCATTTTGTGATCCCTGCTGTGTTCTATGTTGTAGGCTATGTAAGCATTTTATTTAACCATTCTGCTGTTCTCACATAATCCTTTTTTTATTACAGATGGCCGATAAGCAGGAATTTTTGGGGGAGTTTATCGAGATGTACCGCTCAATGCCGTGCCTGTGGAAAATAAAGTCGGCTGATTACTGTAACAGGCTTAAAAAGAAGGACGCGTACCAAAAACTGGTGGAGCTGAGCAAGAACCATTACTCAGATGAACCAGCGGATGAGTCATCGGTGAAAAAACGGATTCAGACCCTCCGCACTGTGTACAAAAAAGAGCTAAATAAAGTACTAAATTCTACCAAATCTGGAGCCGGGGCCGAAGATGTTTATGTCCCCAAACTGTGGTACTTTGAGCTGTTCGCTTTCACAAGGGACCAAGAAGTACCCAGACAAGGGACATCCATGTTGGATCTAGACCCGGTGATCCAGCCGGACACCCCTGTCATACATGTAAGTACCTTTGTATTACAACACATTTTAATGTACATGCCAAATTGGACTTGAAATTAAAAATGTAATTGTGAGATGTAGATAAATGGCTGAATTTATCCCTTCATGTACTGATAATTTATGTAGCTCAACGGTTGAGGCCTATCCATCTACAAGTGTCGTTTTCACATTTTTGCTGTATATGGGTGTTATAGTGTGAAGATAAATTTCTTTGTCTTTACAAGTGTCGTTTTCACATTTTTGCTGTATTTGGGTATAGTGTGAGATAAATTTATTTGTCTTTGTGATTTACCATTTGTTTTTTGTTCATGCAGGACACAGAAGAGGCCGTCTCCACACCTCCAACTGAAGAAGACAGCATAGCGTTGATCCAAGATGAAGAAGCAGTTGAGCCACCATCCTCATCTGTGCGGAGCCGGCTTACATTTTCAGGAAGGAAAAGGAAGGCTCCCACCACCTCGGCTACTCCTGAATTGGTTGAAATTGCGAAAAAAATTCTTACCGCAGAAAAAGACCAAACAAAAATAACTGGCTTTGCATACTTCGCTAATGAGAAGCTCCCTACACTGGATCCTGTACAGCGGATTCATGCAGAGAGACTCATGTTTGAGGTACTGACTCAAGCGTCTTTTGGAAACCTGGATAACAGTTATGTCGTCATGCCAAGACGGCAGTACCCGGACTACTCATGGCCCAACAATCCTGTGCCGAACCCAATTGGGATAAATCCTGCAAACCCAAACGTTGGTGCTCCCCCTTATTTTTATACACCGCAGAGGCAACGTGGTAATGGCAACAATCCATCTTACCAGCAGTTGTAGTTTTTAAAATTTTTTACAAAAGTTTTTTGTTGTCTATAATTTTTTTACATTGTTACCTTTTTTAATGAAAATCTTATTTATCTAATGAATTGTGGTCTTTTCTTATGTGATGTCAACTATTAAAATGTTGTATTTTTATTACATCTACTTGTCACACACGGGGTCATGGGAATACCAGCTGTCCTAGGTGTTCCATCATAGGGAAAAAATGAAATGAAAAAAAAATTTTTTCAAAAATTAACATTTCTTTTAACCCCTTCATGACCCAGCCTATTTTGACCTAAATGACCTGGCCATTTTTTGCAATTCTGACCAGTGTCCCTTTATGAGGTAATAACTCAGGAACGCTTCAACGGATCCTAGCGATTCTGAGATTGTTTTTTTCGTGACATATTGGGCTTCATGTTAGTGGTAAATTTAGGTCGATAATTTTTGCGTTTATTTGTGAAAAAAATTGAACTTTGGCCAAAATTTTGAAAATTTCGCAATTTTCAAATTTTGAATTTTTATTCTGTTAAACCAAAAAATTATGTGACACAAAATAGTTAATAAATAACATTTCCCACATGTCTACTTTACATCAGCACAATTTTGGGAACGACATTTTTTTTTGTTAGGAAGTTATAAGGGTTAAAAGTTGACCAGCGATTTCTCATTTTTACAGCAAAATTTACAAAACCATTTTTTTTTAGGGACCACCTCACATTTGAAGTCACTTTGAGGGGTCTATATGGCAGAAAATACCCAAAAGTGACACCATTATAAAAACTGCACCCCTAAGCTACTCAAAACTACATTCAAGAAGATTATTAACCCTTCAGGTGCTTCACAGGAACTAAAGCAACGTGGAAGGAAAAAATGGACATTTTAATTTTTCCAACAAAATTTTTCTTTTAGCATCAATTTTTTCATTTTTGCATGGGCATCAGGATAAAATGGACCCTAAAATTTGTTGGGCAATTTCTCCTGAGTATACAGATACCTCATATGTGGTCATAAACCACTGTTTGGGCGCACGGCAGGGCTCAGAAGGGAAGGAGCGCCATTTGACTTTTTGAATGGAAAATATGCTGGAATATTTAGCGGTTGCCATGTCGCATTTGGAGAGTCCCTGTGTGCCTAAACATTGGAGCTCCCCCCACAAGTGACCCCATTTTGGAAACTAGACGCCCTAAGGAACTTATCTAGATGCAGATGAGCACTTTGAACCCCCAGGTGCTTCACAAATTGATCCGTAAAAAAAGAAAGTACTTTTTTTTCACAAAAATTTTCTTTTAGCCTCAGTTTTTTCATTTTCACATGGGCAACAGGATAAAATGGATCCTAAAATTTGTTGGGCAATTTCTCCTGAGTACACCGATACCTCATATGTGGTCATAAACCACTGTTTGGGTGCACGGAAGGACTCAGAAGGGAAGGAGCGCCATTTGACTTTTTGAATGGAAAATATGCTGGAATATTTAGCGGTTGCCATGTCGCATTTGGAGAGTCCCTGTGTGCCTAAACATTGGAGCTCCCCCACAAGTGACCCCATTTTGGAAACTAGACCCCCCAAGGAACTTATCTAGATGCAGAGTGAGCACTTTGAACCCCCAGGTGCTTCACAAATTGATCCGTAAAAAAAAGAAAGTACTTTTTTTTTCACAAAAATTTTCTTTTAGCCTCAGTTTTTTCATTTTCACATGGGCAACAGTATAAATTGGATCCTAAAATTTGTTGGGCAATTTCTCCTGAGTACACCGATACCTCATATGTGGTCATAAACCACTGTTTGGGCGCACGGCAGGGCTCAGAAGGGAAGGAGCGCCATTTGACTTTTTGAATGGAAAATTAGCTCCAGTCGTTAGCGGACACCATGTCATGTTTGGAGAGCCCCTGTATGCCTAAACTTTGGAGCTCCCCCACAAATGACCCCATTTTGGAAACTAGACCCCCTAAGAAACTTATGCAGATGCACAGTGAGCACTTTGAACCCCCAGGTGCTTCACAAAACTTTATAACGCAGAGCGTGAAAATAAAAAATCATTTTTTTTTCTCAAAAAATTATTATTTAGCCCCATATTTTTTATTTTCACAATGGTTACAGGAGAAATTGGACCCCAAAAGTTGTTGTCTAATTTGTCCTAAGTACGCTAGTACCTCACATGTGGGGGAGAACCACTGTTTGGGCACACGTCAGGGCTTGGAAGGGATGTAGTGACGCTTTGAAATGCCGACTTGATGGAATGGTCTGCGGGCGGGCAGAGCCCCTGATGTGCCTAAACAGTAGAAACCCCCCACAAGTGACCACATTTTGTAAACTAGACCCCTCAAGGAACTTAACCAGATGTGTGGTGAGCACCTTGAACCCCCATGTGCTTCACAGAAGTTTGTAATGCAGAGCCGTGAAAATAAAAAATAATTTTTTTCCTCAAAAACTGATTTTTTTAACCCGCAATTTTTTATTTTCACAAGGGTAACAGGAGAAATTGGACCACAAAAGTTGTTGTACAGTTTGTCCTGAGTACACTGGTACCCCATATGTGGGGGGGAACCACTGTTTTGGCGCATGGGCGAGCACAGAAGGGAAGGAGCGCCATTTTGGAATGCAGACTTGATGGAATGTTCTGTGGGCGTCATGTTGCCTTTGCAGAGCCCCTGATGTGCCTAAACAGTAGAAACCCCCCACAAGTGACACCATTTTGGAAACTAGACCCCCCAAGGAGCTTATCTAGATGTGTAGTGAGCACTTTGAACCCCCAAGGGCTACACAGAAGTTTATAACGCCGGGCCATGAAAATAAAAAAATCATATTTTTTCCACAAACATGATCTTTTAGTCCCCAATTTTTTTATTTTCCCAAGGGTAACAGGAGAAATTAGACCTCAAAAGTTGTTGTCCAATTTGTCCTGAGTACGCTGATATCCCATATGTGGGAGAAAACTACTGTATGGGCACACTTCGGGGCTCGGAAGGGAAGTAGTGACGTTTTGAATTGCCGACTTGATGGAATGGTCTGCGGGCGTCATGTTACGTTTGCAGAGTCCCTGATGTGCCTAAACAGTATAAACTCCCCACAAGTGACCCCATTTTGGAAACTAGACCCCGCAAGGAACTTATCTAGATGTGTGGTGAGCACTTTGAACCCCCAAGTTCTTCACAGAAGTTTATAACGCAGAGCCGTGAAAATAAAAAATCATTTTTTTTTCCACAAAAATAACTTTTTTAGTCCCCAATTTTTTTCCCACAGTAACAGGAGAAATTAGACCCCCAAAGTTGTTGTGCAATTTTTCCCGAGTACGCTGATACCCCATATGTGGGGGTAAACCACTGTTTGGGCACACGTCGGGGCTTGGAATAAAGGGAGTACTGTTTGACTTTTTGAACGCAAAATTTGCAGGAATCAATGGTGGCGCCATGTCGTGTATGGAGATCCCCTGATGTACCTAAATAGTGGAAACCCCTCAATTCTAACTCCAACCCTAACCCCAACACACCCCTAACCCCAACCCTAACCCTACACACCCCTAACCCTAATACAAACCCTAACCATAACCCTAACCCCAACACACCCCTAACCCTAATCCCAACTCTAACCATAAACCTAACCACAAGCCTAACCCTAATCCCAACCCTAACCCCAAAACACCCCTAACGCTTATCCCAACCCTAACCCTAATCCCAACCTTAACCCTAATTCCAACCCTAACCCTAATTCCAACCCTAACCCTAGTTCTAACCCTTACCCTAGTTCTAACCCTTACCCTAGTTCTAACCCTAACCCTAGTTCTAACCCTAAGGCTGGGTTCATATTGCGTTTTACCAGCCCGTTCAACACGTAGCGTTGACGGGCTGGTAACGGTATAGCATAACGCGATCGCGTTATGCTATACCCGCTAGTGCAGAGGAATCAGCGATGATTCATCTGTGCTAGCGGTGATGGAGCCCAGACGCTGCAGCCTGCGTCCAAGGCTCCGTCACTGAATGACGACACGTCGCGAACGCATGCCGCTTCATGGCATGCGTTGCGATGCGCACACAAATGGGGTGAATGGCAGCGTTAACGGACTGCGTTACACCGCGTTATACCGCGGTGAAACGCAGTCCATCTAACGGACTGCCATAATGCAATATGAACCCAGCCTGACCCTAAGGCCCCGTGCACACGTTGCGGATTCACTTGCGGATTTTTCTAAAATCCGCAGGTAAAACGACCTGCCTTTTACCTGCGTATTTAGCGCGGATTTTCTGCGTTTTTTTCTCTGCGGTTTTACGCCTGTAATGGAATAGGTGTAAAATCGCTGCGGAATCCGCACAAGAATTGAGATGCTGCGGATTTAAAACCGCAGCAAATCCGCGCTGAAAAATCTGCAGCATGTGCACAGCGGTTTTTTTTACCATTTATTTGCATTGTACTGTACATGGTTTCTGGATCTGCTGTGGATCCGCAGCGCCAAATCCGCTGCGGATCCGCAGCAAAATCCGCTGCTGATCCGCAGCAAAATCCGCTGCGGATTAGCAGCGAAATCCGCTGCGGATCAGCAGCGAAATCAGCTGCGGATCAGCAGCTGATTTCGCTGCTGATCCGCAGCTGATTTCGCTGCTGATTTCGCTGCTGATCCGCAGCGAAATCAGCAGCGGATCAGCAGCGAAATCAGCTGAGGATCAGCAGCGAAATCCGCTGCGGATCAGCAGCGAAATCCGCTGCGGATCAGCAGCGAAATCAGCTGCGGATCAGCAGGAAATCAGCTGCGGATCAGCAGAGAAATCAGCTACGGATCAGTAGAGAAATCAGCTGCGGATCCGCAGCAAAATCCGCAACGTGTGCACAGGGCCTAATAGGAAAAAAAAAAAAATTCTTTATTATTTTTCCCTACCTATGACAGGGGGGGTTCACTTACTTTTTTTTATTTTGATCACTGTGACAGTTTATCACAGTGATCAAAATAAATTTTTTGACTATGCAGGGCGCATTTTCCAAGATGGCGGCGCCCATGAAGAATCCCGGGCAGCCGCCGGGAAGGATCCAGGGACATCGGTGGACCAGGAGAGGTGAGTATGGGGGTCGGAAGTGAGGGGGGGGATCGGAAGGTGGGGGCAGCGGAGGCCAGGACGAGGGGAGCTTTTAGTGACGACGGTGACCGACCGCTGCCATCTTTCGGTGGCGGCGGCCGATCGCCGCCGTGAATCCGTGTGGGGGGGTCAGGGCTCGGTGTCCAGCCATGGCAGATGCTATTGCAGCATCGGCCATGGCTGGATTGTAATATTTCACCAATTATATTGGTGAAATATTACAGATTGCTCTGATTGGCTGTTTCACTTTTAACAGCCAATCAGAGCGATCGTGGCCACGGGGGGGGTTAAGCCAACCCCCCTGTGGTGAAGCACAAAGGGTCCTGTGCCGGCGGGTCGGGTGACCTTTCAGTGACCCCGGTCACCCGACCCGCAGGGACGCGATCCTTTCATGACGCCACATAGGCGTCATGGGTCGGATTGGCACTGATTTTCATGACACCTACGTGGAGTCATTGGTCGGGAAGGGGTTAAAGGCCCCTGGTCACACTAGCGCTAAAACCTTATACTAAAAAATAATACACCACACCCGCGTAGATTAACGTAAAATATATAATATATATTTTTTTCATATATATTTTTTTGGTTGGTGAAAGAAATCAAATTTAAATAAAACAAAAAACAGTAACATAATAAAATAAAAAAAATTATAAACAAAATATTAACAAAATAAAAAAAAATTAACAAAAAAATAAATTAATGAGGGCCCCGGAGTCCAGAAAAAACCCTCTCCAGCATCACCCCGTGGTGATGCAGAGCTCCCATGGCACTTTGCATCGCTGCCATCGTGCTGTTTAAAGATGCCACAGCGCTGCTCATGGCCGCCATCAGCCGGCGGTGTGACAGCAACAGGTCCTGGGCAGTTGGGATTTCTGTGGAGGTAAAGGTAACAGTTAACCAGGGAATTCTTTGCAACATCAACATGTACATGTTATGTTTGTTAACACTTACGGTTTTCCTCAGAGGACCCGCTGACTGCCCACCCAGAACCTGTTGCTCCGCCGGCTAGGGAAAAAAAAGAAAAAAAAATTATATCACAACAGCCATTACACATAAGACCTTACAAAGTTCTCAAACTTGTCTGAAGCTTATATAATGTGCGTTAATTACCTGATGGGGAGCCTGCATCCGTGTCACGGGATGATGCTGGAGAGAAGACATTTTCTGGGGAAGGGCTGGAACCCACCGAATCAGGAGGGGGGGTTGCTGCCGGTGAAGGGTTTAAAGGGTTGGAGAGGTGAGGTGATGATGGTGGTGGAGGGGTAGCTGGGGAAGGAGATGATGGAGGTGGAGGGGTAGCTGGGGATGGTGGAGCAGCTGGTGCTGGTGATGGTGAAGGTGGTGCTGTAAATGAAATATACAATTCAGAATCCCCATTATCACTGCCGGTACTCCCATCACTGCCTGCCCCATCACTGCCGGTACTCCCATCACTGCGGGTGCATTGATATAGGTAGATAACCCACAAAACAACCTCTCCAGATACCCTCATCAATACTCACTCAGAGGCCTGCGTAGCTGGGCCCGGATGCTGGCGACCCTCTTGCGGGAGCGGTAGTGAAGGTCCGCCAGCTTCTTGCGGATCTGTTGTGTGGTCCGCTGAACATTAAATCGCCTCGCAAGCCCCCGCTGGATTTTGCGCAGGCACACCTTCTTGTGGCGCATAGGATGCGCCACAGGTAGCCTGCAAGTATAGTCCCATCTATCGTTTTTTTTTTATTAAAAACCGCACTTCCTCCTCTGCCAACTTAGCTCCCCGCTGTCTCGCCACCATTGCAAACAACACCGCACTAGGGGACGCCAGCGCCATGACGTCACGGTGTGCGTCCGTACGTGCGGCGGCACTCGCGACGCAAAACGGTTTTGCTATCTCAAAGTGACCGCAGCGGCCATGCGCTCAGCCAAGCACAGATATGAGATGCTGTTGCGATCGCAAGATGATGGTTACAAGCTAGGCGATCACAATGGCGTGTCATATCTGTGTATAGCTGGAGCTCCTTGTGAGAATCGTCAACTTGCGATCACAGTGGCGTCGCATATAGGTGAATAGCTGCAAATCTGAATAGCTGGAGCTCCTTATCGTCACCTTGCGATCACAGTGGCGTCGCATATCTGTGAATAGCTGCATATCTGAATAGCTGGAGCTCCTTATCGTCACCTTGCGATCACAGTGGCGTCGCATATCTGTGAATAGCTGCATATCTGAATAGCTGGAGCTCCTTATCGTCACCTCGCGATCACAGTGGCCTTCGAATATCTGTGAATAGCTGCATATCAATAGCTGGGGCTCCATGTGTGAATCATCACCTTGCGATCACAATGGCGTCGCATATCTGTAAATAGTTGGGATTCCCTGGTGAATGTTGACCTTTACCTCCCAAAATTTTTTTTTATATATTTATATCAATTTTTTAATCTTTAATCTATATGACTAAAAATATATGTTATATATTTAAACTTTATATATGCTGCTGTGGTGTATTATGTGTTATTTTTAATTATAAGGTTTGAACGCTAGTGAGACCATGGGCCTTTGAAATAATTGTAATTTTTTGAAATTTTTTTCTTTTTATTTCTTTAACAATGAACTCCTATGACTGATGGTACTCCCATGACCCCGTGTGTGACTTGTAGATATAATGTAAAAAAAAAAAAAATAGACAACAAAAAACCTTAGAAACGATTTTAAAAACTACAGCTGCTGGGTAACATGTCTCGTTGCCATCCCCATTACTCCCTCCCCACATCTCACCCATCATTAGCCCTTCTCCCATATTGGTAAAATAATTGAAAAAAAACACGAATGCATTTTTAAAATAATTTTTTTTTTATTATAAAAACATTGTTTAAAAAAGGCAAAAGTCAAACATTATCAAAATCAAACTAGACCTGATGCTGCCAACTCACTGCACCAGGCCCATTAAAGTAATGGCAGTACTTGTCTCGGCCGGCCTTCGCATCGTCCTTGCTCCTGCCTTGATTGACAGGTTGAAGGCCTGCAATAGCGGGATCATTGTTACGCCATTCTCCAAGCACCACGTCACCATTGCTGTCCGAGTCCATGAAGCCTGGCGGACTGTAAGTACCAGCATCGCGTTTGCATAGAAAATTGTGCAGCACACAACAGGCCAACACCACAGAGTTAATGGATTCCAGCTTCATGTTGATTGGAGTGTGGAAAACCCTGAAGCGGTTGGCCATTATGCCGAAGGCATTCTCCACAACGCGCCGTGCACTAGGCAGTCTGTAGTTAAAAATACGCCTTTCCCCTGTCAAAGTCTTTTGTGGATACGGTTTCACAAGATGCTCATGAAGGGGGAAGGCTTCATTACCCACAAACACAAAGTTTAGGTTGGCTGTGGTGTCCATATTGGTTGGCAAGTTAAGTTTATTATTAAACAACCGGTCACCAAAACTTGTGTGCTCCAAAACGCCACCGTCAGAAACCCTTCCATTAATGCCAACATTAACGTCAATAAATTCATAATTGGCATTAACAAGGGCCATGAGGATCGTGCTGAAGTAGCCCTTGTAATTATGAAAAAAGGAGCCGCTGTTGGCTGGTTGGTGATCCGCACATGTTTGCCATCCAAGGCACCACCACAGTTTGGGAACTGCCAAATCCTTTCAAAATCAGAGGCAATAATTTGCCATTCCGCCACTGATTTGGGAAAAGGCATGTAGCTCCGTAAACTGCGGACGATGGCGTTGCATGTCTCCGAATTAGTACTCCAAGCAGCGATCGAGAAATTGCAGCAGAAAATTGCAAATCCTTCATTGAACGTCCGGTTGCCAGAAATCGCAGCATTACTGCCAAACATTCCTCTGCTGAAACAGCTTGCACGCATCCGGGTATCCTGCCGTTCAATGAGTGGCCTCACAGCTTCCAGTAGGAGCTTGAATGAATCCTCCGACATCCGTAGATAATTCCGGAAATCCTGCGGATTCTTCTCCTGCAACTCCCTCACTAGATGCATGTGGGTGAATTTGGACCTCTGCTCCAGCCATTCTCTGGTCCACATGCGACGCTTTCGCTTGGAGCGCCTCTCTTCCACCCGCGCCTCTTCTTGTCGATCTGCCTCCATGGATAGTGCAACAGCCACAATCACACGCTCCGCGGTGGACAGGTTCATTATGTGCAACCTGTACGGTAAAGAAGAGAAAAGTTCATTACTAATTAATTACTATAATAAAGTTTTTAAACAAAATAAAATAAAGAATAAAATAAAAAAAATAAAACAAAAAAAAATGTTTGGTAACTTTTCAGTTAACATTTAAAATACAGTTACAAATGTCTAAAATGGTGGGGTGTCTAAAATGGTGGGGGGTGAAAAATAAATAAAGCAGACGAATAAAAAAAAATGTCAAAAAACGTATCAAACAACATCACAAACAATATGTACCTTGAATCCAAATATCCAAATCCAAATGGGGAAGATGAAGTGCTCTAGCGACTCAGACAGGATCGCAAAACCCACCACTGCGCCACAAACAGGATCGCAAAAATCCGACACACGATACTATCCTCACAACAACGCACAAAGAACCATTGGAGTCACCCACAAAGCGCTCTGGAAACAATAGATGGGGGCGCAGTTATTATAGCTGAGGTGATGTTGTGGTCACTAATCAGAGCTGAAGGGCGTTAACGAAAGAAATCAAAGTCCCGCCTGCGCCGCTGACTAATGCGTCGTCAACGAGGTCGCACATCGTTCACAAAAGATGCCAAACACAGCGATTCAGGCTCACCAGCGGGACGCCAATGATCAAAATACGGTCCAGAACTCTAGTGAACGATCAACGAGATTACAGCAGGGGCCACATTGTTGCTACATGCCACACACAACAACGTCACTAACGAGATCGCTAAATAGTGACGTTTTTTAACGATCTCGTTAGCGTTCTCGTTTAGTGTGGCATACCTTTTAGGCTAGGACTTCTAGAGTTTTTGGCATGCAAAGTGCCTTTAGTCATAAGATTGTGACTAAACGCATTTTATATGTCAAAAATGCCATAGTCTGTTACCCATGGTGAATATTTTTAAAATATTATAATTACATTCACGTATCTTAAAATAGCAAACCTTCTTTATCAAAATGTGTAATAAATATTCACCATGGGTAATAGATTAATGCATTTCTGGCATATAAAGGTCTTTATTCGTAGTCTTTTGAATGAAGACTTGGCACACAAACAGATGAAAAGTTGAACAATTTTAATGTGGCCCAAAGTGATGTACTCCACAAATTCAGTACAATGACATAGACATAAACGTTTCGGTCATATAACTGCGACCTTCATCAGTGTACTATAAAAGGAAAATAGATATATTGTACCAATCATGAAACTAATCAAAATATTAAATTCATTCAATGAAAATTTCATCTCCAGAGGAAACAACTAATAAAGCATATAATATCTTATAAACAATTTCGTCACTCAAGATTAGTGATTCAATCCTCAAATCAATATTTAACCAAAATAAAGAACACATCTATATAATGTGAGTGGGGGTTGGGAAAAGGGATGAGGAAAAAGGATAAGGAAAAGGAAAAAACCTACCCGACTGCTTATATCTTATGTGTGGAATATATAAAGAGGCCCGTCAGCGTCCTATAGTGTTTAATAAAATGAGAAATTATACTCTGTGCCAATTTTCAATTTTGATTGATATATAGGTCCACTAAATAAGGATTGAGGAAATTGTGTATACCCACCTAGGACTTTTATGGTAGACAGTATAATTGGCGCTTAAAGTAGGCCGTTTTATTCAATCTGTAATGAACCCAAACAAAATGCCCCAGTGGTCATAAAGTCCAAAAGCACATTGCTTATCAGCGCATTTGTATATAGTCATAGGGACTTTACCGGCATTGTATTTGTATTCTCATGGGACGTGGTATCCACGATTTGTCCTATGAATAGCGTGTTTATATGGGAGGCAGTGATTTTACCGGCAGCCGGATATGACGCGCCGCTTCTGGAGCCTAGTAGGAAGTGCTGTGATGCGTGCGTTCCACCTCTATGGAGGCCTGAAAGCGTGCGTTCCACTGTGCTAGGAGCTAATGACCGGATATAGTGTAGGGGGAAGTTGATATGTCGGGGTTGTGTTCCACTTCATAAGGAAATTCCGGCATTGCGTTCCTATTGGGGTCATATAATATTTCAGTGTAAATCTGTCACTCAGTATGGCTTTGAATATGTCTATAGTTAATGCAGTCATGCAGGAGGAATAAAGAAGGGTGAGGAAAACAAGGAGAGGAACATATGGTAGTAATTTGAATGACGAAACTCACTACAGCCGGCTCTGAAATATGGATACATACAGTTAGTATCATGCATTAAACCCATTATAAGCTCATAATTTCAAAAATAAAACAATATTGGGATGTTTCTTTATGGTTGTGATGTAGGCATGTTGCTATATTATGCCCGTTGATCCCTACGGTAAATTTAACCATTAATGGTATGTGACCTGAGTATATAATCAAATATATATAAAGATATAACTGTATGTATCTTTATTTCAAGCCGACTGTACTGAGTTTCGTTATTCAAATCACTGCCATGTGCTCCTCTCCTGGATTTCCTAACCCTTCCTTATTCCCCCCACATGACTGCATTAAGAATAGACATATTCAAAGCCATACTGAGTGAACACTGAACTTTACAGTTTGGGTTTGCTCATCTCTACCCATCCTAATGTAAATGTACCATCTACCTTTTGAAAATCTGTGCTATTTGTTAGTGGGCCACAACAGGATTGACACCTACAGACTCAGGACCGCATGTAAGTGATTTAAACAGTGACGTGGTATCCCTGTCAGAGACTTGGAGTATATATTTCCCAAATGTGCAAATAATATTATGAAAAATGATCCTCAACACACTGCTTTCTAGTGTATTGTACTGCCCAGACACTATGTCCATCTTTATACATGACCATTGGTGACTAATTTATTACACATTTTAGTAGGTGCACATAAGAAGCTCTGTTTGCAGTTTTATTAATCAGGCTTAGGAAGAGTGAAGTTACCAAGGATGCTCATTTTTAAATATTGTGATAATGTTGCTGAAATTTAAGGGAATGTGTCATCTATCTCATTTATTTAAATAATGGAACTTACAGTTAAGAAAATTACAGTAATTTCATAGCAATATCTGTTATTTCTGTTTTATTGTTTTTGCTGACTCTACAGATTAGTACACATATGCTACCTAAATGTATGTCACCATGTGTGGAGGTGCAAGTGAGTAATGATGTCACAGCTATCTAGAGTTAACATGGGAGATTCAATCTAAATTAAAAAAAATGTATTCATTGTATTTCCAATAGAGAACAAGGGTTTAACAGTGTGTATTAAAGAGCTAATGTGTACTTACGTGCTAGTGAGATAGATGGAAGTATTGTCCCAGGAACTTCAGACACATGAAGACAAGCAGAGGAGGAGGAGATTAGGATGCAAAAAAAGCACCTGCACCATATTTTGCTAGCAAGTGGACATAAGTAAGCCCAAGGTGCACCATCCTATAGTTTAGTCAGAACCATAGTGTAGCAAAAAAGAAATGTGCACAGTTGCTGTTAAAGAGAAGTAACCATTAGAGTGGATGTGACAAACACTGATTTTGTGGTGAACTGCTCAATGGTAGCATAGAGACTGTTGTAAAATAAATGAGCTGCTGCTGAATATATTGCCAGCAGACCATTGCAATTGTCTGCAAAATGTTGTCAATGTTAAAGGTGTTATCTGGAACTTTGTGGGTTTTTTTGGCCATGCGGCTAAGAACTTATCGGCAAGTAGTTGCTAACCTGCCTGTCCTGCAGTGCGCCAATCTCTTCCTGTGAAGAGAAGCCACACACTGCTCCTGCCAGAGATTTTCCTGCTTACAGTGATGACACATGAATAGTGCAGCTTCTACTCTTCCGCATTGCGCTGTTGATTGGGCCGCTGCTTAACTGCTGGGAATCGGCTGTCAATCAGCATGACATCAGCATGACATCAGCAGTAATGCCCTGTCGATAGAGTAGATTGGAGGTGAAAGAGCTGCTCTGGTGACGTGAGGTCAAAAGAAAAAGAAGAATTCATACCTGAGGAAGGAGTGTTTGCTTCACTCCGAAACGCGCGTCGGGGAGGGCTCGGAGACCGCTGACCTCTGCACCACTTGGTAATTATCTATATTATACACTATTTGTTACTACTATATATCCCTGTGCTGACCTTCCAATGTTCTGTGCTCCTGCCCACTTCATTTATATAATGCCATACTTCATGTGGGCTGAGGTAAAATTGTGATTTTGGTGTCACTATTATTGGGTATAGGAAAGATGTGTATCTTCGTTCCGTGTTAGCCAGTAGATAGAAAAATATTTAGACTTGAGAGTCCTCAGTGGTTGATACCTTTTAATGGCTATTTAATAGCCATTAAAAGGTATCAACCACTGAGGACTCTCAAGTCTAAATACTTTTCTATTATTGGGTAGTTACACAGTGATATTGATATCTATTTTCACAGTGTAGGTTTATTATTTGTTATTTTGCAGAGGTCATGTTACTCTCCTTAGCCCTGTTTCTTTGCTATGTGCATTTGGGTCACAATTCCCTTCCTTCCACTTGAAAAAGGCCACTGAATGGCCGAAACGTCGTTGTTGTCTTCTATGGCAGAATAAAGCTTTTCTATTTTTCTTCACCTGGATGGATGCTGCTCCTTTTTTTATTGTGGACATTGTTGGCCCATTGGGATCCATGGTCCTGAGCGTGCATCCCTAAAGCAATGAGTGCTGTCTGCTAACTGCTGTTTGGTACAATTCCCTTCCTTGTCATTTATCTGTCTTAGTCTGTTTTATCTAATAAAATTTGTATTTTTTGGACTTTTGACTGCATTTCGGTTTTTTTTTTCCCATGCTATTTGCAGTTGGTCTGTTTAATATAGAGGCATCTATGTGTGGGGTTACTATCCCTTGTCTGTATATCAGACTAAATACTATTCACACATCGAAATTGCTTCCTTCACTTTATTTATGGTGTTCAAAATAAATCAGGGTATAACAAACAGTTAAACAGCTACCTGACAAAAAGTTCTTATAGCCAAATACAACAGTGATATTTCTGTGCACTTGTATCCCTCCGCCATCCCTGGCAAAGAAACTACTCTTAAACTAAGGACCATTACATCCTATTCTTTTTAAAGAAGCATGCCATCATAATTCCAACTTTAGAACTTGTGCTCCCCACCATATACCAACAGTTCATTTAACTCTGCTTCAGACGAGTTACATGGACAGAAAACTTTCCTTAGAGAAAAAGGAAAATCATTGGACGCTCCATTCACCAGACAACCATCAATTTATTAGAATGACTTTCCTTTATGCAATATGAGTAGCATCTCTTTTTTGGTTATTGCCAAAGTGAAACATTTAACTATTAGATACTTGATTGTTTCTTCTTCCTCTATATACTGATGCTTCTAATTGAGCTTCTGATATTGGTCATAATAAATGACTAATTAACGGACAACTGCAGAAGGATTTACATTGATGTATAATTCATTTTTTCTTTAATTTGTGGAGCAGATCTGTTAAATAACATGGGGTACAGGAAAATGCTCACTATACTCACTGACTGGGCAAGATAGATCCTTTGGACACTAACACTGCACAGGAAGCACCCATTGATGCACAGAGGCCCAAGAAGGAAGGGCCCGGCTTCCACCTCCAAAGTAGCAAACAGGCTACTCTCACAGACATATAAAAGGGTGCATTTTAATTAGCTATTAGACTGCAAAGGGTCCATGTACGTTTCTTGAGCAGGGCATGCTTCTGTGTGCGTGTCCACTTCTAGACGCACTAATATGTAATGTTCAGGTAAGACTATGGATGAATTGGGTCAATTTGTCATTTATTGTCAATGGATGTATTGTCTGCAGGTATACTGTCCATAGATATTGAAAGATAGCCATTTACTTTTAGTGATGTGGTTCCAGCCATTCATATCTCAAAGCATCCATGTTCTCTATGGGACTGAATAGTGACTGTTTTCTCATAGCTTCCATACTGCAAAGTCCCGGTAACATCCCATTTTGTCTTGCACAGTTAGACGGACTTGGGTAAAGGGGTTAATGTTTCACGTATGCCGCGAACTGCATATGCGTGAAGAAAATGAATGCTGTAGCTCTTGAACTATGGCAGCTTTTTACGCTCAATGCAGCGTGGCACATCTGAATGTCTTGCTGTGAGTTAAGTATTGTTTTTAAGTCTCCAGTTAATCTCTTTGGAGCATAATTCCCCGCTGTCTGTCTATTGTGAACCCAAGTGTGGAAAGAGAGATTGCTGCAGTGACTGTGATGTATGCAGCTTATACAAACAGAAAATTATGGAGTTAACAGAAGCACATCCTTTTATAAAAGAATATATTTGTTTTGTATCTCATGTTAATGAATAGCCTGCCTGCAGTCTATCTTCCAAACCGCTGCCTTACTGCATCTGCAGACAGGAAAAATCACCTGGCCGACATTTTTCTTCTGATGGATCAATGTTTTTACAGGACAAATATTTCAAAGTTATCTATGCTGCTAAAACTGTCACTTTTATCCTGATAAATCTCACACTCAGCCCAATTAATTTTTTCTTCCAAATAGGATCAAATTGTTGCAAAGGGCATTTTATTGCTCCTTTCGTATATTGCATATTATCAGTACAATGGACCTCCAGCTAAAATATATCCATTTTATTTCTTTTTGAACCTTTCAATCAGAAGAGCTTAAATCACTTTAACTTTCATATCAGTATTTGTGAACAATGAACTAAAGTATGATTATATATGTTTATTGTTGCAAGTTTAGTCTTTTTTAGTTATAGTGCACAAAAAGAGAATACTATTGTGGAACTTTCTAAGAACAATCTATACATGGTATCATATTTAGGCCTGATAGGTAGACTTGGCCAATTTCTGGACAGTGCATTAGACCAACCTATAGTAATATTACTCCAAAATGCTAAAAACAATGGTGGAAGATATGCACATTGTGGTACTACTTTAGTATGGTTAAATATGGCTAACAATATTTGAGACTAAATATGGTCCCAGCTCAAACATATTTATTGAAGAAAAACAAAAGTATTAATTGAAGGGAATTTGTTATCTAATTCATGCTATCTGAACCATGGGCCATTAATCAGACACTGACACTGACTGCTGTAAGACGGCGGTGTTCACACCATGCAGTAACTGAGGCAGTGACCCAAGCAAGTCCAAAGTAAACAGCTTTTATTCAGCAACTCACGGGTAAAACAGGAAAAGTCCTCCGGTACGCAGCCGGGTTAACATCAGTCCATAAACACTGGTTGCCGGGGACAACGGCCGCGCCGGGCCGAACAGAGCCTGACAGGTGCAGAGCCGTCCCAGGCCTGGGTTCAGCTACACACAGTCCTGTGGAGCTTTCCTGCTATGCTCCTTGCAGGATCCCAACATAGAACACCACTAATCTTTAGTGCAGGAGTTTTAAAGACCTGTGGCAAAAACCACTGGAAAACCTGGGTTGGAGGGAGGAGGCCGCCCCACTGCCTCCTGTGACCTCCTCCAAGAAATGAAGGCCCTGCCGGATTTTACTTAATCTGCCTTAGCCAGGTAGTCTGACTAGGTCATTGCTCACCTTCATTCCTGCATTGCAGCCGCAGCTGTGTGTGTGACTGCAATGCACTCCAATGGCTTTAATAGGTCTCTGTACACATTCTGGGAGAAATATAACGTCCCTCGTAAACGATCCCGGTCACTGCCTCACATATCCCCCCCCCTGTTCAAACTTGTGGGGTTGAACATTTGCCACCATACAGGGTGCCCGGGACAGGGCATCCGCGTTTGCTTGCAACTTCCCAGGGCGATGTTCTACAGAGAAACTGAAATTTTGCAGTGACAGGAACCACCTGGTGACTCGCGCATCCCTCATCCATACCAAGGGTGAGTGGTCCGTCACCAAGCGGAACTGACGCCCGAGTAAATAATAACGTAGTGATTCCAAGGCCCACTTAATAGCCAAACACTCCTTTTCTACTACGCTATAGTTTTTCTCCGCCGGGACCAGTTTTCTACTCAAGTAGGTGACCGGGTGCTCTTCACCATTCACTTTTTGTGACAACACCGCCCCTAGTCCTACCTCCGAGGCATCTGTCTGTACAATGAAGGTTTCATTGAAGTTGGGGCTGATGAGGACCGGCTGTCCACACAGGGCCAACTTCATGGACTGGAAGGCTTCTTCTGCCTGAGGGTTCCACCGAACCATTACCGTTTTCTTTCCTTTCAAGAGATCGGTTAGGGCCGCCGTTCGCCCGACAAAATTAGGTATAAACCGGCGGTAATACCCAAGGATGCCAAGGAACGCCCTCACCTGTTTTGTACTCGATGGTTTAGGCCAGTTTTTTATGGCCTCAATTTACTGATTTGGGGCTTGATAGCTCCTCGGCCTATCACATACCCCAAATATCGAGCTTCCTCCAGCCCTATCGCACATTTTTTTGAGTTTGCCGTTAACCCAGCGGCTCTGAGAGAATCCAGCACCGCTTGTACATGTGTTAGATGCGTTATGCCAGTCGGTGCTAAATATGATGATATCATCTAGATACGCGGACGCGTATTCCTGATGAGGCCTGAGCACTATGTCCATCAATCTCTGAAATGTAGCCGGGGCCCCATGTAACCCAAAAGGTAAGACCACATAGTGAAATAGACCCTCCGGAGTTACGAAGGCGGTCTTCTCCTTCTCCGAATCTGTGAGAGGTACCTGCCAATAACCCTTGGTGAGGTCGAGCGTGGTAAAGTACTGGGCCTGCCCCAGTCTCTCAATCAGCTCGTCCACCCGGGGCATTGGATAAAGGTCGAACTTTGACACTTCATTCAATTTTCGGAAATCATTACAGAAGCGTAATGATCCATCTGGCTTTGGAATCAGTACAATGGGGCTAGCCCACTCACTCCGTGATTCCTCTATGACGCCTAACTGAAGCATTTGTTTTACCTCAGCCGAAATTGCTTGCCTCCGGGCTTCGGACACCTGGTACGGTCTTATTCGCACCCTTACCCCAGGTTCGGTGACAATGTCATGTTGGATAACCGTAGTCCTACCTGGTAGCTCTGAGAACACGTCGGTATTGTTTTGTACCAGGGAGCGAGCCTCCCGTCGCTGCTGTTTAGTGAGGGCATCACTTATCCTGACCTCCCCCTTGGATGCTTCCCTGGCTGAAGGTAGAGAACTCTCTGGTGATATGCCCGGAGTGATGTCTGTAACTAAACACTCTCGATCTTTCCAAGGTTTTAGCAGGTTTATATGGTAAATCTGCTCAGGTTTCCTCCTTCCGGGCTGATACACCCGGTAATTTACCTCCCCCACCTTTTCTCGAATCTCATATGGCCCTTGCAACTTGGCCATGAGCTTACTCTCGGCTGTGGGTACCAGTACTAATACCCGATCGCCCTTGTTAAAAGACCTGACTCTGGCTCTTTTATTATATGTGCGCCTCTGGGTTGCCTGGGCATCTAACAGATGTTCTTTCACGATGGGCCTGACGCCGCGATCCGGTCCTGCATACTAGCCACGTGTTCAATTATACTCTTATGTGGAGTCGGCTCTTGTTCCCATGTCTCTTTGGCTACGTCCAACAGACCCCTAAGGTGTCTGCCGTACAATAACTCAAAGGGAGAGAACCCTGTGGAAGCCTGGGGTACCTCACGGACAGCGAACATCAAATAGGGTAGCAACATGTCCCAATCCCTTCCATCCTTAGAAATCACCTTTTTTAACATGGACTTGAGGGTTCTATTGAACCGTTCTACTAACCCGTCGGTTTGAGGGTGGTACACCGAGGTGCGCAATTGTTTAATTTTTAGCAGTTTGCACAGTTCTCTTGTCACCTTGGACATAAAGGGGGTCCCCTGATCCTCAGGATCTCCTTAGGTAGTCCCAGGCGACAGAACATGGCAAACAGTTCTCGGGCAATAAGTTTTGCCGAGGTGTGGCGTAGTGGTATAGCCTCCGGGTACCGGGTGGCATAGTCGACGACCACCAGTATGTGTTGGTGGCCACGGGCGGATTTTACAATGGGCCCTACCAAATCCATTGCAATCCGTTCAAAAGGTACCTCTATTATTGGCAGGGGTACCAATGGACTACGGAAACTTGCAGTGGGTGAGGTCAACTGACATTCGGGGCAGGATTCGCAGTACCTTTTGACCTCCGCGTAGACTCCCGGCCAAAAGAACCACTGCAAGATACGTTCTAGAGTTTTTTTTTCCCCTAAGTGGCCCCCAGCAAGTGTGAGTGTGCCAAATCTAGAATCACCCTACGATACGACTGAGGTTCTACCAACTGTTCCACAACCTCATCCCTGATTTTATCTACCCTATAAAGCAACTCTCCACTGACTACCATGGTGGGAATACCGTATCTGCATTGGGCTGTTGGGCTACGCCGTTTACCTCTAGCACCCTTTCCCGCGCCTGAGTCAGAGTGGGATCTTGTAGCTGAGCTGTCCCAAACGTGGCCCTGGACACTTCCAGCTCGGGAATCGATGCGGTCTCCTCCACCTCTCCTGCCAGCACCTCTAAGGGAAACCTATCGGGGTCACACTCTATCCCTATATGGGACACCCCTACGGCAGGTTCGTCGGGTACAGCATCTGTAATACATCTTACCAGGGGAGAATGGATTTTGTTTTTCCACAGAGTCCAGAACAGGGGCAAGTCTCTTCCCAACACAGACCCATAGGGAAGATTTTTTACCACTCCCACCACATGTTTTATGTCTCCACATGGCGTGGACAAAACTACCTCCGTAGTTGGATAGTCTCGGAGGTCCCCATGGATACATACAACCCCGACCTGCCATCCGCTGGGGTTGTCTCCTGCCACCAGTGACCCATGTACCAGAGTCACGAGGCTCCCCGAGTCCAAGAGAGCCTCCGTAGGGTACCCATTAACCAGTACCTGGCATAGTTGGAGTTCAGTGTCCTGGGGGTCGAGGGTTGCTGTGCAGACGGTCTGGGCATACATTGAGACCCGGCGGCTATATCCGCAGTCCATGGGTTCCGTAGTCAGGGGACAATTAGCCATCACATGTCCCGGTCCCTCACACCGCCAGCACCTAAGGGTGGAAGTACTGTTAGGTCTTATGACAGTCTGGGAGGGAACCGGTCTCCTGCCACTCTCACTCCGGGGTTCCCCTTCAGCACGGGTACGGTGCTGACTGTCCCCAGCAGAGGGACGCGACCCCTTTCCCGATTCCAGGGTTGGCAGGGATCGGCGTGACAGCCGAGAGGGGGCGGAGTCTCGAATAAAGTCTTGAGTGGCCGAGTAGCGCTCGATCAAACTAACTACCTGGTCGAGTGTGCCGGGGTCGCCTTGCCCCACCCAATGTTGGATTGCAGCCGGCAGAGTTCTTACCAGCCGGTCAACCACCACCCTCTCCACCATCTGGGCTGGAGACAAAGACTCTGGCTGGAGCCACTTCTTTACCAGCTGCAGGAGGTCATAAGCCTGAGACCGTGCGGGTCGTGTCTCCACATAGGCCCATGAAAATACACGCTGAGCCCTCACATATGTATTAACCCCCAGTCGGGCAAGGATCTCACCTTTGAGCCTCTGGTAGTCCTGGGCGTCCTCCCGACTGAGATCGAAGTAGGCCTTTTGTGCATCGCTGACCAGAAACGGAGCTACTACTTCTGCCCACTGGCCGGCGGGTAGGTTTTCCCGCTCCGCTGTGCGCTCATAAACTGTCATGAAAGCTTCCACGTCGTCCTCCGGTCCCATCTTCCTCAACGCTGAGCGAACCCTGTCTCGGGCCTCGCGACGTTCAGGGGCTGGTGCCGTCGAGGTCTCCCGCAGTGCAGAAATCTGTTGCAGCAACAGTTCGTTTGTTTTTTTCTGCTGCTGGTACAATAGCTGCTGTTGCTCATTGTGCCGTTGCTCCCGCTCCTGCTGTTGCCGCTGGAACTGCAGCTGCTGCTGTTGTGTAATTACCAGCTGCTTTACCAGCTCCTCCATCTTGTCCACGGGTTGAGGCTAAAAAGTGGCCGGCCGGATTGAGGTCATGAAGCTGCCGGTGGGGTATACCTCAGTCACAATGCCCACATTCTCCAACCAATTGTAAGACGGCGGTGTTCACACCGTGCAGTAACTGAGGCAGTGACCCAAGCAAGTCCAAAGTAAACAGCTTTTATTCAGCAACCCACGGGTAAAACAGGAAAAGTCCTCCGGTTTGCAGCCGGGTTAACATCAGTCCATAAACACTGGTTGCCAGGGACAACGGCCGTGCCAGGCCGAACAGAGCCTGACAGGTGCAGAGCCGTCCCAGGCCTGGGTTCAGCTACACACAGTCCTGTGGAGCTTTCCTGCTATGCTCCTTGCAGGATCCCAACATAGAACACCACTAATCTTTAGTGCAGGAGTTTTAAAGACCTGTGGCAAAAACCACTGGAAAACCTGGGTTGGAGGGAGGAGGCCGCCCCACTGCCTCCTGTGACCTCCTCCAAGAAATGAAGGCCCTGCCGGATTTTACTTAATCTGCCTTAGCCAGGTAGTCTGACTAGGTCATTGCTCACCTTCATTCCTGCATTGCAGCCGCAGCTGTGTGTGTGACTGCAATGCACTCCAATGGCTTTAATAGGTCTCTGTACACATTCTTGGAGAAATATAACGTCCCTTGTAAACGATCCCGGTCACTGCCTCACACTGCTTAATTGCAACCGTATATGCTTTACCCTGAAACTGTGCATAATTTCAGACAAAGCATGCTAACAACCAGCCAAGGACAAAGCATCTTGGATGACAAGTGTGAAGCAGGTCCCCAGCAGTTTCTGCTCTCCCATTACCTAATACCTTGTATGTGCATAGAGAGACATATCAGTTTACAGTAAGAGTGGAGAAAAGCCACAGGGGACCTTTCTTGAACCAGTCATTCATTGTCCAGCCAATATTTCTAAGCCTTTCTCTGAAATGCCGCAGAGTTTCAAAGCTAAACAATCCTAGATGCAATAACGCAATCAAACCCTGATTCTTCCTGCCCGTTGTTTGGCTAACATTAATCAAATGACAGGTTCCAGTTGAATATGTTGACAGGTTCCCATTGAACATATTGATAACAGAAAAAATGTGCATCAGATAAAGCTCATGGACACCAGATTCACGGTTGTCCATGTCCTTTGTCTGGTAACATAGCTCAATCTTATTGTTAGGCTCAATGGTGGGTGTGGATCCATGTTGTCTCATTTCTGGGTGAGCACATGGACGATGGGGGTTTGTACAATGAAAGCACTTTGGAAGTTAGACTTGGAATACTGGACACTGCAGGAACAGTATCGCAGGTGAAGAAGCACACAGCAAGCAGTGCTGGACTGGGGTGCCAAGGGCCCACCGGTAACCAACTCAAGGGCCCCCCTTTTCAGCTAAAAACAAATGTGACATTATCCTCAATCACAAATATATATAATAATGAACTGGGTGGATTGATAAATTAATAAGATTCAAGAACCATATATTGTGTCAAGTGCTTCTCATACAAGAAGTTAGTGGCCCACTCTTGCACAGTGACCCACCGGAGGATTCTCCTGTTCTCCTCTAGGTCATTCCATGTCTGAAGTCTAAAGCAGCACCCGAGGAATCAGAAGAACCACAGGCATATGGATGCAATGAATATACAATGTGATTAGAGACCAATGACAGAATATCAGCTCACTGTAACTCAAGGGTAAAACCATTATGTGGATAGCAGAAGATTAACTAGGTAAGCAGAGGGTTTGTAGGGTCACAAAGGTAGTAGATGCAGACTAGCAGCTAAAGATGGAATGCACTAAACAAGCTGAATACAGGACTAGAAGAACTAAACTTGCAAAACTCGACTTGGAGCACAACAGAGGACAACGGACCGAGGAAAAGGAAGCAGAGCCCAGATCAAACCAGACGTGTGTATCATATATCCAAATTAATAGGACTGAAACACAATGCCAAACAAAGCCCATAGACATCCCATATGGAGAAAGCGACTTCTAGAACTAACCTTCTCAGAATGATTATTTTTTTGTAGAAGGAAGTGTCAAGTATTACACTTATTCTCTTGAAATGGTCTTTTGGTTCGAATAGAACAAGTTTTACTGAATGTCAAAATATGTTCTTTCTCAGAACTTACCAAGCATACTGTCTTGTTTGTGTTATACTTCCTATAAAATAAAATAACGTATTTATTGTCTAAATAATCTACTTGTCTCTTTGACCTTGGCCATTGGGCTATGAAATTTCATGGTCTCATATCCTTTAGGAGACATTTAGTTAAAGATAAAATAAATAATCTCAGCAATTAGATAAGAATTTGTATTTTACCTTAAATTTACCCTGACTGACTCTTAAAGGTATTTTTACAAAGAAACTCAGCTGTATCATGCAAAAGCACCATTTTTTATCTCTTGTGTTCTTTTGGCTTTGGTGAATTTTTGATTCATCCAGTGGTCCCCAATGGCCAGTAATGAATCTTGTTATTGTGCAGAACCTCAAATAAGAATTGACACATTGTAAGCAACTTCATCTTTGCTTGTTAGAGGATTGCTGAGCATAATGCTTTCTCTCTGATAAGAAGAAAAAAAGCATTTATTTTTAGCCGATCTGCACTATTGCGGTCCATGTACAGCGTGATACAGAGTGTGGGACTGTGTAATTAGGTGTAAATTTCATCAAGTACTGGCCACATGAGACTGATGTTCTTTGAAGAGAATCATATAATCACAGAGGGCACCTTAAAAAGTGTGTAACATTAATATCTAGACATTTGAGGATATTTTTTAAACAATTTTAAGAATTGTTTTTGAGTGATACAATAGAGAAATGTCATAATTAGTTACAGGACAACATATTTTACATGCGGAAACGTTACAACCTTAGTGTGAAAGAAGAATTGTGCCCCTGATCTCGGCACTGGAGGACACTTTTTGAATCAACATGGAAACATTTGAGCACTTCTTGCATTATAATATATTGTACTGTTATCTGGTTACCTTCAAATTATTTGTTTGAAAATTATTTACAATTGTGATCTATAATGATATGTTGTATAATACAAACACTTTTAGAAATGTGTATTTGCATGACCTTTGGTTATTCTTTATATAGACATCAATGCTGTATTCCTGGAATGATTCTTCCAACATAATTAATGCACAAAAATAGAAGACATGTTCTAACATATTATTTCACACATGTGCTATTATAAAATGTTAATAGGCTTTACAATGCAATGAACCATTTAATTAAATATTATAATAGCACAACCTAATAATTAACAAGTATGGTTATGTTGATGAATGGGAGCTGCCCTTGTGATAATCAGTTTTAAACTGGGATTTTCTATATAGGGAATGTTAGATGATAAAAATTTGTTACGCTTAGAAAAGCACTGGAATTAAATTGTGAGATCTGTATTATGTGGATTGCATTGTCTAGCAATATGACCACATAACAGTTTAAAATTACATTGGAATGGTAAAGTATAACAGGACTTTTAAATGGCTAATTTCCCCCTGTAATATATGCATATTATTTATTCCACTCACTTATGTATCGCCATTAATTCCAAATTTATTGACATCTTAAATTCTTTTTACAGACAGGGCAATGAAGTGCCGATTTTTTTACTGACTGTCCTGGAATTACTGAACGTTTGGCAACTTTGTTTAGAGTGTGGGAGGAAACACGCACAAACACGGGGAGAACATATAAATTCCTTGCATATGTTTTCTTTGGTGGGATTTGAACCCAGGACCCCAAGGTCAACTATTGATTCACCATTCTGCACTTTTTATGAACTATCAAGTTCTTAGTCTATAATTTTCATATCAACTAACAATTATAACAGTGACATCATAATAACCTAAAATGACAATCCTTTTCCCTTTTATATATATATATATATATATATATATATATATATATATATATTATACAGTACAGACCAAAAGTTTGGACACACCTTCTCATTTAAAGATTTTTCTGTATTTTCATGACTATGAAAACTGTACATTCACACTGAAGGCATCAAAACTATGAATTAACACATGTGGAATTATATACTTAACAAAAAAATGTGAAACAACTGAAAATATGTCTTATATTCTATGTTCTTCAAAGTAGCCACCTTTTGCTTTGATGACTGCTTTGCACACTCTTGGCATTCTCTTGATGAGCTTCAAGATCTAGTCACCGGAAATGGTCTTCCAACAATCTTGAAGGAGTTCCCAGAGATGCTTAGCACTTGTTGGCCCTTTTGCCTTCACTCTGCGGTCCAGCTCACCCCAAACCATCTCGACTGGGTTCAGGTCTGGTGACTGTGGAGGCCAGGTCATCTGGCGTAGCACCCCATCACTCTCCTTCTTGGTCAAATAGCCCTTACACAGCCTGGAGGTGTGTTTGTGGTCATTGTCCTGTTGAAAAATAAATGATGGTCCAACTAAACGCAAACCGGATGGAATAGCATGTCGCTGCAAGATGCTGTGGTAGCCATTCTGGTTCAGTATGCTTTAAATTTTGAATAAATCCCCAACCGTGTCACCAGAAAAGCACCCCCACATCATCACACCACCTCCTCCATGCTTCAAGGTGGGAACCAGGCATGTACAGTCCATCCATTCACCTTTTCTGCATCGCACAAAGACATGGTGGTAGGAACCAAAGATCTCAAATTTGGACTCACCAGACCAAAGCACAGATTTCTACTGGTTTAAAGTCCATTCCTTGTGTTCTTTAGCCCAAACAAATCTATTCTGCTTGTTGCCTGTCCATAGCAGTGGTTTCCTAGCAGCTATTTTACCATGAAGGCCTGCTGCACAAAGTCTCCTCTTAACAGTTATTGTAGAGATGTGTCTGCTGCTAGAACTCTGTGTGGCATTGACCTGGTCTCTAATCTGAGCTGCTGTTAACCTGCGATTTCTGAGGCTGGTGACTCGGATAAACTTTTCCTCAGAAGCAGAGGTGACTCTTGGTCTTCCTTTCCTGGGGCGGTCCTCATGTGAGCCAGTTTCTTTGTAGCGCTTGATGTTTTTTGCAATTGCACTTGGGGACACTTTCAAAGTTTTCCCAATTTTTCAGACTGACTGTAAGGTTCTTTGTACATGTTTCTTGAAACTCAGTTTTTCCGTCGGCCATTTTGCTTTCTGTCTTGCTGCAGCTATCTTGCCCTCAGTCAATATGGAGTTTCCAGCTTTCATGTTCCCGCCCTGATTCTCTCCCTCTTGCTTCTTAAGCAGCCTCAGCTGAGCAATCAGTGCTTCAGAATCAAGCCTGCAGTGAGCCTGTGACCTGACTCCTGGAAACCTTGGACTTTGTACTCCAGCTATTTCCTACTGAGGAACTTTGGAACACTTGTGGACTCTGGAAACCTGCTTTTTGATAGATCCACGTTTGCATGGAATTACGGTAACAGAGAAGAGATCCTGAACCTGTTGTGGAGAGTTATTGCTGAACTTAAAGTTACTCTGGCCTGCTGTGTCTCCTGCTTCTGTACCTGCAAACTGTGTGACCCTTTTTGCCACTTGTATGAAGTAATACAAGTCCTTCTATATCAAGTAAAAAAAGGGGGGAAGCCAGCGCCGCACATGATCAGCATGAAATAATTTAAGTGCATCTGCACATGTACAGTGCCTACAAGTAGTATTCAACCCCCAGCAGATTTAGCTGGTTTGATAAGATGCAAATAAGTTAGAGCCTTCAAACTGCAAACGAGAGTAGGATTTATTAACAGAAGCATAAATCTTACAAAACAAAAAGTTATGTTGCTCAGTTGAATTTTAATAAATTTTAAACATAAAAGTGTGGGTCAATTATTATACAACCCCTATGTTTAATATTTCGTGGAATAACCCTTGTTTGCAATTACAGCTAATAATCGTCTTTTATAAGACCTGATCAGGCCGGCACAGGTCTGTGGAGTTATCTTGGCCCACTCCTCCATGCAGATCTTCTCCAAGTTATCTAGGTTCTTTGGGTGTCTCATGTGGACTTTAATCTTGAGCTCCTTCCACAAGTTTTCAATTGGGTTAAGGTCAGGAGACTGACTAGGCCACTCCAACACCTTGACTTTTTCCCTTTTGAACCAGGCCTTGGTTTTCTTGGCTGTGTGCCTTGGGTCGTTGTCTTGTTGGAAGATGAAATTACGACCCATCTTAAGATCCTTGATGGAGGAGCGGAGGTTCTTGGCCAAAATCTCCAGGTAGGCCGTGCTATCCATCCTCCCATGGATGCAGACCAGATGGCCAGGCCCCTTGGCTGAGAAACAGCCCCACAGCATGATGCTGCCACCACCATGCTTGACTGTAGGGATGGTATTCTTGGGGTCGTATGCAGTGCCATCCAGTCTCCAAACGTCACGTGTGTGGTTGGCACCAAAGATCTCGATCTTGGTCTCATCAGACCATAGAACCTTGAACCAGTCTGTCTCAGAGTCCTCCAAGTGGTCATGAGCAAACTGTAGACGAGCCTTGACATGACGCTTTGAAAGTAAAGGTACCTTTCGGGCTCGTCTGGAACGGAGACCATTGCGGTGGAGTACGTTACTTATGGTATTGACTGAAACCAATGTCCCCACTGCCATGAGATCTTCCCGGAGCTCCTTCCTTGTTGTCCTTGGGTTAGCCTTGACTCTTCGGACAAGCCTGGCCTCGGCACGGGAGGAAACTTTCAAAGGCTGTCCAGGCCGTGGAAGGCTAACAGTAGTTCCATAAGCCTTCCACTTACGGATGATGCTCCCAACAGTGGAGACAGGTAGGGCCAACTCCTTGGAAAGGGTTTTGTACCCCTTGCCAGCCTTGTGACCCTCCACGATCTTGTCTCTGATGGCCTTGGAATGCTCCTTTGTCTTTCCCATGTTGACCATGTATGAGTGCTGTTCACAAGTTTGGGGAGGGTCTTAAATAGTCAGAAAAGGCTGGCAAAAGAGATCATTAATCCACACATGTGAAGCTCATTATTCTTGGTGCCTGAACTACTTCTTAATACTTTAGGGGGACCAAACAGAATTCTTGTGGTTTGAGGGGTTGAATAATAAATGACACTCTGAATTAACTTTTAACGTTTTTTAAAAAAAAAAAAAAAATTTAAACAAAAATTTTTGCTGCAGTGCATTTCCCACTTCCAGGCTGATCTACAGTACAAATGTCACAATGCCAAGTTAATTCCGCATGTGTCAACTAGCTAAATCTGCAGGGGGTTGAATACTACTTGTAGGCACTGTATATTCTAACTGTTTTTTAAAATTGAGACATTTAGCAAATAATTGATCAATTCTTTGAGCTACCCCGCCACGACAAGGCATTCTCATATGGGGCAGTACCTACTCTACGTTTTTCAATTTCAATGTGCCATTACGGCCTCCTGAAATTATTAAAAGCATAACTGCAAAAAAACTGCTGGTTTGGCGTATGTGGAGGTCAGATCTGAAATGTCCATCCCTGGACCTGGTCGGCCTTTACCTGCATCCGTCTTACTGGCACCATGGGGGTGATTCAGCAATGCTTCAGGTACTTTTGCAGTTTTTGCAGTCCTGCTTTTACAGTTTTTTTGCAGTTATGCTTTTAATAATTCAGGAGGCCGCAATGGCACAGTGAAAATGAAAAACGTAGAGTAGGTACTGCCCCATATGAGAATGCCTTGTCGTGGCGGGGTAGCTCAAAGAATTGATCAATTATTTGCTAAATGTCTCAATTTTAAAAAACAGTTAGAATATACATGTGCAGTTGCACTTAAATTATTTCATGCTGATCATGTGCGGCGCTGGCTTCCCCCTTTTTTTACTTGTATTGGTAAGTGGCTGACCACCACTAGTTGCCGTGCGCGCCGGGTCATGCATGCTATTTTATCTGTTTTTTTTTTCTTTCTTATAATTGATTTAGGCTGCTGTACACACATACAGCAGCCCTGCCCTGCCCCAGGCTATATGTAATTATGCACCTGTGCCTGTGCCTGTTTCACTCTTTATCTGTGGCTGCTGGTTTGGCGTATGTGGAGGTCAGATCTGAAATGTCCATCCCTGGACCTGGTCGGCCTTTACCTGCATCCGTCTTACTGGCACCATGGGGGTGATTCAGCAATGCTTCAGGTACTTTTGCAGTTTTTGCAGTCCTGCTTTTACAGTTTTTTTGCAGTTATGCTTTTAATAATTCAGGAGGCCGCAATGGCACAGTGAAAATGAAAAACGTAGAGTAGGTACTGCCCCATATGAGAATGCCTTGTCGTGGCGGGGTAGCTCAAAGAATTGATCAATTATTTGCTAAATGTCTCAATTTTAAAAAACAGTTAGAATATACATGTGCAGTTGCACTTAAATTATTTCATGCTGATCATGTGCGGCGCTGGCTTCCCCCTTTTTTTACTTGTATTGGTAAGTGGCTGACCACCACTAGTTGCCGTGCGCGCCGGGTCATGCATGCTATTTTATCTGTTTTTTTTTTCTTTCTTATAATTGACTTAGGCTGCTGTACATACATACAGCAGCCCTGCCCTGCCCCAGGCTATATGTAATTGTGCACCTGTGCCTGTGCCTGTTTCACTTTTTATCTGTGGCTGCTGGTTTGGCGTATGTGGAGGTCAGATCTGAAATGTCCATCCCTGGACCTGGTCGGCCTTTACCTGCATCCGTCTTACTGGCACCATGGGGGTGATTCAGCAATGCTTCAGGTACTTTTGCAGTTTTTGCAGTCCTGCTTTTACAGTTTTTTGCAGTTATGCTTTTAATAATTCAGGAGGCCGCAATGGCACAGTGAAAATGAAAAACGTAGAGTAGGTACTGCCCCATATGAGAATGCCTTGTCGTGGCGGGGTAGCTCAAAGAATTGATCAATTATTTGCTAAATGTCTCAATTTTAAAAAACAGTTAGAATATACATGTGCAGTTGCACTTAAATTATTTCATGCTGATCATGTGCGGCGCTGGCTTCCCCCTTTTTTTCCTTCTATATCAAACCTGTGTCTCATGTGTTTTCCTCGCACCCAAGCACAAGACGCTATATGGACTGTACACCATACATTACACTGACTGACTTTCATCTCTTAAACTAATGATGGCCACTCATTTTTCTTTACTTAGCTGCTTTTTTCTTGCCATAATACAAATTCTAACAGTCTATTCAGTAGGACTATCAGCTGTGTACAGTATCCACCAGACTTCTGCAGAACACAACTGATGGTCCCAACCCCATTTATAAGGCCAGAAATCCCACTTATTAAAACTGACAGGGAACACCTGTGAAGTGATAACCATTTCAGGTGACTACCTCTTGAAGCTCATCAAGAGAATGCCAAGAGTGTGCAAAGCAGTAATCAAAGCAAAAGGTGGCTACTTTGAAGAACTTAGAATATAAGACATATTTTCAGTTGTTTCACACTTTTTTGTTAAGTATATAATTCCACATGTGTTAATTCATAGTTTTGATGCCTTCAGTGTAAATGTACAATTTTCATAGTCATGAAAATACAGAAAAATCTTTAAATGAGAAGGTGTGTCCAAACATTTGGTCTGTACTGTACGTATATAAATATATATGCCCAGTTCAATACTGAGAGTGGTCCAAGCACCATCTTATTGTAGCCCAGCGCACAGAACTGAGCTACAATTTTCCCCAGTCACTGCTACTTACAGCAGTGACAGGAGTTTGAGTACCAGGAAAGCAGCAGTGATACCCGGCTGCCAACATGTTATTACACTACTAATACAGGATATCAACCTGTTCTCACTGCTTGAAGAAGTTACCTCTACAGCCCTGCTTTGAGTGATGAGAGACAAGCTTTGTTTCATTAGAAACACATTTAAAACTGCAGTAGTGCTTCAGCTTGCATCTTACAGGTAGCCAGTGTGGGAGAAAGGCAGTACAGCAGAGCTGACAGCACTGTGACAAGAAAATCTGAAAAAATCTGCAGCTGTGTTGTTTGCAATGATCCAAAGCTGAGCTCTGTTGTACTATGTTAGTAATCACACACAGCTCTGCAATGAAATCAGGAGAGCAGACCGAGACTCACAGCACTCTTAAATGGATACTTGTAAAACAGGACAGTAGTGATGAGCGAGTATACTCGTTGCTTGGGTTTTCCCAAGCATGCTTGGGTGACCTCTGAGTATTATGGCATGCTCGGAGATTTAGTTTTTATCGATGCAGCTGCATGATTTGCGGCTGCTGGACAGCCTGAATACATGTGGGGATTGCCTGTTTGTTAGGAATTCCACACATGTATTCAGGCTGTCCTGCAGCTGCAAATCATGCAGCTGTGTCGACAAACACTAAATCTCCGAGCACGCCAATATACTCGGAGATCAACTAAGCACGCTCGGGAAAACCCAAGCAATGAGTATACTTGTTCATCACTACAGGGCAGTTGTCTATGCATGGATGCACCATCAAAAAGATCTGAAGGAGCCCACTTGGAATGAGCGCATAGATAAAAGTTGGTAGACATCATCCAAAATTGGGTGAAGAAACTTCAGAACCTCTTGGTGGCAGAATAAAGAGGTTATGAAGTTTCTTCACCCAATTTGGATGCTGTCTACTTATTTTTGTCAGTCATTTCACATCTCACACTGTTAAGTTCTGGAGGCAGATTCTTACTGATGTTTGTGTCAGGCTCATTTACTTATTAAGAAAAATGTGGATTTCTCTGTAATGAGTCATGGAATCTCATACTGTACGTCAAGGTAACATTTTATTCAACTTCTTATGAACTGCATGTCCGTGTAGACAGCTTAGAAGGGTTGGTCCTAATAACAATTCCCTTTATGTATAAGTACATTTGGATCAATGCATAGAAATTTCAGAAAATTATCTTAGTATCAATCATTGTGTTGGTAGACATAGATTTTTCTAGGAAGAATTGGAAAAATAGATTTCACTTGATCATTTTACTACACATACTATTAATCATTGCTTTTATTGTACAGAATGTTAATCAATACAATAATGTATGCAGAATGATGTGTCTAAAATGTATATAGAGTATGAACTTAACCAATTCTACTTTGGTAATGGATTCCTGTGTACAAATTTATCATTGAAAAACACAGACACACAATTACAATGTATTAAGGAAATGCCTCTGCAATATTCATGTAAATTTCTGGCCAAAGGAAACTCATAATATCCAAAAAATACAGTTAAAATCAAGTATTGCAGTAGGATTTATTGGAATTCATTATATAAGACATTTTAGTAATTGTGGATTGTAGTTTTACATTGCCTGTCACTACACTAGATGTACACCTTCTTGTCAAGCTTGATGTTCAGCTCATAAATCTGGTAAAATCTGGTAAAATGTTTATTCAAGGTTTGGGTGTTGCTGGTATCGTCTATAAAAATTCAATTCATTTCAATGTTTTCGCTTTTGCCGTCTGACCCTAAAATGATATCCTTGTTTATATTGCTAATTATGTAAGCATCTCAATAGCTTTGCGTGAAATTAGACTTAGCGCATAATGTGAACTTTCCCCTGTTAATGCCACATTATATCTTCATTGTCATTAAACAATACTAGCTCATGCCAGTTTAACATGTAGGACTGACCATTATTAACCAAGCAAATTATTAACGTTCTGCAGTAAAAATGACCTGGAAATATGATTGTCCAGGTCACTATGATTGCAATGATAACAAAAAAAAACAAGTTTTTTAATTCTGTCTAGAGACAATTTATGAGATTACAACTCCGGAATGATTCAACGTATCCTAGTGATTCTGAGAATGTTTTTTAGATCTATGTTGTACTTCATGTTAGTGTTACATTTTGGTCAATTGAATTTGCGTTTAATTATGAAAATATCAAAAATGTTAAACATTTTTTTGAAAATGTAGCAATTTTCAAATTTAAATTTTTATGTCCTTAAACCAGAAAGTTACACCACATAAAATATTTAATAAATAACATTTACCACATGTCCACTGCACATCAACAACATTTTTTAAGCATATTTTTTTGTTAGGAATAGGGATAAATGGACCAGTGAATGTTTGGGTCTGTACAGTTCGCCTGAACTTTATAAAAAAGTTTGCTACAGGTACCAGAACTGTGCCTGAACTTGATCCCGAACCCCATTTAAGTGAATGAGGAACACAAACATTCTGCAGTTCCCATGCTGCCATCTCTGTGAAAGTGTGAGAAACACTGGCTTTGACCGGGGGGTAACCTTACTGAAGTAACCATAGCTTACAGCCCTTGGCTTTGGTTTAGAATGCTGTCATGCAAAAAACAGCTTGTGAGCCAGTGGCTCTTACCAGTGGCGAAAAGAGTACCACCGCTTAGGCATCGGCTGATGACTACTACTCTCATTATTGTGGCCCTGGTCTCACTGATAGCAGTGAGAGCAGATGATGCTGATGGAAGTATTCACCAGCCGTAGCCTGTGCTTTGTAAGAAACATGTCAGTGAGCTATATAATTAACGCTGTGCATATTTAACTAATAAATAAAAAAAATTAAAAATGGCAAAGGGTTCCCCCTATTTTTAATAGCCATATGAGGAAAAGCAGACAGCTTGGGGCTGGACATATAATTCTGGAAAGCAAGCAATAGAAATGGTGATTTCCAGGCTATTAATATCAGCTCACAGCTCTCTGCGTAGCCATTACTAGTTATTCAAAAGGGGGACCCCCAAAAAATGATGTGGGGTCCCCCCTATTTTATTAACAGGTAAAGGCTAAGCAGACAGCTGTGGGGCTTAGCCCCAAAAATAATAGCACCAGGCCTCAGCCACTGAACTAATGATATTAATAGGCTGAGAAACTGCATGTATATTTGCCATTCCCTATCTAAAAACATCAGCTCACAGCTGTCTGTTTTCCCTTTGCTGGTTATAAAATTAAGAGGACTTCTCATGTTTCTTTTTAATTATTTATTTTTACTGTCAGGCTGGGTCATGTGTTGCACGTGCCAATCACAGCAATACCATTACTTGACATGACTGTGATAGATCTTGAAGTGTCCACAGTCTTAAAGCTCATTGACAGCTTTTCAACAAGCTTTATTAGACTTCCGGACCCAAATAGGAAACTGGACATACAGCAGGTAATCCGTGTTCGGTGTCTGGTACCAGACACTAGATGTCAAGTACGAACCCCAAACCCAGCTATTGGCTGGAAACACCTTAGGGCGACATACGCGGTCCATTTAAAAGGGAATTAATGCACCCGAAATAAGCATAGAGCCCGGGCCGACAACTGAACCTTGATGGAAACTGACACATATGGGGAAAGATGAGGAGGTGGTGTGTGAGTGTGAGACACTGAATGTCATGTCTCTTAGGTATGGGGAGATCCAACAAAGAGTTAAGTCTGTAATGGCAAGAGATCATAAAATCTGTAGTAAGAGATTTTATGATCTCTTGCCATTACAGACTTAGCTAGTGTAGATTAGTGGGCCTCACCAACCACCATCCACCCCATCAACCTCATTTTCTGACTCTTCCTCCTGCCTCACCGTGGCAAGTGTTGTCACACAGGTCACCAGCCGCAGAACCAACACTTGTTTTCCCGCTACAGTCGGAGTGCGTGAGAGCCCATCAGCTGATACAGAAATGGACATACCTGCTGTTTTTGACTGATCTTAGATATCAAGCAGACCCCATTTTCTCAATCCACTGTAACCTCTTCGCCTACACCTCTCTCACAGTCCAGCAGCTTGTCGTTTTCACCCTACTACACCCCTTGTCAGCGCAGCAGCCATCCCTCGTTTGTGCAGTTGTGCTCACGTAAAAAATAGTTTCCTCCTACACATGGCAAAGCTAAGAGCTTGAACTTCACCATCTTCAATCTGCTACCCTTATTAATATAGCACAAACATATTTTGCAATGCTTTACAAGTCAGCAGTTCATATAAAACAGTCAAAAGTGACAAAGTTTACGATAATCAAACACTTAAAGCTAAAATAATGACGACCCTGCTCTTCAGAGCTTACAATCTACAATGAGGTGGGGGTAACACAAAGTACACGTGCTTATTTACAATGATGGTCCAAACATCTTTAGGAAATAGGTGGTAGATAAAGCCTGCATGATGCTTTTAGGTACGGTTGAGTTTAATGGCAAATTATGTTCAGAGAAATAGAGAATAGGCTATATATAAAAAGAACTTTGATTAGGGAACGTGATACGCTGCCTTAAACAGATATGTTTTTAGGGAGCGCCTAAAATGTATAAGCTGTGGTTATACTCTTAATTTCATGGGCGAGAAAGGGTAAGACATGAGTCATCTAGGTAGGAAATTGAACGGAGCCGGACAAAGACCAGATGAGGGATGTTACCGTCTTTGTGTGTTTCAGAGGTTGAAAGTTGTGAGAGGCCACGAGAAGTAACTAGAGATAGAAGTTGGGATGCAATTAGGGAGGTGGGCTGGTGAAGTCTCCCAGGATAAGGGTTGTCAATTCTGAGGACATGAAGTGTGGCAGCAAGGCAGAAAAGTGGTCAAGGAAGTGGGTGGATGAGCATGGGAGACGGTATATGATCATTGCTCGGAGGGAGAGGGGATGAAAGACCCTGATGGTGTGAACCTCTAAAGAATAATGGTGTCCAATGGGCCTGTATTTATTTATTTTTAAAAAAGCAGGATTGGTGGTGGCATCGAGAAGTGTGGGCTTATCGGGGAGTTAGCAATGATTGTATGGCGGTATATACACATATTCCATGCATTGCAATGAGGAGGTTGATATGCCGTATGCTCACTGTTAGTTTTTTGAGAAATAATTATTGTGAACAGCCTGCTGCCTCCTCGGTTGATCGCCACCCAATTGTGTAATTGTCTGGACAGTAGGGGCCAGCTGAGAGCTCTTCGCTCCAAAGATCAAAGTGAGTGGTTCTGCTTGACTCCCGGCTTGTGATCTCTGTGATAATTAAATGGCCAATCCAATCTGTTGCCACAGAATGCAGCCTTTCCATCTTGTGGATACAGTCGGTTTCCGAAAGCTGATGGTCATCGCAGTACCCCAGTACCAGTTGCCCAGTCACCATTCCTCTAAGAATGATGTGCCTGTGCTACACCTGCAGACAACATCACTCGCATACAACATCACTCGCTCCCTGAAAAATTCTTTGCTTGATAGGGTGCATTTCAACACTGACACCTGGATGAGCAAGCATGGACAAGTGCGTTACATCTTCCTGACCGAGCGCTGGGTGACTCTGGTGGCTGTGAGGGTAGTCGGGGAAGTTTTGGAATCCCCAAGGCTTGCATGGCACTTGGGGATCGAGAACTAAACCACTACACATCATATAATGGAGAAATAAACTACTAGACAATAGGGGGTGGAGAACCAAACTAGTAAACAGCTAGGGTTGGAGAACGAAATAAATACTCACCAGAACATGGAGAACTAAACTAATAGACCACAAGGATGGGAGAAGTAAACTACTAAACAGCTTAAGTTGGAGAACTAAACTAATACGCACCATGGGATGGAGAACTAAATCACTAGACACCAAAGTGACACTAGACACCAAATCTTGGAATCTCCACCTGCACTCTGAACCTCTGCCTTAATGAGAAACACGTTCCAACACTGCAGAGATAATCCCCCCAATTCCATATTGTGCAGCCAGGGCTTACCGCAATCAGGCAGTGTTTAAATTAATATGCCTTGGAGATCGCAGTCATATCAAGAGTTGTGGATGGCTATGGATGCAGAGTTTGAGGAATGGCTGTCTCCATTGAACCTGAAGCCAGGGAAGGCCGTGTGCGATAACGCTGCAAACCTGATGGCGGTCCTACGCCGGGGCAACCTCACACACATTGATTATACAAAATAGGACCAAAATTATTGTTTATAGGCACTTCACCAACTATATAGTAGGTACGGAAAGTATTCAGACCCCTTTAAATTATTCACTCTTTGTTTCATTGCAGCCATTTGGTAAATTCCAAAAAGTTCATTTTTTTCTCTTTAATGTACAATCTGCACCCCATCTTGACAGAAAAAAACAGAAATGTAGAAATTTTGCAAATTTATTAAAAAAGAAAAACTGAAATATCACAAAGTCCTAAGTATTTAGACCATTTGCTCAGTATTGAGTAGAAGCACCTTTTTGAGCTAGTACAGCCATGAGTCTTCTTGGGAATGATGCAACAAGCTCTTCACACCTGGATTTGAGGATCCTCTGCCATTCTTCCTTGTAGATCCTCTCCAGTTCTGTCAGGATTGATGGTGAATGTTGGTGGACAGACATTTTCAGGTCTCTCCAGAGATGCTCAATTGGGTTTAGGTCAGGGCTCTAGCTGGGCCAGTCAAGAATAGTCACAGAGTTGTTCTGAAGCCACTCCTTTGTAATTTTAGCTGTGTGCTTAGGGTCATTGTCTTGTTGGAAGGTTAACCTTCTGCCAAGTCTGAGGTCCAGAGCACTCTGGAAGAGGTTTTCATCCAGGATATCTCTGTACTTGGCCGCATTCATGTTTCCTTCAATTGCAACCAGTCATCCTGTCCCTGCAGCTGAAAAACACCCCCCATAGCATGGTGCTTCCACCACCATGTTTCACTGTTGGGATTGTATTGGGCAGGTGATGAGCAGTGCCTGGTTTTCTCCACACATACCGCTTAGAATTATCACCAAAAAGTTCTATCTTCATCTCATCAGACCAGAGAATCTTATTTCTCATAGTCCGGGGGTCCTTCATGTATGTTTTAGCAAACTCTATGCAGGCTTTCATATGTCTTGCACTTGGGAGAGCTTTCTGTCGGGCCACTCTGCCATAAAGGCCCAACTGGTGGAGGACTGCAGTGATAGTTGACTTTGTGTAACTTTCTCCCATCTCCCTACTGCATCTGTAGAGCTCAGCCACAGTGATTTTGGGGTTCTTCTTTACCTCTCTCACCAAGGCTCTTCTCCCACAATTGCTCAGTTTGGCTGGACGGCCAGGTCTAGGAAGACTTCTGGTGATCCCAAACTTCTTCTATTTAAAGATTATGGAGGCCACTGTGCTCTTAGGAACTTTGAGTACTGCAGAAATTCTTTTTTAACCTTGACCAGAATGTGCCTTGCCACAATTCTGTCTCTGAGCTACTTGGCCAGTTCATTTGACCTCATGATTCTCATTTGGTCTAACATGCTCTATGAGCTTTGAGGTCTTATATGGACAGGTGTGTGCCTTCACAAATCAAGTCCTATCAGTTTAATTAAACACAGCTGGACTCCAATGAAGGAGTAGAACCATCTCAAAGAGGATCACAAGGAAATGGACAGCATGTGACTTAAATATGAGTGTCTGAGCAAAGGGTCTGAATACTTATGAACATGTGATATTTCAGTTTTTCTTTTTTAATAAATTTGCAAAACTTTTTTTTTTAGTCATGATGGGGTGCAGAGTGTACATTAATGAGAAAAAAATGAGCTTTTTTGAATTTACCAAATGGCTGTAATGAAACAAAGAGTGAAAAATTTAAAGGGGTCTGAATACTTTTTGTACCCACTGAACATAACAAAATTTGAACCAAATAATGGGTCAAAATACAGAAGAGATCCTTAGTAAAACATACTTTTATTTAAACAATTTAAAATTCAAAATATAAAATAAGCAGAGATGTCACAAAAGAGGATACACAGAGGTGACACACAAAGGTGCATAAAGTAGAATATATATATAATTTAGTGAAATTTATGCTAAATTAAATTCCAATTCCTTGTTAACAGTAGATCACGAATCAGGTAATAAATATATACATACAAATTGTTATAATTACTGTACAAATCATAAGTTACTGTTATGGTATTTTTCCTTTTTTGATGGTTTGCACAAAAGGGTCTCAAATATAAATTTTGAATAACAGTACCTACCTCAATATTCACAGTGTGAATGAATCTAAGGGATGCAGCATAACTCACATAATAATCATATGTTCCATTATAGAGGAAACGCGATGGTGTTAACATAATAAAGTGCTTTGTGCCTTATTATTGTTTACCTGAATGTGTCCGGACTGTAAAGGCTCTGGTTTAAGAGGTCACCTCGGCGTCCCCTCACCCCGACATGCATTTCGTCGCCAGCTTCTTCCGGGGCTGCGAAACATTGCCAGTCTGTTCGATCCATGATGCAAAAGTAAATTTTGCCAGTTGCTTTTCCCCCTGGAAAGGGATGCTCCCATGATGCAGTATAAAAACATGCTTGAAAACAATTTTGACAGTGGTTTTCCCCAAGTCAGCAGTGAAGCACACAGTGTGCATTGCAGTGATAGGCTTCCAATCCCAGGAACGGTGAGTCGTCAACGCGAAAACATTAGCAGCCTTGCAGCGCTGAAGTCATCTGCAAAGGACAGCATTTGCAAAGAGTTTGTTTGTTCTCCTCTTGTTTGTGAGGGTTTCTTCCCAGTACTCATTTTTCTTCCCACACTACAAAGACATACTGAAAGGAAATTTAGATTTGTGAATCCCAGTGGGGTCAGTGCCACTCATGTCTGTAAATGTCTGCCCAAAATTTGTGTAAATATTTGCTCTTCAAGTTGGGTCGCCTTCATTTTTGTTGCCTAAATTTGGCACAGCACCCAGAGCACCAGGCATACATATCTCACTTATCCAGCAGTTAGGGTTTGAGTTCCCACTCATGCACAGGGGAATCTCGAGCTGTTCCCCCATCCGTCTCTGGACACAGTGGTTCCTGCTCAGCAGAGATGTCGGTCCCAGCATCTTGCCCGGCCCAGTACTGTGCAGAGACTTGCTGCTGCAACCAGTGTTGGAGCAGGCAGATTTGGGACAAAGTCCTTTGTTGCTTCATCTGAGCATGCCCAGGGCAAGATCTCCCATTGGAGATCAGGGGTCACATGCTCAGATACAGCTGCCACTCCTATTGGTCCTTCAGGAAGGTCCTGTGGCTGTTGATGTTCTGAAGCAGCTTCCCATTGGTCCTTCCTGGAAGGTCTTTTTCTCGTGGCTGCTATAAAAGGCTGTCCTTACCGCACGGCTGTGCGCTAGTATCAAATCTGTTACGTGCTTGCGCCAGTGTGGTCATGTATGCATGTAGTTAGGTTTGGCTGAAATAAGCCCCTAGAATACCGGCACCTCCGGTGAGGAGATTGTATGCACGTGTTCAGGGCTCGGCTGAAAACGCCATTAGAATACCGGCTACTCCGGTGAGGAGATTATTGCTTGGGTTCTGTTTGCATGACCACAGACTGCAATCCGCTTAGCAGTCATCTGTGTTCCCTGTGAGTCTAACAGGACACAGTCTCTGTTACAGCGGCTCTGTGAATTAACAGAGTCTGCTTATATCGCCATATAGTGCTACGGCGTTTACATCTGCGACTCTGCGGGATAACAGAGTTCGTTCATACTGCCTATTTACGCCATCTTACTAGCAGCAGGCTCTGCCTGCACGGTGGACCCTGGGCTGCGAACGCACCTCTCCTTAATATCTATTAGGTGTGTTCCGCAGGCCCCTAACAAATAATTACCTCAAGCATTCAAAGAAAATATCCAAAAAGAGTCTATTTCAATTTTTATTGGCACAGTAGCATATCGAGGGTTCACACAATAAAGGAAAAAAGATTTTCAACATAAACAATATGATCCCAAGTTTCGGCCATATCGGCCTTTCTCAAGGGCATGTTCTGTGAAGATGAGAGACAGGGTGCATGGTGTGTCCCGGGGATAACGGTGTGTCAGCCCTCGATATGTCACTATGCCAATAAAAATTGAAATAGACTCTGTTAGGGATCAAGTTCCCACTGCTGCACAAGGGGAATCTCAAGCCAGTCCCGCTGCAGTCCCCCATCCATCTCCAGCTGCAGTGAAGCCTGCTCAGCAGAGATGTTGGTCCCAGAGTCTCGCCCAGTTTAACACTGTGCAGAGGCTTGTTGCGGTCTTTCCTGGTTCCTCTATTATAATCAGTGCTGGAGCAGGCAGTTCGGGAACAAAGTCCCTGCTTTCTCCATCTGAGCATGCCCAGGGCAAGATCTCCCATTGGAGATCAGGGGTCACATGCTCGGTTACAGCAGCGACTCCCATTGGTCTGCCAGGAAGGTCCTGAAACTACATGTGTTCTGGAATGGTTTCGCATTGGTCCTTTTCTGGTAGGTCCTGCAGTTGCTACTATAAAGGGGTGGCATGGCCGGGCCGCCATGCGCTAGTATCAAATCTGTTACGTGCTTGCGCCAGTGTGGTCATGTATGCATGTGGTTAGGTCTGGCTGAAATAAGCCCCTAAAATACCGGCACCTCCGGTGAGGAGATTGTATGCATGTGTTCAGGGCTCGGATGAAAACGCCATTAGAATAACGGCCACTCCGGTGAGGAGATTGTTGCTTGTGTTCTGACTGCATGACCACAGACTGCAATCCGCTTGGCAGTCGTCTGTGTTCCCTGTGAGTCTAACAGGACACAGTCTTTTTCTCAGCGGCTCTGTGACGCAACAGGGTTCGCTTAATAACGCTGGTCAGCGCCCTAGCGTTTTACTTTGCGGCTCACTGAAGCTAAGTGAGTTCGCATTTATCGCCATATAGCGCTGTGGCTTTCCCGCTAGCGGCTCTGGGGATTAACAGAGTTCGCACTAACTGCCACAGCACGCTACAGCATTTATTTTAGCGACTCTGCGGGATAACAGAGTTCGCTACTTATGCCATCTTACTAGCAGCGGGCTCTGCCTGCATGGTGGACCCCGGGCTGCGAACGCACCTCTCTACATTATCTATTAGGTGCGTTCTGCAGACCCTAACAGACTCTTTTTGGATCTTTTCTCTGAGTGCTTGAGGTTTTACTTCATTATTCAATGCTTAAATGTGGCATGGTTTAACAACCACGCTATTAGCACTAAGAATTTATATTGTGAAATGTGGACTCCTGGCTGGAGCACAATACCAGCACAATACCACAGTAGTGCAGCATGGTGGCTCAGTGGTTAGCACTGCAGCGCTGGGGTCCTGGGTTCAAATCCTACTAAGAACAACATCTTCAAGGAGTTTGTATGTTCAACGTGTGTTTACTCCTGGTACTCTGGTTTCCTCCCACACTCCAAAGACATACTGATAGGGAATTTAGATTTTGAGCCTCTTTGGGGACAGTGATGATAATGTATGTAAAGTGCTGTGGAATAAGATAGTGCTATATAAGCAAAGCATCTTATATAAATTAATTCTAGCTCAAAATAATTAAAAGATAACATGTGGCCAGCTATATGTAGCATGGTAGCAACAGGCAAAAATTTGATTTTCTACTGTGTAAGAGCCTTAGATACAGCAGAATCTGATCACAAAAGAATGGCAACCTCAGATGTGGCCGAATATTTAGAGCACGGTAGTAATGGAACAAATTTATATTTTATCATGTGTACTCTTGTATGTAGAATAATATGTGCACCAAATAATGAAGATATGAAATGTAGCCTACTTTTGGTAGCACGATAGTAAGAAAAACAATTTTGATTTTATCATGTGTACCCCTATATGAGAACAATATCAGCACTCAAAAATGTAAAACTGACATCTAGCCTGCTGTATAACGTTACTAACAGAAGAAGGTATTTTTTAACCGTGGATGAGACCTGTATGCAATCGAATATTTGCTCAAAACAATTTTAAACTCAGATCTAGCCTGACATTTCACATTTGTAACAGAAATGTATATTTTTTTAATCTGCATGAGCTCTGCAGACTGTTTAATTTCTCTGAAACTAAATGACAAGGTGGTAAATGGCTTGCTGAATCAACTTATCAACAGCCCCCAAAAAAACATTTTACTGTGCAACAGCTCTACACACAGAACAATTTCACTGCCACAAAATTACAATGTTGGATATGGCATGCTGTATCACGTTTAGCAACAGAATTGTTTATTTCTATAATCTGCATGAGCTATGCAGACTGTTCAAATTCACCAACACTAAATGACAGTGTGATATATGGCATGCTGAATTATGTTAGCAGCAACTGTCCAAAAATTTTTTTCTATTGTGCAACAGCTCTACACACAGAACTATTTCACCGCCACGAAATTACAACATGGGATATGGCAGGCTGTATCACGTTTAGCAATAGATTTTTTTTTTAATGTGCATGAGCTCTACAGACAGCTTAATTTCACAGCCACAGTATTACAACGTAGGATATAGTGGGCTGTATCACGTTTAGAAACCGAAAAAAAATTGTTTTTAATCTGCATGAGCTATGCAGCTATGCAGCCAGTTGAATTTCACTGTCATTAAATGACAAGGGAATATATAACATGCTGAATCATGTTAACAAATGCCATTTTTTTTTTACTGTGCAACAGCTCTACACACAGAACAATTTCACTGTTACAAAATTACAACGTAGGAAATGGCGAGCTGTATCACATTTATCAACAGAAAAATTATTATTTTTTTAATCTGCATGAGCTATGCATTTGAATTGCACAGCCACTAAATGACAGGGTGATATATGGCGAACTGAATCATGTTAGCAACTTCAAAAAAAAATATTTTTTACTTTGCAACAGCTCTACACACAGAACTATTTCACCGCCACAAAATTATAGCGTGGGATATGGCTGGCTGTATCAGGTTCAGCAACAGAAAATTTATTTATTTTAATGTGCATGAGGTTTGCAGACAGCTTAATTTCCCTACCACAAAATTACAGTGTGGGATATGACGGGCTGTATCACGTTTAGCAACAATAAAAAATTTTTTTAATGTGCTTGAGGTCTGCTGACATGCTAATTTCACTGCCACAAAACTACAAGGAGGGATATGGCGGGCTGTAACACATTTAGCAAATCCAACATGGTGCACTAACATTCCTTAAAATGAACGTGGCGTGTATCACACAAAAGTGAGAGACAGTATTAAGTTTTGTGTGTGTGAGGTGTGACAAAGTCACTGGTAAAGTGCTGGATGGGAGATATGTTTTGCTGCGGTTATAAGATTTTGTGTGTGCGTAGTTTAGAAAAAACACACTTTATGTGTACTGTGCACCTATGTCTGTGTTGGTACTGTGCATACCCAAAAGTTTTCTAGTCTGCAACTGTGTCAGTGGGAGTCATGTGTGACAAAATATTTTCTACTCTTATGCACTCTTTTTGTGATAGTACTGTGCATCAAAACACATTTTTATACTCTTCTGCACCCATGTTTTTGATAGTACTGTATGTGAAAACAAATGTTACTACTCTTATGCTGCTGTGTCTCTGATAGTACAGTCATGGCCAAAAGTTTTGAGAATGACACAAATATTATATTTTCACATGATCTGCTGCCCTCTGGTTTTTATGTGTGTTTGACAGATGTTTTTATCACAGACAGAAATATAATAATTGCAAACATATGAGTAACAAAAGCTTATATTGACAGTTAGAATGAGTTAATGCAGCAAGTCAATATTTGCAGTGTTGACCCTTCTTCTTCAGTACCTCTGCAATTCTCCCTGGCATGCTCTCAATCAACTTCTGGACCAAATCCTGACTGATAGCAGTCTATTCTTGCACAATCAATGCTTTCATTTTGTCAGAATTTTTAGGTTTTTGTTTGTCCACCCGTCTCTTGATGATTGACCACAAGTTCTCAATGGGATTAAGATCTGGGGAGTTTCCAGGCCATGGACCCAAAATCTCTATGTTTTGTTCCCTGAGCCATTTAGTTATCACCTTTGCTTTATGGCAAGGTGCTCCATCATGCTGGAAAAGGCATTGTTGATCGCCAAACTGCTCTTGGAGGGTTGGGAGAAGTTGCTCTTGGAGGACATTCTGGTACCATTCTTTATTCATGGCTGTGTTTTTAAGCAAAACTGTGAGAGAGCCAATTCCCTTGGCTGAGCAGCAACCCCACACATGAATGGTTTCAGGATGCTTAACAGTTGGCATGAGACAAGACTGGTGGTAGCGCTCACCTTGTCTTCTCCGAATGAGGCGTTTTCCTGATGTCCCAAACAATCGAAAAGGGGATTCATCAGAGAAAATAACTTTACCCCAGTCCTCAGCAGTCCACTGCCTGTACCTTTTGCAGAATATCAGTCTGTCCATGATGTTTTTTCTGGAGAGAAGTGGCTTCTTTGCTGCCCTCCTTGAGACCAGGCCTTGCTCCAAGAGTCTCCGCCTCACAGTGCGTGCAGATGCACTCACACCTGCCTGCTGCCATTCCTGAGCAAGCTCTGCACTGCTGGTAGCCCGATCCCGCAGTGAAACACTTTTAAGAGACGGTCCTGGAGCTTGCTGGTCTTTCTTGGGCGCCCTGGAGCCTTTTTGGCAACAATGGAACCTCTCTCCTTGAAGTTCTTGATGATGCGATAGATTGTTGACTGAGGTGCAATCTTTCTAGCTGCGATACTCTTCCCTGTTAGGCCATTTTTGTGCATTGCAATGATGACTGCACGTGTTTCTTTAGAGATAACCATGGTTAACAGAAGAGAAACAATGATGCCAAGCACCAGCCTCCTTTTAAAGTGTCCAGTGGTGTCATTCTTACTTAATCATGACAGATTGATCTCCAGCCATGTCCTCATCAACACCCACACCTGTGTTAATGGAGCAATCACTGAAAAGAGGTTAGCTGGTCCTTTTAAGGCAGGGCTGCAATGATGTTGAAATGTGTTTTGGGGGATAAAGTTCATTTTCTAGCCAAATATTGACTTTGCAAGTAATTGCTGTTAAGCTGATCACTCTTTATAACATTCTGGAGTATATGCAAATTGCCATTAGAAAAAGTGAAGCAGTAGATTTTGTAAAAATTAATATTTGTGTCATTCTCAAAACTTTTGTCCATGACTGTACTCTGGATAAAAATATTTTTTTCTAATGTTATGCACTTATGTCTGATAGTACTGTGCATCAAAACAAATCTTTCTACTCTTATGCACTCATGTTTGTGAAAGTAATGTGCGTCAAAACAAATTTTTCTAATGTCCAACCATGTTTGTGGGAGTACTTTGCATGAAAACCACTTAAAAAAATGAGAACAACATCAAATAAGAGACATGGACGTATCTGTCAAGTTCTTGTTTTTTGCCATCTTGTGTTTCTTGTTGTGTCATATCGGTATCATCTGCTGGAAATAAGTGTTCATTCTAGTCACAAACATCTTTTTCCGCAGATAGCTTATTTCCATGCATTCATTGACAGGTTCATATTTTTTACGCTGATATGTGATCAGAAATTCATCAAAGCAGGCAAAATGAACTCATTCAATGATCATTCGCAGTTTCACTAAACCATTCGTGTGTGCGCTGTAGTGGTGGGAGACTTTACTGTATGCTACTGGACCTATAATTAATGTCAAAGCTGGCACCAGATTTGCCATCCAAAAGATATTCATTAAAAGATTTAACTACTCATTCCAAGTTCAGAGCCTCTAAATTGTCATGGATGGACTGTTTTGTCTGACTCAGTTGAGGAGTGGTTCATTTGCTTGACTGCTGCCTTTCTCGGATGTAGTACCCATTTATCAGGCCTCCACAGGATACCATGGCTGCCGTTCCTTGATAACCAATGCTCCCAAGATGATGCACAGAGTCGCTCTGGAAAGGGGCAAAGGTGTGAGGACCTATGTAGTGTCTCTGTCAGGCTTTCCATACATTCCGTTACCCATTCATAATTTTACTGATATCTGTAGCCATAAATTCAAAAAATGTAATTCAAATAGACTGATTTAATGGCCATTCACAGTTTCAGTATACCATCAGTGTGTACATGGCGATCATGGTGTAGGGCCTCATCTTCAAAAAATTTTTAATTCAAACCATTTCACAAATCTTTCAGATTCATCCTCAAATTTGTCCTTTTTTGGGGGATTCTATGTTATTTTAAGTTATTTACCTATACAAATTTATTTACAGAGCACTTGTCCTGCTCTCACCCGCATTTAGCTTCCTTTAACAGGCCCCTAGCGATTACCATTTTACAGCCATATTAAAGGGAATCTGTCACCCCATTTTTGGACTATGAGATACGGCCACCGCCATCAGGGGCTTATCTACAGCATTCTGGAATGCTGTAGACAAGCCCCCGATGTAACCTGAAAGATTAGAAAAACAAGTTATATTATACTCACCCAGGGGCGGTCCGCCTCCGGTCCGGTCCGATAGGCTTCGCGGTCCGGTTCGGCGCCTCCCATCTTCTAGCGAAGCCGGCCTCTTCTTTCCATCCCGTCGTGGCTCCTGCTCAGGCGCACTGATCTGCCCTGGTGAGGGCAGAGCAGAATACTGCAGTGCGCAGGCGCCGGACCTCTCTGACCTTTCCCCGCGCCTGCGCATGCAGTACTCTGCTCTGCCCTCACCAGGGCAGATCAGTGTGCCTGCGCAGGAGCCGCGACGGGACGGAAAGAAGAAAAGAAGAGGTCGGCTTCGCTAGAAGATGGGAGGCGCCGAACCGGACCTCGATGCCCATCGGACCAGACCGGATGGCGGACCGCCCGGCGGACCACCCCTGGGTGAGTATAATATAACTCATTTTTCTTCTCTTTCAGGTGACATCGGGGGCTTATCTACAGCATTACAGAATGCTGTAGATAAACCTCTGATGGCAGTGGCTGTATCTCATAGTCCAAAAATGGAGTGACAGATTCCCTTTAAAGCACAAAAACCCGGGTTATCATTGACTTCTACTGGGTTTGGGTTCAGGGTCAAGTTTTGTATACCAAACCAAACGTTTAACTGTAGTTCAGCTGAATCTGATGAGCCCGAACATCCACGGGTCCGCTCATCCCTACCAATATTGCAAATTCATATGTTTGGACGTCTGCAAACTTAGTACTTTTGTCACACAGAAAGTATGGCTCTTATCATTTTAGTCCATTAGGAAAGCTTTATATTTTTCACTGAATTTATACTTCTTCCAGACAAAACCATCCATAAATGAGAGGTTTTTGAGAGGTTGATAATATACAGTATTTGTCATGCCCTCCTGTCACATAAATGTGCCTTTTTTATGACTCATAAAATATAGAGATTTTAAAATGTTTTTTTAATTCCACGTTTTAACTTCAAATGGCACCAGATAGACACAATTCAAGTTACTTTGTGGGATCATAGGTCCTGTCAGCTATCATTGGATGATATAAAAAGCTATTTGAACTGAGTTCCTCTGCATACTGATTACAAGAAAATTAAAAAGCGATGTGCTGTAATGTAGTATTGTCAACATGTCACTCAAACTGACAGGTCTTTGACTTCCAATGAATTCTGATTAGCCTCAAAGCCATCGCTTCTTTCAGAATATTTGTGATGTTTACATGGTCAACACTAGGAAGAAATGTGAAAATGTGAAATATTTCAATAATGCTTCTGAATTTGTCATGTCCGGTGAGCCTGGTGACTCAAACTATTTAATGAAAAATGGCATCTTAAGACATTTTTTTTCATTTTCATTCCAGTTTTCTCTCTCATATCTTTATATATTTTTGAATCATTATTTTTTAAATGCAGGTAATGGAGAAACAAATGAGTTGATTCTTCTCTGACGTATGGGAAAGATGAATGTTGCCAAATGGTTTGACAAATAAACCACTTATACATGGATTGGCATCGTTCATCTTTCCCATACTGCAGAGTAGAATCAACCAATTTGTTTCTCCATTAACTGCACTTTCATCCTCTCGTGGGTCGCAGCAGCCCTATGCGTTATAAGTGGTTGTGTGCACACAAACCGATCAGCTGATCAAATTATGCAATTCTTTTAACATTGTTACCCATATAAGACCCTGTTTATGCTTTGTTTCTTACCAGTCCTTCTTTTCTTTGCATTATTTTTTAAATAGCAATATAATTAATTATAGCAAAAATGAAAACAAAAAATTGCCACTTTTATCCAATCCATTGCTCCATCTTCTTGGTGTTTGTGTGCATACTGCTTTACTTTCTGCAGCCCAACAAGGTGCAGCAGCACACATCCCTGGCCTGATCAGTGTCTCTTCCTGGCTATTAGCCCTCCTTCATTCTGCATCTACTTCCAGCCTCTGCAGAACGGTATCTGCACACAAATCCCCCTGTCTAATTCCTCCTCTGTGCATCAGGATCTCACTGAACATAACTCTTTTCCTCCCAGAGTACAGTCATGGCCAAAAGTTTTGAGAATGACACAAATATTATATTTTCACATGATCTGCTGCCCTCTGGTTTTTATGTGTGTTTGACAGATGTTTTTATCACAGACAGAAATATAATTGCAAACATATGAGTAACAAAAGCTTATATTGACAGCTAGAATGAGTTAATGCAGCAAGTCAATATTTGCAGTGTTGACCTTCTTCTTCAGGACCTCTGCAATTCTCCCTGGCATGCTCTCAATCAACTTCTGGACCAAATCCTGACTGATAGCAGTCCATTCTTGCACAATCAATGCTTTCATTTTGTCAGAATTTTTAGGTTTTTGTTTGTCCACCCGTCTCTTGATGATTGACCACAAGTTCTCAATGGGATTAAGATCTGGGGAGTTTCCAGGCCATGGACCCAAAATCTCTATGTTTTGTTCCCTGAGCCATTTAGTTATCACCTTTGTTTTACGGCAAGGTGCTCCATCATGCTGGAAAAGGCATTGTTGATCGCCAAACTGCTCTTGGAGGGTTGGGAGAAGTTGCTCTTGGAGGACATTCTGGTACCATTCTTTATTCATGGCTGTGTTTTTAGGCAAGACTGTGAGAGAGCCGATTCCCTTGGCTGAGAAGCAACCCCACACATGAATGGTTTCAGAATGCTTAACAGTTGGCATGAGACAAGACTGGTGGTAGCGCTCACCTTGTCTTCTCCGAATGAGGCGTTTTCCTGATGTCCCAAACAATCGAAAAGGGGATTCATCAGAGAAAATAACTTTACCCCAGTCCTCAGCAGTCCACTGCCTGTACCTTTTTCAGAATATCAGTCTGTCCATGATGTTTTTTCTGGGGACAAGTGGCTTCTTTGCTGCCCTCCTTGAGACCAGGCCTTGCTCCAAGAGTCTCCGCCTCACAGTGCGTGCAGATGCACTCACACCTGCCTGCTGCCATTCCTGAGCAAGCTCTGCACTGCTGGTAGCCCAATCCCGCAGCTGAAACACTTTTAAGAGACGGTCCTGGCGCTTGCTAGTCTTTCTTGGGCGCCCTGGAGCCTTTTTGCAACAATGGAACCTCTCTCCTTGAAGTTCTTGATGATGCGATAGATTGTTGACTGAGGTGCAATCTTTCTAGCTGCGATACTCTTCCCTGTTAGGCCATTTTTGTGCATTGCAATGATGACTGCACGTGTTTCTTTAGAGATAACCATGGTTAACAGAAGAGAAACAATGATGCCAAGCACCACCCTCCTTTTAAAGTGTCCAGTGGTGTCATTCTTATTAATCATGACAGATTGATCTCCAGCCATGTCCTCATCAACACCCACACCTGTGTTAATGGAGCAATCACTGAAAAGAGGTTAGCTGGTCCTTTTAAGGCAGGACTGCAATGATGTTGAAATGTGTTTTGGGGGATAAAGTTCATTTTCTAGCCAAATATTGACTTTACAAGTAATTGCTGTTAAGCTGATCACTCTTTATAACATTCTGGAGTATATGCAAATTGCCATTAGAAAAAGTGAAGCAGTAGACTTTGTAAAAATTAATATTTGTGTCATTCTCAAAACTTTTGGCCATGACTGTAGGTAAGATTTGTTCTGCTGCTTGACAGATTAATCAGAGCAGCAATGACAGGAAGCAGCGCTTTCACCAATTAGAAGCAGTGATTTGGCGATTGTGAGTCCAGAGGTCTGAGCCCTCTGTTTGGTGCAAGTTCAGGATTTTCAACAATTAATAGCACCAAAAAAGCAAGCACAGAGCTCCGAGCACACAGGCACTAAACCGGCAGTGCTTCTAATCTTTGATATTGGTGCCTCCTGTCATTACTGTTTGGATGAATGGAGGCTCAGACTGGACCAATGACAACTGGTCTTATCCTCATGTTCAGTGGGGAGCATATTAATATAGTTTTGTATTAAATATAAATAGGATCGGGGATAATTTCCTGATTCAAAAAGATCCAGAGCTGGGAGTCCAGGGCTGAGCGACCAGGCCTTGATTCAAGCAGAACTATGCAAGCTTTTCTTTGCTCCATTCATTGTCTATTAGACTGCTGGAAAAAGTTTAGTGCAGAACTCAGCTATTTGTGGAAGTCCCATGTACCATGAATAACTCCCAAGCTAAAGACTTACACATCTACTGTGCTCCTGTATACTGTATAGTGATCTATGAATAGCATTCCCATATACCATGCACTCAGCCCTTATTACTAGTTATGAGCAAGTATACTTGTTGCTTGGGTTTTCCCGAGCACGCTCGGGTGATCTCCGAGTATTTTGGCGTGCTCAGAGATTTAGTTTCTGTCAATGCATCTGCATGATTTATGGCTGCTGGACAGACTAAATACATGTGAGGATTCCCTAACAAACAAGTATTCCTCACATGTATTCAGGCTGTCCTGCAGCCATAAAGCATGCAGCTAGTCGACAGAAACTAAATCTCTGAGCACGCTAAAATACTCGGAGATCACCCGAGCAACGAGTGTACTCGCTCATCACTGCTTATTACCCTGTTACACAATTCTGCAGTCACAAAAGCCCTATAAATAATAGCCAAATCCTGATCTTATATATTTCTTTCATTTTTGGGTGTGAACTGGAGGACCATAGTAGATAGCAGACTTGCTTCAGGAGTGGCAGAACTGCAGGAGACTCATCCATTCCCTAGCATGCAGTGTCATGTCTTCTATCAAAGCAGCACAGTGTTGCCAGTCCTATTGCATAGTTTCTATATTATTACATAGGACTGCAGGTAACATTACAACATTTTTTGTTCTGTGGTGTTACATAGGACTGCAGGTAGCATCTACTACATTATTTGTACTAAGAGTTTTTACTGTGTTATCTCTAGTATTACATAGGACTATTGGAAACATTGTTAGTGTTTGCGGATTGCACTAAAATATAATAATAAAGTGCGATCTCAACCCTAGGTCCACTGTGCAGAGATGTAACCTGCTGCTAATGTGAACAATAACAGAACTAAACAGTGAGTGTTTACCTTAATCAGACTGCGTTAACGCCACACAGAATGAACAGAACTCAGAATACTTAGCTCTGTTAGCTTCACAGTAAGGTAAAGGACACGGGTTGCACTCGCTGTGTTACCGAACCGTGTTAAGGGCACACTGGAACGAAACAGAAGCTGAGACAAGAGAAAAAACTCAAAAGACGCAAGGAAAACCCTGTAGAAATCACAGGGGAGCAAAGCTCCTATGGTTGGATCTTGCTCTGTAATTCAGCTGTGCTAACTGCACACATGACCGAATATAGATGCTAAGCCAAGCAGGGCCAAAAAACCCTGCCTATGAAGGTCGCTAACACACATGCATACAGAGTGGTAGTGCATCCACTCACACACACCAACCATCAATGATACTAACGTGCCTACGGGCGTCGCTGTGAGCCTTTTAAACCAAAGCTCCACCCCAAACACTCAAGCTGACATCGCCCTCCGAAGAAGCAGTGCGAAACGCGCGTCGGGGCAGAGGGACGTCCGAGGAATTCCACCGGCAGCCTTGCGGTATGTTATGAAAGATCATTAGCTTATCATTATAAGCATTGTGTGCAGCATCATGGAGGAAATAGGAAGCGCCTGCATTTTAGTACTTGTAGCAATTGGGTTTTTTGCACAATCTATTTAGGGCTTTTGTTTCCCCAGCTATAGCTGTCTGCTTCAGAGGTATATCGGGCATAATTGTCCAGGTGGCTACGGGTTGTTATTTATTCCTATGGACTGATCGTCCCTCTTTATATATATTTTTTTGTGTGTTCTGCACCTTTCTTGCAATATTTCTATGTAACTTTGTTGCTTTGTTTTAGGCTAATAAAGATTTGTTACATTTTTTATATCATTCTGTGGTGCATATTGTCACTTCTTGTTACCACTAATGTGAATAGATTGTGCTTTGGTATATTGACCCTTATGGAGTATAATTGATGATAGTGGGCATTATCCGTAATTATAATGTTACATAGGACTGCAGGTAACATCTACTGTATTATCTGTACTCTGAGAATTCTCAGAGTGTTATCTGTGGTGTTACATTTTTTTGTGGGATGCTCACAAATTTTATGTCTTGGAGACTTGAGCTCCTGATCTTAAATCAGCTGAGAGAATCTGGGAGAAAATCCAGTTATATTTTCCCTGCAGCTGCTCACTACATAGTGAGCACTTTGTGATCACTCCCCCTGCTCCTTGACTGACATTCTTTTCTGCAGTGTGTGTGCAAAGTGCATACAGAGCAAGATGTCAGCCAAGAAGCAGGGGGAGTGATCACAAAGTGCTCACTGTGTAGTGAGTGCAAACTGTCCACTGACCTAGTGGTGCTGTCCCAAAGACTGCAAGAGAGCAGCTTAGGGGAAAAGCTAACTTCATTTTCTCCCTGTAGCTGGCTTTCTTATCCACAAAATTTTTTTAAAAAGTAAAAATATATACAGTACGCGTTTAATCATGTGGACTAAAGTGGTGGCTTTCTCTTCACAGTAGGTAATCTGTTTGATGGTTGACAAGAAGGCTCAGAAAATTCACCCTGATCCCCAAGTTAAAGGAGCTTGTGTCTTGACTGAGGCTGCTCGCTACTCTTCAGGGTGTACCAGCACAGCAAGCGGTGTCAGCAGAGAGGAGCCAGGTAGGAGAACGCGTCACTGTGTGTAGAGCAGCGTTCACATTAGGAAACAAGCCCAGTCCTTAGCTGGCGAACTACACAAGATGAAACATAAGGGTGCACCGAGCTGTTGGCCACAGCAAGGGTGCAGTGAAGCCTCCTCATTTGCATTGGTATTAAAAGCAAGCATTGTACCAGTTACAGGTAAAGAGCTAGTAAGATTTCTTTTTAATAGGGGCTAAATTCCTTATAGGACTGCATAGTTTGTTAAAAAGGCATTTTGGGGGTGAAGACTCCCTTTCAAAGGGTTGTACAGGTTTCAGGCAAAAGTCACGTGCCAACTACACAAGTTTTGGCTTCTCTGGATAGAAGTACATAGTAAATGTATATGTCTTCTCTTTGTATATTTAATTGAACAGTAATATACTGAAGATAGTATTGATAAAAAACAATTACTTTATAAGTGTCTCTATGCACACAGAATTCAATTATCATGATATATTATTACATGTACCCTAAATATCCTTGACACAGGTCATTTTCAAACACTACATATGACCAATACTGTTTTCCAGTATTCATAATGCATAGATTATTAGAATATAAGTCATTCCTTTCTGTCTCCAAGGCAACAAATTGCTCAGATTCAGTTTTCTGTTCCTTATTTCACCACAAATAAACTGTACCAGTCTTATCTGTAACACTAGGTGTTTTTCAATTAGACAAATTTGTTTCAGAAACAAATTTACATGCTGTACAATTATACACTGGTTTTTCATGTATATTTACTTTTCAGCTGAAAGAATATAGACTAACCTGTTGTGAATATTGCATGTAGACTTACCTTACCTTTCATAAATTAACCCCTTACTGTACAGGCCTGAATGGGCCTTAAAGGGTAACCATCGTTTTATTTTAATTATTTTTAAATCATGATTTTTTACATCAATATGAACACACTGATTTTAAAAAACAATGAAAATAAGAAACTTTGTATTATATCTTTTCAGAGGAATTTGCTTTTTCTGCTCCTGGGCTGATCATTCAATTTCAAAATTCCCAATTCATGGGTAAAATGTGTCTTCATTGATTACCGAGATAGGAGATGACAGTTGGTGCTCATAATGTTCTATGGTGAACTGTAGCTGTCATTTTCTGGGGAAACTAAGTGTGGTGACTCCTGCCCTCACAAGGGCAGTACCCAAGTATGAAACCAATAGACAGTGAAAAAATACCTCCCAAAAATTAATTATGATGGATTTCAGCCTCAATAGCCAGGCATCATCAGGGAAGTGTTAGTTGTAAAGGGGGGAGACTAAATAGGTACAAAGGCCAGGGCCACATACTTCATCCATTACAGCAATATAACCCTGCAGAAGTAGAGCTCATATGAAGAACTGGTAACAGTCCAGACCTTTCACCAACAGGAAACAATTGGTGCATTATGAAATGAAAAATCCATAAAGAAGACCCCAGACTGTAGAGCAGCTGGAATGTGACATCAAACAAGAGTGGGACATAATTTTTCACCAGAAATTGGTCTGCTCGCTTCCCAGATATTTGCAGACTAAAGTTAAAGGAAGAGCGGATGCTACATGATAGCAGTAGTCACCACATGGGGCACAACAGGGGATATCAGGTCGGCCATAAAGGGGAGATATTCACTTGGTTTGCAACTCAAACAGTAATTGTAAATGTTAATCCCTTCAGGACCAGGCACATTTTTGTCTTTTGGAACTTATATTTCTTGTCACCAAAAGCAATCACTTTTTATTTTTTCATTAACATACCTGTATGAGGGCTTTCTTTCGGTGGAGCGTTGTTCTTTTGAATGACACTTCAATTCAATGTACAATGTGCTGAATGAAGGAAAAAAATTCCAAGAGCAGTGAAATGGGAAAAATATTCAATTCTGACATATTTGGGTGGGGGGGGGGAGATTATGTTTTTACAGTACTCATTGTGCAGAAAAAATACCCTGTCTACAGGACAGTATGATTACAAAGATACCAAACCTACATAATTTTTTTCTTTAAGTGGTAAAGAAATACAGAAATTTGTAAAATAAAGCAAAATAGGTTTGTGTTGCCATTTTTTTTTATTTGCCATAACATTTTTACATTTCCATCAATCAAGCTGTCACTGATGTGTCAGAGGCTGCAGACCATTGCACTGCATCTGTCTGCAGGAGGTCTCGGTTGTTTGCTTTGCAAACTAGTGGCCACCTCTCCCGAAGCTGATGACCACACCTGGACCGGGATGCAATTACAGACTCACCTCTGCCATATAGAGAAAGGTGACTGAAACCGTGTCAGCGCCACCCCTATGACTGGAAGCCGTACGCTGCCAGGGGGCATAGCGTTCATCTCCTCCTGGTAGTGATGCTCTCAGTGCCGACACTGTACCATGTCAGGATGCTATTAACCTGCAGATTAACCCCATATCTGCAGGTTAATAGCATCATTTTACATGATAGGTTCCGTTTAATGAAGGAAACGGTGAGGTGGTGATTTTAATTTTACATTTTTTTTTACTTTTTTATATAATTTACTTTATTTTTTGTGCATCTTAGCGCTTGAACCTGGGCTTGTCTGATTGTTTGTACCATATGCTTCAATATTGCAATATATAGTGTAAATTCTGACCTCCTTTGAATCTCAGCAGATACATTATATATGACGCATATATATTCCACTCAATACATGACACATTATCCCTGACACACACACATATATGTATAGGTGTGCTAATTTACCACCATTCAGTTACAATGGAAGCGTATTCTGTGGCATATTATAAATAGCTGGTTATATAAGGTTACAAATTACCAAAACTAAATTACCTAGGTCATAGCTACCCAACATTTTTCTACTGGAGACTCATGATGCAGAATATGGTGATGCTTGAGCCTGATAAGTAGTCAAATTCTATGATAAAATTTAAAACTTTATGTCAATGTATCTTTTATTTGCCTCCAAAAACCAGTGTAAAATAATAAGTATACCAAAAGAATTACCGTATATACTCGTGTATAAGCCGAGATTTTCAGCCCATTTTTTAGGGCTGAAAGTCCCGCTCTCGGTCTTATACGGGGGTCGGCGGGGGTGTCGGATTATACTCACCTCTCCGCCGCCGCGGTCTCTGCAGCCCCCCTGCTTCTCCCATGATCTCCGGCTCCTTCCTGCAGCGGTCACATGGCACCACTCATTAACCCCTTCACCCCCAAGGGTGGTTTGCACGTTAATGACCAGGCCAATTTTTACAATTCTGACCACTGTCTCTTTATGAGGTTATAACTCTGGAACGCTTCAATGGATCTGCGCGATTCTGAGATTGTTTTCTCGTGACATATTGTACTTTACGTTAGTGGTAAAATTTCTTCGATATACCTTGCGTTTATTTTTGAAAAAAATGAAAATATGGCGAAAATTTTGAAAATTTTGCAATTTTCAAACTTTGAATTTTTATTCCCTTAAAACAGAGAAATATGTCACACAAAATAGTTAAGAAATAACATTTCCCACATGTCTACTTTACATCAGCACAATTTTGGAATCAAAATTTTTTTTTCTTAGGAAATTATAAGGGTTAAAAGTTGACCAGTGATTTCTCATTTTTACAACAAAATTTACAAAGCCATTTTTTTTAGGGACCACCTCATATTTGAAGTCACTTTGAGGGGTCTATATGGCAGAAAATACCCAAAAGTGACACCATTATAAAAAACTGCACCCCTCAAGGTACTCAAAACCACATTCAAAAAGTTTATTAACCCTTCAGGTGCTTCACAGGAGCTGAAGCAACGTGGAAGGAAAAAATGAATATTTAACTTTTTAGCCACAAAAATGATATTTTACAAACTTTTTTTTTATTTTCACAAGGGTAAAAGAAGAAAATGGACACATAAAGTTGTTGTGCAATTTCTCCTGAGTACGCCAATACCCCATAAGTGGGGGAAAACCACTGTATGTGTGCACAGCAGAGCTCATAAGGGAAGGAGCGCCGTTTGACTTTTCAAACTAAAATTGGCTGGAGTTGAGATTGGATGCCATGTCGTGTTTGGAGAGCCCCTGATGCGCCTAAACAGTGGAAACCCCCACAAGTGACACCATTTTGGAAACTAGACCCCCTAAGGAACTATCTAGATCTGTTGTGAGCACTTTGAATCCCCAAGTGTTTCACAAAAGTTTATAATGCCTGGGTGTGAAAAAAAAAAGAAACAATTTTCCACAAAAATGATTTTTTAGTCCCAAATTTTTGATTTTTTCCCAAGGAAATTGGACCCCAAAAGTTGTTGGCCAATTTGTCCTGAGTACGCTGATACCCAATATGTGGGGGGGGGAAACTGTTTGGGCGCACGGCAGGGCTTGGAAAGGAAGTAGTAACGTTTTGGAATGCAGACGTTGATGGGGTCATGTTCCGTTTGCAGTGCCCCAGATGAGCCTAAACAGTAGAAACCCCCCACAGGTGACCACATTTTGGAAACTAGACCCCCTAAGGAACTTATCTATAGCTTTGGTGAGCACTTTGAACCCCCAAGTGCTTCACACAAGTTTATAATGCCCGGGCATGAAAATAAAAAATCCTATTTTTTCCCACAAAAATTATTTTTAGTCACTAATTTTTTATTTTCCCAAGGGTAACAGGAGAAATTGGACCATAAAAGTTGTTGTCCAATTTGTCCTGAGTACGCTGATACCCAATATGTGGGGGGGAACCACTGTTTGGGCACACGGCAGAGCTCGGAATGGAAGGAGCACCATTTGGCTTTTTCCAACCAAAATTGGCTGGAATTGAGATTGGACGCCATGTTGCATTTGGAGAGCCACTGATGTGCCTAAACAGTGGAAACCCCCCACAAGTGACCCCATTTTGGAAACTAGACCCCCTAAGGAACTTATCTAGATCTTTGGTGAGCAATTTGAACCCCCAAGTGCTTCACAACAAGTTTATAACGTAGAGCCGTAAAATTAAAAAATCATATTTTTTTTCCATAAAAATGATCTTTTCACCCCAATTTTTATTTTCCCAAGGGTAACAAGACTCCAAAAGTTATTGTGCAATTTGTCCTGAGTACGCTGATACCCCATATGTGGGGGTAAACCACTGTTTGGGTGCATGGCAGAGTTTGGAAGGGAAGGAGTGCCGTTTGAACTTTTTCAACGCAGAATTGGCTAGATGCCATGTCGGTTTGGAGAGCTCCTGATCTGCCTAAACAGTGGAAACCCCCCACAAATGACACCATTTTGGAAACTAGACCCCTCAAGGAACTTATCTAGATGTGTGGTGAGCACTTTGAACCCCAAGTGCTTCACAGAAGTTTATAACGTACAGCCGTAAAATAAAATTATTATTTTTTTTTTTACAAAAATGATTTTTTCGTCCCCAATATTTTATTTTCACAAGGGTAACAGGAGAAATTGGACCCCAAAAGTGATTGTCCAATTTGTCCTGAGTACGCTGATACCCAATATGTGGGAGAAAACTACTGTATGGGTACACGTTGGGGCTCGGAAGGGAAGTAGTGACGTTTTGGATTGTAGACTTTGATGGAATGGTCTGGGGGCGTCATGTCGCATTTGGAGAGCCCCTGATGCGCCTAAACAGTGGAAACCATCCCACAAGTGACCCCATTTTGGAAAATAGACCCCACAAGGAACTTATCTAGATGTGTGGTGAGCACTTTGAACCCCTAAGTGCTTCACAGAAGTTTATAACGAACAGCCGTAAAAATAAAAAATATATTTTTTTTTTACAAAAGTTATTTTTTTTCGCCCACAATATTTTATTTTCACAAGGGTAACAGGAGAAATTGGACCCAAAAAGTTTGTTTCCAATTTGTCCTGAGTACGCTGATACCCAATATGTGGGAGAAAACTACTGTATGGGAACACGTTGGGGCTCGGAAGGGAAGTAGTGACGTTTTGGATTGTAGACTTTGATGGAATGGTGTGGGGGCGTCATGTCGCATTTGGAGAGCCCCTGATGCGCCTAAACAGTGGAAACCCCCCACAAGTGACCCCATTTTGGAAAATAGACCCCACAAGGAACTTATCTAGATGTGTGGTGAGCGCTATGAAGCTCCAAGTGCTTCACACAAGTTTATAACGTACAGCCGTAAAAACAAAAAAAAATCATTTTTTTTTTTAAAAAATTATATTTTTGCCCCCAGTTTTTTATTTTCCCAAGGGTAACAGAAGAAATAGGACAAATTGCACAATAACTCTTAGGGTCCAGAGTACGCTGATACCCCATGTGGGAGTAAACTACTGTTTGGGCGCATGGCAGAGCTCAGAAGGGAAGGAGCACCGTTTGACTTTTTCAACGCAGAATTGGCTGGAATTGAGATCAGACGTCATGTCACATTTGGAGAGCCCCTGATGTGCCTAAACAGCGGAAACCCCCCAATTCTAACTCCAACCCTAACCTCTACACACCCCTAACCCTAGTCCCAACCCTAACCACAAACGTAACCCTAACACACCCCTATCCATAATCCCAACCATAACCCTAATACTAACTTTAGCGCCAACCCTAACCCTAACTTTAGCCGCAACCCTAACCTTAACCATAACCCTAATGGGAAAATGGAAATAAATACATTTTTGTAATTTTATTATTTTTCCCTAACTAAGGGGGTGATAAAGGGGGTTTGATTTACTATTTATAGCGGGTTTTTATGATTGGCAGCTGTCACGCTAAAAGACGCTTTTTATTGCAAAAAAAAGTTTTTGCATCACCACATTTGAGAGCTATAATTTTGCATATTTTGGCCCACAGAGTCATGTGGGTTTATTTTTTTGCAGTACGAGTTACATTTTTGGTACCATTTTTGGCCTGGACTTTTTTGTCGCTTTTTTTTCGATTTTTGGGGGGGTTAGAATGAACAAAATAGCAATTCGAATTTTCTTTGGGGGAGGGTTTTTTTAACCGTTTTCCCTTGGAAAAATTTTATAAAGCAGTTTATTTTTTCGGGTCATACGATTCGGCGTACCCCATTTTTAAACGCTTTTTTTGTTTTGGCGCTTTTATAGAATAAAACAATTTTTTTAGAAAAAAAATTATTCTGCATCGCTTTTATTCTGCGAGCTATAACTTTTTTTTTTTTTTCCCATGATTGTGTGATGGGTTTTTTGCACAAGATACTTTTTTATTGGTGCTATTTATTTTTTTCCGCTTTTTGATCGCGGTTATTCCACTTTTTTGTTCACGGTATAGAAAAAGCACTGATTTTTTTTTTTGTTTTTTTTTTATTTTTTTTGGGGGTTTACTAAGGGTTAAAATGGGACATTTTTTTAGGGGGGGTCGTTAGGACGCGGGATACCAAAAAAGGTGTACTTTTATTGTTTTTTTTTTTTTAATTTTCAGGAAAAATAAATAAAGGGGGGGAATAATTTTTTTTTTTTTTACTTTTTTTGGGGAATTTTTTTTTTTACATGTTTAAATTTTTTTTTTTTTTTACTTTTTTAATTGCCCGGTGGGCATCACTGTAAAATGTGAGATCGCGGGTCTCACATGTGCACGCATCGTGAGACCAGCGACCACAGGG
>JARQOD010000008.1:47766421-47806971 GCA_033576555.1 Oophaga sylvatica
AAAATTTTGGGGACACGTGCAAATGCTTTCCCCTCTGTTTCTTTGATTTTCAGAGAGACTTTCTGTGCCATGGAAAAAAATGGTTTGAACTTTTTATCAAAACTTTTTAAAATTACCAAATTGGCCACCCCGCCTGCACCCCAAATTTTAACCAATGATTTTTAAGGGGAAATGGGCCCTTTCTTTTTTGCCACTGAAACACAGTTTTATCACAAAGTTTTGGAGTAGTTAAGGGGGCCTCGTGGCTGCACCCCAATATTTAGGCCTAAAATTTTTTAATTTGGAAATATGCCCTTTCAAATTTTGTCACAAAACACAGTTTTATCACAAAATTTGAATTAGAAATTTGGGCCCTCCGGGCAAACACAAATATTGGCAAACAATTTGTAAGTGGAGATCGGCCTTTTTTTTTGCCACTGAAACACATCACAAACGTTTTGGAAAAACAGCAAAGGGTCCCCGGGACTGAAACACATTTTTTGCAAAATCTACTTTCGTCCAAAAAATCGATTTCACACAGGACGGATACTATCTAGTTAACGACAAGTTCATTTTAAGCACAAACAGAGCGGATCAACCTCTCCCCCACTGTGACACTGAGACAATGGCACCAGCAAAACAAGATTTCGCTTTTTATTGGCCAGGGAATGTGACTTCAGAGCCAACACAGAAGACTTTTGTCATGACTTTGTGGATGGTTTCTGCGCCTCCGATTGGCTGCCGGAATGTGCAACGTTAAGTTATTTAACAAAAAGAAGAAAAAAAAATTACACTCTGCGACTTCTCTGACCTAGACACACCTCTTCCTCTCATAAAACATGCCCCACCCCCTGATCATCATACAGCACCACTATGCTACTAAAGTCAAAGCAAAAGCATTAGAAAAAATGCTTGTGAAAGCAACACGAATCCGAATGTGCTACGTTGATGCAGAATTTGAAATTTTCAAATGTTTTCCAAACAAGTTCGCTCATTTCTACTGTTTACTAATATCTTTAGATGCAGAAAAAGTTAGTGGTCAGCATTCAACCTGTTCTTCATAAAATTCTTCCTCTCTGCAACTTGCTGCTGTTGCCAAAAGCAAATCTATATCTTCAAGAACAAATCTATCAAATATAGCATTTTATTGACACAGTAAAACATTGTAATTTGAGAGACAAGCCCTTAAGTGGTCTGTAGAAGTAATGGTTATCAGTGTGGAAAAAAGTGAAGATCAACTCAGAGATCAAAAAATCTATAAAGCAATTCACATTTTTAGTGTTCTCTGCACCCGCTTATATTTTTCTTAAATGTGCAGCATCCACCGAATGATACAATTTGCAAAGACATCAAAATAGCAGGGTAAGGAGGTGTATTTTATAGGAAATGCATCTTGCAAGAAAACTAATATATGAACTAATATATGAACATCTATCTATCTATCTATCTATCTATCTATCTATCTATCTATCTATCTATCTACCTATCTATAAGTACAATAGCTAATAGTTTGCAAACATTTATTATAAGTTAACTATGAATCTGGGGAGCAGGAAAATTGGTGCCTGTGTAAGGTACGCAGGGCGGAAGTGATTGGCGAGGGGCTGATTTGTTCTCACACCCTGGCACCCACAACTACTGTAGATAGTGTCCCATTTCCCTTGTGCTGAGGGTGTATGCTATAACACTCGTGGTTTGGCTGGAAGCCTCCATTGTCTCCATGATACTGGATCAGGAGCAGCCACACATTGAACAGGAGACATTTAATCCTTTTCAAAACAATTAACTTTACTTAACAGTTTAATCTCCTTCTTAGTCACAGCACAGTACAATATTACATTCATGTTTCTTTCAGTCTGACTTATTTCTTTCTTGTCTGGCATTCCTGGCCCCTGGGATACTATGTCTGGCTACGCAGCTCTCATGGGTTCCAACCCGCCTTTTGATACGGTTCCCCATTTGGTTTTCCCTTCTGGAAAGTGATAAAGGCATGCTCCTTTGTACCTAATTCGGGATGTAGGTCTGGACGTCCAGTGAAGGTCGGCTAAAGTTAATGGCAGCCATCCGCATGCTGCCCAAAGTTTATACTCTCTTGTGCTTTTCAGCCCTCTGGCCTTGGACTATAGTTATCATACTTTGTATCTAATATTCTCATCTTGCGACGCTTTAAAGATTTTTTGTAGTGAGTTGCACCAGGGCAATCACTGTGATAAGACTAGCAGTAATACACCCTCAGGTGGGTATCCTAGTGTCCTCTGTATCTTTCTTCTATGGTTCTTAAATCTTTGTGGAATCGTTCACCCGCTATTCATTTAGGTCACAAGGTTTTCTGGGAAAATATTCAAGTGTTTGTGGAGAAAAGGCACCTTAATCCCTTAACATCCAATGATGGGCGTAGGCCGTAATGGCAGGGTGTCAGTTCCCACACCAGGATGGACTATGCCTGTCATGCATTTAAACTGTCACTACGTGTAAACACCCAGTGACAGTTCAGTACTGACAGCTGTCTGTGACAGCTGAGAGGCACGGGAAGAGGTATGGGGATCCATGCTATCGGTCTCCTCACCCAGATCGCAGTGATCGGTTAGTCAATATGATTGATTGATCATAGCATGATCGCGCAGGAGATGCTGAAATATCAGCATCTTCTGCCTGATCAGTGCAGCAGCTCAGCTGTGCCAGTGGCTGAGCGTCTGCACTAACAGCCAGGAGCGGTGTCAGGGCCGTCCCTGGCTGTTAACCCCCTAAATGCTGCAATTGAGCATGATTGCAGCATTCTGGAGGGAGAAAGAGGTACTGAAGCTTCCTCTGTGTTCAGATCAGCATCCCCGCAACATCATCGCAGGGTCCTGATCGTTGCCATAGTGACCTTGGGGTGTCATGACAACCCCCTGGTCACCAAGCTACAGAAAGCTTCTGAGATCATGCTCACAGCATGGTGTCAGAAGCTTTCAGTATAAGTATAATGCAGTTCAATGCTTGTGCATTGCAGTGCATTATACCTTCAAAGTAAAAAAGTGAAAGTCCATAAAGGGACTAGGTAAAAAAGGGAAAAAAATATATTTTTAAAAAATATTACAAAATAATAATCATAATTTTAAAAAATCCACTAATAAATATGCATTTTTATGTAAAAAAAACAAACAAACAAAAAAAGTTTGGTATCGCTGCGTCAGGAACAATCTGATCTATAAAAGTGTCATGCTAGTTAACGCCTTCAGTGAGCCCCATAAAAAAAACACAAAAAAGTAGCAAACTATGCTTTACCATCATACCATTTGGAAAAAGTGTAATAAAATACAATCAAAAAGATGACTGTAAATAAAAATAGTATCACTGAAAATGTCATCTTGTCCCGCAAAAAATACAGCTCCATCAGGAGAAAAATAAAAAAGTTCTAGCTCTCAGAATAAAGCGATGCAAAAATAATTATTTTTCTATAAACGTTTTTATTGTGTAAAAGCACAAAAACTATATAAATGTGGCATCGCTGTAATTGTACTGACACGAAGAATAAAGTGGCCTTATCAATTATACCACTCGCAGAACAGGGAAAAAACTATTCCTGAATTGCTGGTTTTTGTTCATTCTGCCTTCACAAAAATCAGAATAGAAAGTGATCAAAAAATGTCATGTGCCCAAAAATGGTGCCAATAAAAAAGTCAACTTGTGCCACAAAAAGCAAGCCCTCACTTGACTCTGTGGGCCAAAATATGGAAAAATTATAGCTCTCAAAATATGGCAATACAAAAACTTCTTCCTGCAAAAAAAAGTTTCTTTTAGTGTGTGACAGCAACCAAACATTAAAAAAATGGATCTAAATCTGGTATCACTGTAATCACACTGACCCGAAGAATAAAGTCGCCTAATCACTTATACCGCAGTCGCCTAATCACTTATACCGCACGAGCAATGGCATAAAAAATAAATAAAACCAATTCTTCTGTGGATTTGCCTCCCAAAGATCGCTATGTTTGGTGCACATTTATCTTGCACTCTACACTGAGCGCTTACTCAGGGGGTTCCGTGTAAATCTCTGAAATACCTGATTCAGACAGAACCCCCGGCAGAATATTCCCTATAAAGAGGTAGATAGAGGAACTGTGGATGCCATAGGACCTGTGATTCGGCTGTGTCAATCTTTGTAGGAGTGCATAAAAATGCGGTCAACCATAATTTTGTGCACCTCTGAAAGGAAGAACAATGCTGAACAAAGGCTAGACGGAGTCCAGAGTAACTCTGCTGCCTCATTATAGTGATAGGGTCCCTCGGGGGTGTCATCTGTCACATCACTCGTAGATTTAGATGGAAACCCAAAGTGCTCAGCGTAGAGGACCGGATAAATGTGATCCCAAATGTTATTAAAATGTTCCCAATAAAAACTTCAACTCAATTCACAAAAAAAGCAAGTCCCCACTCAAGTCTTTCATCTTTTAATGGAAATATAGGGGGCTTCCACGTTACTGGTAGCACAAAAGTTCTGGAAAAGCAAAATGGCTCCTTGCCGCCCCCAAAAATTCAGCGAATTCTGCACACTCAAATCCAAATGCCCCCCTCCCTTCTGAGCCCCAGTGTGCATAAACTACCTTTAGCCTTCACATTTGGCAGGGGTATCATTTCCAAAATGGGCTCACTTGAGGGGATTCTGCTCTCTAGCACTTAGGTGCTTTGTATATAGAGTCCGCAAACTATTCTAGGAAAATCTGTGCTCCAGGAGGCAAAAGCTCTCAGTCCCTCCTGAGACTCTCCGTATGGCTAAGCAGTACTGTACAGCCACATATGGGGTATTTCAATATTCAGCAGAAATTGTAGGACAAATTTTGGTGCCAATTTTACCCACTTCTTGTGTGAAAATGTTAAATATGGAGCTAAAACATGTGGGTGGTAAAAATGTAGTTATTTTTTCTTCACTGCCCAATTGTATAAAATTCTGTTACCCACCAGTGATGTAAAAATGATCACTGCATCCCTAGAAAAAAATCATCAAGAGGTGTATTTTGTAAAGTGTGGTTAATCATGAGATGTTCTGCTTTTCTGGCACCTCAGGGGCTCTCCCAGTGAGTCATGGCACCCTCAAACCATAATAGTAAAAACTGCACTATAATATGGAGCGCTTTCCCTTTTGAGCTTTGCACTGTGCCTCAAAAGTAGTTTTTACCCACACATTTGGTATTGGCACACTCAGGAGAAATGACACAAACAAATCTTGAGTCCATTTTCTCCTGTTACCCTTGAGAAAATAAAAAATTTGGGTCCAAAAGAAAAAAATTGCGGGAAAAATGATTTATTTAAATTTTCTTAGCTCTCTTACAAATGTTTGTAAAGCACCTCATGGATCAAGATGCTCTCCACACATCTAGATAAGATCCTTGAGGGATCTAGTTTCTAAAATGGTATCACTTGTGGGGGTTTTTACTAATCAAGCACATCAGGGGCCCTCCAAAAGTGACCTGGCATCCGCTCTCGATTCCAGCCAATTTTGTGTTTAAAAAGTCAAACTCCTTCGCTTTCAGGTCCTGCCGTGCACCCAAACAGTTGTCTTCCTGCACACATGGGGTATCAGCATACTCAGGAGAAATCTCACAACTATTTTTGGTGTCCATTTTCCCCTTCTACATTTGATAAAATAAAAAATTGGGGCTAAAAGATAATTTTTGTGGAAAAAATTAGATTTTTAATTTTCATGCCTGTACGTTATAAACTTATGTGAAGCACCTGGGGGTTCATGGTGGTCACCAAACATCTAGATAAGTCCCTTGAAGGGTTTAGTTTCCAAAATGGGGACACTGGTGGGGGGTTTCCACTGTTTAAGCACATCTGGGGGTCTCCAAATGCGACATCGCGTCCGCTCTCAATTCCAGCCAATTTTACATTCAAAACCTCAAATGATGCTCCTTCCCTTCCAAGCCCTGCCGTGCTCTTAAAGAGTGGTTTTCCTCTACACATGGGGTATCGGCGTACTCAGGAAAAATTTCACAACAAATATTATGATTCATTTTCTCTTGATACCCTTGAGAAAATTTAAAAATTGTGTCCTAAGTAAATTTTTGTGAAAAAAAGTTAAATGTTTCTTTTTTCCTTGCACATTGCTTCAGTTCTTGTTAAGCACCTGAAGGGTTAATAAACTTCTTGAATGTGGTATTAAACACCTTGAGGGGTGCAGTTTTTAAAATCACTTCAAATGTGAGGTGGTCCCTAAAAAAATAGTTTTGTAAATTTTGTTGGAAAAATGAGAAATTGCTGATTAAATTATAACCCTCCTAACAAAAAAAAATTATGCTTCAAAAATTGTGCTGATGTAAAGTAGACATGTGGGAAATGTTATTAATTAAACTTTTTGTGTGACATAATGCTCTGATTTAGGTGCATAAAAATGAAAATTTTAAAAATTGTGAAATTTTCAAAATTTTTGACAAATTGACATTTTTTTCACAGAAATTTTGAAGAAATTTTACCACAATCATAAAGAACAATATGTCACAAAAAAATTCTCAGAATCAGTGGGATCCGTGTTCCAGAGTTATAACCACATAAAAAGTGACAGTGGTCATATTTAAAAATTAAAACCTGGTCATTAACCTCCAAAGTGCCTTGATCCTTAAAGGGTTAATACTCATTTTACAGCCAAAGTGATGGAAAGAAGATAGAATTCTTTCTACTAGTTCTCTGTAATTATCTGCTTTACAGTTCCCAAGAAAATTCTGTACAACCATAGCAAAAGAAGACCATGCATCTGCCTCAGCATTGTTTTGAGGACTGTCAAAAATACCCGCTTTTAGCTTCTCCATGCTCCTAGCACTTGCCTGAGCAACGTCTTCTTTCAGTTAGTGTCTTGCTACTGAGTTGCCAGATCCTGTCCTGTGTCTCGCCTTCTCTGGAAGCTTGATTCCTAGCTTTGCCATGTACTTGTCTGCCCTCCAGGAGGCTGAATATCCTGGTCTCTGTGCCCTTGTTCCTAGCTTTGCCTTGTACCTGTCTGTCTGCCCTCCAGGAGGCAGTATATACTGGTCTCTGTGTCTTTGTTCCTGTGCCTTGTCTCGTTCCTTTCCCTGCCTGTACTCTGTTCCTTCATACACCACTCCTTCCTGCCGGTACTAGTACCAGCATCTCCAGTGTGAACAGGTTCAAACCTGTTCCTTCATACACCACTCCTTCCTGCCAGTACCAGTACCTGAATCTCCTGTGTGAGCAGGTCTCTGAGCGGTTCTGCTCTGTTTTGCTTTGTTCTGCTTCTGCTGCTGCTGAATCTCTTGCTACCTCTTGCTACCAGTACCTGCATCTCCAGTGTGAACAGGTTAAAACCTGTTCATTCATACACCACGCCTTCCTGCCAGTACCAGTACCTGCATCTCCTGTGTGAACAGGTCTCTACCTTCAATACTCCACTCCTTCCTGCTCGTGTTCCTGTGTCTCAGTTGTGCTCACCTGCCAGTGTCTCAGCTGTTCCCCCTGTCAGTGTCTCAGTCATGCCTGCCTGTCTGTGTCTCAGCCATGACCTCCTGCCAGAGTACTTGCCGTTCCTGCCGTGCTCACCAGCCTGTCTGCTACTCGTACCTGTCCTAGTGTTCCGTCTCCCCAAGTGGGATCAGCAGCCACAGCCAGACACCACCCTGGAGTGGCACCTGGCAGCTACCTGTCACAGAAGCCTGACCTCACAATCAGGCTCCAGTGAAGACCGAGGTAGCTGTCTTAGTCACACCCCTTACAGGGTAGTCTGGTTTATGGCACAGTGGGGCCACAACCTCCTAGCTCACACCCATCAGTCTGGGCACGAGTGTGACAGTCCTTAACACTGTTCAGTTACAGAGCGAGTTCAACACATATTCATTACCGCTCTGTAAAGCTAACAGAGCTGAGAATTCTGCATTCTGTTCATGCTGCTTGGAAGCATGTGACCCAGAGAAGCAGGAGTATTGGGAGGCAATCAGCACCCATATTGCTCAGGAACCAGTACCAGATTCTCACGCAGGAGAACAAGGATGAAATACTTCAACATAAGACTTTGCCCACAAAGAACAAACCTGTATGTCCTCAGAGGCCTCCTCAATGGAGAAAGAAAAATGTTGTGAAGAAGAAATGAGTTGAGGTCATGGGGGATTCCCTGTTGAGAAGAACATGACCACTATCTGCAGACCGGATATAACCTCAAGAGAAATATGCTGTCTTCCAGGTGCAAAATTTAAAGATGTGTCTGACAGGATATCAGGACTCTTCAGACCTTCAGATGACTAACCATTCCTGCTAATACATGTGGGTTAAAATGACACCACAAGAAAGGACCTGGAAACCATCTGCAGTGACTTTGAAAAATTAACTAAGAAAGTGAAAGAACTGGGAGCGCAGGTGGTCTTCTCTTCCATCCTCCCAGTGGATGGTCATGGAACAAGGAGGTGGAATAAGATTCTGAAGGTGAACAACTGGCTACGTCAATGGTGCCGTCAGCAAAGATTTGGATTTCTGGATCACAGAGCGAATTACCTATACGCTGGACTACTTGCTTGAGATGGGGTGCACCTTACGAAGACTGGAATACATGTATTTGGAAGTTGCGTTGCTACACTCATCAGGAGAGCTTTAAACTAGAACAATGTGGGAAGGGAAGCAAAAGGCCAAAAAAAGCCATACCCTGACAAATACTATTGAGATCTCTGCTATTAGAAGTGGAAAGGAAGAACAAAGACAAAAAAATTTACATAATAAAAATATTGGAGAAAGAGAAACCAATCACAAACTAAAATGTTTCTATACAAATGCACAATGCATGGGCAACATGCAAGGAGAATTGGAACTACTAATGCAGGAAAAGAAATATGATATCACTGGAATCAGTGAAACTTGGTGGGACGATACATGAATGGAATACAAGGCTAGAAGGATACAACATATTTGCAAGAAACAGACTTGATAAACGAGGAGGAGGTGTTGCATTGTATATTAGAAAAGCATATATCTGCACAGAGATTGAACCTTTAGAGACTGGGAGTTCTTTTGAAACTGTTTGGGTAAGAATACAGGGGGAGCTGAAAGATATGGATGAACTCTTTATGCATGAAATGGCCAAATTCTCCAACAAATATGACAGGGTGGTCATGGGAGATTTTAACTATCCAGACATTTGTTGGGAATCTCTCTCAGGCAAAACTAACAGATCAAGCAAATTCTTATCCTCTCTTGCTGACAACTTGATTTTCCAAAAGGTAGGGGAGAAAACTAGGGGATCTGCTACCTTGGATATAATCCAAGCGTCCATGCTATTTTAGAATTTTGGATAACTAGAGGAGGAAGACTGTCAAGACTCAGACTTCAAGGTTAGATTTCAGAAAGGCAGATTTTAAGGAACTCAGAAAGAGAATCAGAGGGATCCAATGGCTGGATATCCTTAAGGACAAAAATGTCCAGGAAGGATGGGAAATCTTGAAAAATTAGATTCTCAAAGCACAATCGTTAACAATTTTGAAAAGAGGGAAGAATAGGAAGCATTTAAGGAAACCAGGATGGATGAACACAGAACTTAAACACATGCTAAAAAGGAAGAAAAAAATGTGTATCAAATGGAAAGAGGGAGGCATATCTAAAGAAGAATATATTGCTTTCTGCAGAACCTGCAGGGCAAGAATCAGATTATCTAAAGCTGACATTGAATTAAGGTTTGCAAGAGACGTCAAAAGCAATAAAAAGGATTTTGGGGATATGTCAAAAGTGAAAGAAAAGTCAAAGATGCTATAGGATTTTTACTTGATGAAAATGATGAAATGGTAAGAAAGGATGTTGAGAAGGACGAACCTTTAAATTCCTATTTTGCATGTTTTCTCTCAGAAAGGAAATGTAACATCAACTGATCTCACTGTCCTATTAAAGGAATAGAAGAATCCAGGATATCTATAAACAGAAAGATAGTGAGGAAACACTTAGCTAACATAAATGAATTCAAGTCTCCAGGTCCAGAAGAATTACACCCCAGAGTACTGAATGAGATAGCAGAAGACATTTTTGAACCACTCTCCATAATCTTTGAAAATTCTTGTAGAACAGGATAAGTCCCAGAAGACTTGAGAAGAGCAAATGTTGTTCCTATCTTCAAAAAGGGGAAGAAGGTGGACCCAAGGAAATATAGGCCAGTGAGTCTGACTTCTATACCATGAAATATCTTTTGACAAATTATTAAACAACATGTATGTAGGTACCTGGATAAGAATGAAGTGATTAACCAGAGTCAGCATGGGTTTGTAACTAATAAATCATGTCAGACTAACTTAATTACCTTCTATGACAGAATCACTGTGTAAGGTTCTTTGTACATGTTTCTTGAAACTCAGTTTTTCCGTCAGCCATTTTGCTTTCTGTCTTGCTGCAGCTATCTTGCCCTCAGTCAATATGGAGTTTCCAGCTTTCATGTTCCCGCCCTGATTCTCTCCCTCTTGCTTCTTAAGCAGCCTCAGCTGAGCAATCAGTGCTTCAGAATCAAGCCTGCAGTGAGCCTGTGACCTGACTCCTGGAAAACCTTGGACTTTGTACTCCAGCTATTTCCTATTGAGGAACTTTGGAACACTTGTGGACTCTGGAAACTGCTATTTGATAAATCCACGTTTGCATGGAATTACGGTAACAGAGAAGAGATCCTGAACCTGTTGTGGAGAGTTATTGCTGAGCTTAAGTTACTCTGGCCTGCTGTGTCTCCTGCTTCTGTACCTGCAAACTGTGTGACCATTTTTGCCACTTGTATGAAGTAATACAAGTCCTTCTATATCAAACCTGTGTCTCATGTGTTTTCCTCGCACCCAAGCACAAGACGCTATATGAACTGTACACCATACATTACAAGATTCTGAAGCCAAACGTTAGTGTCTGCTGTGACTGTGGTGATTATCAGATGTCCGGTTATACTTTCTGTGATGACAGTGGTTGTGACTTCTCACAACCATTCCAGGTGAGCAATTCCCTTAATTTTACTCTGCAGTGTTACCACAGGTAAACACTATTGTTTTTTTTTTTTTTTTTTTTTTTCTCTTCTCCTTCCAGTACTCCTGTCTTAAAAGATCTGGAAGATGGAGGCTCCATAAAGGAGCTTTGCGGAGTGACTGATACAATCCTTGCAGATATACAGACTATAAAGACCCGTTTTGCAAACCTACAGGACCTCACTAATCACAATTTGCAAGTGTTTGGACAAACTACCCAGGATTTACGAGCCAGGATTGAGGTTCTAGAGGAACGAGTCCAGGCTCCTGCCATAACCCGAGTTCTGGGATTCCCAAGTTACCCCCTTTTCATTTTGGCGGTGAACGTGAGAAATTCAGGGGATTTATTAACCAATGCAATCTTTTTTTTTCTGCACATGCTTCACAATTTCCCACTGAACGATCTAAAGTGCTTACTATAATCATGTTGCTTACCAACAAGGCTTTGATGTGGGCAAACCCTCTGATTGAGACTGAGGATGAATGTTTGGATCATCTTGATGCTTTCATTTCAGCCATGGGGCAGGTGTTTGATGACCCCAATCGAGGTGCAACAGCTGAAGCAGCCATGTTAACTTTGCGCCAAGGTAAGCGCTCAGTAGCTGAATATGCCTTGGATTTCAGGAGATGGGCCCTCGATACCACTTGGGACAGTTCCGCCAAAAAATCTATTTTTCGAAAAGGGTTGTCTCCACTGATTAAGGATGAACTTGCTCGTGCCGACCCTCCACTGCGTTAGGTGACTTTATTAACTACTGCATCCGTATTGATGCTCGTCTGACTGAACGCAGGCAAGAGAGATGGTTCGAAAGTAATCGCACTAACCTTTTCCTACCTTCCTCCCCAGCTAAGGAACCTTTGAGTAGGATCACACGGGAACCTGAACCTGAACCCATGCAGGTGGACTCTTTACAAAGACGGGTTAGTGATGCACGCAAAGAACATCGTTTAAAGGAAAATCTATGTTTCTACTGTGGTAAGTCAGGGTACTTCATTATAAACTGCCCCAGCCGTTCTCGTAAGACTACTGCAGCAGTCATTCACTGTGAGTGTTGCGAGAGGAGATCTGTCAGGTCCGAGCCTCAGGCTCCAGAGAGATCTGCAGCAACAGATATTGATTTCTCGGACTTAAACTCCGTCACTTCTGAGGACGATGACTGTGTAAACGCTGCAATTTTTCAAGTTTCCTCAGCGGTTGTCCCAGCTGAGTTGTAAGAAAAACAATTCTCATTGCTTCCTTTCCATCAAACTCTGGGTTGACTCAGTCTGGGTGTCTAGCTCTGCTATGATCGACTCAGGGGCAAGTGGAAATTTTATGGATATCTCCTTTGCTCTGAAACAGGGGATACGTTCAGTGAAGAAGGCTACTCCAGTACAGATGGAGACTGTGGATGGCTCCCTGCTGACCTCTGGACCAGTGGATCAGGAAACGGAGCCTTTGAAGGTCCTTATGGGTAAAGATCATCAAGAGAAACTGTCCTTTATGCTTATCTCTTCTCCCCACTTTCCCATTATTCTAGGGCTACCATGGCTGCAGGCTCAGAACCCTACCATTAACTGGGAGACCAAGGAATTACACTTTCCAGAGAAACAGATGAGTCCAGAAGTTTCAGCTTGCTCTGTTCCTAAAGGAACCATGTCAGTCCCTGAACTACCAGCTGTATACCAGGACTATGTGGATTTATGTGACAAGAACGCTGACCAGCTTCCCCCTCACCGTCCATATGATTGTCCAATTGAATTATTGCCTGGAGCAGAGATACCTTTTGGTAAGATCTACCCCCTGGCGGGGCCCGAGCTAAAGGCTTTAAAGGATTACATAGACGAAAATCTAGCCAAGGGCTTCATACGCCCCTCTTCATCTCCTGCAGGTGCACCCATTTTCTTTGTGAAGAAGAAAGATGGATCTCTGAGACCCTGCGTAGACTATAGGGAACTCAATAAGGTTACTATTAGAAACCGTTATCCATTGCCTTTAATCCCTGAGTTATTGGAGAGAGTACGGCATGCCAAAATTTTCTCTAAACTGGATCTCCGTGGGGCCTATAACTTGGTCCGTATTAGACCTGGGGATGAATGGAAGACTGCATTCAGGTCTCGCTATGGACACTTTGAATATCTAGTTATGCCTTTTGGTCTGAGTACCGCCCCAGCCACTTTCCAACACTTGGTGAATGACATCTTCAGGGATCTCCTAGATACATTCGTGGTGATTTATTTGGATGATATTCTAATTTTTTCTAACTCCACAGAGGAACATCATGGACATGTGAGAATGGTCTTAGAACGTCTAAGACAAAACCATCTTTACATCAAACTTGAAAAGTGTGAATTCCATAGGACCGAAATTCAATTTCTGGGGTATGTACTGTCTACACAAGGAATTAGTATGGATGGAAGCAAGACCCAAGCCATCAAGGATTGGCCAATTCCTAGAAATGTGAAGGAGGTGCAGCGCTTCATCGGGTTTGCCAACTTCTATAGACGTTTCATTAGGAATTTCTCTGAGGTAGTGTCACCTATCACCCAACTTACCCGGAAAGAGTCTAGGTTCTCCTGGACCCCCCAAGCCCAGGAAGCATTTTCCCGTCTAAAGGATAAATTTACCACCGCACCTATCTTAGTACATCCCAACCCCGAACTTGCCTTCATAATAGAGGTGGATGCTTCAGACTGTGCCGTTGGAGCTATACTCTCTCAGAGAACAGGTGAGAAGAATGTCTTGCATCCCTGTGCCTTCTTTTCCCAGCAGTTGTCTTCGGCTGAGAGGAACTACGATGTGGGCAATAGAGAGTTGTTGGCCATTATTGCCGCCTTCAAAGAATGGAGACACCTTCTTCAGGGAGCTGCACAGCAAATAGTCGTCCTGACAGACCATCGTAACCTTGAATTTATCAGGTCGGCTAAGTGCCTGACTCCTCGCCAGGCTCGCTGGAATCTTTTCTTAAACCAATTTAATTTTGTCATTTCTTATAGACCAGGATCGCGCAATGGATAGGCTTATGCACTCTCTAGGATTCATTCAGCAGAGACCCGTCCACTTACTCCTCCTAAGACTATTCTTCCTGACTCTAGATTCCTGGGAGTGATTCATAATCAAGACCTACTTAAGGACATCAAGGAAGCATACCATGCGGATTCCTTGTTGGCACAACCCCCAAGGGACGTAAGTCTTGTCTTTAAGAATGGTGTGTGGATTCAGGGACAACGTCTGTATATACCTGAAACAGTCAGATTGAGAGTTGTTATGTTTCGGTAGCTGAGGAGTGCAGGCAAAAAAGGCAATACACCAGAGCAGTTGGAATCTATGAGATTGCAGTACCCTGACTAACCACCACAACTAGAGGCAGCCGTGGAGCGTTCCTACGTTGGTCCTAGACGCCTCGTCACAGCCTGAGAAACTAACTACACCTAAAGATAGATATAGGAAAGCTATCTGCCCCGGAGCAGAACCCCAAAGACAATAGAAAGCCCCCAAACATGTAATGGCGGTTAGACAAGATGAAATACTGACAGAAAGAAAAACAGCAATGCGTAGACAAGAAATAGACCAGAAAGAAATAGTATGAGCAAACGCTGGGGCCCAAACTAACTAAATAGAAAAGGATAGGAAGGGTACTTACTGCAATCCCAGAAAACCCTGAAAAGCACCAACTCTACTAATTTCAAAAACACCGGAGATCACACGACCTCTACCACCTAAATTAGCTCTCTGGTGTAACAAAATCAAAACAGCAGCCACTGAAAAAACTGGAAAAAGCAAAAGTACAAACATCAGTGGCTGAACAAAACTGAGAGGGCAGAAGCCCCCGGAGGGGACCCTGAAGGCCCCCACAGAAGTGCAGGACAAAATGCAAAAATATAGCACAAACACAAAAGAAGAAAATGTCTTATCTGTAAGCAGGAGATGCAGACACGACACAGCAGGCTACAAGGGAAACTGGAATAAAGGATTCAGACCAGAACAATTGATCCCCGGCAACCCTGATGGGAAGGTGACTCCCTTATATAAGACCAGTCAGTAACACCTGATTCCCAGTCCTCACAATCTTCACTGGACAGACTAGCACCGCTTGTAACCACCAGAGGGAGCCTCTGCTCAGAACTCATCTCAAACCCATTCACAACAGTACCCCCCCTTGAGGAGGGGTCACCGAACCCTCATTTGAGCAACCAGGTCGGTCAGGATGAGTTCTATGATATGCACGGATAAGTCTCCTAGCATGGATGTCCGAAGCAAACACCCAAGAATTGTCCTCCTGACCATAACCTCTCCATTTAACCAAATACTGGAGTTTCCGTCTAGAAAAACGAGAATCTAATATTTTCTCAACCACATACTCCAGTTTGCCCTCAACCAAAACAGGGTCAGGAGGCACAGCAGCAGGAACCACTGGCTCAACAAACCTCTTCAACAAGGACTTGTGGAACACGTTATGGATCTTAAATGTCCCTGGAAGAAGCAAACGAAAAGAAACAGGATTAATAATCTCCATGATCTTATAAGGTCCAATGAACCTAGGCTTAAATTTAGGAGATGCTACTCTCATAGGAATATTCTTTGAGGACAACCAGACCAAGTCCCCACTTTAAACCGAGGACCATCAGTCCTATGCCGGTTAGCAAACCGCTGGGCCCTCTCCTGAGAGAGGGACAACCTCTCCACTACCTGGTCCCAAATCAGTTGCATACGCTCCACAACAGAGTCAACACCTGGACAGACAGAAGCCTCCGTCTGTCCTGAAGAAAATCGAGGGTGAAATCCAGAATTACAGAAAAACTGAGACATCAAAGTTGCAGAGCTAGCCCTATTATTAAGAGCAAACTCAGCCAAAGGCAAAAAAGAGACCCAGTCATCCTGATCAGCAGACACAAAGCATCTTAGATAAGTCTCCAATGTCTGGTTTGTTCTCTCAGTTTGACCATTGGTCTGAGGATGAAATGCCGAGGAGAAAGACAATTGAACACCCAGTTTAGAACAAAAAGTCCTCCAAAATCTGGAAACAAACTGGACTCCTCTGTCAGACACAATGTTCTCAGGAATGCCGTGTAAACGAACCACGTGCTGAAGGAACAACGGCACCAATTCAGAGGAGGAAGGCAACTTAGGTAATGGCACAAGATGTATCATCTTGGAAAACCTATCACAAATTACCCAGATGGTGGTCATTCTCTGAGAAACAGGAAGGTCGGAAATGAAATCCATAGAGATATGGGTCCATGGTCTCTTGGGCACAGGCAATGGCATCAACAAACCACTAGAGCGAGAGCAAGGCTTGGAGCGAGAGCAAGTCCCGCAGGACTGCACAAATTCCCTGACATCACGAGACAAGGTAGGCCACCAAAAGGACCGACTAACCAAGTCTCTGGTACCAAAAATTCCGGGATGCCCAGCCAACGCGGAACAATGAATCTCAGACATCACACTCTTTTTCCACTGGTCCGGGACAAACAATTTTCCAACAGGGCAGCACTCGGGCCTATCCTCCTGACACCCCTCCAGAGCAAGTCTCAAATTGGGCGAGATGGCGGAAAGAACTACACCCTCTTTCAAAATAACAGAAGGATCAGATAACTCAGGAGAGTCCGCAAGGAAACTCCTCGAGAGGGCATCCGCCTTAACATTCTTAGTGCCAGAAAGAAAGGAAACCACAAAATTAAAACGTGTGAAAAACAAGGCCCACCTGGCCTGTCTAGGATTGAGTCGCTTGGCAGATTCCAGATAGACCAGATTCTTATGGTCCGTAAGGACCACCACCTGATGTTTGGCTCCCTCCAGCCAATGTCTCCACTCTTCAAAAGCCCACTTCATGGCCAATAACTCCCGATTACCCACGTCATAATTACGTTCAGTAGGAGAAAATTTTCGAGAGAAAAAGGCACAAGGGTTACTTTTAGAGGTCTCTGGATCTTTTTGGGACAAAACGGCACCTGCCCCAATTTCAGAGGCATCAACCTCCACCTGAAATGGCAGAGAAACATCAGGCTGCCGTAGAACAGGAGCAGAAGTGAATCTCTGCTTAAGTTCCTGAAATGCAGAGACTGCCTCAGGAGGCCAATTCACCACATCAGAACCCTTTCTGGTCAAATCAGTTAATGGTTTAACAATAACCGAGAAATTACCAATAAATTTACGATAAAAATTGGCAAAACCCAAAAATCTCTGAAGAGCCTTTAATGAATAGGTTGGACCCAATCACAGATGGCCTAAACCTTGACCGGGTCCATTTCAATAACAGATGGGGACAAAATGAATCCCAGAAATGAGATCCTCTGTACGCCAAAAAGACACTTTGATCCCTTCACATACAGAGCATTCTCTCTCAAAATCTGGAATACAGTTCGAACATGTTTCACATGAGTCCCAGTCATTAGAAAAAAATGAAGATATCATCCAAATAAACAATCAGAAATTTGTCCACAAAATCCCTGAAAATGTCATTCATGAAGGACTGGAAGACGGAAGGAGCATTAGTGAGCCCAAAGGGCATCACCAGGTACTCAAAATGCCCTTCAGGGGTATTGAATGCCGTCTTCCATTCATCCCCGTGCTTAATGCGAATAAGGTTATACGCCCCCCTGAGGTCAAGCTTGGTAAACCAAGTAGCGTTTTTCACCCTGGAAAACAGGTCAGAAATCAAGGGTAACGGGTATTGATATTTCACAGTAATATTGTTCAAGAGACGATAATCAATACATGGCCTTAATGAACCATCTTTTTGGCCACAAAGAAAAAACCGGCACCTAAGGGTGAAGAGGATGGTCTGATATGACCCTTCTCCAATGATTCCTTGATATAAGACCGCATAGCGTCATGTTCAGGTACAGACAAGTTAAAAAGGCGACCTTTAGGGAATTTACTACCGGCACTAATTCAATAGCGCAGTCATAGCTCCTATGGGGAGGCAAGGATGCAGATTTACTTTCGCTAAACACATCAGAAAAATCAATCAAAAAGTCAGGAACATCCTGAGCCTGGGGGGAGACAGAAAAAACAGGAGTGTTGGTATTAACACATTAGCAGCCCCAACTGGTTACAGACACAGATTTCCAATCCAAAACAGGATTATGAGACTGTAACCAAGGAAAACCCAGCACGATAATGTCATGCAGATTATACAGAACCAAAAATTTGCAGCACTCCTGGTGATCAGGTTCAACCCTCATTATCACCTGAGTAGAAAACTGGGGTTTATTCTCAGCCAAAGGGGTAGAATCGATCCCCAGTAGGGGAATAGACTTCTGTAGGGGTATCAAGGGAAATCCACAACGTTTAGCAAAATCATAATCCATCAGGTTAATAGCTGCTCCAGAATCAACGAAAGCCTGAGCAGAAAATGAGGACAGAGAGCATATCAAGTGACAGTTAATAAAAACTTAGTCTGATCACTACCCAAGACAACTGAGCGTGCAAAACGTCTTCCCCGCTTAGGGCAGACTGAAATAGCATGAGAGGCATCACCACAGTAGAAACATAACCCATTGCGCTTTCGAAATTCATGACGCTGTGCCCCAGACACCACTCTGTCACACTGCATGGGTTCAGAAGCTGGTTCACAAGGCAACACCATTCCACGCATACTTCTCCGCTCACGCAAACGTCTGTCAATTTGAATCGCTAATGACATAGAATCATTGAGACCAGAGGGGAAAGGGAATCCCACCATAACATCCTTTACATTATCTGACAGACCCTTCCAGAAAAGGGCTGCCAAAGCGTCGTCATTCCATTTGGTCAGGACTGCCCACCTACGGAATCTCTGACAGTATAACTCAGCGTCATCAAGCCCCTGATTTAATGCCAACAAGGCTTTCTCAGCTTGATCAGTGACATTAGGCTCATCGTACAATAACCCCAAGGCCTGAAAAAATGCATCAACATCACTCAAAACAGGATCCCCAGGTATCAGGGAAAAAGCCCAATCCTGAGGATCGCCGCGCAGGAGAGAGATGATAATTTGAACCTGCTGCGCTGCGTTCCCTGAGGACTTAGATTTTAAGGCAAAAAATAATTTACAATTATTTTTGAAATTCTGAAACTTAGCTCGATCCCCTAAAAACAAATCTGGCATGGGAATCCTAGGTTCCACAACAGGCAACCCAGCAAGATAGATAGCAATACTCCGAACCTCAGTGGCAAGCTGATCCACACGGCCAGACAACTGTGCAAACTCCATTGAGAGAAAAGATCCTCCCCAGCACCCAGAGATACAGAGGGAAAAAAAAAAAAAATGCAACAAACAGAAAAATATCTCTGACACTATTTTTTCCCTTCTGTGAGTACCATACAATTTTCAATTTTTAGGCCGGTGATACTGTTATGTTTCGGTAGCTGAGGAGTGCAGGCAAAAAAGGCAATACACCAGAGCAGTTGGAATCTATGAGATTGCAGTACCCTGACTAACCACCACAACTAGAGGCAGCTGTGGAGCGTTCCTACGTTGGTCCTGGACGCCTCGTCACAGCTTGAGAAACTAACTACACCTAAAGATAGATATAGGAAAGCTATCTGCCCCGGAGCAGAACCCCAAAGACAATAGAAAGCCCCCAAACATGTAATGGCGGTTAGACAAGATGAAATACTGACACAGAAAGAAAATAGTATGAGCAAAGGCTGGGGCCCAAACTAACTAAATAGAAAAGGATAGGAAGGGTACTTACTGCAATCCCAGAAAACCCTGAAAAGCACCAACTTTACTAATTTCAAAGACACCTGAGATCACACGACCTCTACCACCTAAATTAGCTCTCTGGTGTAACAAAATCAAAACAGCAGCCACTGAAAAAACTGGAAAAAGCAAAAGTACAAACATCAGTGGCTGAACAAAACTGAGAGGGCAGAAGCCCCCGGAGGGGACACTGAAGGCCCCCACAGAAGTGCAGGACAAAATGCAAAAATATAGCACAAACACAAAAGAAGAAAATGTCTTATCTGTAAGCAGGAGATGCAGACACGACACAGCAGGCTACAAGGGAAACTGGAATAAAGGATTCAGACCAGAACAATTGATCACCGGCAACCCTGATGGGAAGGTGACTCCCTTATATAAGACCAGTCAGTAACACCTGATTCCCAGTCCTCACAATCTTCACTGGACAGACTAGCACCGCTTGTAACCACCAGAGGGAGCCTCTGCTCAGAACTCATCTCAAACCCATTCACAACAGAGAGTATTGCAACTCATCCACGATTCCAAGATAGCTGGGCATAGAGGAATTCTAAAGACACAGGAATTTCTTTCTCGTTTCTTTTGGTGGCCCACTTACAGGAAAGATGTTTTAAACTATGTCACTTCATGTGAAGTCTGTGCAAGATGCAAAACACCTCGCTCCTCACCAACTGGTCTGTTGCAACCTCTTCCCACCCCGTCCCGCCCGTGGGGATCCATTTCTATGGACTTCATTGTGGAGTTACCAACCTCTCAAGGGAAGAACACCATTCTAGTGGTGGTTGATCGTTTAACAAAGGCAGCTCATTTTATCCCTTGTGTCGGCTTACCCACTGCAAAACAGACATCAGATTTGATGATTAAGAATGTGTTTCGCTTACATGGAGTACCGGATGAGGTTATTTCGGATCGAGGGGTGCAATTCACTTCAAGGTTTTGGCAAAATTTCTGTGCCGCATTGGACATTAAAGTAAACCTTTCTTCTGCTTTTCATCCCCAGACTAATGGACAGACAGAACGAACCAATCAAACCCTGGAGCAGTATCTCCGCTGCTTTATCTGCCACCTACAGGATGATTGGGTGGATCTACTTCCACTGGCTGAGTTCTCTTATAACAACTCTCAGAGCGCCTCCACTAAGCAGTCTCCCTTTTTACTCCAATTTAGGTTATCATCCTAACATTCTTCCTCGATTTCCCATAGAAACGCCCTTGCCAGCAGTGGCTGAAAGAATCACGTCTTTACAAAAGAATATGGATCTTCTAAAGGAAAATCTGGAATTGGCTCAGGAAAGGTACAAGAAAGCAGCAGATAAATTTCGTAAACCTGCACCAGCTTTCAAGGTAGGAGACTTGGTCTGGCTGTCAACCAGAAATCTTAAGTTAAGGATTCCATCGTCTAAGTTGGGACATAAGTACATTGGACCCTATAAAATCAGTAAAATTATAAGTGCCGTTGCTTGTCGTCTTCAACTGCCCAGAACTATGAGAATCCACCCTGTCTTTCATGTATCCCTACTAAAGGCTGCAACACCCAATACGTTTCCTGGACGTTCTTCTCCTTGCCCTGACCCAGTGCTAGTCATGGTCAGGAAGAATTTGTGGTGGAAAGGATTCTAGATTCCAGGTTGTACAGAATCAGCTACAATATTTGATTAAATGGCAGGGCTACCCAGTGGAGGACAACTCATGGGAACCAGTCAATAACGTTAATGCTCCTCGCTTGCTCCGCCAGTTTCATCAGAGGTACCCAGACAGGCCTGGTCTGAGGTCATCCGGAGGTTGTCCCTAAGGGGGGAGTAATGTAAGGTTCTTTGTACATGTTTCTTGAAACTCAGTTTTTCCGTCAGCCATTTTGCTTTCTGTCTTGCTGCAGCTATCTTGCCCTCAGTCAATATGGAGTTTCCAGCTTTCATGTTCCCGCCCTGATTCTCTCCCTCTTGCTTCTTAAGCAGCCTCAGCTGAGCAATCAGTGCTTCAGAATCAAGCCTGCAGTGAGCCTGTGACCTGACTCCTGGAAAACCTTGGACTTTGTACTCCAGCTATTTCCTACTGAGGAACTTTGGAACACTTGTGGACTCTGGAAACCTGCTATTTGATAAATCCACGTTTGCATGGAATTACGGTAACAGAGAAGAGATCCTGAACCTGTTGTGGAGAGTTATTGCTGAGCTTAAGTTACTATGGCCTGCTGTGTCTCCTGCTTCTGTACCTGCAAACTGTGTGACCATTTTTGCCACTTGTATGAAGTAATACAAGTCCTTCTATATCAAACCTGTGTCTCATGTGTTTTCCTCGCACCCAAGCACAAGACGCTATATGAACTGTACACCATACATTACACACTGACTGGGTGGATCAAGGAAATGCTGTAGATATATAATCTTGACTTCAGCAAAGCATTTGACAAAGTATTTGACACAATGCTTATTGAAGAAATGACTAAGTATGGAATGGACAAGGCAACTGTTAGGTGGATTCATAACTGGCTTAATGACCAGACCCAAAGAGTGGTCGTAAATGGCTGCACATCCAGTTGGAAGAATGTCTCAAGTGGGGTACCACAGGGCTCTGTCCTGGGTCCTGTATTGTTCAACATCTTTATCAATGATTTAGATGAAGGAATTGAGTGTAAACTGATTAAATTTGCTGATGACACAAAGCTAGGAGGAATAGCTAATACTAGACAAGAGAGAGAGGATTAAAAAGATATAAATAAACTGGAGCAGTGGGCAGCAACTAACAGATTGGTTTTAACAGGGAAAAATGCAAAGTACTACATCTGAGCAATAAAAATGAAAAACGCATATACAGAATGGGAGGAATAGGGCTAAGGAACAGCTCAAGTGAAAAAGACTTGGGTATACTAATAGATCACAGACTGAACATCAGTCAACAGTGTGATGCAGCAGCAAAAAAGGCAAATGCAATTCTAGGATATAATAACAGAAGCTTACAGTCTAGATCACGTGAAGTAAATATCCCCCCTACTCCTCTTTGGTCAGACCTCATCTGGAAAACTGTTGTCATGCCCTCAACTGCGGGTCCGGTCTTCATGGACAAGCAGAGCAGCGCGCATCATGCGGCTCCACTGGTACTGCTCACCCTGTCTGTGGTTTCAGGTATCAACCTGCATTCCCTTGGCAGGTCTCCTGGAAATGCTCTTAGGAGGTGCGCCCCGCTTCCTGCACATACTTAAAGCAGCAGGGCACCTGTTCTCTATTAGGGCTGTCTGTGCTGTGATGCTCTGTGCATAAAAGGCATCCTTAAGGGAGGTGCCTGGACAACGTGTTCATTCTGTAGGATCGTTGCCTCCAACTCAGGTCAGGCTGCATGTGCTCTGCGATTACAAGACTGCTGCTTTGCATTTTACTAATACCTCTGTCTCCATAAAATTTTCTGCTGTCAGTTCCCTGTCCTGGATTTCTCTGGACACTCCTGATCCCACTCCAGGCTGACCAAGCCTCACCTCACGGAACCATCCAGATACAACTTTGCTTTGCTCCCCTGTGAGTCCTACAGGGTTTTCCCCTTTGCGTCTTTTTGAGTTTTTTCTCTTGACTCAGCGTCTGTTTCATTCAAGTGTGCCCTTAACACTGTTCAGTTACAGAGCGAGTTCAATCTGTGTTCATTACCTCTCTGTGAAGCTAACAGAGCTGAGTATTTTGCGTTCTGATCATACTGTGTGGCGTTAACGCAGTTTGATTAAGGTGAACGCTCGCTGCCTTGTTCCTCATTTGTTCACTCTCCACGGTGGACCCTGGGTTGCTATTGCACTTTATTATTTATTTTATTTAGTGCAATCCGCCAATCCTAATAGTGTCATCTGATTATTTTGCCTAATTAGATCACTACAAATGAGAAATGTAATCACATGTGGCCATTTAAATGAATGGCTGTCCATGTTAAGCTTTATTCCCATGGAACATATTTGCTGCCGACCTCTGTCTGAGGGAAACCCTCATTAATACTTGTAGCATTACATACCACTGTGGATATCATTGCCAAACAAGAGATGGGAAACTGCACATTTCATCCTTTGCATAGCAAAAAGTGATACTGCCACCTATTTTCACAGCATAATTTGACATGCTGGCAATCTCAAACCCCTAGCTCCTTTTTGTTTATGCTTCAGATATGTGTGAAAAAAATTTCTTAACAACATATGACATACTAGTACATCATATGCTGACTCCCTGACTTATATGTAGGATTGTTAGCTGAGCCCACATCTTTCCCGAGAGATAATGGCTGTCTTATTTAGCCATCATCTGCCTCTAACAGCCGCAGGTGGAGCAGAGGTCCACCCTGGCTGTTAACTTGTTACTTTCAAAAACATCAGGAAGTAGTTAATATCTTATAAACTTTGTAGATGCTTTAGAATGCAGCAGAATCCAATCAAGCAAATTTGCAGCAGAAAATTTACTGTTTTTGCACTGTGGTAACTTACCCTGTGAGAATATTCGAGTTTTCTATGGCAAGAGACGCTGTTTGTGCACACAAGACTTTATGTGTCAGCAGTGGTTGGGTACTTTGTTCTGAAATCCAGCCTTAGATGATACAATCGTCCCTGGTTAGCATAATAACAGTGAAGCATTTGTTCAAAGCATACTTATTTAGGATACTAAATATTTAACTATTGTCCTTGGCAGAGCTACAGAATGTTTATCTGCAAGGATACCAATTGCATTTTCAATCAGTAGCCACCCATATACCATGAAAGGTTTATTTTCAATGTGCTATCTGTAATTGTTAAATCATATAACACTTCTGTTGTGTTATTGTTGCCAAAGAAAATTACTCAAATATATCTGCTTTTCATTGTATCACAATTACAGCTGAAATGACCCTTTCTACCTGCTGAGGAATATTTAGATATGCCACAAGGCTAAACAACTGATTTCTGTTTACACAGCAGACAACTATCATACTGCTCTGAATCACAACATATAGAAAGAGATATATCCATTTTATTGCATTTATTTCAATGTAATCATCATAAAATGCATCAAGTTAAGGAAGGTTAAGTGAAAATAGAATATTTTTAATAAGCACATGGGCAGGTATATGATAAAAACATCATTCTCTCAAAGTGTTTGTGAGTTTTTTTAAAGAGTTTTTGTATCAGAAACTGAGCTGGAACTCTCCAAATTCCTCTCAAAAGCACAAAACTTCTTGAAAACTTGGAGTTTCTGCTTAATTTCCACTCCAAACACAAGACTTTTCGCTACCTGAGCTTGGGAAAGTGAACCAGACAAGCTTACTATCTGAGTAAGGATCTTAGCTAGACCTGAAGTTCATATCACATGCTAAGACAGAATGAACTAGTCAGACAAGCAAGCCCTTTCAGAATGTTGTTAAAGATAGATGGAAGCAAAATTACGTAATGGAGTACAAGCCAAAGATTCTTAACTTTACAAAGAATGATCAATAATAATTACTTTTTTAAGTTTAATTACTCTTTAACATTAGCTAATCCTTTGCTAGGTGAAGAGAATGGGGCATCAGACTGTGCTGCTCACCTGTCAGGATAATGTACCAGAGGAGTCCAAGCGGATAGAGAATAGACTTTAATTCTATGCGTTTTGTGGTGATCACACCACATCCTCAGGACAGTACTGAGGAATTGTTGTGATCACCACGAAACTCGTAGAAATAAAGTCTATTCTCTATTACATCCGCTTGGACTCCTCTTGTACATTATCCTGACAGGCGAGAGGCACAGTCTGATGCCCCATTCTCTTCACCTAGCAATGGATCATCACATTGGGGCTTGCAGTAGCCGCCAATGCTAAGTGTAGTGGTTGTGTCTCACACAACCATAATAGGTGAGTGAATTTGATTATCTCTTTCGAATATTTCTTTTATCTCGGATAAGACCCTATGTGCGCTCTGTGTTCCTTCTAGCTACCTTGTAACATTAGCTAATGTGAGAGAGCCCTTTTGTTGCTTAGCGGTTACTTTGGGTTCTTTTGTGATCTTGAGGACTATTAATTGCTGTACTCTTGGAGTGTTTTTTGTTGGTTGACCACTCCTGCAAGGGTAATAATGGTTTTGAGTTTCCTTTCTTTGTATACAATCTATTTAATTATGAATAGGTGGCGTCCAAACGCTTCAGAGATAGTTTTGGAACCTTTTCTAGCATGCTGAGTATCAACAAATCTTCTGAAGTCCTCAGAAATCTTTTTTTTTCATGTCAAACTGCACATCTTCAAATGTGTTGTGAAGATTAAAGCTTTAATACATCTCTGTTCTTTACATAAGACAGGTTGCGCGCTTACACCTGTTTGTCATCCCATTGATTGAAAACACCAGACTCTAATTTAACCATCAAATTTAATAATAATTTTAAAGGTTCAAATACTTTTGCCATCCACAGATCATTTTCTTCAATAAAAAAATACAAACTCTAGTATTTTTGACTCATTTGTTTTATTTGGCTCTTTTTAGTATAGGACTTGTGTAACAATTTGATGAAGTTTTAGATCAAATTTATGCAGAAATATTGGGAATTCTGAAAGGTTCACAAACTTTCAAACTGCACTGTGTTAAATATGTTACATTCTATCCTGATGCCATTAATATAAATCTTCACTGAAAAACATAGAGATAATAGAAGAACAGGGTATTCTCTTATACTCAGAAATATAACGAATAAAGGAGCATCCAGCCAAACTGGTTAATTGTATAAAAAAGACAATTTTATTGATAATATATATAAACACACATGAATAAAATTTTCACAAATATATATAAGCGTATGAACAGATGAAAGTATGGTGGTGATATAGCAACAAAAAGTACCTGTGGTACACTAATGGGTAAGACACAAATGCTCAAAAAAATCAGCCACCCTGTCACCATAGAAGGGGGGGCACAGTATGTATAAAAAACAAGTGTTAAATACAGTGTGCTCCCTCCAACAACAATAGGAGGTCAAAGGTATATAAAATGTATTGGTGATAGGCTGAGATCATTAGCCTACAGTAATATATCCCAAGTGGGAATTTGTGCATCGAGAAGGTAAGTAAGATGATAGAGTGAAGATTGCCCTATCTCAATGGACATTGGACTAGTTAGAGCATTAGGAAGAGTAATGCTTACCCATATTGTGTAACAGCAGGAACGTGCCCCGACGCACGTTTCGCATGTAGCTTCCTCGGGGGGCAGTGTGGTATGAATTGCAGGGTGCTCTTTATATAGGGGAGAGGTAGATAACTCCGGGTGTATAATATTATCCATCAGGCACATGTGCGCATGCGACCGCTGTCACTGGGGCGGCATGCGAGTCGCTTCCGGCGCTCCAGATGACGCTGAGGGTCCAGGAAAAGTTTCCTGTGAGTCAGGACCCCAGCGCCATCTTGGTGGAGACCTTCTGCGACTCGCCCCGCCACTGCCGCGCGCGCATGCGCATACCCATGGAACGGAAAGTGGAAGTGTGAGAATACTGCTATCGCTGTGTTCTATGTGTCATATATCCCACAGAGAATCTAGGGGGAACGGGACACAGCGAAAATAAGACCAGTAGGTAATAGATAAATGTACATCTATATATAAATCAATATAGTATTATATGGGAAAGTGCAACCAGAAAGTATATATAAATATCAAGGGAGAAAGCAAAAAGAAACGAAGGGGGGAGTGGAGAAATAGATAGCACGTATACCTAGTTGCAAAGTGCAACAAGTCATATGGATCCCCATAATACAGAACATTAATGTCGAATGAAATATGTATGAAAAAATAAACAAAACAGAAAAAATTAGTAAACTGGAAAACAAAAAAGTAAGAAAAACCAAGTAAAACAAAAAGAAAACAAAACCAACTCAAAAAATTGTTATTATTCTTTTCCTTTTCGTTAGAAGAGGACGGAGGTCGCCATTCATCACACAGTCCCACAGAGTCTCCACAGCAGTCGAAAAACGGATCCCCGCATCTGAGTCGAGATCCCGGGTAAGTATTCAGAAAGAGCACCCCAAGGGGATATATATACATTGATGAATACTGAAAATACAAGGGTATAAGTTAAAAATAGCACTAAATTAAAAACTAAGGAAGATAGGACAACACTGGAATATAATGGGAGAGCATTAACCTCATAAGAAGCAAGCAAACGATAATTTCTCGTTAAGTCCCCTAGGTGACATAGTATCCAGTTTACTAATCCATTGGCACTCAAGTTGTGCCAAAATGCGTTTCAAATCACCCCCCTGATACCAGTCCGTACTCGGTCAATACCTACAAATTTAAGGCTGGAGGGGTCAGATTTATGGAACAGTCTAAAATGTCGAGGGATGGTCTTAAGAGTATCTATTTCGGCAACATCTTTAGACGCCATGATATCTCGGATATGTTCCCTGACCCTCACGCGAAATTCACGTAAGGTCAATCCAACATACCTAAGGTCACAGGAGCAGGTTGCCAAGTATACAACATGGCAGGTACTGCATGAGATATATTGGCCGATCCGGTGACTCCCACCATCACTTCCACTGAAGTCAATTTTTTTGAGCATTTGTGTCTTACCCATTAGTGTACCACAGGTACTTTTTGTTGCTATATCACCACCATACTTTCATCTGTTCATACGCTTATATATATTTGTGAAAAGTTTTTTATTCATGTGTGTTTATATGTATTATCAATAAAATTGTCTTTTTTATACAATTAACCAGTTTGGCTGGATGCTCCTTTATTCGTTATATTTCTGTATGCAGGGAGTTGCCATGTTTCCACTGTGAAACTATGTATAGTATTGTTACCCATGGTTTTGGTCTAAACATATTCTCTTATACTCAGTGGCGGATATACCATTGGTGCAACCTGTTCAGTCGTTCCAGGGTCCAAGCCGTAAGAGGACCTATTTTCACCTCCAAAGCAGTTGGAATTGTGCATTATGAATGATTGGATGCAATGGGCCCATATATTGTTCTTGCATGGGCTCTCTTCTGTCTTTGTCTTGCCTGCATGTACTTAAGGGTTATCTCAATAAGTCCTTTTGTAATATAGACAAGCCAGAGCAGAGAGACCTTAATTTGGTGAATCAAACCTATGGTAATAAATTGTTCACAGCTTTACATCTTGTATATGTCAATGTCACTAATAAGACAATCCCTTTAATTTATTTCCAGATTTTTAAATAAGCAGGTCATGGAGATGCAAACAATGCTGAAATCTTCCGATGACCCTTTTATAATTCAGACAAGCAGCAGTAATGTAGCGCAAGTATACCGATATCAGCTAAAACTAGGGTGAGCCAGCTGGTGCAGGGAAAATCATGACACACTCATGAACTTAAATCTTATACCATAGCTCTTGGCTTATCTGTATTTAACGGAGGGAATATAATTTGCTATTTTCTACTATAAAACAGAATTTTAATGACTGAGTGGCATTCTTTTATGAATACACTACTCGACATTAAAATTGTAACAAGAATGAAAAGTAATGGAATGATGTAAATGTCAGGTTGGATAGACATGTTAATGATATGTAAATGATAAAAAATAGAAAAAAACTTTTCAAAACATCTCAGTTTTTTCATTATTGAGAATAAGCACACACGCAGGTTATTAATAGTTATCAGGGGAATGTTCTTCCAAACTAAATTCACTAAAATATGCATATCATCAAGATCCACTGCTGGCAGTTCTCTTTGCATTTGCCAACCAATGACATTCCAGATGCACTTAATGGGAAGCAAGTCTTGGGACGGTGAATGCGATAGTAGCACATTTAAGCCATGTAGGCTGCACACAGTAGTGCAATCAATATGTGGCCTAGTAATGTGTTGAGAAATGGCTTCTGGAACATTTTGTAGAAAAGGGGTTGCCTGGGACTAAAATATTTATGAAATATCCATAGAATTAGTCATAAATATCAGAATGGTGAGGGTCCGACAGCCTAGTATCCCTACCGATTGGCTGGTGTCTGTGCCAGCTCTGCCTGTTTATAAACAGCATGGCTCTATACTTCGTTTAGTGACTTCTCCCGGGTACGGTACCTTATATCCCGTTTACTTGAGCCCCAAGTCAATTAAACAATCAATCTGTCCAATTAGGAAGTATAGTGATTGTGAAACTATTTCATATGCTTTGTTGCAAATAAAAGTGACAAAAGGGGAATGGTTTTGCAAGCGGTGTTCAAGGACAATTACTCTCTCCTTATCCTTCCTGATAGATTCTTCTCTAGTTTTGTAATCTGCTAGTGTCCTTGTCACTATTGGGAGCATTTGGCAATACCTGCATCTCATTGAGGTTGCATAGTTAGTCCTGTTTCTACAGGAGGGCACATGCATAATTAAAATCACAATAACTGAGAAAATAGAGGATGCAGGAATGAAAGTGTTTTCCAATAAAACATCTATTTTATCCAATTCAGTAAAAAGTAACAACAGAACAGGAGCCTTTGGTTACATCAACAACAGTCAGTCATGGCTGTTGCACATCGTTTCATTGCAGGATCTTCTATTTTATCAGCATTTGGGACTCTACTATTCCTGGACTATATCAGTGCAAGGTTTATTCCCAGTTTGCCTGTAGTGAGCTGACTAAAGGTACTGCCACACTACACAATCCCGCTAGCGATCTCGTTAGCGTCGCATACTAATGAGATCGCTAGCGGGATTGTTTCTATATCGCTAGTAGCTACCTATTTTAGCGATGTCGTTAGGACGCTATCGCGGTTAGCGATCTCCTTAACGACTTTAGCGGTACAAAAGTACCGCTAAATCGCTAAAAAAGGTGCCACACTCAGCGATTTGATACTTACCAGCGGGGCGCCAGCGACGAAAATAGGGTCCGGAACGATCGCTGTGATGAACGACATCACAGCAGGGGCCTCGTCGCTGGTAGATGCCGCACACAACAACATCGCTAACGGGATCGCTAAATAGTGACGTTTTTTAGCGATCCCGTTAGCGATGTTGTTTAGTGTGGCATACCCTTAAAAGGAAGTCTGTCAGCACAGAATGACTAGCCAGAGGTATCACTGAACGAGGGGAGGTGGAGATAGAGGGAACAAGAAGGTGGGAAAATGTAGGTAAATGTTTGTCAAAGCCAAAGGAACACAAAGAGCTTGTACTTGGTTGAGCAGTCATTCTTTGCTGACAGACTTCCTTTAAATTTGTTTCTACGACAATATTTGGACACTTTCAAGGGCATGGAGCAGATACCAGGACACTGGTTGTTCCACAAGGAGAGCAGTACATTAGGTCCTAGGTTTTTTCTTGTCCAGGACAGTGCCTGGCCTCCTGTTGCCTTTGGTCAATTCCTGGTTTACACAGGCATCAGGTTGGCCAACCATTCAGAAGTTTCAGGACAGTTCATAAAAATAAGGCACTTTTTTGGCTTGTCTGTAAAAAAAATGAAAGTGTAAGTGATTTTTTTTGAAGCTGAAGAAACTTATACCCATGACCAAAAGTGAAATTGTTCCAAGAAATTAAGCATTTCTCAAAGAAAATTCTTGCAATTACACTTGTTTTGTTAAACACATGTTTATTTCCTTTGTGTGTATTGGAACAACAAAAAAAAAAACAGAGAAAAAAAGGCAAATTGGACATCATTTACACAAAACCCCCCATCCTTTGGAATAAATAACTGTTATCAATCTCTTCCTATAACCATCAACAAGCTTCTTACATTGTTCAACTGGAATTTTGGACCACTTTTCTTTTGTAAAGTGCTCTAGGTCTCTCATATTTCAAGGGTGCCTTCTAACAACGGCAATTTTAAGATCTCTCCTCAGGTGTTCAATGGGATTTTGATCCGGACTTATTGCTGCCACTTCAGAACTGTCCATCGCCTTGTTTCCATCCATTTCTGGGTGCTTCTTGAAGTATGTTTGGGGTCATTGTCCAGCTGGAAGACCCATGACGGAAACCTAGTCTCCCTTTCACTGGGCAAAACATTGCGACCCAAAATCCTTTTGTAATCTTCAGATTTCATGATACCTTCCACACAGTAAAGACATCCAGTGCCGAAGGCAGAAAAACAACTCCAAAACATTTTTGAACCTGCACTATATTTGACTATAGGTACTGTATTATTTTACTTGTAGGCCTCATTCCATTTTTTGATAAACAGTAGAATGATCTGCTTTAACAAAAAGCTTGATCTTGGTCTCATCTGTCCACAAGATGCTTTCCCAGAAGGATTTTGGCTTACTCGCGCACATCTTGGCAAACTGCAGTCTAGCTTTTTTAGGTCTCTGTGTCACCAGTGGAGTCCTCCTGGGTGTCCTGCCATAGCATTTCATTTCATTCAAATGTCAAAGCATACTTTCGGCTGACACTGATGCACCCTGAGCCTGAAGGACACCTTGAATTTCTTTGAAATTTGATTGGGACTACTTATCCACTATCCAGACTATCCTGTGTTGCAACCTTTCAGCAATTTTTCTCTGCCGTCCACTTCCAGGGAGATTAGCTACAGTGCTATGGGCTGTAAACTTCTTGATTATGTTGCGCACTGTGGACAAAGGGACATCAAGATCTCTGGAGATGGACTTTAACCTTGAGATTGTTGATATTGTTCAACAATTTGGGTTCTCAAGTCCTCAGACAATTCTCTTGAGTTTGAACAAGCATCACGTGCTTGAAACAAACTAGTTTTCCTACAATTTTGGAAATGTACCAACAATTTGTCCAGACCATTTTTGGGGATTTTGTGTGAAATTATGTCCAATTTGATTTTGTTTCTATTTTTTTTGTGTGTTTCAATGCACACAAAGGAAATAAACATGTTTATAACAAAACATGTGTAATTGCAATAATTTTCTGAGAGAAATACTTTATTTTCTGGAACAATTTCAAGGTTGACAACACTTTTGGACATGACTGTATATAGATTTTGACTGTAATTGTCATCATTTTACAGTTTACACTGACTACAGCTGATCCATATAATCATGATTATTTATTATGGTTTTACAATTCATCTGTAAAAATACTGTCCATATGTGATTGTTTGATAAGCTGTCCAGAAAAAAATAAAACATCAAGTTGGCAATTCTGACAATCATAAATGCCATTGACTGACTCTTCGTGAAACCTAAATGTAATTGAAAACTATTGGGATGTTATAGCAGTGAATCCAGCGCTAAAGAGTAGGTCCACATACTGTCCAGAAGCTCTCCAATGCTCACGTGTGGGAGGAAATCCCACAAGACTCAGCTGTCCTCTCATCAGGAGTGCTCAGATATTGTCGGGGGAGCAATCAGGCAATCGGGGGCCATATTAGTCTCATTAAGAGATGTCTTGATGAAATTCATACAAATTGTTTCTGCCTGTGATTTAAATTGTATACTTTGATTTTGAGGATGATTTGGTCTCTAGTCCACAATTTGTTGATAATTTTGGTTTCAATTAATTACAAAATTTATATCAGTAACGATTTTCAACTTGCTTCTTTTATTGAACGGATATTAATACAGGCAGGGAAAGTGAAATAACAAACTGCTCAGCATGTCATTTCTACTGTGTTTTTTGCATCTTTTGTAGTTTCGGTTTAAAGCAAGTGAGACATGGCCAAAAGGACCTGGCAGAGCACAAACTGCACATATTTGATGTGGTGATTGTGCAAATGTTTGTGTTATCTGCTCGCTAAACAGCCAAATGTGACCGATTTAAAAGGCAGGTCATCCACAATGAATATGTTGTATGACTGCTCATTCAGCATACAGTTACAATTATCACTCTCGACTGATCCTGCGCCCCATCACGTCCCCATAAAAAGACTCCATCAACCCAGCCTGTTGAATAAGAAGAGGATAGTATAAACTTTGGCTGATGAGAAAAGGACTGGACACTGGAATTCTAAATACTTAATTCTTATTTCCCCTGCTGACAAAGTAAGGCATCCTCATGCAGAGTTCTAGTTGTCATTTTTTGTTGAAATGCAATTATATAGAAACATAAGGCAACTAATAAATTGTACACAGTCCAACAAGAACAAGGAAAACCATTATGTGAAAAATTGTGTCCATACAATTGATACAATATTATTATTATTTATTATTATAGCACCATTTAGGCTAGTTTCACACTAGCGTTTGACCAACCTGCCTCGGTCTGCACACGGCCGCCGCTAAGTTCCGCCCTGGCAGCGCCTCCTCCCGGCCGCTCTGCCTATGGGAGCATGACGCTGCATGCGACCTGCATACCCTATCTTTAACATTGGGTACGCAGGCCGTGCGCAGGTATGCGTTTGCTGGCCCATGCGTCCTTTTGATGGTGTGCTGACCTGCGCCCAACGCACTGTGTTGCATTTTGGTGCGCTTCGTGCACCGTCAAAAGGACGCATGCGCCGGCAAACGCATACCTGCGCACGGCCTGCGTACCCAATGCTAAAGATAGGGTACGCAGGTCGCATGCAGCGTCATGCGCCCATAGGCGAAGCGGCTGGGAGGAGGCGCAGCCGGAGGCAGAGTATTTCATGGCGCTTTACATGGCGCTTTACATATTAAAAATGAGTACAATAATCTTAAACAATAAAAGTCATGACTCATGAGTAATCTACACAATATAAATTACTCAGATAAATCTATCCAATAAATCATATTTATATGCACACACACGCATACCCTATGTATATATATATATATGTATATATATAATTTTGCTTGCAGTTTCACTTCTAATATGCATAATTTTTGTTTACAATGCTCCGCAATATGTTTATCTATATAAAAAAGGTTCTTGCCATCAGTTATGAAACACTTCTACACTTTTAGTATATAGATGTAGTATCGATTTGTCATAGCACAGATGCCGCTAAATGGTCTCTTCTATAGAACATTTCAGCTCACATATAAATTAAATTCCTTGGACCGTTTTGACAATGGCTACAAAGCATGGTGTTATTACTTTACGTATGATTACACCACACTCTAGTCATTTTCTTGTCCTCGCGAGGATTGTTTTACGTACATTAACATTTTATATGCCATCTTGTAGAAATAAAAAGAAAAAAAATCCCAACTGAAACTGTTCATTTCAGGGTCAATTATTTCCTTTTAAAGATCTGAAATTTCATCTCAACAAACCAAAGGCTCCTGCTGACAAGTACAGTTTCTCAATCATCTCTGCAGTCAGTGGTGTTGTATGCTACAAGGATATTAATACTTAAGGTATTTGATGAGCTTCATCATAAACAGAAGGTAAGAAAATGAGGCATAAGAACACAAATAGGTCAGAACATCGCTAGTCATCAGTGATTCTAGGGGAAATGAGTCATAGAATATATTTATTTTATTTCAATTTCATTTAATTCATTTACATTTCTTTGTATTTTGTACTCTTTATTTACAATTTATTTGTATTTTATGTGGATCGCACATATTTGTTTTGGTACTAAATATTCCATTATTGTACCCATGTACCCATGTATTTGTTATGGTGCCTTTAATTGTTGTGATGCTTTTGTCCCCATATTCATACTATAACAAAATGTTTGCTATATTCAGGTCCTAAATCATGTTGGGTCAGCATCAGGCGTGTATTCATATGTTTGCTATCTTTTTCCTCTATATTTGCTCAGGTATCAGATTGTATCTTATTAGTACTGCATTCATATAGTATCTTTCCCTTTAAACACTCCCGGGAGGTGCGCATGCGCTCTTTTATTCTCAATGTGCATCGTCGCTCTCATTGATCGACGCCTGCGCAGTTGAGTGTATTAGGCAGAGACGTCTGCATTTTACCTGTCGGCTGCTTCCGGTCCCGCCCTGAACACCAGCACACATGTGACTATTATGCCTCTTATCAGAACAGGTACTTAAGGGACTACATTGGCATAAGGTTGCCACCTTCCCCTAATGAAGCCGTCCGTGTGACGGCGATACGCGTCGGGACTCCTCCGCCTCTGTTATCCTGCTCTTGGGGACTCCTATCATTATCTCTTATCTGGTGGACATGTAAGCTCTTGTATCTTGGCTATTTGAGCCACATATATTGCAGACTTTGGATTCATTGTCCTGAGGGATTCCTTTCATTGCTGATCCTTCATTACTCTGTTCCATTATTGTCTCCATTTTGGAGTTAATTTTGCGGACTTTGCTGATTTTCTGGATCCATTTGTTTTTTGTCCTCAGGTTTCTTTACACAGACTTGTTGTGACAGTACATGTCCCGATAGGGTGTGTATATCATCAGCTTACTACAAGTATTTATTGATATTATCTAGGTGAATTGTCTGTGTCTTTTGCAATATACCATTTGGATATACATGTTATATCTAGACTTGTGGACTACATTTGTATTTGTTATATTGCCTTGCTATCGTTCATGAGCCACCTTATGTGTATATATTCATTGGAGGAGTGTGATTTCACATAATTGTCTGTGTTGATACTTACCATTGAGCAGTTTACATGCGGGGAGCTTTCCATTGTGTTTTAATGTTTTTAACGTGTTTTTGTCAATAAAGTCCTTTTTCTATTCTACTATATTATATTGGTGGTGTGCAGTATTTTTGGTGGTTTCTTTTTCTTCTTTATGAGTCCTAGAATATAATACCCATCTTTGGACTGGATGTATTTGCAGGAAACATTTCTAAGAGATCTGCATAAGAATTATGATTCTGCATGTTACCTAAAAGTATTATTTATGATTAAATGGTCAAAATGACTGTATTAGAAATAAAATACATAGTTTAGCATTTAATCTAGTTATATTCATGCCTTTTCTCTTAAAGCTAAATTGAAGTATATCCTATTCAAAGCAGTTTTAAAAAAAATCTCTAAATCATTTCGCATTTCATTGATTTATCTAATTTATATTCATTATGTATTTGTTTGTCCAATTTATCACAGATAAAAAAGGAAGACTAAAATGTTGAGTATAAAAATGTATAATAATGATACTTAAGGAAAAAATGAGAATTGAGTTTATTGGTAAATCGTACACAGCCATGATTCCAAAGACTTCTGGTCTTAGAAAAGCCAAAGATTAAGCCTGCGATGGCCATTGTAACTATGCAGCACTCCCTAAACCACTTGCCAAGTCGTTCAGAAAATACTACATGTGTCAGCTGCAGTAGTTAGGACGTACAGTTGATATATTTCTTATCAGTGTGAGTAAGGATGTGAAAAGAGGTAAAATGCAAGCATCCAAACTTTCTGCTCATCAATGTATGCTTTATTGAAATGACTAAATAGTAATGCTTTGATGTACCCATACTTCATGATCGAATAAAGGTTCCCGACCTTTGATGTATGGGTATGTCATGGTCACCGTGCATGGCACAGGAGCTGTGCCCGAGTGATCGCTGTTGGTCGATGCTGATGTGAAGTACACAAGTGGTAAATGTTATTTAATAACATAACAAAATAATAATAAATACTTTGTGTGATATAGCTATCTGGTATAAGGACGTACAAATTTAAAGCTTGAAAATGGAAAGATTTTAAAAATGTTATCAAATTTTCAGTACTTTCATAAATAAACACAAATTATATTGACCAAAATTTACCACTAACATGAAGTATGAATGTGACATAAATAAAACAATTTCAGCATCACTGGGATTTGTTGAAGCGTTCCAGAGTTGTAACCTCATAAAGTGACACTGGTAAGAATTGAAAATATTGGCCTGGTCAGGTGTAAACAGGCTTGGGGTGAAGGGGTTACTCTTTTATTGCATTGCTTTGCTATTTATACTTAAAAGTGTTGATTCATTATGGCAGGCATTGCGCACACCAATCTTAATAAAGAGCTCACTGGAAATCATGTTTCCAAAATTGTGCTGATGTAAAGTAGACCTGTGGGAAATGTTATTTATTAACTATTTTGTGCGATATGACACTGTGATTTAAGCAAAAAAAGAGGGACAATGCACGGTCAAAGGGAGAGCTAAGAACACACAGACAATGCAAAAGTTTCTTTAGCCCACAATGCGTTTCAACAGTGACCCATCTTCATCAGGTGGCAGTTTATTGTCAAAAAACAGGAAGGGGTATATATACAAAGAATGACCAATCACATGCTCAAAGTAATCACACACAAGATGGGGGGAGGAGGAAAAGGGGAAGCAATAATATAACAATGATTAAAAATATCTAAAAATGTTAAAGATTTTATATCGAAGAACTTTCCGTACCCACTGTATCACATGATAAAATCTTTTAGACAATTGGAGTTCTTAAAGGGAATCTGTCAGCTGTTTTTTTTCTACATCACCTGAGAGCAGCATGATGGAGGCAAAGACACCCTGAATTGAATGATATATCACTTACTTTACTGGGTGCAGCCATTCTGACACAGAGTTTTTAGATTTCGCATGAAGCAAAGCTGAGAAAGCTAACCCCACCCACACCAGGCTCTGTTTGTACATTATCTATAGACACTGAGCTTCTTATCAAAGGAAGTAATGGAGTTGGACATGCACCACATCTTTGAAATCTGTGTTTTACCCCCAACTTCATGCTGTCTTCAAATTACATAGCAAAAACCTGCTGACAGATTCCCTTTAATGAGATATGCAGCGTTCAGTGCTAGATAATATTGTATATTTATTAATCAATGAAAGTAGAATGGTCTTAGGTAATAATGGCAATCATCATAGAAGAAGCCTTTGTCTGTTTTTCATCTTGGTTATGGACCAAACTGAGGTATTGAAAAGACAAACTTAAAAATAGAAATATTTCCATATTGGATTCTTAAAGGGAAACTGTCAGGCAGCTCATGCTGTCCAATTTGACTACATGAATCGCAGAATGGCAGCATGATTGCAGCCAGTTTTATTGTTCTCTGAAATGCTTTGGTCTTTTAGAGAAAATGTATTCGGAAGATCCAGCTGGGTACAAATAGGCATTGAATATGTTAGTTGAGGAGCTGACCTTGGTGTGGTCTTCCCTGTGCTGCTGCAGGTGACTGACAGATTTCTCCATATGTACATGTTAGGGAGAGATCTGTCAATCCCCTGGAGTAGAGCTAGGACGAGTTTGCAGACTTTTTGCCTAAGCTAACAGACAAGGATTTTCGATTTTAACTATGCAGGGTGATTATAAAAGATTCAATGAATTTCAAAGAGGTATATTTCAAAATGTATTCCATGCACAATAGTGAATGGCACATGATAACGAATATACATTCTCCAAGTTCAGCACATAATTTTTACAAATGTTCTATGTCACCTACATTTGTCACACGACATATATTTATGCGGAAATCCAGTTCGGTCTAAACATGATGCCGCATGTCCCAATCGATGGTCATTACAGCGACGGTAATGCGGTGCGCATCCAGTGTTGTTGGCAAAGGCGGCACGTAAACAATGTCTTTGATGTACCCCCAAAGGAAGAAGTCACACACTGTCAGATCGGGAGACCTGGGGGGCAATCTGAAGAGTGACAAGTCAACACCAGTACAGCTTTCTCTTTTCACAATTTTGGGATCTGATGCCACCTGGTGTGTCACAAGCGAGTCTCCACGTGCGAATTGCAAACTCTGAGATGTGAACTTTTGATACTTAATTATTCCAAAAGGGCGAAAGTTATATATTTGCAGTAATATGAATGTAAAACTCGATGTTAGGGTTGGCGGAAAGCACCAAATGAAATATATATAATAACAATAAGGTGCGTTCGCAACCTGGAGTCCACCGTGCAGAGATGGAACCTGCTGCTAAGCAATGGCGGAACAAGGCGGCGGTTGAACGCTGACAACATGCGGGTTAGATGTCACTCAGTATGAACAGTGGCGAACTCTGTTGCTTCACAGAGCCGCAGCAACAAAATAATAGAACACTGTTCCGTGTTACACATCACAGGACACAGCTGATATGGCGCAAGTGAGGTCTCTACGCTCAACCCCTAGAAAACGGGGACTTGAGTCTGACCGAACCCACAATGCGCACGGTGTCGCACAGGCGATGCCACTACTTGGCGCAAAGTGGTAGCAAACTACAGCTAACTAAGGCGCACCAGGATTTGGCGCAAAACAAGAGCAACAGCTCAACTGACCGCTGATCAGTATCAAAAGATCACGTGGATTGACTGTACCCTCTAAACAGCCCGTGCTAAGCAGCACACATGGCCGAGACAGGCGCTAGGTCAAGCCGAGTAAAAACCTGCCTGACTAGGGAAGACTAGGTGATCATATACGTCGAGAGTGACAGGTTCTCAGCCCAAACACACGTGCATACACAGAGTGGTAGCGTATCCACTCGCTCACACACACCACATGGTCTATACTAGCGCGCAGCCGTGCGATCCTTGCTGATGGCCCAATCCGGACTGCTTGAGGACCTGAGCATGTGACCTCCGACCACCAATGAGCGGTCATCTCACGGGCATGCTCAGATGGAGAAAAGCAGGACTTAGTCCCAGGAGCGTCTGCTCGCCGCTTACTAATGCTGGTTGATATAGCTGAACCTGAGGCAGCTGTAGAAGCAGCCAAATGCATAGCATTAGCCTGAGCAAGATGCTGGGACAGACTTCTCTGCTGAGCAGGATCCTCTGTGGCTGAAGAAGAATGGGAGACTGCAGAGGACATGGCTCAAGATTCCCCCTGTGCAGTGGCGTGATCTTGATGCCTTAGACCTGATGAATCTTTTATAATCACCCTGCATTTTATTTACTCAAAACTTCTTATAAAGATAATGAAAAAAACATACTTTATAAACCTGGCACTCGTTTTAATGCCATTTATTTTCAAATGTTATTATAATTAAGGAAGGACATTGATTATTCTGACTTTGTTTTCAAGCCATTATACCCATTAGCTGTCGGAACCCAATATATTTTCAAGGGACAGGATGACTATTTTATACTTATAGGGGACTCTCCAGTCTCAGAATATGTTGGGGAAAAGAAGGATCAGGCATGTTGAACTCCAACACGTTACTTTTGTCCTCATCACTGGTTCATTCCCCTTTCTCCACTGACAAGATGTGGGGAGCATAAATGTTTGCTGTGGGTTCAGGGGAAATAACTCTTTGCTGAATGAAG
>JARQOD010000008.1:47807071-47946597 GCA_033576555.1 Oophaga sylvatica
AAAGGCTTTCCATACAAACCGGTGATCTTTCCTTATAGTTCATTATACCGTCTTTTAAGGCATTGTAAAGGGGTTGCATTATGCGGGATACATCCGGTATCCACTGACGACAATAAGTACATAGTCCAAGAAAATGCTGGAGTTCAGTTTCATCTTTTGGGAAAGGAAGGGAGCTGACAGCTATTTTTCTTTTTTTCTTCCTTCTGTGAGGTGTCTGACACCCTAAAGGAGACAGTGACCCAAAAATATCACTTGACCAAGACAGAACTGAAGTTTCGAGGCCGAAACCTGACAGTTCAGATCTGCCAGATACTTGAGAAAACTAACAGTGGCAGCGATGGCTTCCTGCTCTGTCCGTACACACAACAACAAAAAAATCATTCACATACGTACTGAAGCAGCGTGACATGGAGGTGGTCCAATTGCCAGGGTAAAAGACACTCGCCCATATTTTTTACAAACTGATTGGGACTGTTTTGGGCCCTTTGTGGCCGAACTGTCCACATCAATTGTCCTCCCTGATAAATGAATACAAACAGAAACTGGCAATCTGGGTATAATAGAATGCTGAAGAAGGCATTGGCAAAGTCGATGACTGTAAACCAAACAGCATCCTGAGATATCTGGAACAAAAGAGTATATAGATTAGGCACCACCAGAGTTTCCAGAACAGTAACTGCATTAACTGCCCGTAGATCTTGTACCAGCCGGTACACAGGGGTTAAGTTTGTGTGTTGGAGGGGGAACTGGAGTCTGCTATGTGGGCCACTGATAAGAACTGTGTCCTTGCAGCTGGGGTGGGGGCTGGAGCTGCTGCAGCTACTGGTCTGCTTTTTGATTTTTCCTGCTAATACATAGCAGGCTAAATTCTTCTGAAAACTTTTTATTACTTTTAATATATCGTTTGGAGTGGACAGAGAAAGCATATAGGATTATGTTCTGGACAACCTCAGTAAGTAATTGTTGGGATCTAGGAATATTGGTAGGGTTATATCGTGGTCCCACTGCATATATTACATATTGACATGGCAGCTGTCCTGCTCTGGCTGCTGCGACCTGTCCTGTTTCCACCTAGCCATACGTTTGTATATACAAATTAGATTCCTCCTGTTTCACGGGTCCGCCTTTCTGTGAAATTGTTGCGTCCAGTCCTCCAGCATAGCAGAGTTGATTATTCGTGGCATTTACTATGGCCCCAACATACTGTTTCGTAAGATCCCCTGTCCCTATCCTAAAGAGCACATCATAATGGTGGGGTTTAGGAATAACATTGGAATACATTTCCTGGAAATCTTCTATCTCCTCTGTGAATCCTGTCTCTGACCGGGTAACTAAAGTAGGAGGGGTGGATACTCATGACCACTAGCAATACTAGGCATAGCAGGAACTGGTGCTGGCAGTGGTTGATAATCAGTGCCGTCTGCGTTTAACAAGGGAAAGGTTGGGACTACGACTCCGGGTCTCCTTGCTTCCACAACTGCAACAGGTCTCTCTCCACTGAGAATTAGTAACTCTGCATACATCACAAATCCACCCGGAAGGATCATAGGGTGGGGGCACACTGGGTTTTGGCAAACCAGGATATATTGGTACCCTGGGGTTGAGGGGCACAGAGCTTACAGTCGGGAGGAGAGGCTTGATTTCCTGGGAAAGACCTTATTATCTAGCAGAGAAACCCCATGTTCCAGATCATCATTTTTAATTATTTGTCTTTTTGGTACTTTATTCTTAGTTACATTCTCAGTTCCTTCCGCAAAACATCCAGTCTTTGTCATAGTAGTAGACAGCTTTCCTTTTTTTAACATAACAGAAACAATCAGAATTCACTTTCTTTTTTCTACCTCCATATCAACCTTCCTTTGTTTTTTCTAACACCGTCGTTCCATAGCGTAGGCTGTAGCCTCCCGCCCTCAGGAATTCCCTTGCATTCCTGATAGATTTCTTTCCCCGTCTCTGATTAACAGTATCCAATCTCTCACACAAATCCAAATTCTTCTTTTTCTTCCACGGAAACATGATTCTCCTTTAAAGTTAAATATCCTTACTTAAGTTGTGCACAGTACTGGAGTGGCCGTACAGTCTGTTCCACCGGGTCTATCTATACCCCACAGGGATGACCCCAAAACTCGGTACTCAGGGAAAGGAGGGGGGCGTCTTAGACTATCCCTCCAGACACCTCTGGTTATATATATATGAGTTAACGTATCCTACTCAATCTTTGATCACCTCACCGCACCTGATTCTAACAGTAATCAGGATTTCAGGATATTTTGACTAAAAGGAGAGTTACAATCACGGGTCAATCCGGGGTTTCCGTCCCTTATGAGGTACGGTTCAAACACTGGACCCCCAATGGAACTACACCTCTATATTATTCCACCCAAGAATCACCCCACCATCGGGGACAAACTTCAGATCCTCTTTTCAGCAACAAACACAGGAAAACCACACCAAATGGTCAGTCTGAACAGTATAACTGCCAACTTCCGTGGTTGTGGGGGGTGATCAGTTCCAAATTTCCAGTGCCTGTGTCCGGTTCGAGGGTCCTTTGTCTTGCTGTCCTCTGGGGCAGAGAAGTCCCTATTTGGGGGCCCCACGTTGGGCATCAAACTGTTGGGGGAGGATCTAAAGTGACCCTTCACGGTTGACCAAGTGATTTCCAAATTAATCCACAGGACGTTGCTAGCAACTGAAAATGACCAGACGGAGACGACGTGTCTCTGTTTGGGAGAATCAAGGCAGATTCCTACCCCGTTTATTACGTCATCTCTTTTATAGTATTTAGCAAGTTGTACTTCAACCAATAGTATAAAAACACATTTGTAGCACTTAACCTATGAAAATACAGAAAGGCCGGAAATTACATATATGGCCGTATCCCACGTGATATAGAAAGGAACAATAGCTTATTCATTCTTCAGAGTATTATACAATGATAAACCCCAAGGTCTCATATCTTGTCCAAACTAGAACAATCTGGTTTTATTACAACCGTGACCTTACAGAAGAACAATTTGGTTTTATAACAGTCATGAGCTATAGCCTAGTAACAGAATTTATCTCGTAAACCACAAGATGGAATTACATGCACAAAATGGTTTTGATCTTTGTTTAACCCTTCACAGTTCCACAGGCCTCCACGGGGTTCTAACCATTCAAGCTTCTGTATGGCCGACATCTGCGAGGTTTCCTGGATACAGCCAAGGAAACCTGGGAAGCCGAAGTCACGCCCCACAGAATCGCAATTGAGCACATGGCACTGATGCAGCAGAAGATTGCGAAGGTGAGGCCCATCGTAAATGAACACCTCCTCCAGGCCTAAGAATCTCAGGCCAAGGTCTACAACCGGTCAGCCAGAGTGAGGTAGTTCAATCCGTGAGACCGAGTTCTTGTGCTAATTCCGACGGTGGAGAGCAAGTTCTTGGCCAAATGGCAAGGGTCGTATAAGGTTGTGGAGAAGCTTGGTGATGTAAATTATAAGATTCATCAACTAGGAAGACAGAAACCATATCAGGTCTACTATGTCAAACTCATCAAGCCATGGCAAGACAGAGCCGGCTGAAACTCCGTGCTTGCTGTGCAACCCAGAAGGCAAGGTTGAAGGTGTTGCCATAGCGGAGATGCTGTCGAAGGCCCAGAAACAGCAGTGCCGGCGGTTGCTACAGAAGAACAGGGACCTGTTCTCGGAATTGCTGGGGTGCATGAAGATAGAACACGAAGTTCTAATGGAGCCACATGTGTGTGTAAATGAGAAGCCTTATCGGATTCCGGAGGCCCGTCGAGAAGTGATCTCCAAGGAGATGAAGCACATGTTAAAACTCGGGGTCATTGAGGAGTCCAAGAGTGATTGGTGAAGCCCTATTGTCCTAGTTCCAAAACCCGATGGTGAATGGAGATTCTGCAACGACTATCGTAAGTTGAATGAGGTCTCCAAGTTCGACGCATATCCTATGAAACGCATCGATGAGCTAATCTAGAGACTTGGGCCCGCAAGGTACAAAACCACCTTTGATCGGACGAAGAGATATTGGCAGACCCCCATGGCACAGGAAGCCAAGAAGAAGACTGTGCTTTCTACGGCAGACGGATGCTTCCAGTATGTCCTGATGCCGTTTGGACTGCAGGTGGCTCAAGCGACTTTCCAGAGAGCTATGGATAGAATCCTTGCACCCCATAAGCAATACGCCGCTGCACACCTTGACAATATCGTTATCTTTAGCTCGAACTGGGAGAGTCATCTGGAAAAAGTCCAAGTGGTGTTTGATGCTCTAAGGAAGGCGGGGTTTTCAATCTACCTGAAGAAGTGTGCCTTGGGGAAAGAAGAAGCCAAATACTTAGGATATGAAGTGGGTCGGAGTGATCTATTTCAAGTGTTTATTTCTGTTAATGTTGATGATTATGGCATACAGCCAATGAAAACCCAAAAGTCATTATCTCAGTAAATTAGAATACTTCATAACACAAGCTTGAAAAATGATTTTAAAATCCGAAATTTTGGCCTACTGAAAGGTATGTTCAGTAAATGCACTCAATACTTGGTCGGGGCTCCTTTTGCATCAATTACTGCATCAATGCTGTGTGGCATGGAGGTGATCATCCTGTGGCACTGCTGAGGTGATATGGAAGCCCAGGTTGCTTTGATAGCAGCCCTCAGCTCGTCTGCATTGTTGGGTCTGGTATCTCTCATCTTCCTCTTGACAATACCCCATAGGCCAGAGTCACACTACCGTATAATACGGACGAGTGCTAGGAGATAAAAAATCGCATAGCACTCATCCCAATGTTAATCTATGGGGCAGCTCCCATCATCCGATTTTTTCTCGCACATTTTATACGTGCGAGTGAAATCACAGCATGCTGCTATTGTACACATATCTCGGCCGAGACTCGCCAATGTAAGTCTATGGGGGTGTGAAAACATCGGATTACACATGGACCATCAGTGTGACTTGCGAGAAATACGCACCGGTGTCCTTTAGAAAAGCCATCATCCCTGTCTATACTGTAAAATCATACAGACAGGTTTAATAAATAATGGAAAGAATAGATATACACACATCGAATACATATATATATATATATATATATATATACACACACACGTCATTGTGACTTACAGTACAGACCAAAAGTTTGGACACACCCATCTCTTTCAAAGATTTTTCTGTATTTTCATGACTATGAAAATTGTAGAATCACACTGAAGGCATCAAAACTATGAATTAACACATGTGGAATTATACATTACACTTTACAAAAAAGTGTGAAACAACTGAAAATATGTCTTATATTCTAGGTTCTTCAAAGTAGCCACCTTTTGCTTTGATTACTGCTTTGCACGCAGAAAAGGTGAACGGATGGACTCTACATGCCTGGTTCCCACCGTGAAGCATGGAGGAGGTGGTGTGATGGTGTGTGGGTGCTTTTCTGGTGACACTGTTGGAGATTTATTCAAAATTGAAGCGGTGAGCAGTCCAGCTCACCCCAAACCATCTCAATTGGGTTCAGGTCTGGTGACTGTGGAGGCCAGGTCATCTGGTGTAGCACCCCAACACCCTCCTTCTTGGTCAAATAGCCATTACACAGCCTGGAGGTGTGTTTGGGGTCATTGTCCTGTTGAAAAATAAATGATGGTCCAACTAAACGCAAACCGGATGGAATAGCATGCTGCTGCAAGATGCTGTAGTAGCCATTCTGGTTCACTATGCCTTCAATTTTGAATAAACCCCCAACAATGTCACCAGCAAAGCACCCCACACCATCACACCTCCTCCTCCATGCCTCACGGTGGGAACCAGGCATGTAGAGTCCATCCATTCACCTTTTCTGCGTGCAAAGCAGTAATCAAAGCGAAAGGTGGCTACTATGAAGAACCTAGAATATAAGACATATTTTCAGTTGTTTCACACTTTTTTGTAAAGTGTAATGTATAATTCCACATGTGTTAATTCATAGTTTTGATGCCTTCAGTGTGATTCCACAATTTTCATAGTCATGAAAATACAGAAAAATCATTGAATGAGAAGGTGTGTCCAAACTTTTGGTCTCTACTGTATATATATATATATATATATACATATATTTATAGTTCATACATAGCATAATTGCCACTAATTCAATTGCCGGCTTCTGTCAAATCATTACAGAACCCGACATGAAATGACACATGGTTTACATACAGTAAACCATTTGATTTCATGTAGTTTGATATAAGGTTTTCATTAACAATTACATGAGTGTATGTGTGCAAAATTTCATACATGTAGGTGGTAATTAAATGTGTAAATTCGTTTAAAAAAAATGCGTGGGCTCCCGCAGTATTTTCTCCACCAGACAGGGAAAGCCAGTGACGAAGAACAGATATTATTAGCCTAGGGAGGGAGCATTTTTTTTGTGCCCCCGGGCTGCTAACATCTGCCCCCAGCCACCCCAGAAAAGGCACATCTATTATTAGATGCGCCTTTTTTGGCACTTAGCCTGTCTATTCCCATTGCCCTGCAGCGGTGGCTAATGGGTTAATAATGGGTTAAGGCCACCTTGCTATTGGAAGGTGACATTAAGCCGGGTTAATAATGGAGAGTTGTCAATTAGACAACTCTCCATTATTAATCCTATTATATTAAATGGTTAAAAAAATACACACACATTAATTTAAAATATTTTAATTAAATAAATACACATAGTTTTTGACCATATTTTATTGTACTGGTATTGGTAATCCTTCCGAATCCCTTGCTCTTCTGTGATACAAATAAATTTAAAATGCAACAGTATCCTTACCTTTCTGCCAATCAGTCGGGTCCCACGCTGCAATCCATCTGAAAGGGTTAACAGGTTTACAGCAGGGACCGCTGATAATGCTGGCAGCCCGACTGTAAACCCCCAAATGAATGAGTTCATCTCCCCGGCTGACAGGAGATGAGCTGATTAGTGTGGGAAGCTTAATTAATTGTTTCCTACACTTTTCAGTTCACTTCAGGTCAGCCGGGGACTCCCTCTGACGTTACTGATGCTGTGTGGAGTTCCCGGCTGACCTGAAGTGAACTGAATAGCGTGGGAAAAAATCAATTAAGCTTCCCAGCTAATCTGTTCATCTCTTGTAAGCCGGGGAGATGAACTCATTCATTCGGGGGTTTACAGCAGGGCTAGCAGCATTAGCAGCGGTCCCTGCTGTAAACCTGTTAACCCTTTCAGATGGATTGCAGCATGGGACCTGACTGAACGCCGGAGAGGTATGGATACTGTTGCGTTTTTATTTTATTTTTATTACAGGAGAACAAGGGATTCGGAAGGATTACCAGAACAATAAAATATGGTCAAAAACTATGTGCATTTATTTCATTAAAATAATTTTTAAATTAATGTGTGTGTGTTTTTTTAACCATTTAATACAATAGGAATAATAATGGGGAGTTGTCTAATTGACTACTGTCCATTATTAACCCGGCTTAATGTCACCTTCCAATAGCGAGGTGGCCTTAACCCATTATTAACCCATTAGCCACCGCTACAGGGCAATGGGAATAGACGGGCTAAGTGCCAGAAAAGGCGCATCTAATAATAGATGTGCTTTTTCTGGGGTGGCTGGGGGCAGATGTTAGTAGCCAGGGGGGCACAAAAAAATGCTCCCTCCCTAGGCTAATAATATCTGTTCTTCGTCACTAGCTTTCTCTATCTGGTGGAGAAAATACAGCGGGAGCCCACGCATTTTTTTTCAACGAATTTACACATTAATTACCACCTACATGTATGAAATTTTGCACACATACACATGTAATTGTTAATGAAAACCATATATTAAACTACATGAAATTAAATGGTTTACAGTATGTAAACCATTTGTCATTTCATGTCGGGTTCTGTAATGATTTTACAGAAGCCGGCAATTGAATTAGCGGCTATTCTGCTATGTAGAAGGGTATGAACTATAAATATATATATGTGTCTCAATGACATGTATATATATATATACAGTATGTATTCTATGTGTGTATATGTATTATTTCTTTTGTGATTTAAAAACTATCATTTGGATCCATTATATGTCGGTTTTACAAGCCGGCGAGAAAATCTCGCCGTACGGATGCCATACGGATCCTTAGATGTGAGGAAATCGCAGCATCTGTCATGTGTGCATTGCCATGAAGATCGTCGCGGTTGCACATTTTGACTTCTCACAGCTGAGCTGCTGTTTCTTTGTGTTTGGCAGCTAGGGAGTTAATTCTGTCTGTGCTCGGTGCTGGGACTGGGTGCAGTTTCTCCCGGCTGCAATTGATTATTTGTTGATTGGTTTCCTTTAAATTCCTGGTTGTCTGCTTGGGGAGTTGCCAGTGAAACCTTCATGCAGACCACAGATAGGAATGAATCTGTATAGACTTTAGTTGTGAGCTCCTTAGTTGTTTTAAGCTCAACTTGGTTAGAGTTTATTTCCCAGACCATTTATGTTCCTTTGGTGTTTGAGTGTGTATGCAAGCGAGTGTTATCCTGTCTGTCTTATATGTCTAATCTGTGTATTTAGCTGAGATCAGCCCATATCCCTTTGGTGGTAGTCAGGATCCTTCTTAGGACTGATTACAGGGTTCAGGGTCTGATAGGAGACAGGGTTAGGTTGGAGACTTGGACCTCTGAACCATTATCAGTACCTCCAAGGTGAGGGATTAGTTAGGACCCCAGTTTAGGGTCAGGTTAGATCCCGGTCCACCTCTTTCCTGTTTCAGCTCATCAAGTCCTCAAGATTAACCCTGAGTTCAGCAGATATCGTGTCAGGTAAATCTATTCTATACTTACATGCTGATGTTGCTATACTAGTTGTTGTATAGAGTGTTGTTCCTGTATTAATAGTTTACTGACATTGTATACATATCATTAGACAGCGTGACATTTTCACTGGCCCTAAAAATTATCTCCAGTTACCATGGATCCAGTAGCCCAGCTGGCTCTGCAGTTGCAGGGATTATCCATGGAGCTGACGGACATTAAGTCCAAAGTTTTGTCTCCCCTGGAGCAAACCAGAGTTGAACCTAAAGTAGCTCTCCCGGACAGGTTCACTGGTGGGCGAGACAAATTTTTCACCTTCCGGGAGGCATGTAAATTGTATTTTCGGCTTCGGCCTCGATCATCAGGGAGTGAGGAGCAGAGAGTGGGAATTGTTATCTCACTTCTGCAAGGGGACCCTCAATCCTGGGCATTTTCCCTTCCTCCGGGATCCCCGGCTCTACTGTCTGTAGATCAATTTTTTACTGCCCTGGGATTGGTATATGATGACCCAGATCGGGTCTCTCTTGCTGAGACAAAATTACGTAAGATACAGCAGGGAGATCGTCCGGCAGAGGAATTTGCTTCTGAGTTTCGTAGATGGGCCACAGATACTCAGTGGAATGACCCAGCTCTTAGGAGCCAGTTTTGTCATGGGCTTTCTGACAAATTAAAGGACGTTTTGGCTCAGTATGATTCTCCTCCATCACTGGAGGCTGCTATGGCCCTAGCTATCCGTACTGATAGACGGCTCCGGGAGAGGTGCGAGGTAACTCCGCCCCCTGTTGTTACTCCACCTACTACTAAAGTCCCTTATGTTGAGGTTCCCCTTGTCTGTTCGGATGAGCCTATGCAGTTGGGAGGGACATAATTTCGTAGGAGGGGATTGGCGGTACGCCGCAGGACTAGAAGATGTTTTTTCTGCGGGAAAGAGGGACATTTTGTTGGAGAATGTCCATCCCGTGCCTTGTTGAGCCAAAAGTCGCCGGAAAACTGTTAATCCCAGGTTGTGTGGTGGACGACAACCTGGGAGTATGTATTTCATCCGCCAGTTCTTCTCAGTTCCTTGTACCAGTGGAGGTGGTAGTTGGTACGAGAGTGGAGAGATTGTCTGTTCTTCTTGATATGGGTTCCGGGGCTAATCTGGTTGACGCTCAGTTTGCTCAGGCTCAAGGTATGCATCTGAGTGTATTGGTCAAACCGATCCCTATATTCTCCATTGACGCCAGGCCTCTCGGCCAAGGTAGCTTTGTTCATGAGGTTCATAACATTGACCTTCGGGTAGGGGCAATACATAGGGAACAATTATCTTGTTATGTGTTGGAGGGTCTACCTACTCCCATTGTGTTGGGACTTCCTTGGTTGGTTAAACATAACCCTGTGATTAATTGGCAGTCCAGAGAAATAAGCCAATGGGGTGAGTTTTGCAAAAGCAACTGCATGAACACAGTCATCAGTGCGGTCGTGCCTAGTACATTGCCTCCTTTTTTGGAGGATTTTGGGGATGTTTTCTCTGAGGAGGGGTGTCAGGAGTTGCCTCCTCATCGCGTGTATGACTGCTCTATTAATCTCCTTCCTGATGCTAAGTTGCCTAAAGCTAGGTTGTATAATCTTTCTGGTCCTGAGAGGCAGGCTATGAAAGATTATATTTCTGAAAGTCTGGCCAAAGGGCATATTAGACCTTCATCTTCCCAGTAGCCGCGGGGTTCTTCTTTGTGAAGAAGAAAGATGGAGGCCTACGCCCTTGCTTGGATTTCCGCGAACTTAATCGGATTACTGTTCGAGATCCGTATCCACTCCCTCTTATTCCTGATCTCTTCAATCAAATTGTTGGCGCCAAATGGTTTTCTAAATTGGATCTCAGGGGGGCGTATAATCTGATTAGGATAAACGAGGGGGATGAGTGGAAAACGGCGTTTAACACGCCGGAGGGACATTATGAGAACCTAGTCATGCCTTTTGGTCTGACTACTGCACCAGCAGTATTCCAACATTTTGTTAATGACATTTTCGTCACCTTGTGGGGCTGTTTGTGGTTGTATATTTGGACGACATTTTAATTTACTCGCCAGATCTTGTGTCTCATCAGGAGCATGTGAGACAGGTGTTGCAGATCTTGCGAGACAATAAACTATACGCCAAACTGGAGAAGTGTGTATTTGCCGTACAGGAACTTCAGTTTTTGGGTTTTTTGGTGTCAGCCTCCGGTTTCCGTATGGACCCTGAAAAGGTGAGAGCAGTGCTTGAATGGGATCAGCCAGGGGATCTTAAGGCTCTGCAGCGTTTTTTGGGGTTTGCTAACTACTACCGGAAATTTATTTGTAATTTCTCATCTGTCGTCAAACCTCTCACTGACATGACAAGAAAAGGGATGGATTTTTCTAAATGGTCGGACAAAGCTTGCCAAGCCTTTTCCTCTTTGAAGAAATGTTTTGCTTCGGCACCCGTTCTCATCCAACCAGATGCATCTCAGCCGTTCATTGTGGAGGTGGATGCGTCTGACGTAGGGGTGGGTGCTATATTGTCCCAGGGTCCGTCCCCTGGTAAATGGCATCCGTGCGCTTTCTTTTCTAAGAAATTGTCGTCCGCCGAAAGGAATTATGATATCGGCAATAGGGAACTTTTGGCCATTAAGTTAGCTTTTGAAGAATGGCGTCACTTTTTGGAGGGGGCAGTCCACCCGGTTACCGTTATTACTGATCACAAGAACCTGTTGTATTTGGAATCCGCTAAGTGTCTGAATTCCAGACAAGCTCGATGGTCGTTGTTTTTTACCAGGTTTAATTTTGTTGTCACTTATCGCCCGGGGTCTAAGAATGTAAAGGCTGATGCCTTGTCTCGCAGTTTCCCAGGGGCCGGGAAAACGGATGACCCGAGTCCTATCCTTCAGGAGGGGGTGGTAGTGTCGGCTGTATTTTCTGAGCTTGAGGAGGAGGTGTTAGAGGCTCAGGGGGACGCCCCTGCAGGACCTCCAGGGAGACTGTTTGTCCCAAATCTGTTGAGACAAAAGGTTATTGAGGCACATCATAATTCTGCTCTAGCAGGACATCCAGGGAGTAAGGCTACTTTAGATCTCCTTTCTCGCCGGTTTTGGTGGCCTAATGCTAATAAAGATGTTATAACTTTTGTCGCGTCATGTGGGGTGTGTGCTCGCTCTAAAACCCCTCATACCCGTCCGTCTGGGACCCTTTTACCCTTGAAACTTCCGGAGTGTCCATGGACTCATTTATCTATGGACTTCATTACGGACCTTCCTCCGTCGTCAGGGAATACTGTCATACTGGTGGTTGTTGACAGGTTCAGTAAGATGGCACATTTCGTTGCTCTTCCTGCACTCCCTAATGCTAAAACTCTGGCGCAGGTGTTCATTAGGGAGATCGTTAGACTTCATGGGTTGCCTTCTGATGTGGTGTCAGATAGGGGGTCTCAGTTTGTGTCCAAATTTTGGAGGGCATTTTGTTTACGTCGGGGGATGCAATTGTCATTTTCCTCGGCTTTTCATCCACAGACCAATGGTCAGACAGAGCGTCTGAATCAGAGCTTAGAGACATATCTCCGGTGTTTTGTCTCAGAGAACCAAGAGGACTGGTCTTCTTTCTTGCCTCTGGCAGAGTTCGCTCTTAACAACAGGCGGAGCGAGTCCACTGGTAAGTCCCCGTTTTTTGGGGCATATGGTTTCCATCCCCAGTTTTGTACTTTCAATGGGGGGGGCCCTTCTGGGGTTCCTGAGGAGGAGCGTTTCTCTGTCGTCACTTGCTTCTGTGTGGAGAGGTGTATTGAATAATCTGAGTGCGATGGGGAACCGTTACAAACATATGGCTGATAGGAGGAGAGTTTCTGGTCCAGATCTGAATGTGAACGATCTGGTATGGTTGTCTACCAGGAATATAAAACTTAAAGTGCCCTCCTGGAAACTGGGTCCCAGATTCATCGGGCCGTACAGGATCAGTTCCATAATTAATCCTGTGGCATTTCGTCTGGACCTCCCTCCTACGTTTAAAATTCATAATGTGTTCCACAAGTCATTACTTAAAAGGTATGTGGCACCAGTTATACCGTCACCTCTACCTCCTCCTCCTGTGTTGGTCAATGGTAACTTGGAATTTCAAGTATCAAAGATCATTGACTCACGTCTGAATCGCCGGTCCCTTCAGTACTTGGTGCATTGGAAGGGGTATGGTCCAGAGGAGAGGACGTGGGTCCCTGCGTCTGATGTTAACGCAGATCGTTTGGTTCGGACCTTCCACAGAACTCACCGGGCAGGCCTGGCCCTGAGGGTCCGGAGGCCCCTCGTAGAAGGGGGGGTACTGTCATGTGTGCATTGCCACGAAGATCGTCGCGGTTGCACATTTTGACTTCTCACAGCTGAGCTGCTGTTTCTTTGTGTTTGGCAGCTAGGGAGTTAATTCTGTCTGTGCTCGGTGCTGGGACTGGGTGCAGTTTCTCCCGGCTGCAATTGATTATTTGTTGATTGGTTTCCTTTAAATTCCTGGTTGTCTGCTTGGGGAGTTGCCAGTGAAACCTTCATGCAGACCACAGATAGGAATGAATCTGTATAGACTTTAGTTGTGAGCTCCTTAGTTGTTTTAAGCTCAACTTGGTTAGAGTTTATTTCCCAGACCATTTATGTTCCTTTGGTGTTTGAGTGTGTATGCAAGCGAGTGTTATCCTGTCTGTCTTATATGTCTAATCTGTGTATTTAGCTGAGATCAGCCCATATCCCTTTGGTGGTAGTCAGGATCCTTCTTAGGACTGATTACAGGGTTCAGGGTCTGATAGGAGACAGGGTTAGGTTGGAGACTTGGACCTCTGAACCATTATCAGTACCTCCAAGGTGAGGGATTAGTTAGGACCCCAGTTTAGGGTCAGGTTAGATCCCGGTCCACCTCTTTCCTGTTTCAGCTCATCAAGTCCTCAAGATTAACCCTGAGTTCAGCAGATATCGTGTCAGGTAAATCTATTCTATACTTACATGCTGATGTTGCTATACTAGTTGTTGTATAGAGTGTTGTTCCTGTATTAATAGTTTACTGACATTGTATACATATCATTAGACAGCGTGACATTATCTCATTTAAAATGGATTACATATGGATCAACATATGGAAAACAGTTGTGCGATTATCGCATTACAAAATCGGACTGATTTTTTACACGTTGTGTGTGACTCCGGTCATAGATTCTCTTCCCCATGATGTGGAGTCTACTGAAACAGACTAAGGGACCTTATTAAATGCTTAGGAAGCCTTTTCAGGTGTTTTTTGCTAATTATTCTAATTTACTGAGATAATGAATTTTGGGTTTTCATTGGCTGTAAGCCATAATCATCAACATTAACAGAAATAAACACTTGAAATGTAGATCACTGTTTGTAATGACTCTATATAATATGAGTTTCACTTTTTTGTATTGAAGAACTGAAATAAACTGAAAGAGAGAGAGAGAGACTGGGCATGCTCAGAGCTGATAAACTGAATGTGGTGGCCGGATCAGGCTAAAGACTGATCCGGTGGCCGGATTCTCCCATTGACTTGCATTGTACCCAAGAGCCGGTCCGGTTTTTTCGCCGGACACAAAAAAACGTTACAAGACGCGTTGTGTCCGGCTGCTTGAAACTAAATTTTAAACGGATGCGGCAAAAAAACAGATGAAACGCAAGCACATGCGGTGCGATCCGGCGCTAATGCAACTCAATGAGAATAAAACGGATCCGGCGGAAGCAAAAATCGGATCCGTTTTTGTCAAAACATGCCGGATCGCGCCGGACAGCAAAAAACGGATGTGTGAAAGAGGCCTTATTCTTGGGTCCTCTACCAGAGGCCTGGGAGTTTGAGGGTTCTGCGCAGAATTTTACTTATCCCTAGTACAGTGCTTTTCTGGACTGAGGGTTCAGATGTTGCTCCTGGGATCTGTTGCAGCCATTCTTCCATTCTTCCATCTTAGAAGCCACTGCTACAAGTGCTCGTATCACAACTGGAATCATTGTTGCCTTCACCTTCCACATCATCTCCACTTCTCCTTTGAGGCCCTGGTATGTCTCCAGCTTCTCATATTCCTTCTTTCTGATGTTGCAGTCACTTGGCACTGCCACATCTATTATCATTGCTGTCTTCTGATCCTTGTCTGCTATTACAATGTCTGGTTGGTTAGCCAACACCTGCTTATCTGTCTGGATCTTGAAGTCCCACAGGATTTTAGCACTTTCATTCTTTATAACTTTTTCGGGGATCTCCCATTTGGACTTAGGAGGCCTTAGCCCATACGATGTGCAGATGTTCCTGTATACAATTCTCGCTACCTGGTTGTGGCGTTCGGTATATGCTGTTCCTGCATGGATCTTGCATCCTGCCACCATATGTTGGACAGTTTCTGAGGCCTCTTTGCATAGTCTGCACCTTGGGTCTTGTCTTGTATGGTAGATCCCTTCTTCTATGGATGTGGTACTTAGCGCCTGTTCTTGTGCCGCTATGATCAATGTCTTTGTACTATTTTGAAGTCCAGCTTTCTCCAGCCACTGATAGGATTTTCCCATATCAGCCACCTCCATTTTCTGTTGATGATACATCCCATGCAGCAGCTTATCTTGGTATTTCATGTTCCTGTTCTTCCTTACAGGACCTGCTGTTGTTGCAGCCTTAGGCTTTCTCTCAGCATCTCATCCTTTGCTGCCATTTTTAATGTAAATTCCTGGATACTCTTTGTTTCATTCGTGATGGTTGGTTTGGACACTTATCAAGCCTCAACCACCCTCTTTTCTGTTGGTATACAATCTTCGGGTGTTGGACTTGGGGTGGAAACCTCCATGCATTGTAAGGAGCTTCCAGGTCTTCACATCTGCAGTTTCCATCTCTATTTTTGGCCAGCACACTGAGCTGGCTCTTCGGAATCTGTCTTACCCTTTGATGGTATTGGATTTTGCTGCATCCTTGCCTGTTCACCATGGTTACCATATCCTTGCTGGATGCAAAGATATTTGTAATAGGTCTCTACATCTGCTATGTGTCCTGCTTGTAGTTACACTCCATCAGTCGTGACTACCTTGCCTCTCTTTATTACTAACTCACTTCTCCAGTTTGAAGGACATCCCGATGTCTTAACTGTAAATCCTTGTCAGGTGGATCAATGAATCGATAACTCTTTCAATTTTCGCATACAGCTTGATGTCATCCATGTAGAGGAGGCGGCTAATGGTACTTCCACTCTTGAACTTGTAAGCATAGCCAGACTAGGTGATTATCTGACTAAGGGGCTTCAAGCCTATGCACAATAGCAATGGGGATACATATATATATATATATATATATATATATATATTATATATATACTGTATATATTACATAATTTCTGTACTGTACAAGCTGGATGAGAAACTAATAAGAGTATAAGTATCTATTACTTATTTTGATCGTTGACAAGAAATCAACTATAGATTATAAAGAATACTGAGGTCAACTAATAGGTTTGCGGCTGTAACAGTAGTAACCTGAGCTAGCTCAGATCACTATTGTTAAACTATTTAGATGCCTGTTTCAAGACCATTTATGAAGCCTAGATCATTATTGGGTTTTATAAGAGAACATCAAGTAAACTATATTCTGCAATGCCACAGAGTATTGCAGTATATAGAACCAACCGTAAAATTACTGGAGGTTCAGTTTTCCTAATGTGAGAAGAAAAAATTAATTAAACAAGTTCCCAAAACAATATTTACAGTTATTTACTCTCATATCCACCCTAGTAGAAGTTGCATTGGTACTTTGTAGTTGCATTTACTGCATATGGAATACAAGATAACCTGTTCAGTCTTTATTTTTTACATCTTTGTTGGTTCAACCACCTTATGTTTGTTTAATCTGTTTATGTTTTTTTTAAATTATGTTTAATACATTATCTTAACCCCTTAGTGACAGAGCCATTTTGCAGCTTAATGACCGGGCCAATTTTTACAATTCTGACCACTGTCACTTTATGAGGTTATAACTCTGGAATGCTTTAATGAATCCAGCTGATTCTGAGACTGTTTTTTCGTGACATATTGTACTTGGACTTGCTTTTATTTATGAAAAAAACAGAAATGTGGTGAAAATTTAGAACATTTCGCAATTTTCAAACTTTAAATTTTTATGCCCTTAAATCAGAGAGATATGTCACACAAATTTCTTAATAAATTACATTTCTCACATGTCTACTTTACATCAGCACAATTTTGGGAACAAAATTTTCTTTTGTTACAAAGTTATAAGGGTTAAAAGTTGACCAGCGATTTCTCATTTTTGCAACACCATTTTTTTTAGGGACCACATCACATTTGAAGTCACTTTGAGGGGTCTATATGATAGAAAATACCCAAAAGTGACACCATTCTAAAAACTGCACCCCTCAAGGTGCTCAAAAACACATTCAAGAAGTTTATTAACCCTTCAGGTGCTTCACAGGAGCTGAAGCAATGTGGAAGGAAAAAATTGACATTTAACTTTTTTTGCAAAAGCTTTACTTCGGAACCAATTTTTTTTATTTTCACAAGTGTTAAAAGAAAAAATGAACCACAAAATTTATTGTGCAATTTCTCCTGAATACGCCGATACTCCATATGTGGGGGTAAACCACTTTTTGGGCGCACGGAAGAGGTCGCAAGGGAAGGAGCGCCGTTTGACTTTTTCAACGCAGAATTGGCTGGAAGCCATGTCGCGTTTAGAGAGCCCCTGATGTGCCTAAACAGTGGAAACCCCCCACAAGTGACCCCATTTTGGAAACTAGACCCTTAAGGAACTTATCTAGATGTGTGGTGAGCACTTTGAACCTCCAAGTGCTTCACACAAGTTTATAACGTAGAGCCGTGAAAATAAAAAATCATTTTTTTTTCCAAAAAAATGATCTTTTCACCCCAATTTTTATTTTCCCAAGGGTAACAAGACCCTAAAAGTTTGTGTGCAATTTGTCCTGAGCATGCCGATACCCCATATGTGGGGGTAAACCACTTTTTGGGCGCACGGCAGAGGTCGCAAGGGAAGGAGTGCCGCTTGACTTTTTCAACGCAGAATTGGCTGGAAGCCATGTCACGTTTAGAGAGCCCCTGATGTGCCTAAACAGTGGAAACCCCCAAGTGACCCCATTTTGGAAACTAGACCCCTTAAGGAACTTATCTAGATGTGTGGTGAGCACTTTGAACCTCCAAGTGCTTCACACAAGTTTATAACGTATAGCCGTAAAAATAAAAAATCATATTTTTTCCACAAAAATGATCTTTTCACCCCAATTTTTTTTTCCCAAGGGTAACAAGACCCCAAACGTTTTTGTGCAATTTGTCTTGAGCATGCTGATACCCCATATGTGGGGGTAAACTACTGTTTGGGTGCATGGCAGAGCTTGGAAGGGAAGGAGCGCCGTTTGACTTTTTCAACGCAGAATTGGCTGGACGCCATGTCGCGTTTGTAGAGGCCCTGATGTGTCTAAACAGTAGAAACCCCCCACAAGTGACACCATTTTGGAAACTAGACCCCCTAAGGAACTTATCTAGATGTGTGGTGAGCACTTTGAACCCCCAAGTGCTTCACAGAAGCTTATAACGCCTGGGCGTGAAAATAAAAAATCATATTTTTTCCACAAACCTGATCGTTTAGTCCCCAATTTTTTATTTTCCCAAGGGTAATAGGAGAAATTAGACCACAAAAGTTGTTGTCCAATTTGTCCTGAGTACGCTGATACCCCATATGTGGGGGGGGACCACTGCTAGGGCGCACGGCAGGGCTTGGAAGGGAAGCAGCGCCGTTTGACTTTTTCAAACCAAAATTGGCTGGAATTGAGATTGGACACCATGTCGCGTTTGGAGAGCCCCTGATGCGCCTAAACAGTGGAAACCCCCCACAAGTAACACCATTTTGGAAACTAGACCCCCTATGGAACTTATCTAGATCTGTTGTGAGCACTTTGAACCCCAAGTGTTTCACAAAAGTTTATAATGCCTGGGTGTGAAAAAAAAAAAAACAATTTTCCACAAAAATGATTTTTTTAGTCCCCAATTTTTGATTTTTCACAAGGAAATTCGACCCTAAAAGTTGTTGTCCAATTTGTCCAGAGTACTCTGATACCAAATATGTGGGGGGGGAACTGTTTGGGCGCACGGCAGGGCTTGGAAAAGAAGTAATAACGTTTTGGATTGCAGACGTTGATGGGGGTCATGTTCCGTTTGCAGTGCCCCAGATGTGCCTAAACAGTGGAAAACCCCCACAAGTGACCCCATTTTGGAAACTAGACCCCCTAAGTAACTTATCTAGATCTGTGGTGAGCACTTTAAACCCCAAGTGTTTCACAAAAGTTTATAATGCCTGGGTGTGGAAAAAAAAAACAATTTTCCACAAAAATGATTTTTTAGTCCCAAATTTTTGATTTTTCACAAGGAAATTGGACCCCAAAAGTTGTTGTCCAATTTGTCCTGAGTACGCTGATACCAAATATGTGGGGGGGAAACTGGGCGCACAACAGGGCTTGGAAAGGAAGCAATAACGTTTTGGAATGCAGACGTTGATGGGGATCATGTTCCGTTTGCAGTGCCCCAGATGTGCCTAAACAGTGGAAAACCCCCACAAGTGACCCCATTTTGGAAATTAGACCCCTAAGGAACTCATCTAGATGTGTGGTGATCACTTTGAAACCCAAAGTGCTTCACAGAAATTTATAAACGCAGAGCCGTGAAAATAAAAAAATATTTTTTTCCTCAAAAATGATTTTTTTAGCCAGCTATTTTTTATTTTCCCAAGGGTTACAAGAGAAATTAAAACCCTAAAATTGGTGTGCAATTTGTCCTGAGTACACTGATACCCCATATGTTGGGGTAAACCATTGTTTGGGCGCACGGCAGGGCTCGAAAGGGAGGGAGCGCCATTTAACTTTTTGAATGCCACGTCGTGTTTGGAGACCCCCTGATGTGCCTAAATAGTGGAAACCCCTCAATTCTAGCTCCAACCCTAACCCCAACACACCCCTAACCCTAATCCCAACCCTAATTCCAACCCTAATTGTAACCCTAACCCTAATTATAACTCTAACCCTAAGGCTAGGTTTATTTTGCGTTTTACCAGCCCATTAAACACATAGCGTTGACGGGCTGGTAACGGTATAGCATAACGCGATCGCATTATGCTATACCCGCTAGAGCAGAGGAATCAGCAGATGATTTATCTGCGCTAGCGGTGATGGAGCCCAGACGCTGCAGGCCGCGTCTGAGGCTCCGTCACTGAATGATGGCACGTCGCGAACGCATGCCGCTTTACGGCATGCGTCGCGATGCGCCCTCAAATGGGGGTGAATGGCAGCGTTAACGGACTGCATTATATCGCGGTGTAACGCAGTCTGTCTAACGGACTGCCATATTGCAGTATGAACCCCGCCTAACCCTAACCCTAATTATAACCCTAACTCTAACCCAAGCCCTAACCCTAACCCTAACCCTAGCCCTAACCCTAACCCTAACGGAAAAATGAAAATAAATATAATTTCTATATTTTATTATATGTCCCTAACTAAGAGGATGATAAAGGGGGGGTTATGTACTGTTTTTTTTATTTTGATCACTGTGATAGTTTATCACAGTGATCAAAATCTACTTTTAGGAGAATGAATGAAAAATTTTTTAATCTGCCGCCAGGAAGAAGACCCGGGAGGATCGCAACACAGGGGGACCTGCCGGAGGACACCGGGAGGTACGGGGGGTTTGAGTGTACTGAGCACCCTAATTCTCTCCCCTCTGATATGCGATCACATCAGAGGGGAGAGAAATCTTTTTTTTTTTTTTTTTACGGTCGCCGTTATACCCAGTAAATACCGACCCGGATCATGTTCTCTGGGGTCTCGGCTACCCTCGGCAGCCGAGACCCCAGAGAAAATTGCCCAAGCCCCCCTGCACATCGCGGCAGGCGCACTGAGCATGTGCCCGCCATTTTCTAGGCCTCAAAAATGGTGGCGCCCACCGGGGGACACCGGAGGGCCCGGGGGCCACATGGAGGGGATCGGGGGCCACAAGGGGGAGATCGGGGACCCTTTTTCTCTCTCCTCTGATGTCCGATCACATCAGAGGAGAGAGAAATTAAATGGCACACCATTTTTTTTTTTTTTTTGCGATCGCCGTTATAGGGTTAATAACGGCGATTGCAACATCGGGGTCAGTAAAACCCTCTGGGGGGCGCTATTCACTTTTTCCACAGCGCCGTTAATTAACGGCGCTGTGGTTTAAGTACCCTTAATGACCGCCGTTAAAAGTTATATCGGCGGTCATTAAGGGGTTAAATTTCAATAAAGAATTCTGCTTTCACATTATCTGACTAGATGTCTTACATGATAGGTCTTTCTAATAAATGTAGGTGAGGAGAGGCATTCACTGGATGTTGCTGTAGGTGACTCCAGTTGGTTTCTTTGACTAATAAAGTAAAAATGTAAACAAAAACATTAACAAAAAAAAAATAAAGGTCAACTATAATTTTAACAAACATTCTATAAATCAATAGAACTTACCAATAGAAAAAACTTCCTGATTTATCTTTTCTGATAAATCATCTTTCTAGACTTATGAGTAGAGATGGGCAAACCCGAATAGTAAACTTCAGCATCCGTACCGAACGCCTACTGTTCGGGCACGAACACTGAACACCGACTTCACCAGGAAGTCTGTGTTACTGTTCAAGTTTGGCCTCCTGAACACTGGGTGTTTGTCACGCTGTTATGTGCATGACAGCTTGGCAAACACCATTTCTGATCGGAGGTAAAATCAGCACCGCCAGTCAGACAGCGGCAGTTCCAACATTATCAAATGATAGCATGAGCGCGCAGCTGTGATCGGAGGTAAAAAAATTACTGCTCTCATTAGCCGACGCCTGCTGCCGATAATAACAGTGAGAGCAGGAGTGGCTGATGGGAGTATTCATCAGCCGATTCCTGAGCTGTTAAAAAAAATATTTTAAAAAAATGGTGTGGATTCCCCTGTATTTTTTGATAACCAGCCAGGCAAAATAGCAAGACTGGTTATCAAAAATAGAGGGGTCGCCACGCTGTTTTTTTTTATTACTTAAGTAAATAATTTTAAAAAACACCATGGGATCCCCCCATTTTTGACAACCAGGCTTGCTAAAGCAGACAGCTGGGGGCTGGTATTCTCAGGCTAGTAAGTGGCAATGGATAATGGGCCCCCCCAGCCTAAAAATAGCAGCCCACAGCTGCCCAAAAAAGGCGTATCTATTAGATGCGCCAATACTGGTGCTTTGCCTAGCTCTTCCCACTTGCCCTATAGCCGTGGCAAGTGGGGTTCATATTTGTGGGGTTAATGTCATCTTTGTATTGCACGGTGACATCAAGCCCACAGATTAGTAATGGAGAGGTGTCTATAAGACAATATTTAGATTGTAAATAAACACACAGCAAATATAAAGTCTTTTATTTGAAATAAAAACAAAACACACTTTTCCTTTTTTAATAAAAAATAACTAACACACTTATACTAACCTAATGCCTAATTCCACTGAATCCCTCATCTTCTGTAATAAAGCAAAAATAAAAAACAACACTATCCCTCACCCGTTCGTCGTTCTGTCTCACATCATAATCCATGTCTGGGGATTAATAGTTTTAACCTGGACGGTGCCAAGATTTGACTGTCCAGGCTGAGAACCACTGATGAATGAGCTACTGCTAGAGCAGCATCATTGACCAGTGGTGATGTCACGAGATTACCTCCAGTCACTAAGGCTGTGTTCTCAGCAGGCTGAACTGTAGTGACCTCGGTGAGATCCTCACTAGCACCGTGAGAAAGTCTCACGGTGCAGAGGCGAGTTCACCGGGAGAATTTCAATGCAGTGAATTTGAACTGCGGTGAACTCGCCTCTGCACTGTGAGACTTTCTCACGGTGCTAGTGAGGATCTCACCGAAGTCACTGCAGTTCAGTTCGGCTGGGAACGCAGCCTCGGTGTCCAGCAGTAACCTCGATGTTGTCATGGCTAGTCACTGAGGCTGCGTTTGCAGCAGCTCATTCACCAGTAGTTATCAGCCTGGATGGTCGCATCTTGGCAGTACCAGGTTGAAAACTGTTTATCCCCAGACAAGGATTATGGTGTGCGACAGAACAACGGACAGGGAGGGATATTTTTTTTGGGGGGAATTAGGTGAGTATAGCTGTGTTTCTTATTTTGAAATAAAAATGGAAAAGTGTGTTTTGTTTTATTTCAAATAAAAGACTTTATTCTGGCTATGTGTTTACTTACAATATAACTATAGGATTAGTAATGGATAGGTATCTTATAGATGCCTCTCCATGAGTAAGCTGTGGGCTTCATGTCACCTGACAATACAAAGGTGACGTCAACCCCACAAATATGAACCTCACTTGCCACCGCTATAGGGCAAGTGGAAAGAGCCAGGTAAAGCGCCAGAATTGGCGCATCTTATAAATGCGCCTTTTCTGAATGGCTGCAGGCTGCTATTTTTAGATTGGGGGGGCAATATGCATGGCCCCTTACCAGCCTGAGAATACCTGCCCCTAGCTGTCTGCTTTACCTTTTCTGGCTGTCAAAAATGGGGGGACCCCACATCGTTTTTTTTAATTATTTATTTAAATACTTAAAAAATACAACTTTGGGACCTCTCTATTCTTGATAGCCAGCCTTGCCCCCAGCTGTCAGTTTTTTTCTGGCTGGTTATCTCAAATACAGGGGAACTGATGCTGTTTTTTTTTTTATTTATTTACAGGACGGGTGCTAGCTGATGAATAATCCCATAAGCCACTCTTGCTCTCGTTGTTATTTGCGGCAGCAGGCATCGACTGATGGTAGCAGTAGTCCCGGAGGTTTACTCTATACCTCCAATCAGAGCTGCTCGCTCACACTGACAGCATGAAAACCACAACTGTCTGACCGGCGGTGATGATTTTACCGCTGATCAGAAGTGGTGTTTGCCTCGCTGTCATACACATGACAGTAGGTGCACCAATTCTGAAGCTTTGCCTGGCTCCTCCCACTTGCCTTGTTGTTCGACTGAGCCACCGCTGTCAGGTGGTAAAGCCATCAGTAGTTTCTGTACAACTGTCTGCTGCTATTGATGCACTTTTAGATCCCGCTCCACTGATGGAAGCAATGATGGGACATTGTCTTTGTAGCGGGGATCCAGAAGGGTGGTCACCAAGTAATCTGCACTGGTGAAAATATGGGCATCTCGGCTGCGGTTCAGCAGGCACTGCAGCTTGTTTTGGCTCATGTGTGTCAGGCTGCCCAGAAGCATCAACAGGCTGTCATCAGTGGGAGGTGTATAGTCTGTGTCCTCACTATACCCCCATCCATGCCCTAGTTATGCCATGAGCTACTCTGTGAGCCACATGGCTGTTGTTCCTCATCCTCCTCATTCTCCAAAACTGTTCCCTGGCTGTACACTTGTGTTGACGTCAGGCCTGAAAACATTGCAGATGTTTCTTGTTCTTCCTGCTCCTCTTCCTGCTCTCCCATTTCCTCATGCATCGTTACCTGTAGTGTTTTTTTCCAGAAGACAAACAATTGGTATCATCAGTGGTGGCCATCATCATCAGCGGTGGCCATGTTGCTGGAATATTTAAAGCAGCGCAACACGGCACACACGTTCCACATGGAGGCCCAGTCATTGGTGGTGAACTTTGGTTGTTCTGCAGAGCTACTCACCTGTGCGTGCTGCAGCTTAAAGTCTACAGTTGCCTGCTGCTGCTCACACAGCCTCTCCAGCATATGCAGGGTGAAGTTTCACTATGTTGGTACATCGCAGGCGGTGAGCAGGAAGGGAGAAGTGACACTGCAACACAGATGAGCAGCAGCAGAGTGAGAATGCTGAAAGTGTGCACACACTGCCCACACTTTCACCAGCAGATGAGACATATCTGGTTAATTTTTGAGGAAACTCTGTACAATCAAATTAAGATCATGCCCCAGACAAGCAATGTGCATTAACCCCGCTGGCCAAGAGCTGCTGACAGATTTGCAGCAGCACCATCCGCTCATCTGTCTGCTCTTTGATACCAGTCCACAGCTTCTGTACGTTGTGGGGTCTGTCCCACAAACAGATCAGTTTGAGACATGTCTGCTGCCATTTCCCCTTGGTTGAGCTCCAGTTGATGATGCAGATCTCACTGTGAACAGATAATAAGGTGGTGGAGGAAGCGACAATCAAGCCAATGGAACATCATATTTTTGAAACTGTCTGTTTCCACAAGCCGGAATGGACGCATTTTGAAGGTGAGTAATTTTGAAATGTTTTAATTGAGAAGCATAGCTCAAGGTCTTGTGTGGTTAGAGGAAAATTGAAATATTTCTCTCCAGGTTTTGAAGGATGGAAATCTGAAAACTTCCATGGGATGGTGTGGAGATGCTCAGTGACACTGGTGATGGTGGTAGTGTCACATCCTCCATTTGTGGGGAGGCAAATGGTCCTGTTGATCATGGAGTAGAGGCTGAGACTGCAGCAGACGAGGGAGCAGGAGAAGGCTCTGATCTGTCATGCTTTCTAACATGTGCACTCCACTGCAGCTCATTCTTAGAATTCAGATGCCTGATAATGCAGGTGGCACTCAGGTTCAGCAGATTTATGCCTCACTTCAGGCTCAGAAGGTACAACGTGCATACCACCTGTTACTTGTAGTCAGGATATTGTCTAAAGAAATCCCACGCCAGGGAGCTCCTTTGAGTGTGCTCATTTCCTTAGCATGATGGGCAGTAGCAGCTGACTTAATGACTATGGGCTGATGGCTGTGCTTTTCCAGTCCGCTCCTTCTTGGTCTGTTATTGCTGGGTAGCGAGACGACCTCCTCTTCCTCGAATTGAGCACGTCACTATAATGGCCTTCACTCCATGTGACATCTAGGAGCTCATCATCCCCCACATCATCAAACCACTCCGTGCCCCTGACCTCCTTGCCAGTCAGCACAGTGCAAAAAGATGCACCAATTGGTACTTGTGCTTCCTCATCCACTGAGATCTCTTGCAAGTGTTCTGCTGAATGTATGCACTGGCCCTCCCACATACTCATCCTCCATCAAAACAAGTTCTTGAGCATCATGCACTCTGTCTCTTCCAGTTGCAGGGCAGGGCCTGGTGGATTTGCATGGAACCACAGCCACTGAAGTCCTCAAGCAGCAGAAGTGACTGCTGCACACTTGTCGCTCTGACAGGTTGACTGTTTTGCAAGGAGGTGAGGTGGAAGAATGTTCATCATGACCATGATCCTCAGGTGTCAAATCTGCACTTTCTGCATGGGAACAGGAAGAAGACAATGCCAAAGAACAAGAGGCACTTTCAAACATCCAATCTAGCACCTTTTCAGTATCTTGTGGCCTCGCTATTCTGCCAGCAAGACTCGGGCCACGAAAAGAGGGCAAATGTCCTAGTGCCTGCGTGTACCCAAGTAAGGTGTTGTACTTTGGATGTAGCAGGTACAGAACTACCACATCATCTCCCAGCAGCTCCATCATCCGACTAGCAGCACCATGAACATTCTCTGTTTGATGCTCTCATATTTGTGATCACATTCACAATCTGGAAGTCGACTATGCATCAGGATGGATGGATCGGGCAGTATACATACATTGGAAGTGCACTGTGCACCAGTCTGGATGGGCACAAGTACACTTGGCTGGGTCTTCACTATGTATTAGGACTGTACCAACAATATTATTCATGCTGTAAAAAGTAGATTAATAGGGGCTGTATGCACTAGGCTGTATTGCACCATCTCTCCTTTCTGACAACGCTGAAAATGGCGGTGCAACACCCGATCCTGCATTTAGATAGGCTGTCTAACATGCTGCTGAATCACAGCCATGCAAATACTTGTCATGGCTGTGATGCAGCAGGAAGTGCTCACACACCTAAAACTTGGTGATTGGCTGCAAGGCAGCCTTTCACAAAGCTTTATTAGGTGCAACCGATGCACTTCTGGTTTAAAGTCCATGTTCGGGGTTTGGTACCCAAACAGCACAGGGTGTCCACAATGGATTCCAAAAATTAGTGTTCTTGTGCACCAATCTGTGATTTATTGAATAAAAAACAAATAAATGAAAACAACGGTGTGTAGTCCCCTGTAATTTTAAAAAACAGCCTAGGGAAAGCGGACCGATGGAGGGTGATGTTAATATTGTGGGAACAGGCCAACAGTCCTAAAGGTTCCCAGGCTATTCATATCAGTTCACAGCTTAGCTTTTACTGGTCATTATAGGGGAGCCTCCCCACAAAAAATGACATGGGGTCCAACCTAATAACCAGAAAAGGCTGAACAGACAGCTGCAGGCTGATAATAGCCTAGGAAATGGCCATGAATATTGGCCCCCTTCCAGACTAAAACATCAGTTTTCAACCACCCCATAAATGGTGCATCCATGAAAAGTGCCAATTCAAGGCACTTAGCCTTGCTCTTCCTACTTTGCTGGTGCGGTGGCAAGTGGGGTAATATTTGTGGGGCTTATGTCAGTTTTGTTTATTTCAGCTGACATCAAGCCCACAGCTTAGTAATGGAGATTCGTCTATAAGATGCCCCATTACCAAACCTATAGTCATATTGTAATAAAGATACTTCCAAAATAAAGTATTTTATTTGAAATAAACACACAGAATATTTTATTTGAAGTCAAAACTCCCCACCCTCTTTTATTCATTTATTACTGCAAAATAAAAAATAATAAAATATCTTATTTCTAACCTTTCTGCTGATTGATAATCCATTACTAGCCATATACCACAACAATGCGGATGGTTAGGAGAGTTTCACATCAGTGATGTGGCCTCTCTCCATGCCAGCAAGCTCACACTGATAGATAGAAAGATAGTAACAGGTAGTAAGGTAAATGAGTATAGCCTAAATACAAATTAGCAACCATTATAACTAAAACATATTATAGCTATAATTATTTAGCCTTTTTTGGAGAAAAAAAGTATTTACATTAAATAAAAAGTAGAACGGGATCAATGGTAGCTAAGATTATTGTCTGACAGTTGAACAGCCAAGCACACTCCACACAATCTGGCATCTATGCCATACTTGCTGAGCGAGAAAAGCTGTAGTGCCCGGGAAAAGCAAGATGATGCTGAACTCCGGCGAAGTACATTTTAACATAAATGTTCTGTAATCTAAGGGGATTTTAAGAACTTATTGGTGTTAAAGTGATACACATTAAAGAGTAAAGTTAATTTATTATTAAAGGGAAGCAAGAATTATAGTGCTAGGTCAAAAGAATGCAAAGTTGGCAAGATTCTAACATATGTCAGCAGATTTCAAGGCTGCTCTGAAAAAGTGTGAGATTGTGTTAATATTTAAAATAAGATCAAGGTTTGAATTAACAATGCAGAGAGAACTCCCTTTCAATCTGAGTCAGAGAACACACTGCTTTCGTCTGTGCCCTGCTTATCAGTACCTAGAGGATTTAAGCACAGAGCTTCCTATCACAAATCCTGCACCCAACCTACATTCATATTTCAGGAACAAACATTCACTTCTTTTGATGGCACTCCGAAATGTATTAGCACAAAATATAGACTCTGAAGACAGGCCACAGCTTATCTTTTAATGCATCACCTCCCTCCTAATGTTGTTTTTCCTTTTTAAAGTGCTCTCTCCAGAAGCATAGGGCACTCAAATACCTTTGGAGACAGGAAAATAGAACTTAATGACAATCCGAAAGAGGAATAGTTGGAAAATTGCTCTCTACTGAACACCATAATGTGTATGGCATTTCCAAACTAAGAGTCCTTTATTTCTTGAAATATAAAGTTTAAAGAAATAAATAAACAAAAACTTGTGTTTTCAAACAGATCATATATTTGTCCTTTGGCAATCGTTAAAGATGATCGAATAGCTTTGCAAGAAAGGAAATAAAGTGTAGTTCAGCTTTTAGCATTAGTTTACGCACACACCATCAACTTAATCTCTTCTATTCAGTCTATACATTTCAGAATCACTTTAAGAATAATTTGATCAGAGCTGTCTGTGTGCACAACCGTGCATCTTTATAAATGTACTGTATTTTTCGGATTATAAGACGCATTTTTTTCCTCCAAATTTTTGGGGAAAATTAGAGTGCATCTTATAATGCATACTTGCATATACTTTACCAGTAGCGCTAAGATCTCATCTTCCGAGATCTTGGTGCCGGATCTGCATCTGTGCATGCGCCGCCCCCATGGCTATTTTCCCGGAGTCCACCGCATGGGAAACCATGCAACTGCGGGGGGCTCTGGCCTTTCACAAAATGTCGGCAGAGTCCTCCGCAGCACTGGACATCGCCGGAGACCCCTGCAGCAATACCAGAAACCCTCCAGCAGCCCCAGAGAAACCCGCAGCAGCGCCGGACACACCCGCAGCACCGTGCCGCACCGCACATCGGAACCCCCCCTCATTCCAGCCTGCAGCATCACCCCTCTCCTGCCTCTTCCAGCAGCAACCCTGTGACCCTAGTGAGCACAGCAGTGCAGCTGAGACTGTTCCATAGCAAAAAAAACAGCAAGAAGAGGTAGTGTTTTGACCAGGGAGAACTTGGTCAACTGTTCCACTGATCCCCCAGCACTCAGCTAGATAACAGGCCAAGGGTGCGTTGTTCACCTGTATGGTAGTTTTTTCAGAAGTTCCTTCAGACAAAACAACTGTGATTTGCATCATCTGTCAAACCAAGCTAAGAAGAGGCAAGAACACTGACAACCAGAGGACCAGTAGCATGCAAAAGCACATGGCAGCCAAGCACTCCAGTACGTCGGGGGAACGCCTGGCTACAAAATCTTTCTCTGATGGTGAAAACACTGTCCCTTCCCCTGTGTTATGGCCTCCCAATCTGCTGTCCATGAAGCTGGCACTGATGCCTCCTACCCACAACCTGCAGTTGCTCAATCAGCAACCACGTCCAGTCCATTGTCCCAGCACTGCATTCACTTGTCCCTGCCCCAGACGGTTAACAGAAAGCATAAATATAGACCCACCCATCCACAGGCCAAAGCACTAAACATCCACATAGCCAGATTGCTAGGCCTGGAAATGTTGCCATTTCGACTTGTGGGAACTGAGTCTTTCCGTGACCTCTTGGCGGTGGCAGTCCTTTGGTACTCGATTACCCTCTGACACTAATTTTACTGATATGCAGTCTTGTTACACATTATCAGCCCTGCTCTGCCCAATGCAGTCAATGGGAAGGTCTACTTTACCATAGACACGTGGACAAGTTCTTGTGGACAGGGATGCTACATTTTCCTTATGGCACACTGGCTGAATCTGGTGGAGTCTGGGATAGAGTCCAAGGCTGTGACATAACACATCTTACCCACACAAAGAATAGTGGTCCTAACTTCCATCGGAGTTTCAGTCTCCTTGTATTATAGTTCCTGTATCTCCTCCTCCTCACCGAAAATAGCCTCTCCATCACTCCCTAGCTGTGAGGGCTGCATCACTGCCTTGGCAAAGAAGCAGCATGCTCTGCTGAAGCTCATCTGTTTAGGTGATAAAGCTCACAACGCAGCCAAGCTGTTGATGGTGATAAAAGAACAAACCAATCAGTGGCTCTCCCCGCTGAACCTCAAACCAGGTCTGGTTGTGTGTGATAATGGGTGTAACTTGGTGGCGACTCTAAAGCTTGGGCAAGCTGGCAAACATGCTCCATGCATGGCCCACCTGCTGAACTTGGCTGTACAGCATTTTTAAAAAACATACCCTTACTTGCAGAACCTACTTGCCAAGGTACTGCATGTCAGCGCACATTTCCAAAAGTCGTATCAGGCTTTCAGCGGACTAGCTTTGCTGCAGCAGCACTTTAATTTACTTTGTCACCGACTGACTTGTGATCTGCCCATACTCTATAATTTGTCCTTTATGAATAATAATAGTAATAAATAATAATTTTATTCCTATAGCACCAACATATTCCGCAGCACTTTACATTTTAGAAGGGACTTGTACAGACAATGAAATACATTACAGAATAACAATAATCACATAAACAAAAGATAATAAGAGTAATGAGGTCCCTGCTCACAAGCTTACAATCTATGAGGAAAAAGGGGAGACACAAAAGGTGGATGGTAACAATTGCTTTCATTGCTCTGACCAGCCATAATATAAGCAATCAGATGTTTATGTAATGCTGCATGAACCACTTACCAACCAGAATGTGTAAAAGTACAGACACAGAGTGCTATTAAATGGATAAAGCATGGGAGAACAAGATACAAGGAAGAAAATTTTGAACTGGACACACAGGGATAGTTAGTTAAACGTGTTGAGCAGCAGAGAACAGTGTCTGAATTCCAGCTTCCCAATGACCAGCAGAGTAACACTCAGCCCCCACACATAACAACTGCTGAGTGGGTGTGGATAGATGACATTTCTGAGGTTCTTCAAAACTTTGAGTACTGCACCAAGATGGTAAGCGCTGATGACGCTATTGTTAGCGTAAACAGCCCGCTGCTCTGTCTATTAAAATGTTTGCTGCAGTATCTCAAAAAGGAAGAAAAGCTTTGAATGCTAAGCAGGTGGCTTTGGAGCAAGATATTACAGTGGCTGATACCACACAGCCCAGCCTCACATAATATTCTCAAGCCACATTTGTTGATGATGAAGAACAGGAGGAGAAGGAGGAGGAACAGGAGTATTCGGTCTGTGCTTACAGAGGGGACTCCCAATCCCAGCTTCATGCCTGTCCAGCATGGATGGCCTGAAGAGGAGAAGAAGGGGGAGGAGGCTAGGCATCATGAGAAGGAGAGGATGGATAGTGTTCTTCCTGGTGAGGACACTGAACGTTTGACTCTTTGTAGTCTGCCACACATAGCAGAGTTCATATCCAGATGCCTTTTCCAAGACTCTTGTGTGAAACACATTTTGTCCAACATGAAATACTGGCTGTGCATCTTTCTTGACCAACGGTACAAGGAGAAATTTGCTTCTCTCATGTCAGAGGTTGACATGTCATTTTCAGTGCATGTATGCCAGAGGGCTGTTGTGGAAGACTTGCTAAAAAGATTACCTTCAGACAACGCTGCTGGCAGAGGTACCGGCTCTTTTCACTTACAAGGATTACAAGGGAGGGCCACGCACACCAGGTGCAACCCAGGGAGGGGGAATTGTCCACCAACTGACACCTTTTCATGAGTCCGTCACATCAGCAAGGTCATTCTGTGGGTGTAACTATGACAAGGAGGGAATAGTTTACCAAGATGGTGAAGGACTACTTGAGTGACCATACCAGCATCCTTCCTTATTCTTCAGTGCCTTTTAACTATTGTCCAAGCTCCACATTTGGCCTGACCTCTTCTTCTGCATCTTGGAGGTGCTGCCATGCCATGCTGGAAGTGTGTTGTCTGAGTGGGTTTTTAGTTTGGCTGGTGCAGTCATAACGGATAGGCGCACAAGCCTGTCATTAGAAAATGGATACTGGCTGACTCTTCTAAAATTAAACAAGGGCTGAATTTCCGGAAACTTTGTAAGCCCTACGGATGACAGCAATGTAATGTAAAATCAGCCCAAATGTTTTGTTTGGGAAGTTGTCTTAACATCCATCCTTTACCATCCAAACCCATCTTGTTCATGAAATAACCTCCTCCTCCTACTGCTTCTGCAACAAGTACTTAGTGGTCATGTATGTATACCCCACCTGGCTAATGTTTTATACTTTGTGAAAACTTGGCACATTGTGCAATGGTGAAACTTGTACTCCCTATCGATTCCCTTGCTGACACACTCCAAATGTGGAGTAATGAAGATTTTCGCCCCTGCTTAATTGTCATGTACGATTATCTCTACCCAAATTGCGCCAGTCGCACAACTGCTAAATACAGAAATGCTTTTCTTAAAAACAACAGAAAATTATGCTTCTTTCAATCATCTTGCTGACACAATCCAAATGCAGAGTAATAAAGATTATTGCCCCTGCTAAATTGTCATGTATGATCATTGATTATCTCTACCCAGATTGCATCAGTCGCACAACTACTAGACAAATATTAGGAATTTTAAGTGGAAAATAGCAAAGAGCTGCAGCGTGTTCTTCCAATAATGAGAACACCCAGGTGCCTGCCTGCTTTTCATCCTTCCTATTAAATATCTCCCTACTAAATTCCCACCTAACAAAAGCAAGTAATTTTGAGTCTTCAGCTTTTAAAAGAGGTTTTTGGAATAAATAACGCTATTTCTTTCTATCACTGTCCCTAAGTTTGTATCACTTTCCCTATGTTGAAACTATGCTCTCCCTACACTGTTTCTGGCTGCAATGTGCACAAGATGGCTTCAGCAACCTTTAAATAGTCCCTATGATGCTGGAAGGCCAGCCAATCACATTAATGCCACACCAAAGATGGCGCAGGCATTACTGTGATTGGTGAGCCAGCCCAGCATATTCATTGGCTGCAATTAAAGCGCCAAACATGGCGCATCACTCAAATATACTGAGGCAAATACCTAATTACTCACCGAATAATGAATAGTCTGAATACCGTACTATTCATGCGAGTAACGAATAGTGCCAAATGTATTCACTCATCACTAATGATGACCATCTGAATTAATGATGCACCAACTAAAGAATGAAAGGGTACCCTAGAGATGTAACACAGATTGCAAAGTAGCTCACTGTTCTGATTAACAAAGGGGAAACTCAACTGAGGGACCTCACTCTGTGACATTCATCTAATATTGATCTAATATTGATATAATATATAAGTGATAGTCTGTATTATACATCTTAACCACGCTTAGAAAAAAAAGAAAGCAAATGAAATTGAAATTTAAAATAAAATAAAATTATTTTTTGTGTCCCATTTTTTATATTTTGTGCTTTTTTTTGCCCCCAAATCATTATTATATTTGTGCTTTTAAGCTCATTTAATATGAGCTCACTTGCTTTGTTTTTTTTTTGTTTTCCGCTTTGGGGGCGGAATCTACCAATTCCAAATATCACTTGATTCCTCAATTGTGACTTTTTAAAAAATCACTAAGTTTGGTTCAACTTCACTCTAGTTCCCTCTGGTGTATTTTTAAGCATGCCAAATTTTAGGTGCACATTTTTGGTGACAACGTGCGATTTTTGGCACCAAGAGTAGCAAAGATAGGAAGAAAGCTCATTGTTGAATTTGCCAATTTGCACTATCTATTTTCCCTTCCACTCTGTTTCTTTAAAGGGTCCAATGGATGCTGTTAGGGACTCTAATCCGCTATTTTGATTAATTACCATTCCTATCCTTTTTATAAATCATTTTTTCGTCAAAATGTTACCTTCTTTCTTTTCCCCTAGTATTATGGAACCAGCCTAAGCTCTTTGAAATAAACACTTTTGGAATATACGTTTCCATATTATATACAATTCTTGTCCATAATGGATTGAGAGTTGGGACACATTTGATTGAATGTACTATCATCAATGTTGTTAAATACTAGCCATTAAATTACTAATATTCCAATTCTTAGAGATAAATATGACTATAATTACATTTGCCCATTTAAATGCACTGGCTACGGTGCCTCTTTATAGCTTTGGGATACCGTCTCTTTAGAATTAATTGTGGGTATGTATTGTATAATATAATATGCTATGTCTCTTTGAAACATGTCCTTTCAAGATACCCATAATAATTGTAATATTTTTATGTCTATGATTCATAATACAGCAAGTAGATATCCATTTTTTGTTGTTATTTGATGATATTTGGTAGCATGATTCATTTGTTTAGCGAACATGTCCATTGATATATTGCATAACTGCCGAATCTTAATAATACTAAGATCCTGGACTTATATAGTCTTTTATACGGTATGGACAGAATGACTGCCAATATAGTTTGCGCATACCGGTATTCGATGGCACATTGCGCAGATTTGGAGTCGCAATATTATCAGGACTTTGAATAGAATGTTTGCCGACATGTCTTTGCGCATGCGCACATCGATAATTCCTTCATAGGAGACTAAACAGGAAGTCCATATGTGGACAGACAGGAAGTCTCTTTTTGGGCAGTTCTGCGCATGCGCCGATGCAATGCGACTCCGGAAGTCACTATTTGGCAAGCGGTATTACCGCAAATGAAAGTGACTGCTGTTCTGGGCGTGCGGCGTGCGGTCCAGCATAATTATGCTCCCTATTCAATGACATAAAAAGCCTTTTTAATTCTTATTGGTGAGTTTGTGTGGATCATTATGGTGATTTGTTAATTTGGTGATGGGTGTGTTCAATTATTTGATATAAGGGGGCATTCACGAAAATGCTCCCCTATGAGAGATACATGCTGTGCAAGTATGATTTACCTATGCCATATCCCCTGATGAATCCTGATGGAAGAAACGCGTCGGGAAAAGGGCTTCATACAAACTGGTTGTATCCAGAGGACTACTGGTTATAGGAGATGAACTGGAAAAGCTTCTCTAAATGGGTGAGAGCGTTCCTTTTTGGTCTAAATGCTATACTCTCCATACAATGAAAGGTCAACTCTAGCGGTGCAGGGTTGTGATATATGTGTTTATATATACCATATATTCTATATAATTAAATACCAACTCTAGCGGTGCAGGGTTGTGATATAAGTATACAGCTGCGATTCTTGCGGTGCAGAATTGGTAGTGTATATAATTGCTCATATAACCTATTCCATACATACAGTTTTCTAATACATATACATATTGGATATAATAGGAGTGTTGCTCCATTGAGACAGGGCTAGCACATTTATAGCATTTGTTCATTCTCCCTAGAATTAAATTATTCCTATCTCTCAGGGTATCAAATATCCTCATTTTATTTTTGGTTGAGGATGTGTTATATATGTGTCCACTTTTTTAACATTCTTTATTAATAAATGTTAAGTTTTAAATTTCCCTTTTTTGCTGCTACACATTATAAATTTTGGGAAACATAAATATAAATTCTTTTTGCATTGCTATACCTAAAACAGCAACTAATAGCACAAGACAAAAAAAGGGAATTGACTTAAAAAATGTCAAATGATGCATCTGGGCCATATTGTTTTATTTGTACTGAGATTTTTAAAGCAACTTCAAAATACAAGCATATTAAGCAACTGAGTTACAATGAGTTATTAACTGGACACGACATTTTATTGAACCAGTAAGATGAAGTTACATACAATAATCATCAAAGTATATTCCTATAGTTCTTTCCTCTATATTAATAATACAAATCTACATCAATGTAAATGGTTTGTTGAATTGTACTTTAAATGAACTGATGCGAGTAGTAATTCCATTACATTTTATAGCGAAACATCACCTTTGTGTCATGACAGAAGCCATATGTTTGGAATAACTGCAAATTAGATTTTATTAGGTGCACAAGGAAATTGCTGTTTGAACAGCCAAAAGCAAGACTTAACTGGTCTGTCATTTTCTTAAATGTATTACGCACCCTCTAGAAATGCTTTTGCATATTTTATTAATTTAGCTTTGAAACAACATTGTATTAGTAAGAAAGAGTCCATCATTATAGAGTCTAGAATTTAAATATATTACTTATTCACTTAATTAATGAACTAGTATGATTGTACTAGTCAATAACTTTACTAGCTAAACTCCTTATTTTAAAAGAGGTTTCTTAATAAGTTTATATGTAACCAGTTTTCATTTCAGCACAAGGACTATTATAAATGCAAAAAAATATACTGTGTACAGTAATAAGCCATAACAGTTCATAAAGTTGATACATTATAAACCGTAGTAATTGCGTAAGAATCTAGGCAAGTTTGGCATGTGCCAAATTCTGAAGGCTTGATTAGCATCTCTAAAACTCCAAGTTCTGTGGGGTATTCCTGGTTTGAATTGGTGAATACCTACCAAAAGAACTGTAAAGATGAATAACTGGTCAAGTGTCAACAGGGTTTTAGACATCCTGGACCCATTATTGCACGATAACCTCATACCCATTCATCCAGCCCCCACTCCTCCGGTCCCCCTACCTGGAGCTCTCTGGAACGCACGCTCTCTCTGCAACAAACTGTCGTTTATCCATGACCTCTTTATCACCAACAAGCTCTCCTTCCTTGGCATCACTGAAATCTGGCTCACCCCCTCTGACTCGGCCGCTCCAGCTGCACTTTCTTATGGCGGATTCAACCTCTCTCACACCCCTCGCCCCAGCAACAAATGTGGCGGAGGAGTTGGCTTGCTCCTGTCCTATACCTGCTCCTTTACCCCAATTCCACTACCATGCTCCACTACTCTTCCCTCGTTTGAGGTGCACTCCGTCCGCATCTATTCCCCCTCCAACCTCCAGCTGGCTGTCATCTACCGCCCCCCAGAACTATCCGTCTCCACCTTCCTCGACCACTTCACCACCTGGCTACTTCATTTCCTTTATGATGACATCCCCACTATCATCATGGGTGACTTCAACATCCAAATTTACGCTTCCACCCCAGATGCCTCTAAACTTCTATCACTGACTGACTCCTTTGGCCTCGCTCAATGGTCCACCATGGCCACTAACAAAGACAGCCACACGTTGGACCTCATATTCACCTGCCTCTGTTTCCTTACTAATCTCACTAACTCACCCCTCCCCCTGTCTGACCACAACCTACTCACATTTTCTTCCCTCTTCTCTCCCAGTGCGCAACTCCCCTCCACATACTCACTCGCCCTCGCAGAAATCTCAAACACCTCAACTTATAATCACTCTCTGAGTCCTTTCTCCCTCTTACAGACATAGCTTCCCTTCATGACATGGATGCTGCTGCCACTTATTATAACACCACAATACCAGCAACACTTGATTCGTCTGTCCCCCCTTACACATAGTAAAACTTGCACAATCAACAGGCAGCTCTGGCTGACCAGCCTGGTCAAAGAACTGAGACAGGCTTCCACGGTCGCCGAGCAAAGATGGAAGAGATCCAGCTCTGCTGAGCATTTAATCGCATAGAAGCAGTCCCTCACCAGCTTGAAGTCCACTCTCACTGCCGCAAAGCAAACTTACTTCTCATCTCTCTTATCCTCCCTGTCTCACAACCCTAAACAGCTTTTCAACACTTTCAATTCTCTACTCCATCCCCAGCACCTCCTCCCTCTCCTCTTATTTCCACTGAAGACTTTGCCTCTTTCTTTAAGCAGATCGATATGATCAGAGAAAGTTTAGCCCGCAGCCCCCAATGCCCCTCTCAGCTGCTCATCCCTGCTCTTCCAAAACCAGCTTCTCCACCATGACAGAAGATCAGCTTTCCACCCTCCTGTCAAGATCACATCTCACTACTTACACGCTTGACCCGCTCCCTTCCCACCTCATCCCCAACCTCGCCACAGTCTTCATCCCAACACTAACACACCTCTTCAACCTCGCAAATGACTATGTGCCATTCAAGGTAAGGTGAATTGTAATGGCAAGCCTGTAAGTTTATATTATCAAGTGCGCCATGCCAGTGTGGCATGTTCGTACGTGGTATCCAGGGACCAGCGGTGGCACATAGTTATTTAATTTAATGACCTTCTATTGAATCTACTAGTACACCTGACCATTTAGACGTACTAGACGTACACTAACCGGTAACTGATGAAAATCTGATGTCTAACAGACCGAACATTCAGTGTCTCCCTCTCCAACACCACCTCCTCACCTAGGCCCCTGTCTGTCCGTGTTCTCCAAGGCTCAGTTCTAGGACCCCTACTCTTCTCCATCTACACCTTCTGCCTGGGACAGCTCATAGAAACCCATGGTTTGCAGTATCATCTCTATGCCGATGACACGCAGATCTACCTATCTGGACCTGACCTCACCTCCTTGCTGACCAAAATCCCACAATGTCTGTCTGCTATTTCAGCTTTCTTTTCTGCTCGCTTTCTAAAACTGAACATGGACAAAACAGAATTTACCATCTTTCCCCCACCTTACTCTACCCCTCCACCAAACCTATCCATCAATGTCAATGGCTGCTCACTTTCCCCAGTCTCGCATGCTCGGTGCCTTGGCGTGATCCTCGACTCTGCCCTCTCTTTCAAGCCACATATCCAAGCACTTGCCTCCTCCTGCCGACTCAAAATCAAAAATATTTCCCTGATCCGTGCATTCCTTGACCATGAAACCACAAAAACACTAGTGCACGCCCTTATCATCTCCAGCCTCAACTACTGCAACATCTTACTCTCTGGCCTCCCCTCTAGCACTCTGGCAACACTCCAATCCATCCTAAACTCTGCTGCCTGACTAATCCACCTGTCTTCCCATTTTTCCCCAGCCTCTCCTCTATGCCAAGCCCACCACTGGCTTCCTATTGTCCAGAGGCTCCAATTCAAAACCCTAACTATGACATACAAAGCCATCCACAACCTGTCTCCTCCATACACCTGTGACATGGTCTCCCAGTACTTACCTACATGAAACCTTCGATCCTCTCAAGATCTCTACTCCCCTCTTATCTCTTGTTCCCGCAACCGCATACAAGACTTCTCCTGTGCTTCCTCTATACTCTGGAACTCTCTACCCCAACACATCAGGCTTTCGCCTACCTCGGAAACATTCAAACGGATCCTGAAGACCCACCCCTTCCGACAAGCCTACAACCTGCAGTGATCCTCAGTCTGCTGAACCGCCGCATGACCAATTCTACCCTCTCCTAGTGTATCCTCACCCATCCCCTGTAGACTGTGAGCCCTTGCAGGCAGGGCCCTCTCTCCTATACTTGTGTGTGCCTTGTTTTGCTTATGTCTATTGTACTTGTCTATATTTGCCCCTTTCACATGTAAAGCGCAATGGATTAAATGGCACTATAAAAATTGATAATAATAATAGTAATAATAATAATCATAAAGAGAAAAAAGAAATCTTGTGTGGTCTGATAACACAGAAGAGGTTTTCAAAAATGTTCCCCGCCTTTTGTCTGTTTTAAATAAAAAACAAACTGCTTTACTCACCCTCTCAGGCAGAATTTTATTTTTTCTGGACAGCTTATCAAAAAATCACATACAGACAATATTTTACGGACACATTAGAAAACCATAATAGATATTTATGAATCTAAGTGATTCGTGTCTATGTATCATAATTTTCTCCATAAACTGTAAAATGATGATAACTACAGTTAAAATAATCTGTATTAGTTTCTTCAGCTTCAATTAAATCACAGACTAGTTAAATTTTTATTTTTTTTTACAGACAGAACAAAAAAGTAACTTATTTTTAAGGACTATTTTTTAGAGTTTCTGGACGGTTGGTAAACCCGCTCTCGGATCCAGCACTCACCCTCATCCGCTGCTCCCGGATTTTTTAATTGTCTAAAATTGCAAGGCAGATATCTACAAGAAAAGTATTGATTTACTCTATACAGCCAGATTGAGATCTGGAGAATTTGGGCTCCAAATCAACACATTGAATATTTCAAGTTCCTTGAAAAGCTTTTAAGAACAATTTTTTGTCATTTAGCAGTGGCATTGTCCTCCCAATCTGCTATAAGAAAATACTGTTACCATGAAGGGTTGTACTTGGATTAAGATTATGCCTATTATGTCCTGACAGGTATTACATAAATGCAGCTGCCCCTTCAGGTCCTTCAAAATACAGGTAAAATAAAAAATAAATAAAACAAAGCAAAAACAAACTACAACAGTGCGAATAAAATAAGAGCATGAACTGGCCATTTTTGACCTGGTCAAAGGTCTTCTTTAACAATGACACTGATACAGATTTAAAAAAGTTTTAGATAGCCTTCTAAAAATAAGGATACATTTGGACAAACTTATTTTATAATGCAATCAATTTCAAATGAAATACATTGATACTATATACCACAATATAGTGGTGCAGCCATGAGGCGCAATTAGCTACTTCAAATCGTTTATGCTAAAACTGTGTTTCAGTGGCAATTTTAAAGGCCAGATTTCCACGTAAAAATTGTTAGGCCTAATATAGTGGTGCAGTCACGAGGCGCAATTAGCTACTCCACATTGCTTGTGCTAAAACTGTGTTTCAGTGGCAAATCAGAAAGCCAGATTTCAACATAAAAATTGTTAGGCCTAATATATTGTTGCAGCAACAAGGTCCAATTAGCTACTCCAAATCGTTTCTGCTAAAACTGTGTTTCAGTGGCAAATCAGAAGGCCAGATTTCTACATAAAAATCTTAAAGCATAACAGTGTTGTTCAGGCACACTATCTAAGAAAATATCATTTAGTGACAGGTGACTGACAGCTGTGGGCCTAAAGTTGTGAAACAGCATGGTACAAGGGCAAGGCTACTTAGAACATGAGTGGGAAAAAGCAACGTCGTGGTGGAAGGGGGAGTAGGCTTGGTCTTGGACGTGTGCGTGGGTTAGGTGTTAATATGAATGAAAGCTCAACTGAACATACACCTGTAATGTATGTAGTACAGTTCATATAGCGTCTTGTGCTTGGGTGCGATGAAAATACATGAGACACAGGTTTGATATAGAAGGTCTTGTATTACTTCATACAAGTTGGCAAAAATAGTCACACAGTTTGCAGATACAGAAGCAGGATACACAGCAGGCCAGAATAACTTAAGCTCAGCAATCACTCTTCACAACAGGTTCAGGATCTTCTTCTCTGTTACCGTAAGTCCATGCAAACGTGAGTCTTTCAAAGAGCAAGGTTCCAGAGTCTACACAAAAGTTCCAGAGTTCCTCAGTAGGAATAGCTGGAGTACAAAATCCAAGGCTTCCAGGAGTCAGGTCACAGGTTCACTGCAGGCTAGATTCAGAAGCACTGATTGCTCAGCTGTGGCTGCTTAAGAAGCAAGAGGGAGAGAATCAGGGCGGGAACATGAAAGCTGAAAACTCCATATTGACTGAGGGCAAAATAGCTGCAGCAAGACAGAAAGCAAAATGGCTGACGGAAAAACTGAGTTTCAAGAACATGTACAAAGAACCTTACATTACTCCCCCCTTAGGAACAACCTCCGGATGGCCTCAGACCAGGCTTGTCTGGGTACCTCTGATGAAACTGGCGGAGCAAACGAGGAGCATTAACGTTATTGACTGGTTCCCATGAGTTGTCCTCCACTGGGTAGCCTTGCCATTTAATCAAATATTGTAACTGATTTCTGTATAACCTGGAATCCAGAATCCTTTCCACCACAAATTCTTCCTGACCATCGACTAGCACTGGGTCAGGGCAAGAAGAAGAACGTCCAGGAAACGTATTGGGTGTTGCAGCCTTTAGTAGGGATACATGAAAGACAGGGTGGATTCTCATAGTTCTGGGCAGTTGAAGACGACAAGCAACGGCACTTATAATTTTACTGATTTTATAGGGTCCAATGTACTTATGTCCCAACTTAGACGATGGAATCCTTAACTTAAGATTTCTGGTTGACAGCCAGACCAGGTCTCCTACCTTAAAAGCTGGTGCAGGTTTACGAAATTTATCTGCTGCTTTCTTGTACCTTTCCTGAGCCGATTCCAGATTCTCCTTTAGAAGATCCATATTCTTCTGTAAAGACGTGATTCTTTCAGCCACTGCTGGTAAAGGCGTTTCTATGGGAAATCGTGGTAGAATGTTAGGATGATAACCTAGATTGGAGTAAAAAGGAGACTGCTTAGTGGAGGCACTCTGAGAGTTGTTATAAGAGAACTCAGCTAATGGAAGTAGATCCACCCAATCATCCTGTAAGTGGCAGATAAAGCAGCAAAGATACTGCTCCAGGGTTTGATTGGTTCGTTCGGTCTGTCCATTAGTCTGGGGATGAAAAGCAGAAGAAAGATTTACTTTAATGTCCAATGCTGCACAGAAATTTTGCCAAAACCTAGAAGTGAATTGCACCCCTCGATCCGAAATAACCTCATCCGGTACTCCATGTAAGCGAAACACATCTTTAATCATCAAATCTGATGTCTGTTTTGCAGTGGGTAAGCCGACACAAGGTATAAAATGAGCTGCCTTTGTTAGACGGTCAACCACCACTAGAATGGTGTTCTTCCCTTGAGAGGTTGGTAACTCCACAATGAAGTCCATAGAAATGGATCCCCACGGGCGGGACGGGGTGGGAAGAGGTTGTAACAGACCAGTTGGTGAGGAGCGAGGTGTTTTGCATCTTGCACAGACTTCACATGAAGTGACATAGTTTAAAACATCCTTCCTGCAAGTGGGCCACCAAAAGAAACGAGAAAGAAATTCCTGTGTCTTTAGAATTCCTCTATGCCCAGCTATCTTGGAATCGTGAATGAGTTGCAATACTCTCAATCTGACTGTTTCAGGAATATATAGACGTTGTCCCAGAATCTACACACCATTCTTAAAGACAAGACTTACGTCCCTTGGGGGTTGTGCCAACAAGGAATCCGCATGGTATGCTTCCTTGATGTCTTTAAGTAGGTCTTGATTATGAATCACTCCCAGGAATCTAGAGTCAGGAAGAATAGTCTTAGGAGGAGTAAGTGGATGGGTCTCTGCTGAATGAATCCTAGAGAGTGCATCAGCCTTTCCATTGCGCGATCCTGGCCTATAAGAAATTACAAAATTAAATTGGTTTAGGAAAAGATTCCAGCGAGCCTGGCGAGGAGTCAGGCACTTAGCCGACCTGACAAATTCAAGGTTACGATGGTCTGTCAGGACGACTATTTGCTGTGCAGCTCCCTGAAGAAGGTGTCTCCATTCTTTGAAGGCGGCAATAATGGCCAACAACTCTCTATTGCCCACATCGTAGTTCCTCTCAGCCGAAGACAACTGCTGGGAAAAGAAGGCACAGGGATGCAAGACATTCTTCTCACCTGTTCTCTGAGAGAGTATAGCTCCAACGGCACAGTCTGAAGCATCCACCTCTATTATGAAGGCAAGTTCGGGGTTGGGATGTACCAAAATAGGTGCGGTGGTAAATTTATCTTTCAGACGGGAAAATGCTTCCTGGGCTTGGGGAGTCCAGGAGAACCTAGACTCTTTCCGGGTAAGTTGGGTGATAGGTGGCACTATCTCAGAGAAATTCCTAATGAAACGTCTATAGAAGTTGGCAAACCCGATGAAGCGCTGCACCTCCTTCACATTTCTAGGACTTGGCCAATCCTTGATGGCTTGGGTCTTGCTTCCATCCATACTAATTCCTTGTGTAGACAGTACATACCCCAGAAATTGAATTTCGGTCCTATGGAATTCACACTTTTCAAGTTTGATGTAAAGATGGTTTTGTCTTAGACGTTCCAAGACAATTCTCACATGTCCATGATGTTCCTCTGTGGAGTTAGAAAAAATTAGAATATCATCCAAATAAATCACCACAAATGTATCTAAGAGATCCCTGAAGATGTCATTCAACAAGTGTTGGAAAGTGGCTGGGGCGGTACTCAGACCAAAAGGCATAACTAGATATTCAAAGTGTCCATAGCGTGACCTGAATGCAGTCTTCCACTCATCCCCAGGTCTAATACGGACCAAGTTATAGGCCCCACGGAGATCCAATTTAGAGAAAATTTTGGCATGCCGCACTCTCTCCAATAACTCAGGGATTAAAGGCAATGGATTACGGTTTCTAATAGTAACCTTATTGAGTTCCCTATAGTCTACGCAGGGTCTCAGAGATCCATCTTTCTTCTTTACAAAGAAGATGGGTGCACCTGCAGGAGATGAAGAGGGGCGTATGAAGCCCTTGGCTAGATTTTCGTCTATGTAATCCTTTAAAGCCTTTAGCTCAGGCCCCGCCAGGGGGTAGATCTTACCAAAAGGTATCTCTGCTCCAGGCAATAATTCAATTGGACAATCATATGGACGGTGAGGGGGAAGCTGGTCAGCGTTTTTCTTGTCACATAAATCCACATAGTCCTGGTATACAGCTGGTAGTTCAGGGACTGACATGGTTCCTTTAGGAACAGAGCACGCTGAAACTTCTGGAGTCATCTGTTTCTCTGGAAAGTGTAATTCCTTGGTCTCCCAGTTAATGGTAGGGTTCTGAGCCTGCAGCCATGGTAGCCCTAGAATAATGGGAAAGTGGGGAGAAGAGATAAGCATAAAGGACAGTTTCTGTTGATGATCTTTACCCATAAGGACTCTCAAAGGCTCTGTTTCCTGATCCACTGGTCCAGAGGTCAGCAGGGAGCCATCCACAGTTTCCATCTGTACTGGAGTAGCCTTCTTCACTGAACGTATCCCCTGTTTCAGAGCAAAGGAGACATCCATAAAATTTCCACTTGCCCCTGAGTCGATCATAGCAGAGCAAGACACCCAGGCTGAGTCAACCCAGAGTTTGATGGAAAGAAAGCAATGAGAATTGTTTTTCTTACAACTCAGCTGGGACACCGCCGAGGAAACTTGAAAAATTGCAGCATTTACACAGTCATCGTCCTCAGAAGTAACGGAGTTTAAGTCAGAGAAATCAAGATCTGTTGCTGCAGATCTCTCTGGAGCCTGAGGCTCGGACCTGACAGATCTCCTCTCGCAACACTCACAGTGAATGAGTGCTGCAGTAGTCTTACGAGAACGACTGGGGCAGTTTATAATGAAGTGCCCTGACTTACCACAATAGAAACATAGATTTTCCTTAAAACGATGTTCTTTGCGTGCATCACTAACCCGTCTTTGTAAAGAGTCTACCTGCATGGGTTCAGGTTCAGGTTCCCGTGTGATCCTACTCAAAGGTTCCTTAGCTGGGGAGGAAGGTAGGAAAAGGTTAGTGCGATTGCTTTCGAACCATCTCTCTTGCCTGCGTTCAGTCAGGCGAGCATCAATACGGATGCAGTAGTTAATAAAGTCACCTAACGCAGTGGGAGGGTCGGCACGAGCAAGTTCATCCTTAATTAGTGGAGACAACCCCTTTCGAAAAATAGATTTTTTGGCGGAACTGTCCCAGGTGGTATCAAGGGCCCATCTCCTGAAATCCAAGGCATATTCGGCTACCGAGTGCTTACCTTGGCGCAAAGTTAACATGGCTGCTTCAGCTGTTGCACCTCGATTGGGGTCATCAAACACCTGCCCCATGGCTGAAATGAAAGCATCAAGATGATCCAAACATTCATCCTCAGTCTCAATCAGAGGGTTTGCCCACATCAAAGCCTTGTTGGTAAGTAACATAATTATAGTAAGCACTTTAGATCGTTCAGTGGGAAATTGTGAAGCATGTGCAGAAAAAAACAGATTGCATTGGTTAATAAATCCCCTGAATTTTTCACGTTCACCGCCAAAACGAAAAGGGGGCAACTTGGGAATCCCAGAACTCGGGGCTACGGCAGGAGCCTGGACTCGCTCCTCTAGAACCTCAATCCTGGCTCGCAAATCCTGGGCAGTCTGTCCAAACACTTGCAAATTGTGATTAGTGAGGTCCTGTAGGTTTGTAAAACGGGTTTTTATAGTCTGTAAATCTGCAAGGATATTATCAGTCACTCCGCAAAGTTCCTTTATGCGGGCCTCCATTTTCCAGATCTTTTAAGACAGGAGTACTGGAAGGAGAGGAGAGAAAAAAAAAACAATAGTGTTTACCTGTGGTAACACTGCAGAGAGAAAAAAAACTTAAGGGAACTGCTCACCTGGAATGGTTGTGAGAAGTCACAACCACTATCATCACAGAAGTTCAACCGGACATCTGATATCCACAGTTACAGCAGACACAAAAGAGAAAAGAGAAAAAAAAAACAATAGTGTTTACCTGTGGTAACACTGCAGAAAAAAAAACTTAAGGGAATTGCTCACCTGGAATGGTTGTGAGAAGTCACAACCACTGTCATCACAGAAAGTACAACCGGACGTCTGATATCCACAGTTACAGCAGACACAGCCTTCCCAGACCCAGCAGACACTAACGTTTGGCTTCTGAATCTTGTAATTTATGTAGTACAGTTCATATAGCGTCTTGTGCTTGGGTGCGATGAAAATACATGAGACACAGGTTTGATATAGAAGGTCTTGTATTACTTCATACAAGTTGGCAAAAATAGTCACACAGTTTGCAGATACAGAAGCAGGATACACAGCAGGCCAGAATAACTTAAGCTCAGCAATCACTCTGCACAACAGGTTCAGGATCTTCTTCTCTGTTACCGTAAGTCCATGCAAACGTGAGTCTTTCAAAGAGCAGGGTTCCAGAGTCCACACAAAAGTTCCAGAGTTCCTCAGTAGGAATAGCTGGAGTACAAAATCCAAGGCTTCCAGGAGTCAGGTCACAGGTTCACTGCAGGCTAGATTCAGAAGCACTGATTGCTCAGCTGTGGCTGCTTAAGAAGCAAGAGGGAGAGAATCAGGGCGGGAACATGAAAGCTGAAAACTCCATATTGACTGAGGGCAAAATAGCTGCAGCAAGACAGAAAGCAAAATGGCTGACGGAAAAACTGAGTTTCAAGAACATGTACAAAGAACCTTACAACACTGTCTCGTCCTTTCCAAAGACCTGTTAATGAATCGTCTACTAGACTCTCTTTCTTTGGCAGCTGCATAGCGTTACACCTTGTAGATGAGACTCAGAAAGAGCATGTGCTCCAGTGGATGGCAAGTGCTGCATCAAGTGGCCTCTCCTCTTCCTCTACCTTAACATCACACACAGTACAATCCTCAGAGGTGGCACCCCAATCACCATTGATTACCCCTGGGTCAAAACTTTCAAAACTCCCAACTGACTGTGGGAAACCTCAAGTGGGCCATTCTGAAGAGCTGTTCACACATTTTATTCCATGGACATCAGAGGTCTGCTCCTAAGAATCACAGAATCCAGAGGAGGAAAGAATCTGCACCGATGCCCAAAATTTTTTTTAATGTTGAATCTGGGGCTGGATGAAGTAGAGTCCAAGCAGAATCCAGACTCTCATCACCAGATGTTAACCACCAAAGGTGCAGGTGATCCTGATGAGACTCATCTACCAGATGCGCACGAGTGTTACACTCGGTCCCAGCGCTTGCTCTGCACTCCGTTCTGCTTACTCACCTGTTCCTCTAGCTGTCCCCCTGCAGCAGTCTGCGTGCGGGCTGGGGTCTCCTGTCCCATTTGCTCCTAGGCGTCCTGTGTCCTCCTCCACTTCCTGGCACGCTGCTGGCAGGCCTCCAGATAGTCTGCTTAGGATGCGAGGCCGCGCCCACCGTCTCTCTTAAAGGGGCAGCGTGCATTTTTTGAAATAGCTAATTAACCAATGGCTGCGCACTCAGTACTATATCTGGTCACTCCACCATTAGGGGAGTGCCGAGCAACGTGTTCTATCATTGCTACATCCGGTTCTGTTCCTGATCTGTCTGTGCTGCGTCTGCAGTCTCTGTGCTTCGCTGATACTGTTTGTCTCCTCAGATCCTTGCTAACCCGTATCTGGCTAACCTGGACAATCTCGGCTATTACTGGCGCAAGTGTCATCCCGTACCGCCATCAGCCATCCGTACCCGTGGACCGTGACTAGGTCACTGGAGCCAGCCTACTACCATCCGTTCTGGACCAGGACCTTAACCCTTCTCCGTCAAGAACCCTCCACGGACTCTGTAAAGACCTGTTACCCTTTTGGTCCCTCTGGGACAGCTGCCACGTGTCCGGGGTCTTACTGGAGGTAGCACCTGTGTCCTCCGGGTATTCCATTCTGGTCCTGTTCGAGGGGCCTTACTACGGGTACCCGGGGCTCACTAGTTACGCCCCCTTTGGAGCCCCCCGGACCGCGGTCTCGAGGTTCCACATTAAAAAATAAAAACGAATGTGAACTTCACCACCTCTGCCTCCGATTCCATTCATTACAGATTGCTCCGGCCATGGAACCCGCTGGATCCCAGAGATCTCCGACCACGGATCTGTGCCAGGAGGTGACCCGTTTGGGAGTTCAACAGGACAAGATCACGACTCATCTACGCAGCTTGTCTACCCGCATGGATTCCTTAGGGTCCTCATCTGCACCTGACTCTTCTATCAATAATCAGGTACCAGTTCCCATGGCAAGTCAAGGTCCCCGTCTGGCGGCTCCTACCCGTTTCCAGGGTGACCCTACTCTGTGTCGGGGTTTCCTCAATCAGTGCACTCTACACTTTGAAATCTTGGGGCATATGTTTGCTTCTGACCGAGCCAAGGTGGGCTTCATCATGTCACACCTGGGAGGAGAGGCTCTCGCCTGACTAAACCCGCTATGGGAGAGAGGGGATCCGCTGGTTAACGATCCTCAATCTTTCCTAGAGGCTTTTCGCAGGACTTTCGATGAACCTGGTCGCACCACTTCGACTGCCTCAGCTCTGCTCCGCCTGCGCCAAGGTACTCTCACGGTAGCTCAGTATGCTGTTAAATTCCGCACCCTCTCGTTTGAATTATCGTGGAACAATGAGGCCCTGGTTGCTAACTTCTGGGAAGGCCTATCCGGAAGAATCAAGGATGAGCTGGCGGGACGAGACAGAACAGACCTACCCTCTTGGAAGAGCTAATATCCTTGGCAACCCGAATTGACCTGCGTTTTCAGGAGCGCTCCATAGAGATCAAGCGGGACAAAAGGTCCTATCACCTGGACTCTAGTTTGTACAAAACAGGTACTTCGCCCTCCGCCTCCGAGGCCATGGAGGTGGACCATGTAAGCTTGGCCACCCGCCGCCGGGAGGCACGTCGCAAGGAGGGAAGTTGTTACTACTGCGGTAGTTCTGAACATTTGATCCATTTCTGTCCTAAAAAGTCGGGAAACTCCAGTGCCTAGGTCCGGTAGGAGGGGCCAACCTAGGTAGAGAACAGTCCTCTCCCTCTTTACACATCTCAGTCTCCGTGTCCTATGGAGCAATAAAATTCTCCGAACATTGTCTACTGGATTCTGGAGCTGCAGGGAGCTTCATCCAGCAGGCGGCTGTGGATCATTACCGCTTACCAGTCCAGCGTCTTCCTGATCCATTACAGGTGTCCGCCGTGGATGGCAAACCGCTGACCGAGCCCGTCCAGTTTCAAACCGAGTTGGTGGAACTCCGGGTAGGTCTAATGCATACTGAACGAATGCGATTTTATGTATATCCCGGTTTATCCCATCCCATGCTTTTAGGTTTACCTTGGCTCCAGATGCATGAACCAGTCCTTAATTGGAAAACTGGAGAAGTTCTGCGTTGGGGAGATACCTGCATGAATCGTTGCTTAACCCAGATTCAACCTGTTTCGCCTCCAGTCCAGCCTGATACCCAGCCAGGGTTGCCTTCCGTCTATTGGTCCTTCTCTGACGTCTTTGGGAAAAAGGAGGCTGAGAGACTACCTCCACACAGGTCGTATGACTGTCAGATAGAGCTTCTTCCTGGAGCATCTCCTCCTCGCGGGAGAGTTTATCCCCTTTCACAGGCAGAGACTCAGGCCATGTCGGACTACATCCAAGAGAATCTGGCTAGAGGATTTATCCGAAAGTCATCGTCACCGGCAGGAGCTGGATTCTTCTTTGTGAAGAAAAAGGATGGATCCTTGCGGCCCTGCATTGACTATCGGGGTCTAAATCAAATCACGGTGAAAAACAGGTATCCATTACCTCTTATTTCAGAGCTGTTTGATCGTCTCCGAGGGGCCAAGATCTTCACCAAATTGGACCTCAGAGGGGCCTACAACCTGATCCGAGTCAGAGAGGGGGACGAATGGAAAACAGCCTTCAACACCCGTGACGGCCACTATGAATACCTGGTAATGCCATTCGGCCTAAGCAATGCACCTGCAGTTTTTCAGGAATTTGTTAATGACATTTTCAGGGACTTGCTCTATACTTGTGTCGTGGTTTACCTGGACGATATTTTGATTTTTTCTGCTGACTTGACGTCACACCGGAGGCAAGTACGCCTGGTCTTACAAAGACTGAGAGAGAACAGGCTATATGCCAAATATGAGAAATGCCTCTTTGAGCAGTCTTCTTTGCCTTTCCTTGGGTACATTGTATCTTCCACAGGATTGAAGATGGATCCGGAGAATTCGTCTGCAGTTCTCAACTGGCCTCGTCCGTCTGGGCTAAAAGCCATACAAAGGTTCCTCGGGTTCGCCAATTACTATCGGCAATTTATTCCACACTTTTCCACCCGAGTGGCTCCAATCACAGCCTTAACCCGGAAAGGTGTAAACTCTAAGGAATGGTCCTCCGAGGCAGAAGAGGCCTTTGTTTCTCTCAAAAAAGCCTTCGCTTCCGCACCCGTTCTCCATCGTCCTAATTCAAGTGAGCAATTTTTTCTTGAAGTTGACGCTTCTTCCATAGGTGCAGGAGCAGTTCTGACCCAGAAGTCGTCTACCGGGCGGATGATCTCGTGTGGTTTTTTTTCACAGGTTTTTTCTCCTGCAGAAAGGAACTACTCTGTCGGTGATCGCGAATTGTTGGCCATCAAATTGGCTCTGCAAGAATGGAGACATCTTCTTGAAGGAGCTCATCACCAGGTAATCATATTCACCGACCATAAAAACCTTGCCTATCTCCAATCTGCTTTAAGACTGAATCCCCGTCAGGCCCGTTGGGCATTATTTTTTGCCCGTTTCAATTTTGTACTTCATTTCCGTCCAGCTGACAAGAACATCAAGGCAGACGCACTCTCTAGAGCCTTCTTGCCTCCTGAACTGGAGGAGGAACCTCAGCACATTATTGAACCTTTTAAGTTTGTCTCTGTTGCCTCCACTGATCTGGCCGGGCTTCCTCCTGGGAAGACTTTCGTGTCCACTTCTGATCGTAGTCGTGTTCTGCGCTGGGGTCATTCTTCTAAGTTGGCTGGCCATGCTGGTCAGAGAAAGACGCAGCAACTCATCTCCCGTTATTACTGGTGGCCTACCATGGGCAAGGATATCCAGGAGTTCGTTGCAGCCTGTCCTTCATGTGCCCGTAACAAAACTGTTAAACATCTACCAGCCGGCAGGCTTCTGCCTCTTCCGATTCCGTCCGCTCCCTGGCAGCACATCGCGATGGATTTCATCACGGATCTTCCCATTTCTTCTGGCTGCTCAATGGTATGAGTTGTGGTGGACCGCTTCTCTAAAATGGCCCACTTCGTTCCGCTATCTGGCCTCCCATCTGCTCTAGAACTGGCCACTCACTTCATTCAGCACATCTTCCGTTTACATGGATTTCCTCTCCACATCGTGTCCGACAGGGGCGTCCAGTTCACCTCTAAGTTCTGGAGAGGACTCTGTAAAATGGTAAAAATTGAACTAGATTTTTCTTCTGCATATCATCCCCAGTCTAATGGGCAAGTGGAGAGGATCAATCAAATCCTGGCTGGATACCTGCGTCATTTCGTCAACGCTCATCATAATGACTGGGTAGAATTACTGCCCTGGGCGGAATTCTCCTACAACAACCAAGTAAGTGAATCTTCTGGAAAGTCTCCCTTTCAGATTGTGTTTGGACTGCAACCCGGAATTCCTCTTCCTGTCTCGGGATTGTCTGATGTTCCGGCAGTCGATACCTTGTCTAAGAATTTCTCGGACATTTGGAGAGAGACCAGGTCGGCTTTGGAGAAAGCTTCTCAACGTATGAAAACGCATGCGGACAAAAGACGTTTGGAGGCTCCCATCTTTCGTCCAGGAGACAAGGTATGGCTCTCCTCCAAGTACATCCGTCTGAAGTTACCATCGTACAAATTGGGTCCCCGTTTCATTGGTCCCTTTGAAGTCTTGAGACAAATCAACCCGGTCTCTTATAAACTGAAATTGCCTAATTCTCTACGAGTACCTAACTCCTTTCATGTTTCCCTCCTCAAACCAGTAGTGTTGAGCTCCTTCTTTAAGGACCCGGGTACCACTCCTGATCCGGTCTCTGAGGATGATGTTTTTGAGGTAAAACATATCTTGGCCTCTAAGAGAGTAAGAGGTAGGATCTATTACCTGGTGGACTGGAAAGGTTTTGGTCCTGAGGAGAGGTCTTGGGAGCCTAAAGAGAACATCCAGGCTCCTCTTCTTCTTAAAAGATTTCACGCAGGCTTGAAAAAGAGGGGGAGTAAAGAGGGGGATACTGTTACACTCGGTCCCAGCGCTGGCTCTGCACTCCGTTCTGCTCACTCACCTGTTCCTCTAGCTGTCCCCCTGCAGCAGTCTGCGCGCGGGCTGGGGTCTCCTGTCCCATCTGCTCCTAGGCGTCCTGTGTCCTCCTCCACTTTCTGGCACGCTGCTGGCAGGCCTCCAGATAGTCTGCTTAGGATGTGAGGCCGCGCCCACCGTTTCTCTTAAAGGGGCAGCGTGCATTTTTTGAAATAGCTAATTAACCAATGGCTGCGCACTCAGTACTATATCTGGTCACTCCACCATTAGGGGAGTGCCGGAGCAACGTGTTCTATCATTGCTACATCCGGTTCTGTTCCTGATCTGTCTGCGCTGCGTCTGCAGTCTCTGTGCTTCGCTGATACTGTTTGTCTCCTCAGATCCTTGCTAACCCGTATCTGGCTAACCTGGACAATCTCGGCTATTACTGGCGCAAGTGTCATCCCGTACCGCCATCAGCCATCCGTACCCGTGGACCGTGACTAGGTCACTGGAGCAAGCCTACTACCATCCGTTCTGGACCAGAACCTTACCCTTCTCCGTCAAGAACCCTCCACGGACTCTGTAAATACCTGTTACCCTTTTGGTCCCTCTGGGACAGCTGCCACGTGTCCGGGGTCTAACTGGAGGTAGCACCTGTGTCCTCCGGGTATTCCATTCTGGTCCTGTTCGAGGGGCCTTACTACGGGTACCCGGGGCTCACTAGTTACGCCCCTTTGGAGCCCCCCGGACCGCGGTCTCGAGGTTCCACATTAAAAAATAAAAACGAATGTGAACTTCACCACCTCTGCCTCCGCTTTCATTCGTTACAACGAGGACTGTACTGTGGTGTCAGGGCAGGAAGAGGGTGAATCTCAGGGAGAAGGGTGTGAGAACAGAGAGGTTGACGATGAGATTGTAGATCCAACTTGGGTGAACCCAGAGATACATAGCTGAGTAGCTCAGCAGAGGAGGTGTAGGAGGAGGAAGATGAGGTTACTTGCGGCTTCCCACAGACATGATGTACTGCAACCATGACAAGCACTGCATCCTGAGCCCCAACTCTGGCTGTGGACAGCACCGGTTATGAATGTGAAGTTTTCAGGGGCAGCAAGGGTTGCCTAGCCTGGGTGTTTTTGAGACTGCAGAGGATGTCCCAACACACCATATCTGTCAAATTTGCAAAAATAAACTCAGCAGAGGCAAAAATTGCAATAATTTGACAACGACATGCATGAACCGACACATGCGCAATCAAAATGTCTCAGTGTGGGAATCTCACTGCGCTAAAATGCGGACTAGTGGGCATCACCAACCACCTGCTGTCCCATCAAACTCATCTGCTGCTTCTTCCTCCTCCATCACTATTCCAAGTCTTCTAATACAGGTCTCCGACCGCAGAAACTACAATTGTTTACCCACCACAGTCGTGGTGAATGAGAGCCAGTCAGCTGTTACGGAAGTAGACATATCTGCTGCCTTTGTGTCACCCAGCACAACACATCTTTCTCAATCCACCATAACATCTCCACCTGCACTTCACTCACAGTCCAGCAGTTTGTCCTGTTCTCCGTACTCTGCCCTCTCTCAGCACAGCAGCACAAACTCGGTCTCACAGTTGTGGTTACGTAAAAGAATGTTTCCTTCTATACATGGCAAAACTAAGAACTTGGACTCCACCATCTCCAATCTGTTGGCTATGGAAATGATGTCTTTCCACCTGGTGGATACAGACGGTTTCAGAAATGTGATAGCCATCACAGTCCCCAGTTGCAGTTGTCCAGTTGCCATTACTTCTCTAAGAAAGCTGCACCTGTGCTACATCAGCATGTCACCGACATCACCTATTCCCTGAAAACTTTTGTGTCTGCCAGGGTGCATTTCACCACTGACACATAGACGAGCAAACATGAGTAGGGGACATTACATCTTGCTGGCTGGGCATTGGGGGATTCTGGTGGCTGTGGGGGCAGGTGGTCAAGGGATTACTGCACAAATCTTGAATCCCTAAGTTTTGTTGGACAAACCTCTGTATCTAACACTTCCTTCACTGCTTCTGCCTCATCTACCTCCTCTACCTGTGCCCTCAACCTCTCCCTTAAACAGACAGGCATTCCAACAGTGCAGATAGAATCTCCCCCACCTCCGTACTGCACAGCCATGGCTCACCGCAATCAGGCAATGTTTAAATTAATATGCCTTGGAGATCCCAGTCATACAGCTCAAGAGTTGTGGACAGGTATCCAGGCTTGGTTAGAGCAATGACTGTCTCTATTTAAACTGGAACCAGGGAAGGTCATGTGCGATAACGGTGCAAACCTGGTGGTGGCCCTAAGCCGTTGCAACCTCACACACGTGCCTTGCATGGTTCACGCTATCCTGGCCTGGATGTGCTGCTGCAGAAAGCATGGTCGCTCTGTGCTCACTTCCAACGATCGCGCTCCGCAGGTCATCAACTTGCAACCCTACAAAGGTCTTTCGGCCTACCGATTAACGATGTTCTAACAGTGAAATTCCACCTTGCACATGTCTGCAGGTGCTCTGGCAGCAGCAATGAGTACTGGTGCAGTATGTCCTTTTGCATAGCTTGGGTCAATGCAGTCAGGACGTGGTGCAAATCACGCTTGTGGAGTGGGCACAGATGAAGGACCTCTGCACCTTTCTGCACAGTTTTGAAATGGCTACTAAGATGGTTAGCGCTGATGATGCCATCCTCAACATCACTTTTCCGGTCATCTACATGCAATAGCACACTTTGAATAGTCTGTGTGAGGAGGAGATGTCCCAGATAAAGAGTAGGAAGCAGAGGAGGATGTAGAAGTGATAACAATATCTTAAATTTACGGACTGTCGTCACACAGGCGGGTGTCATTGGAGGGTGGCTTACAGCAATCAAGGGGGACTCATAGTACCAGACAAACTGTTAGTGAAGATGCATGAGCTGAGGAACAAACTGAGGAGGACGAGGTGATGGATGCGCAACAGTCAGGAGAGGAAGAGGATAATAATACACCCTCTGTTGTCCGTGTTTGGCAGGATGGTATCGAGGAAGCAATCTTGAGTGTTACCTCGCCACCAACATGGCATAGACTTAGACCTCATGCAAGTACCTGACACATGAATGCCTTCTTGCTGCACTATCTTCAGCATGATGCCCGTATTCTTAGGGTTAGATATAGTGCTGACTACTGGATTGTCACTCTGTTAGATCCACGGTATAAGAAAAAATTTAGCCAGATGCTTCCCCCCTGGAAAGAGATGCGTGCATGCTGAAATATCGAAATACGCTTGTAGACAATCTTAAGGATTTTGGTCTTCCAAAATGGAAGAGTGGCCTGAGCTCGCTTGTCACATCTTGGAGGTTTTGCCAGGATTCTCTCATAACGTGTCTTCAGTGCTGTTGGTCGTGTTCTGATGGACAAGCACATCCGACTGTCCCCTTAAAGTGTAGACTGCCTAACTTTCATCAAAATGAACAAGTCATGGATCTCTGCTGACTTTTGTACCCCAGTCCCAGATTGGGCAAACTAAGCGATATTGTCACTTTTAGTCTCATGTATTGATCTCGCGTTATTGCAGTCTGTGCCATTTTGTGGTGTATTCTGTGCCTCCTGCTGTTGATACTACTGCTGATGTTACAAACAATTTTTTGAAAGGTGGAGACTCCAAGTTGGGTCTCCATTTGGTGGGATGCCTGTGATGGAAGGTATGTCAGAGGCCAATTATACTGTTTATTCTCTGTGGAAATTGATGCCACTTTAGTGGTGTGTGACAATTATTTTTTGAAATGTGGAGACTCCAGGTTGGGTCTCTATCTGGTGGGTTGCCCGTATAAGTAGGGCTCCCAGAGAGGCAGGCCTGCTCTTACTTTCAGTCAACTACCTTTGTTACTATTCTTACATTTTTCTATAAACAGTAGTCTATGAAAGTGATGTTTGTGCCATCTGAGTGTGGCTGGAATTAAAATTAAATTGGAGGTGTTGCATGAGGTGTGAGCTAAATGCTGGGCCAGGCCTTGATACCTCATGCATGGCCAATGGCTGACTGCTGCTGTTCTAATTGCAAATTTCTATTGTGGGTCAATGCCACTTTTCATGGTATCTGCCCTAGTTTTAGCTGTTTGTGATGCTTTTTGTCACCTGTTAAGATGTCTGTTCGTTTGATTTTGCCTCCCATTGAATCTAATGGGGTTCAGGTACATTCATCGAACGGTGGTCCATTCAGCGAGTCCGAACTGAACAAACCCTTAAAAGGTTTGCTCATCTCTAGTCTCTAGTATTGCAAGTGCTTTCACACCGTACCTGTTTATTATATGTGCATTGATTGTCAATCTGTTTAACCCCTTAAGGACAGAGCCATTTTGCAGCTTAATGACCGGGCCAATTTTTACAATTCTGACCACTGTCACTTTATGAGGTTATAACTCTGGAACGCTTTAACGAATCCCGCTGATTCTGAGATTGTTTTTTCGTGACATATTGTACTTCACGTTAGTGGTAAAATTTATTTGATATGACTTGTGTTTATTTATGAAAAAAACGGAAATATGGCGAAAATTTTTAAAATTTAACAATTTTCAAACTTTAAATTTTTATGCCCTTAAATCAGAGAGATATGTCACACAAATTTCTTAATAAATAACATTTCCCACATGTCTACTTTACATCAGCACAATTTTGGGACCAAAATTTTTTTTTGTTACGAAGTTATAAGGGTTAAAAGTTGACCAGCGATTTCTCATTTTTACAACACCATTTTTTTTTTAGGGACCACATCACATTTGAAGTCACTTTGAGGGGTCTATATGATAGAAAATACCCAAAAGTGACACCATTCTAAAAACTGCACCCCTCAAGGTGCTCAAAACCACATTCAAGAAGTTTATTAACCCTTCAAGTGCTTCACAGGAGCTGAAGCAATGTGGAAGGAAAAAATTGACATTTAACTTTTTTTGCAAAAGCTTTACTTCGGAACCAAGTTTTTTTATTTTCACAAGTGTTAAAAAAAAAATGAACCACAAAATTTGTTGTGCAATTTCTTCTGAATACTTCGATACCCCATATGTGGGGGTAAACCACTTTTTGGGCGCGTGGCAGAGGTCGCAAGGGAAGGAGCGCCGTTTGACTTTTTCAACGCAGAATTGGCTGAATGCCATGTCGCGTTTAGATAGCCCCTGATGTGCCTAAACAGTGGAAACACCCCACAAGTGACCCCATTTTGGATACAAGACCCCTTAAGGAACTTATCTAGATGTGTGGTGAGAACTTTGAACCTCCAAGTGCTTCACACAAGTTTATAACCTAGAGCCGTGAAAAAAAAAAAAAAAAAAATTTTCCACAAAAATGATCTTTTCACCCCAATTTTTAATTTCCCAACGGTAATAAGACCGCAAAAGTTTTTGTGCAATTTGTCCTGAGCTTGCTGATACCCCATATGTGGGGGTAAACCACTTTTTGGGCGCACGGCAGAGGTCGCAAGGGAAGGAGCGCTGTTTGACTTTTTCAACGCAGAATTGGCTGGATGCCATGTCGCGTTTAGATAGCCCCTGATGTGCCTAAACAGTGGAAACCCCCAACAAGTGACCCCATTTTGGAAACTAGACCCATAAGGAACTTATCTAGATGTGTGGTGAGCACTTTGAACCCCCAAGTGATTCACAAAGTTTATAACGTAGAGCCGTGAAAATAAAAAATCATATTTTTTCCACAAAATGATCTTTTACCCAATTTTTATTTTCCAAGGGTAAAAGACCCAAAAGTTTTGTGCAATTTGTCCTAGCATGCGATACCCCATAGTTGGGGGTAAACCACTTTTGGGCGCACGGCGAGGTCGCAAGGGAAGGAGCTCCGTTTGACTTTTTCAACGCGGAATTGGTGGACCCATGTCGCATTTGTAGAGGCCCTGATGGTCTAAACAGTGGAAACCCCCCACAAGTGACCCCATTTTGGAAACTAGACCCCTAAGGAACTTATCTAGATGTTGTGAGCACTTTGAAGCCCCAAGTGCTTCACAGAAGTTTATAAGCCCGGGCGTGAAAATAAAAAATCATATTTTTTCCACAAATGATCGTTTAGTCCCAATTTTTATTTTCACAAGGTAACAGGAAAATTGGACAACAAAAGTTGTTGTACAATTTGTCCTGAGTATGCTGATACCACATATATGGGGGGGACCATGTTTGGGCGCACGGCAGGGCTTGGAATGAAGCAGCAACGTTTGACTTTTTCAAACCAAATTGGGTGGATTGAGATTGGACACCATGTCGCGTTTGGAGAGCCCCTGATGGCCTAAACAGTGGAAACCCCCACAAGTAACACCATTTTGGAAACTAGACCACTATGGAACTTATCTAGATCCACTGTGAGCACTTTGAACCCCAAGTGTTTCACAAAAGTTTATAATGTCTGGGTGTGAAAAAAAAAACAATTTTCCACAAAAATGATTTTTTAGTCCCAAATTTTTGATTTTTCACAAGGAAATTGGACCCCAAAAGTTGTTGTCCAATTTGTCCTGAGTACGCTGATACTAAATATGTGGGGGGGGGAACTGTTTTGGCGCACAGCAGGGCTTGGAAAGGAAGTAATAAAGTTTTGGAATGCAGACGTTGGTGGGGGTCATGTTCCGTTTGCAGTGCCCCAGATGAGCCTAAACAGTGGAAAACCCCCACAAGTGACCCCATTTTGGAAACTAGAATCCATAAGGAACTTATCTAGATCTGTGGTGAGCACTTTGAACCTCCAAGTGTTTCACAAAAGTTTATAATGCCTGGGTGTGAAAAAAAAAATCAATTTTCCACAAAAATGATTTTTTAGTCCCAAATTTTTGATTTTTCACAAGGAAATTGGACCCCAAAAGTTGTTGTCCAATTTGTCCTGAGTACGCTGATACCAAATATGTGGGGGGGGGGAACTGTTTTGGCGCACAGCAGGGCTTGGAAAGGAAGTAATAACGTTTTGGAATGCAGACGTTGGTGGGGGTCATGTTCCGTTTGCAGTGCCCCAGATGAGCCTAAACAGTGGAAACCCCCCACAAGTGACCCCATTTTGGAAACTAGCCCCCTTAAGGAGCTTATCTAGATGTGTGGTGAGCACTTTGAACCCCCTAGTGCTTCACAGAAATTTATAAACGCAGAGCCGTGAAAATGAAAAATCATTTTTTTTCTCAAAAATGATTTTTTTAGCCAGCTATTTTTTATTTTCCCAAGGGTAATCGGAGAAATTAGAACCCCAAAATTGGTGTGCAATTTGTCCTGAGTATGTTGGGGTAAACCACTGTTTGGGCGCACGGCAGGGCTCGGAAGGGAGGGAGCGCCATTTTACTTTTTGAACGCCACATCGTGTTTGGAGACCCCCTGATGTGCCTAAATAGTGGAAATCCCTCAATTCTAGCTCCAACCCTAATCCCAACACACCCCTAACCCTAATTCCAACCCTAATCCTAACCTAAATCCCAACCCTAATTGCAACCCTAATTGTAACCCTAACCTTAATTATAACCTTAATTATAACCCTAACCCTAATTGTAACCCTAACCCTAATTCTAACCCTAATTATAACCCTAACCCTAAGGCTAGGTTCATTTTGCATTTTACCAGCCCGTTCAACACATAGCGTTGACGGGCTGGTAATGGTATAGCATAACGCGATCGCATTATGCTATACCCGCTAGCGCAGAGGAATCAGCAGATGATTCATCTGCGCTAGCGGTGACGGAGCCCAAACGCTGCAGCCCGCGTCCGAGGCTCCGTCACTGAATGATGGCACGTCGCAAACGCATGCCGCTTTACGGAATGCGTCGCGATGCGCCCTCAAATGGGGGTGAATGGCAGCTTTAACGGACTGCGTTACACCGCGTTATACCGCGGTGTAACGCAGTCCGTCTAACGGACTGCCATAACGCAGTATGAACCCAGCCTAACCCTAACACTAATTATAACCCTTACCCTAAGGCTGCTTTCACACTTCCGGCGGGCGCCTTTCGGCGCCCCCGGCATTTTACCGCAGCGCCGCATCAGAAAACCTGATGCGCCGCCGGCGGCCGCATGCAGTTTTTTGCCGGATGGTTTCTGATGCCCGGAGACATCAGAAACCATCCGACAAAAACAAAAAACGTTACATGCAGCGTTTTGTCCGGCCGCCGCAATGTACATTTGCGCCGCATCGGGACAAAACCGCATGCAACGCATTGACATGCGGCGCCATCCGGCGCTAATGCAAGTCAATGCAAAAAAAACGCATGCGGCGCATCAGATTTTCTGATGCGGCGCTGCGGCTAAATGCCGGGGGCGCCGTCAGGCGCACACCGGATGTGTGAAACCAGCCTAATGCTAACCCTAACCCTAATTATAACCTTAACCCTAATTATAACCCTAACCCTAATTATAACCCTAACCCTAACAGAAAAATGAAAATAAATATAATTTCTACTTTTTATTATATGTCCCTAACTAAGGGGGTGATAAATGGGGGGGTTATGTACTGTTTTTTTTATTTTGATCACTGTGATAGTTTATCACAGTGATCAAAATGTACTTTTATGAGAATGAATGAAAAAAAATTTGAATCTGCCACCAAAGCAGATCGGCGGGCGCACTGCGCATGCGCCCGCCATTTTTTTTTTGCAGGGAGAAGAAGCCGGGATCCTGGGGCCTGCGGGAGGACGGAGGACACCGGTAAGTATATGGGGGGGCGATTGGGGGAAGGGGGACCCTCATTTTCTCCCCTCTGATGTGCGATCACATCAGAGGGGAGATAAATCATCTTTTTTTTTTTTTTTTTTGCGATCGCGGCTATGCTTGCATAGCCGCGATCGCAACACCGGGATCGGTGAATACCGACCCGGATCATGTTCTCTGGGGTCTCGGCCAGAGAATATTTGCCCATCCCCCCACCAGCACAGCGGCACATAGCGGCGGGCGCACTGGGCATGCGCCCGCCATTGTCTTAACGGCGCCGGCACCGGGGGACACCGGAGGGCCCGGGGGCCACATGGATCTTATTGGGGGCCACATGGGGGTCCTGGGGACCCTTTTTCTCTGTCCTCTGATGTCCGATGACATCAGAGGACAGAGAAATTAAATGGCACAACTTTTTTTTTTTTTGTTGCGGTCGCCGTTATAGGGTTAATAACGGCGATCGCAACATCGGTGTCGGTAAAAACCGACCCGATTCATGTTCTCTGGGGTCTCGGCTACCCCCGGTAGCCGAGACCCCGGAGAAAATGCGCCTCTGGGGGGCGCTATTCACTTTTTCCACAGCGCCGTTAATTAACGGCGCTGTGGTTTAAGTACCTTAATGACCGCCGTTAAAAGGCGTATCGGCGGTCGTTAAGGGGTTAAGCTTACCTGAAGAAGGGACCAGTACGCTCCAGAAACAAGTGATCAAAATAAGTTATGTATTATTATTCGGTAACTGAAGGTGAAATTCTATGCGCTACACTGTTAGTATTAGTAACCAATAAAGACATAAATATATTCTCAGTGCAATAAAGTCTGGTTACCTTTAGAAACTGAAATCCTCAAGTATGTGGAAGGTCCTGTGGTTCCTGTTGGTTCTTTCAGCCTCTTGTATGTCTCCTTTATAAAGATGAAAACCAATAAGTAGTCCTCGGTTCACATAAAGTGAAGTTGCGATGAACAGGTAGTTAGATTAATAAATTAGCCGTTAGGTGCCGTCCCGGCCGGTGGCGGTATACCTCATAAATTGGAAATGAAAAAGTATGAAGCCGGCAAGGTGCAGCGTCGCTGCAGGACCTTGCGTGACGTCACTGACACGTGACTGAAGTCACGTGACTAGCTACGGTGCACACACAAGACCACAATTCCTATGCGTTTCGGAATTCCCTGATTCCTTCGTCAGGGATGGGTCTTGTGTGCTCAGTGTGCTCATTATATACTTGCTCCAAGGTTTACATATTAAATGCGAACAATTCAATTTCTTTATTCAGGCCGTATGGAACGAGAGTATTCATCTCAAATATCAGTCTGCTCTCTTCTCTTGACATTTGTGAGATGTAATTGCCCCTTCTCCAGTTTCTTTTCACTGTTTTTATACCCGTAACTACGATATTTTTTATTGATCCACCATGATGGTTAAAAAAATGTTCAGATAACGGATGTCCTGTGTATTTTTTAGTGATGTTCCGCAGATGTTCCGCAATTCTTATATGCATAGGACGTATGGTGCGACCAATATAAACCTTACCACATGGACACGTGATACCGTACAAAACGCCAGTGGTGGAACATGTAATGAATTCCTTTACCTCCATTTTGATATTTTGGTGAGAAATGGTTAATTGTTTAGTTGTGCCCAATTTCCTGCATGGCAAACACTTTCTGCAGGGAAAGAAACTGGCTGGTGTGTGATCTCTATTGAAATGCGGATTGTTCAGAGATCTGGGCGCAGTTGGAGCTAGGAAGTTGCCTAGATTTTTCGCTTTCCTATAAATGAAACAGGGTTTATCCGGCAAGGTTTCACCTATAGTCTTATCTTCCTTAAGCAAGTCCCAATGTTTATAAACAATTTTACGTAGAATATAACTATTCGAGTTATATTGAGTTATGATTGGGATTTGTTCCATTTTACCACCAACATTTACAGTACTTCTGTACATTATGCGTTGTTCTCGCGGTATTAATTCCACTTGTTTTTTATTTTCCATTAAGGTTCCACTTTGATATCCCTTATATTGAAATCTTGAGATAAGGTTCTGAGCTTCATGGTTAAAGTCCTGAATTTTTGAGCAGTTCCTATGGGCTCTAATTAGCTGGCTTTTTGGAACATTAAGTAGCCAGCTTGGAAGATGACAACTTTCTAGGGATATATAGTTATTAGAGTCCGTCGGTTTATGATATGTTCTAGTGTGTATAATGCCGCCTTCAATAAAAATATTCAAATCTAAAAAATTTATACTATTGGTACTGGTGTAAGAAGTAAATTTTAAAAAATAATCATTTTTATTTAAATCTTCAATAAAATCAGACAATAAAATAGGACCACCAGACCAGATAAAAATAATGTCATCGATAAAACGGTGCCAGAGCACCAGGTTCGACTTCAGCTTTCCGTTGTGGTAGATAACGTCATCTTCCCACTTACCCACATATAAATTCGCATAGCTAGGTGCGAACCTGGTGCCCATGGCAGTACCCCATTGCTGGGAGTAGTAGTCCGTACCAAATCTAAAATAATTATGTGTTAAAATGAATCGTATACATTCAAGGATAAAATTTGTTTGATCGATAGGTATCAAACCACTGATATTCATAAAATGTTTGCTAGCCTCACATCCTTTGTTGTGTTGTATTACTGTGTACAAGGAGGTGATATCAAGGGTGCCCATAATATAATGATCTTCCCATTTAATATTTTTCAAGAGATTTAGAATATGGGTGGTGTCCTTTAAGTATGATGGGAGATATGGGCATAGCTTCTGTAGATGACAATCCACAAACCGGGACAGATTGGAGGTGAGGCCTCCTATAGCGGATATTATGGGTCTGCCGGGAGGATTGGACTGATCTTTATGGATTTTAGGGAGGTAATAGAAATAAGGCACCCTAGGGTGGGTGGTATTTACAAAGTCCAATTCATGTTTGTTCAAAAATCCCTTTTGATATCCGTGTTTGATAAGTACCTGCAGTTCTTTTAAATAAATATCTGATGGATCAGATTCCATTATAAGGTATGTACTTATGTCTCCCAATATTCTCCGAGCCTCCTTATTGTATTCTTCAGTATTAAGAATGACTATACCACCACCCTTGTCTGCAGGACGTATCGTAATATTCTGATTTTTTTGCAATTTTCGGAGGGCATTCATTTCAGCTCGAGTGAGATTGTTCCTGAGCCTAGTACATTTTTTATCTGAGACATTTCGGATCTCTTTTATTACATTTTTTTGGAATGCCTCAAATGATTCTGAATATTCATGGAGGGGGTGGAAATTTGATCTTTTTTTAAGATCAGTGTGAACATATGGATCTAGAGTGTTTGGATCTATATTAGTAGAATTCTTTAATATTGGATTCTTCATATAAAACTTTTTTATAGCCAAACGTCTCATAAAATTTTTTATCCCAATAAAGGCTTGGAATTTGTTAAATTGTATGCTTGGGGCATATTTTAATCCCTTGTTGAGTAGGCTAATATCATTGGTATTTAATATATGATCACTAAGGTTAAATATTTTTTGCCTGTCTTCTTCTGAGATTATTTGCTGGTCTTTTTTTGCACATGATTTCCTCTTTTTTTGGGTTGATTTCCCTCCTCTACATCCCCTTTTCCATTTCTTTTTGAGCCCAATTGAAAAAAAGGAAGGTGGCTCTGTTTCGTTTTAATCAATGGTTTCGGTTGTACATAATTAGATTTTTTGTTTCTATTTGTTGGAGGGGAGTTTGGAACTCTATTAGTTGGAAGTGTCTGAACATGCATTTCTTCGGTTGAGTGGACAGAATCATTTTCATCATTGATGAGTAGGGTTGAGCATTCCGATACTGCAAATATCGGGTATCGGCCGATATTGGCTGTATCGGAATTCCGATTCCGAGTTCCGATATTTTCGTCATATCGGATACCGGAATCGGGATTGTCACTGTCACTGTCAGTGTCCGTCGGTCGGGTCTGTCAGGAGTCAGCGGCACTTACCTGGCAGAAGATCTCCGGCGGTCACGTCCTGGACTGCTTGATGGCCGCAATCTTCTTTCCCCGGCGGTCACATGCAGTTTCTCGCGATAACTGCAGTGACTGCTGGGTAATCCCGGCCGTAAAGCAGTCAGTCCGATGACGTCACCGCCGGGGAAGCAGGTAATCAGCTGTGCTGCGCCGGGATGACAGCCTCTGCCTGTCATTGCGATGTAGCAGAGTTGGATCGTCGTGGGACTGTCGTTATGGACTGCGTCGGACAGGTGGTATACTGTTGTTTTTTTTTTTTTTCTTTTTTTACAGGAGATCGATGGCGTCGCAGGAATGAGAGTACAATAAAATTAATGAAAACTGTGTTGTCTCTTTTATTTCATTAAAAGACTTTTTTCTTGCTTTGTCTTTTTTTTAAACATTTAAAACTTTGGGATTAATAATGGATCGGTGTCTTATTGACACCTCTCCATTATTAACCGGGCTTATTGTCACCGTGCAATCAACGGTGACATTAACCCCTTATTACCCCGCTTGCCACCGCTACAGGGCAAGTGGGAAGAGCCGGGTAAAGTGCCACAATTGGCACATCTTTTGATGCGCCAAATGTGGGGCTGCTGTAGCCTGGTATTATCAGGCTGTTGAGGGCCAAAATCCATGGGCCTTGACAGTCTTTTAATACCAGGCCGCAGCAGTCTGCATTTTACTTGGCTGGTTAACAAAAATAGGGGGGATCCCCACGTCGTTTTTTTTTCGAGGGGATCCCCTATTTTTGTTAACCAGCCAAGCTAAGCAGACTGCTGTGGCCTGGTATTATCAGGCTGGCAAGGTCCATGGATATTGTATCCTTACCAGCCTGAAAAACCAGGCCTCAGCGGTCTGCTTCATCTGGCTGGTTAACAAAAATAGGGGGGACCCCACGCCAATTTTTTTTCGAGGGGATCCCCTATTTTTGTTAATCAGCCAAGATATGCAGACTGCTGTGGCCTAGTATTATCAGGCTGGCAAGGTCCATGGATCTTGGCTCCTTAACAGCCTGAAAATCCAGGCCTCAGCGGTCTGCTTCATCTGGCTGGTTAACAAAAATAGGGGGACCCCACGCCATTTTTTTTTCGAAGGGAACCCCTATTTTTGTTAATCAGTTCCTCTGACGTCACTGATTGTGTCCCTGGCTGACCTGAAGTGAAAGTGGAAAGCAATCAATTAAGCTTTCCACTTAAGGGCCCGTCTCACATAGCGATATCGCTACCGAGATCGCTGCTGAGTCACTAGTTTTGTGACGCAGCAGCGAGCTCACCAGCGATATCGCTGTGTGTGACATTCAGCGACGATCAGCCCCCCTGCCGGGTATCGCTGATCGTCGCTGAAATGTCAGGACCTTTTTTTGATCGCTGGTTTCCCGCTGACAGGCACACATCGCTGCGTGTGACAGGCGGGAGACCAGCGATCCGCTGGTAACCAAGGTACACAGCGGGTTTCCAGGCGCGGGGCTGTGCCTAGAAACCCGCTGTGTACCTTGGATACCAGCGCCCTGATGCAGGGAGCTGGTATCCAAGGTACACAGCGGGTTTCCAAGCGCTGCGCGGTGCCTGGAAACCCGCTGTGTACCTTGGTTACCAGCGGATCGCTGGTCTCCTGCCTGTCACACGCAGCGATGCGTGCCTGTCAGAGGGAAACCAGCGATCAAAAAAAGGTCCTGACATTTCTGCGACGATCAGCGATACCCGGCAGGGGGGCTGATCGTCGCTGAATGTCACACACAGCGATATCGCTGGTGAGCTCGCTGCTGCGTCACAAAACTAGTGACTCAGCAGCGATCTCGGTAGCGATATCGCTATGTGAGACAGGCCCTTAAGCGATGTTACCCGCAGTGTCGCTGTCCCAGATCGCTGCCTGAGCTGCCTGTTTGGCAGCTCAGCAGCGATCATGTAGCGATACACCAGCGATCCTGACAAGTGCATATCGTTGTCGGGATCGCTGGTGTATCGTTATGTGACACCCAGCCTTTACTCTCCTGTCAGGCAGGAGAGGAACCCATTCATTTGGGGTTTACTGTGAGGCTGCAGCATTAGCTGCGGTCCCTGCAGTAAACATTAACCCTTTCTGAAGGATTACACCGTGGGACCTGACTGTGCATGGGATAGGTAAGAATAATTTTGCTTTTTTATTTTATTTTTATTACAGGAAATGGTTTTTGCAGTAAAATAAAAGATGGTCAAAAACGTGTCTTTATTTCATTAAAATGATTTTTAATTAAAGTGTGTGTGTTTTATTTTTATTTCATGCAATAGGATTAATAATTGATAGTTGTCTAATTGACAGCTCTCAATTATTAACCTGGCTTAAGGTCACCTTTCAATAGCAAGGTGGCTTTAACCCCATATTAACCCATTCGCCACCGCTACAGGGCAATGGGAATAGACGGGCAAAGTGCCAGAAAGGGCGAATCTAATTATAGATTTGTCTTTCCTGGGGTGTCTGGGGGCAGATGTTAGTAGCCGGGGGGGGGCAAAAATAATGGTCCCTCTCTGGGCTATTATTATCTGCCCCCACTCACTGGCTTTGTCTGTCTGGTTGCGAAAATAGGGCGGGAGCCCACGCATTTTTTTTTCAGCAATTTTACACCTCATATATATATATATACATGTCATTGAATTTGTGACACATATATATATATATTTATATTTGTAGTTCATACACTTCTACATAGTATAATAGCCGCTAATTCAATTGCCGGCTTTTGTGAAAATGCAGAACCCGACATGAAATGACACTTGGTGTACATAGGGTTAACCATGTCTTTTCATGTCCTTTGCTATCTAATTTGCACAAACAATTAAATCAGTCTATGTGTGCAAAATTTCACACCTGTAGGGGTTAATTAAAGGTGTAAATTCGTAGCAAAAAAGTCCGTTTTTTTTACAACGAATTTACACCTTTAATTAACCCCTACAGGTGTGAAATTTTGCACACATAGACTGATTTAATTGTTTGTGCAAATCAGATAGCAAACGACATGAAAAGACATGGTTAACCCTATGTACACCAAGTGTCATTTCATGTCGGGTGCTTCTGTCTTTTCACTGAAGCCGACTTTACCCGGCAATTGAATCAGAGGATATTTTACTATGTAGAAGTGTATAAACTATACATATATGTATATATATATGTCACAATGACATGTATATATATATATATATGTATTCTATGTGTGTATATTTAGTGTTTACAAGGAAAGAATGGGGTTTTTTTAGTTGCGATATTTTGTTCCCATAGACTTACATGGGACTTCCGGTATCGGTATCGGGTATCGCCGATATTTTAGTGATATCGGCGATACCATTCCGATTCTGATACTTTAGGATATCGGAAAGTATCGCTCAACTCTATTGATGAGATTTGAAAACCTATTCTGTATATTAATAGTGGGTAACGGGGTGGATATATTAGGGCCATTGTTATCAGCAATATGATTCATGTCCACTATATTGGAGGTGCTGTTAACATTTACAGTGAGAGGATTGTTACTAATATCCGAGGTGAGATGTATCGAAAATCTCTCACTGGAGGTGAGAGAGGGGTTGTAATCCCCTTCAATCCTATCAAGTGTGACCATATGGTTGGTCCTCCTCCCAGAATGTTGATTGTCCTGCTGATGTTCATAATTATCCAATTCGTTATGTCCAATGGAGAGGTTCATGTTCATGCTGTTATATTGTGTATTTTCCTGATAACAATCCCTTACCAATTTTCTCCTTTTTTTATCAATTAATTCTTTCTCTTTCATATGAATTCTTCTCCTAATACTTTTGGATAATTGAATAATTGGTGGATAATGTTCATACGGTTTTATTTTTTCAAATAATTCGGCTATAATATTTCTAATTTTAGTTAATTCTGATTTCCTTTTTTGGATGATAAAAGATACCGTTCGTTTTGAAAAGTCATTAAACATGGCGTCCCATTCGGCCACTGTTTCTGAGTTGCCAATATCTCCTGTTAATGCTTTATACACCACCAGTCCTTTAGGTATACGGTTAGAGGCCAAGTAGCTTTCTAGTGAGGCAATCTCCCATAATTCTCTCATTTCTTTGATTAAATGTTGTTCTAATATTTTCAAGGATTTGATAACCTCCTGAATATCTTCCTCATTATTAATGACCGATGGTGATTCATCTTAATATGTATAAAAAATTTTTTGAATAGTATACAATCTATCCTTCCTATCTAAAAATAATTCACTCATATTCACAAAATCGTCAATAAAAATAAATAAGTAAATGAGTGTATTGAACAATGGTGCTATCAGTGCTGCCAGATGGGGAGAGGTTAAAATTTAGATACAAATCTAAAAGAAAAAGCCCAGGCGCACTGAAGGAAAAATATGTGAAGCTGCAATAGATCTGGCAAATAAACCTCCAATTTGCCAAAAATACTAAAGGGTAACTGAAGGTGAAATTCTATGCGCTACACTGTTAGTATTAGTAACCAATAAAGACATAAATATATTCTCAGTGCAATAAAGTCTGGTTACCTTTAGAAACTGAAATCCTCAAGTATGTGGAAGGTCCTGTGGTTCCTGTTGGTTCTTTCAGCCTCTTGTATGTCTCCTTTATAAAGATGAAAACCAATAAGTAGTCCTCGGTTCACATAAAGTGAAGTTGCGATGAACAGGTAGTTAGATTAATAAATTAGCCGTGAGGTGCCGTCCCGGCCGGTGGCGGTATACCTCATAAATTGGAAATGAAAAAGTATGAAGCCGGCAAGGTGCAGCGTCGCTGCAGGACCTTGCGTGACGTCACTGACACGTGACTGAAGTCACGTGACTGGCTACGGTGCACACACAAGACCACAATTCCTACGCGTTTCAGAATTCTCTGATTCCTTCGTCAGGGATGGGTCTTGTGTGCTCAGTGTGCTCATTATATACTTGCTCCAAGGTTTACATATTAAATGCGAACAATTCAATTTCTTTATTCAGGCCGTATGGAACGAGAGTATTCATCTCAAATATCAGTCTGCTCTCTTCTCTTGACATTTGTGAGATGTAATTGCCCCTTCTCCAGTTTCTTTTCACTGTTTTTATACCCGTAACTACGATATTTTTTATTGATCTACCATGATGGTTAAAAAAATGTTCAGATAACGGATGTCCTGTGTATTTTTTAGTGATGTTCCGCAGATGTTCCGCAATTCTTATATGCATAGGACGTATGGTGCGACCAATATAAACCTTACCACATGGACACGTGATACCGTACAAAATGCCAGTGGTGGAACATGTAATGAATTCCTTTACCTCCATTTTGATATTTTGGTGAGAAATGGTTAATTGTTTAGTTGTGCCCAATTTCCTGCATGGCAAACACTTTTTGCAGGGAAAGAAACCGGCTGGTGTGTGATCTCTATTGAAATGCGGATTGTTCAGAGATCTGGGCGCAGTTGGAGCTAGGAAGTTGCCTAGATTTTTCGCTTTCCTATAAATGAAACAGGGTTTATCCGGCAAGGTTTCACCTATAGTCTTATCTTCCTTAAGCAAGTAAGTGGGAAGATGACGTTATCTACCACAACGGAAAGCTGAAGTCGAACCTGGTGCTCTGGCACCGTTTTATCGATGACATTATTTTTATCTGGTCTGGTGGTCCTATTTTATTGTCTGATTTTATTGAAGATTTAAATAAAAATGATTATTTTTTAAAATTTACTTCTTACACCAGTACCAATAGTATAAATTTTTTAGATTTGAATATTTTTATTGAAGGCGGCATTATACACACTAGAACATATCATAAACCGACGGACTCTAATAACTATATATCCCTAGAAAGTTGTCATCTTCCAAGCTGGCTACTTAATGTTCCAAAAAGCCAGCTAATTAGAGCCCATAGGAACTGCTTAAAAATTCAGGACTTTAACCATGAAGCTCAGAACCTTATCTCAAGATTTCATTATAAGGGATATCAAAGTGGAACCTTAATGGAAAATAAAAAACAAGTGGAATTAATACCACGAGAACAACGCATAATGTACAGAAGTACTGTAAATGTTGGTGGTAAAATGGAACAAATCCCAATCATAACTCAATATAACTCGAATAGTTATATTCTACGTAAAATTGTTTATAAACATTGGGACCTGCTTAAGGAAGATAAGACTATAGGTGAAACCTTGCCAGATAAACCCTGTTTCATTTATAGGAAAGCGAAAAATCTAGGCAACTTCCTAGCTCCAACTGCGCCCAGATCTCTGAACAATCCGCATTTCAATAGAGATCACACACCAGCCGGTTTCTTTCCCTGCAGAAAGTGTTTGCCATGCAGGAAATTGGGCACAACTAAACAATTAACCATTTCTCACCAAAATATCAAAATGGAGGTAAAGGAATTCATTACATGTTCCACCACTGGCGTTTTGTACGGTATCACGTGTCCATGTGGTAAGGTTTATATTGGTCGCACCATACGTCCTATGCATATAAGAATTGCGGAACATCTGCGGAACATCACTAAAAAATACACAGGACATCCGTTATCTGAACATTTTTTTAACCATCATGGTGGATCAATAAAAAATATCGCAGTTACGGGTATAAAAACAGTGAAAAGAAACTGGAGAAGGGGCAATTACATCTCACAAATGTCAAGAGAAGAGAGCAGACTGATATTTGAGATGAATACTCTCGTTCCATACGGCCTGAATAAAGAAATTGAATTGTTCGCATTTAATATGTAAACCTTGGAGCAAGTATATAATGAGCACACTGAGCACACAAGACCCATCCCTGATGAAGGAATCAGAGAATTCCGAAACGCGTAGGGATTGTGGTCTTGTGTGTGCACCGTAGCTAGTCACGTGACTTCAGTCACGTGTCAGTGACATCACGCAAGGTCCTGCAGCGACGCTGCACCTTGCCGGCTTCATACTTTTTCATTTCCAATTTATGAGGTATACCGCCACCGGCCGGGACGGCACCTCACGGCTAATTTATTAATCTAACTACCTGTTCATCGCAACTTCACTTTATGTGAACTGAGGACTACTTATTGGTTTTCATCTTTATAAAGGAGACATACAAGAGGCTGAAAGAACCAACAGGAACCACAGGACCTTCCACATACTTGAGGATTTCAGTTTCTAAAGGTAGCCAGACTTTATTGCACTGAAAATATATTTATGTCTTTATTTTTTACTAATACTAACAGTGTAGCGCATAGAATTTCACCTTCAGTTACCCTTTAGTATTTTTGGCAAATTGGAGGTTTATTTGCCAGATCCATGTATTATTATTGTTAGGGTCTGCGGAACGCACCAAATATATAAAGTGGAGAGGTGCGTTCGCAGACCGGGGTCCACCGTGCAAGCAAAGCCTGCTGCTAGTAAGATGACGAAAGTAGCGAACTCTGTTATCCCGCAGAGTCGCTAAAATAAACGCCGTAGCGCGTTGTGGCAGTAAGTGCAGACTCTGTTAATTCACAGAGCCGCTAACGGGATGCCACAGTGCTATATGGCGATATGTGCGAACTCACTTAGCTTCAGTGAGCCGCAAAGTAAAACGCTAGGGCGCTGTCTAGCGTCGAGAGCGAACCCTGTTACGTCACAGAGCCGCTGAGAACAAACACCGTGTCCTGTCAGGCTCTCAGGCACACGGTTAATTGCTAAGCGAGCATAAACGTGGTCATGCGCTAATGTCCTCGCGGGAGTCACCCGCAATCTATGGCGTCTGAACGCCAGACCCTGAATACGGCAATCAAACTCCTCACCGGTTATGCCGGTAATCTAGGGCATCTAGGACACCGACCCTGACCAGCTAGCACACCAAACTCCTCACCGATTAAGTCGGTATTCTAGTGGCTTATTTCAGCCGGGTCCCTAACCACACACACGCATGACCACACTGGCGCATAGCATACAATGGTTGATATTAGCGCATGGCGGCCCAGCCATGCTACCCTTTTATAGCAACAGCCACAGGACCTTCCAGGAGCAAGGACCAATGAGAACCTGTTCAGAAGACTAGTAGTAACAGGGCCTTCCTGGCGGGCCAATAGGAGCCGCTGCAGTACCTGAGCATGTGACCCCTGATCTCCAATGAGAGATCTCACTCTGGGCACGCTCAGAAGGGAAAATGCAGGACTTTATCCCAAAGACGTCTGCTCCAGAACTGGCTACAATAGCAGATCCAGGAAAGGCAGCAGCAAGTCACTGCCCAGTAGTGGAGTGGGCAAGACGCTTGGAACGACGTCTCTGCTGAGCAGGCTCCACTGCGGCCGGAGATGAATGGGAGACCGCAGCGGCACTGGTTCGAGACTCCCCTTGTGCAGGAGCGGGAACGCGAACCCTAACATTACCCCCCCTCCTAGGGCCCCCCCTTCTCTGGGCCTCGCTGCGTTCAAAGGCAGCGATGAGCTGCGGAGCGTGAACATGCTCGGCAGGCTCCCAAGACCTATCCTCAGGCCCATAGCCCCTCCAGTCCACCAAATAAAACTTTTTGCCCCGTACCACCTTACACCCCACGATGGCGTTCACCTCATGGTCATCCGCAGATGAACCCGATGTCCCGGCAGATGACTCAGAAAACCGGGACATGAGCACGGGTTTCAGGAGGGACACGTGAAAGGTGTCGGAGATACCCAGGCGTGGTGGAAGAGCTAAACGGTATACCACAGGGTTAACCTGCTCGAGGACCTTGAAAGGACCCAGGTAGCGGGGTGCCAACTTAGAGGCCTCAACTCGCAGCCTGATGTTACGGGCGGAGAGCCACACCAAATCCCCAGGAGCAAATGTAGGAGCGGGGCGCCGATGGGCATCGGCCGAAGACCTCATCCTCTCTTTGGAGGCCTGAATGGCATCCTGCGTGCGGTCCCAAATGTCCCGTGCCTCCACAGCCCAGTCTGCCACCCTGGAATCGGCGGAAGACACGGGCATAGGCACTGGTACCCGCGGATGCTGACCGTAGTTCAGGAGGAATGGGGTCTGTCCGATGGAATCAGCCACAGCATTGTTTAATGCAAACTCAGCCCATGGTAGCAAGGATGCCCAGTCATCCTGTCTGGCTGAGACAAAATGTCGTAAATAGGTGACCAAGGTCTGGTTGGCCCTCTCTACCAACCCATTCGTCTCAGGATGGTACGCTGAAGAGAGATTTAACTCAATACTAAGTAGACGACAAAGCTCTCTCCAGAACCGAGATGCAAACTGGGGACCTCGGTCACTGACAATCTTGTCCGGCATGCCGTGTAAACGGAAGATGTGCCTAACAAACAACGCTGCCAGAGCCCGTGCAGAAGGTAACCGTGGTAGTGGCACCAGATGCACCATTTTAGAGAAATGGTCGGTGATTACCCAAATGATGGTGCAACCCCGAGACTTGGGCAAGCCCACCACAAAGTCCATCCCAACCATCTCCCAGGGCCTGTCTGCCACCGGCAAAGGGTAAAGTAACCCAGCTGGCCGTTGTCGTGGAGACTTATTTTTGGCGCAGGAGACACAGGCTCGAACATAGTCCCCAACATCACGAACCATATGCGGCCACCAATATGTCCTCGCCAGCAATTCAGATGTCCTCTTTGCCCCAAAGTGTCCACCCACCCTGGACGAATGTGCCCAAGAGAGTACCTCCGGTCGCAAATTAGTAGGCACAAAAGTCTTGCCCGGGGGCACAGACTCTAGCGAAACCGGGGCCACTGTTCTCAGGCTCTCTGTGGGGATGATAAGCCGAGGCTCCTCCACCTCCTCCTCCGAGGACACCACAGAGCGAGATAGAGCATCGGCACGAATGTTCTTCTCTCCCGAGAGGAAATGCAGTGTGAAATGAAACCGGGAGAAGAACAAGGACCATCTGGCTTGGCGAGAATTAAGCCGCTGGGCTGTCTGAAGATATACCAGGTTTTTGTGATCCGTGAAGACTTGGAAGGGAAAGCGAGCTCCCTCCAACAGATGTCTCCACTCCGAGAAGGCCAACTTCATTGCTAGCAACTCCCTGTCCCCGATGGAATAATTCCTCTCTGCTGGTGTGGAGGTCTTAGAGAAAAAGAAGCATGGATGCTTCCGACCTTGAGCATCCTTTTGGAAGAGGACTGCTCCAGCACCAATGGACGAGGCATCCACCTCCAATATAAATGGCTTATCAACATCGGGGCGATGTAGGATGGGAGCTCTAGCGAAATGAGACTTAATAGACGTGAAGGCCTTGGAGACCTCTTCAGACCACAATTTGGGATTAGCTCCCTTTTTGGTAAGGGCAACCACGGGAGCTACCAAAGTTGAGAAGTGGGGAATGAACTGACGGTAGTAATTAATGAACCCCATAAAGCGCTGCACCGCCTTTAGAGAGTGGGGTTCTTGCCAGTCCATCACCGCCTGTAGTTTGGCAGGATCCATAGCCAATCCCTGGGCGGAGATGATATAGCCCAGGAAAGGTAAGGACTCCTGCTCAAACACACATTTCTCCAACTTTGCGTAAAGGGAATTTGCCCGTAGGAGGTCGAAGACCCTGCCAACATCCCTCCGGTGGGAGTCAATATCTGGAGAGAAGATGAGTATATCATCCAGATAGACTACGACCGAGGTGGAGAGCATATCCCGGAAGATGTCATTGACAAAGTCTTGGAAAACGGCTGGAGCATTACAGAGCCCAAAGGGCATCACCAGATATTCGTAATGCCCATCCCTGGTATTAAAAGCCGTCTTCCATTTGTCCCCCTCACGGATGCGAATCAGGTTATAAGCACCGCGCAGATCTAGTTTAGTGAATACCCTTGCTCCCCGAAGCCTATCAAATAGCTCAGAGATCAGGGGCAACGGGTACTTGTTTTTAACGGTGATGGCGTTAAGACCCCTGTAATCAATACACGGACGCAATTCTCCATTTTTCTTCTGCACGAAGAAAAATCCCGCCCCTGCCGGTGACACCGACTTCCTAATAAACCCTCTTGCCAGGTTCTCCTGAATATATTGCGACATGGCCTCTGTCTCAGGAAGAGAGAGGGGATAGACCCTTCCCCGAGGAGGTTCTGCGCCAGGCAAGAGGTCGATAGGACAGTCATAGGGGCGATGAGGCGGAAGAGTCTCCGCAGCCTTCTTGGAGAACACGTCTGCATATGACCAGTAGTGCTTGGGAAGTGGAGTAAGATCTGCGGGTAACTCAGTAATGGTAACCTGAACGCAACTTTTGACACATCTGCCTGTACATGCATCACTCCAACCCAGTATCCTACCCGAAGTCCACTCTATATGTGGGGAGTGGAAACGGAGCCAAGGTATACCTAGTAGGATCTCGTCTATTCCCTCGGGAAGGACGAGTAGGGAAATAAATTCCTGATGGGAAGGAGATACAGACAATGCAAGTGGGACAGTCTGGTGTGTAATTTGTGAGGGCAATGACGACCCATTCACTACCCGAACAGTCACTGATTTGTCAAGCGCCACCAGAGGTATTGCATGACGGTGAGCAAAGCTAGAGGACATGAAATTCCCCTCTGCTCCTGAGTCCACGCAAAGGTCGGCGGTGAGAATGGAAGTACCAACAGTGATTGTCCCTTTAAATGTTATCTTGGAGGAAAATGCCGCTGTCTCTAGTGAACCTCCTCCCAGGGCCACTAGACGCGATCGCTTCCCCGATCGCTGTGGACATCTGTTGGCATAGTGTCCTGTCTGCTGACAATGGTTGCAGACCACAGATACTCGGACGGACCGAGACTTAGGTCCTGCATGAGGAACTTCTGTGGCCTTTTGAGGTTCGGACGCCAGATCGGGGAATTCGAGAGGTTTGGCAAAGGTAGGAGCCAACCGAAACCTCTGCCTACACTGGGCCCGCTCCAACCTCCGCTCGTGAAAACGGAGGTCAATGCGGGGTAGATATGGAGATAAGCTTCTCCAGTGTGGCGGGAATCTCCCTGGTAGCCAAAGCGTCTTTAACATGGTCAGCCAGTCCCCGCCAGTAGATAGGAATAAGAACTTTATCAGACCAATCTAGCTCAGCAGCCAGAGTCCGAAACTGGACGGAAAACTGACTGACCAAAGACGAACCCTGTGTCAATGCCAGCAGTTGTAGCGCCGTATCGTGGGTGACCTGGGGTCCTAAAAAGACCTTTTTAAGAGCCTCCAAGAAACGAGGAGCACTCTGCACCACACGATCATCGCGCTCCCACAGCGGCGTTGCCCACTCCAACGCTCTGCCCGAGAGTAGAGAAAGTACAAAACCCACTTGTGCCCGATCCGTGGGAAAACGTGCAGCCAGAAGCTCGAGATGTATAGAGCACTGACTCACGAATCCCCGACATTGCTTGCTATCACCGGCAAACTTGTCAGGAAGCGGGAGGTGGGATAATGTAGGGGCAGAGGTGGCAGAGGACAAACTGGCTGCAGCCACGCTAGCAGCCTGAACAGCGACTGCGGTAACATCCACAGCTGAGGTTGTGCTCTCAAGAGCCTCCAACCTACCCTTCAGCTGCTGGATGTACTGCAATAGACGCTGTTCGTCCGCCATTTTACTAGCCAGACCCTGGCGCTAATATTATGTTAGGGTCTGCAGAACGCACCAAATATATAAAGTGGAGAGGGCGTTCGCAGCCCGGGGTCCACCGTGCAAGCAAAGCCTGCTGCTAGTAAGATGACGAAAGTAGCGAACTCTGTTATCCCGCAGAGTCGCTAAAATAAACGCCGTAGCGCGTTGTGGCAGTAAGTGCAGACTCTGTTAATTCACAGAGCCGCTAACGGGATGCCACAGTGCTATATGGCGATATGTGCGAACTCACTTAGCTTCAGTGAGCCGCAAAGTAAAACGCTAGGGCGCTGTCTAGCGTCGAGAGCGAACCCTGTTACGTCACAGAGCCGCTGAGAACAAACACCGTGTCCTGTCAGGCTCTCAGGCACACGGTTAATTGCTAAGCGAGCATAATACGTGGTCATGCGCTAATGTCCTCGCGGGAGTCACCCGCAATCTATGGCGTCTGAACGCCAGACCCTGAATACGGCAATCAAATTCCTCACCGGTTATGCCGGTAATCTAGGGCATCTAGGACACCGACCCTGACCAGCTAGCACACCAAACTCCTCACCGATTAAGTCGGTATTCTAGTGGCTTATTTCAGCCGGTCCCTAACCACACACACGCATGACCACACTGGCGCATAGCATACAATGGTTGATATTAGCGCATGGCGGCCCAGCCATGCTACCCTTTTATAGCAACAGCCACAGGACCTTCCAGGAGCAAGGACCAATGAGAACCTGTTCAGAAGACTAGTAGTAACAGGGCCTTCCTGGCGGGCCAATAGGAGCCACTGCAGTACCTGAGCATGTGACCCCTGATCTCCAATGAGAGATCTCACTCTGGGCACGCTCAGAAGGGAAAATGCAGGACTTTATCCCAAAGACGTCTGCTCCAGAACTGGCTACAATAGCAGATCCAGGAAAGGCAGCAGCAAGTCACTGCCCAGTAGTGGAGTGGGCAAGACGCTTGGAACGACGTCTCTGCTGAGCAGGCTCCACTGCGGCCGGAGATGAATGGGAGACCGCAGCGGCACTGGTTCGAGACTCCCCTTGTGCAGGAGCGGGAACTCAAACCCTAACAATTATTCGCCTATAGCTTTTCCAAAGATGTTAAACTTTCCCCACTTTTTCTTCTACTTTCAATTGTGTGATCACTGAACCAACCAATAGGATCTAGCTCAAAGGGTAACTTAATGCTTTACAATAGCATATCTCAAAAAGGTGAATCTCCACCTTCTTTCAATACTGCAAATACCATTTTTATTGTATATTCAGAATATACTTGTAATACACTTGTTTTGAGTATTCCATGCTCTGTTCCCTTCTCCTGGGTCCGCTGCTCTCTGTTGTCCTCCACGTCAAGTTTTGTTGGTTGCCAGGCATGGATAAATAAGATATATTTAATGCCCATTCACCCACCTCTCATGTATCTTGGGATTGAGACTCTAGTGTTCGTTGCTTGGAATGCTCCATTATCTGTACGACTGTGTTTCAACTCAGGTCCATCTCTGCTGGGTTCAATTCCATCTGTCCATCTGCTCCTGAGTTCTCAGTTAGTCCTTGTCACCATGAACCTACGTGACCTCTGGAAGCTACACCAATGCCTTGTGTTTGGGTGACTACCCGGACCAGAAGCTTAGCGAATCTACCTCACTTGGTGAGCACTTATGATACTCCTTTTATGAGAGCTCCGCTCTGTGTGTTTTATTAAGCAGATATTCTTTACATGACTAAATTTATCTTTCCACTTCAGAGAGTAATCAATGATGGCTTCAATTTAATGACAACTTGTAGAGTCCTTTTCATGTAACTTTCCTTTATGTAAAGAATAATTCATTGATTGTAGTTTTACAGACTTCAAACTTCTCTACATGATATATTTGATTTTATGTTACTGCGGAATTTGTATTTTCATAGTATTGTATTTGCCATTTGGTATCTTTGTGAGCTGATTTATTAGAACATTCCATAATAGCGGGAATCACAATTTGTAAAAAAAATATACATATATTTCGCTTCAAGAATGTTTTTCGAGATTATGAATAAGAAAAATAAAAAAGCCCCAGCTATGATTGTCCCCAGCAATCACCAAACATGTTGTCAATATGGACATCAGGAGCAGCTGAGGTTGACTGTATTTATTGTGTTACCCCATAAATAGTATAAAAAAGACAATAATGCTAATGTAATTCTCAATATTGCATCTGAACAATTCATTAATTCTACAAATTTAGTTAAAACCAAAATGCTAATTTTTGTACAAAAATGTAAAATATTCTCAAAATATTCCCAGTAAGAGTTAAAAAAAACCTTTGACTCATTAAATGCAGCACAGCCCACACAAAAGTTTCTCTGCAAAATTTCGAAACTTCTCTCTTACTTGGTCTCCTTGGTAATAAATGAAATGATATATTAGAGTGTTCAACATATGCTGTTAACAACAGCTGCTTTTAGAAGCTCCTTGATATAAAGCTACAGACTTAAAGAGAAAAAGTAGTAAGGATAAGAAAAATGTGGTTAAAGCTGTAAATATCACATCTTTTTTAGACATAAGGTTTTTTTTTAAGCTTCCAAATGTCGAGTTAGCTTTTTGATCTTTTATATTACAAGAACTGAGCATTTCTGGAACTGAGCATTTCTGCAATGGACAGTACATAAGAGTTAATCGAGGTGACAAATATCATTGGAAAGCCTTCTTTGCTTGATTTATACTATATATTATGGACGCATCACTATTTATTAAGTCTACAGTAGAGAAAGATTTATGTGTAACTGAGGGCATATTAAATTATACTGCTCAATATTATCAGTAGTCCAGCAAAATATTTTTTCCTCTACTACACCCTCCCACACCTGGCTGTCTATCAAAATTAACACTTCTTTTTTTATATTAAGTACTTAAATTTATGCAGTTAAGCCTTTTGCATATTTTATGCCTCTACACTTTGCTATCAATCCCATGATAGATCAGTACGGCCTTTTATGGTAGGTGTGTGAATATTCCCCTTCATTATTCTCATAAGTAAGCATATTTATTAAAAAGCTTTCTAACACAGAGTCTAAACAGTTATCTTCCTTATTGTAAAATGTGACTGGAGCTCTATAGTCATCATCAGTAAGTGCAATAGAAGTTTCCGTCCCCGCTGTGAAGAGCAACAATTGTCCAGTCCATGAAGTTTCAACATACAGGTTGTTCTAGTGACAGAGATAATGACCCCTTTCAAAGAACATAAAAGCAGATTATTCCCATGGGGTCACCATAAGATCTCATGACCTTACTGAGGAAAAGAAATTCATAGTTATTCTGATAGAAAAAAACAACTAAATAAGGCAATATAGGATGACTTATATTTTGGAGGACTAGTGACAGCACACATGCTAAAAACCAAAACAAAGAAAGCATCTTGTGGCACTAAAATATCTTTGATTTGCTTTATTTTATTAAAATTTTGGAATCTGTGTTATGTGGTACCTGTGATTTACCTGTTTTCTTTTTAAGAAGTTCTTTAGAATCAGATAACTATTACCGTATATACTCATGTATAAGCCGACCTGTGTATAAGATGACCCCCCTAATTTTGCCACAAAAAACTGGGAAAATGTATTGACTCGAGTATAAGCCTAGGGTGGGAAATGCAGCAGCTACTGGTAAATTACAAAAATAAAAATAGATGCCAATAAAAGTAAAATTAATTGAGACATCAGTAGGTTAAATGTTTTTGAATATCCATATTGAATCAGGAGCCCCATATAATGCTCCGTACAGTTCATGATGGGCCCCATAAGATAATCCATACAAAATACTCCCCATATAAAGTTCCATAAAGGTTAATAATGGCCCCATAAGATGCTTCATAGATTATGCCCCCATGTGGTGCTCCATAGATTATGCCCTCATATTGTGCTCCATAGGATATGCCCCGATATAATGCTCCATAGATTATGTCCCCATAAAATGCTCCATAGATTATGCCCCCATAAGATGCTCCATAGATAATGCCCCATATGCTCCACAGATTATGCCCCATATGCTCCATAGATTATGCCCCATATGCTTCATAGATTATGCCCCATATGCTCCACTGATTATGCCACATATGCTCCATAGATTATGCCCCATAGATTATGCCCCATATGCTCCACAGATTATGCCCCATATGCTCCATAGATTATGCTCCATATGCTCCATAGATTATGCCCCATAGATTATGCCCCATATGCTCCACAGATTATGCCCCATATGCTCCATAAATTATGCCCCATATACTCCATAGATTATGCCCCATATGCTCCATAGTTTATGACCCATATGCTCCATAGATTATGCCCTATATGCTCCATAGACTATGCCCCATATGCTCCATAGATTATGCCCCATATGCTCCATAGATTATGCCCCATATGCTCCACAGATTATGCCCCATATGCTCCACAGATTATGTCCCATTTGCTCCATAGATTATGCCCCATATGATCTATAGATTATGCCCCATATGCTCCATAGTTTATGCCCCATATGCTCCATAGATTATGCCCCATATGCTCCACAGATTATGCCCCATATGCTCCATAGATTATGCCCCATATGCTCAATAGATTATGCCCCACATGCTCCATAGATTATGCCCTATATGCTCCATAGTATAGATCCCATATGCTGCCGCTGCTGCTGTAAAAGAAAAAAAATGACAGACTCACCTCTCGTCGCTGGGGGCCAGGTGCCTGTGTCCTGAGCAGGCGGGGACACTGGCACGCTATGGGGGACAGGTACCGGTGTCACCGCTCGCTCAGGGCCCCGGCACCTGAGATATTCACCTGTTCCCGGTCCACCGCTGCGCACTGCTCTGTCTTCCGGGTTCTCTGGCAGTGAATGCTCAGGCAGAGGGCGCAGCGTGCACTAACTACGTCATTGCGCCCTCTGCCTGAACATCACAGCCAGAGGACGAGGCAGTCAGAGCACCGTGCAGCGGTGGACCGGGGACAGGTGAATATCGCATATACTCACCCCCTCCTGGCGCGTCTCTGCAGCCCCTGCTCTTCTCCCATGGTCTCCGGCAGCTCTTCCTTCCTACAGCGGTCAAGTGGTACCGCTCATTAAAGTCATGAATATGTGCATATTCATGACTTTATTGAGCGGTACCACTTGACCGCTGCAGGAAGGAGCCTGAGACCCTGGGAGAAGTAAGGGGGCTGCAGAGACGTGCCGGCGGGGGGGTAAGTATGATCTGACATCCCCGCTCCCCCTCCCCGCCGACCCCCCGGTATATGACTCGCGTATAAGCCGAGAGGGGGACTTTCAGCCTAAAAAATGTGCTGAAAATCTCGGCTTATATGCGAGTATATATGGTACTTCAAATGTATTTAGATATTTTTTCAAAAAACAATTATTCATCAATCTTTGGAACCTAATAGTTTTGTATCAACATGAGGAAACTACTATTGCTTTAAAATATAGCTTTCATTTTACTTTGCTAGGTTTCCTTTCTTGAAGATATTAGTTAAGGACATAATTTTCTTTCCAAACATCTTTCTAAAGCATCATTAAATATTTATAACGGAAGAGATGGCATTTGTTTCTAGTCCATTTTTGTAAATATTCTTTATAATAAACACAGAGGCCTGGAAAATAATACAAATTAGAATAATAAAATAGTATGTTTTCTGATGTATATTACAGTATGGTATCTCCTGATGAAGGGGTTGCAAAAAACCTTGAAATGCGTTGAATAAACCACTTGTCAACTTTAGTAACCGTCTGGAACTTCATCTTTTGGTCTGCATGGATGAAAAATCCACTTATTCATCTACAGAGTTCTGTTTCATGTAGTCGGTTTTCGACTTGTGGATCTGTGGCAGCCCTTATCTATACATGCTTTCATCACCTAATACCAGGTGAGCAGTTTCTTGGCAAAACCGCCTATTGTATATGTGGGATAAGACCATATTTTGCGCTTGCGTCTACCTTTCTCATCACATTACTAGTATACAGTGGGGGAAATAAGTATTTGATCCCTTGCTGATTTTGTAAGTTTACCCACTGACAAAGACATGAATAGTCTTTAATTTTAAGGGTAGGTTAATTTTAACATTTAGAGATAGAATATAAAAAATAAAATCCAGTAAATCACATTGTATAAATTATATAAATTTATTTGCACTTTGCAGTGAGAAATAAGTATTTGATCCCCTACCAACCATTAAGAGTTCTGGCTCCTACAAACCAGTCAACTTTATAAAGACTCCTGTCCACAGACTCAATTAATCAGTCAGACTCTAACCTCTACAATATGGGCAAGACCAAAGAGCTTTATAAGGATGTCAAGGACAAGATCATACAGTCCCTGACAGAAGTTATGTCGCTTATCCATGTTATGAAAATCAAAGCTTATAACCTGACATTAAATTCATCCATTGGTTGTATAAATTACTCTTTTGAAAGCTGAAACCCTCCCAAATTTGGTTTAGGTTAAGAAAATAAATTGGCATCAATGCTGAAATATTGATCATTTAATGAACATAGAATAGTCAGATTTTGGCAAGACAAAAGTTTTGTCGCCCATAGAAAGTAATGTGATATTCAAACAAATAATTATCTTAAAATACAAATATATGTTACATAACATTGGTGAATTAAGTTGTGGTGCTATTAGAGTCATATTTAATATTTTGTGTGACTTCCATAAGCTTGAAGGATTGCATCCATGCGGTTCAACAATGATTCATACAATTTATTAATGAAGTCATCAGGAATAGCAAAGAATGCAGTCTTACATGCCTCCCAGAGTTCATCTAGATTCCTTGGTTTTGTCTTCCAAGCTTCCTCTTTCATCCTACCCCAAACATGCTCAATGATGTTCATGTCTGGTGACTGGGCTGGCCAGTCATTGAGCACCTTGATCTTTTTTGCCTGGAGGAACTTTGATCTAGAGATGGATGTATGTGATGGAGCACCATCCTGCTGCAAAATTTGACCCCTTTTATGATTTGGAATGTAAGAGGTAGCTAATACTTCTTGATATTTTAGGCTATTGATATTGCCTTCCACCTTGCAAATGTTTCGCACATCCCATACTGAATTTAACCCCAGACCATGATCTTTCCACCACCAAATTTAACTGTTTTCTAGGTGTATTTTGGATCCATATGGGCTCCAGTAGGTCTCCTGCAGTATTTGCGGTGGCTGTGGTGTAATTCTGAAGATTCATCAGAGAAATTCACCTTCTGCCACTTTTCCAGCGTCCATCTGTTTAGCAGGCTGTGGGACTTAGCAAATGCCACATGGTTTTTTATTTGCCTTTTGTTTAGTGCTGGCTTCTGGGCACTGAATCGACCATGGAGGCCATTTCAAGACAGAATCCTACAAACTGTTCTAGTTGACACAGCGACTTGAGGTGATCAGGCCTGTTGGAGCTCTGCTGCAGTGGAAGAGGGGCTTGCTTTGGATTTTCTAACAAACAAACGTTCCTCCTGAGCAGTTGTCTTGCGGGGTCTGCCGGACCTGGGCTTGTCAAACCCATCTCCAGTCTATTCAAATCTTTTTTTATTTCTTTGAACTTGACGCTGAGACACACCAAAGGTGCCAGCCACCTCTGCAGTGGATCTGGTCTTCAGCCTCTTGATAATCAAGGATTTGGTCGCAGGGTGGATTTTTGGCATGTTGTCAGAGCTCAAGTTGCAGTTCAAGTGAAGCTCTGGGGTGCTGGGTTTCTTTTTATACACACCCACTAATTAACCGATCATTTACTGAGCACTGGTGAGGATGTAAACTAGGATTGGGTGCATTATATGTCCAGGTGACAAAACTTTTGTCTTGCCAAAACCTGACCATTCTGTGTTCATTAAATGATCAATATTTCAGCATTGATGCCAATTTTCTTAACCTAAACCAAATTTGGGAGGGTTTCAGCTTTCAAAAGAGTAATTTATAAAACCAATTGAATTTAACATCAGGTTATAAGCTTTGATTTTCATAACATGGATAAGCAACATAACTTCTGTCAGGGACTGTAGACTGCACAAAGCTGGAATGAGCTACAAAACCATACGCAACATGCTGGGTGAGAAGGAGACAACTGTTGGTGCAACAGTAAGAAAATGGAAAAAATACAAAATGACTGTCAATCAACATCGATCTGAGGCACCATGCAAAATCTCACCTCGTGGGGTATCCATGATCATGAGGAAGGTGAGAGATCAGCCTAAAACTATATGGGGGAATTTGTTAATGGTCTCAAGGCAGCTGGGACCACAGTCACCAAGAAAACCATTGCTAACACATTACACCATAAAGGTTTAAAATCCTTCAGTGCCCTCAAGGTCCCCCTGCTCAAGAAGGAGCATTTGCAGGCCCATCTAAAGTTTGCCAATGAACACCTGGATGATTCCGTGAGTGATTGGGAGAAGGTGATGTGGTCAGATGAGACAAAATTTGAGGTCTTTGGCATTAACTCAACTCGCAATGTTTGGAGGAAGAGAAATGCTGCCTATGACCCGAAGAACACTGTCCCCAATGTCAAGCATTGACATGGAAACATTATGTTTTAGGGGTGTTTCTCTGCTAATGGCACAGGACTACTTCACCGCAACAATGGGAGAATGGATGGTGCCATGTACGGTAAAATTCTGAGTGACAACCTCATTCCCTCCACCAGGACATTAAAAATGGGTCGTGGCTGGGTCTTCCAGCAAGACAATGACCCAAAACATACAGCCAAGGCAACAAAGGAGTGGCTCAAAAAGAAGTACATTAACGTCATGGAGTGGCCTAGACAGTCTCCAGACCTTAATCCCGTCGAAAAATTATGGAAGGAGTTGAAGCTCCGAGTTGCCAAGCGACAGCCTCAAAATCTTAATGATTTACAGATGATCTGCAAAGAGGAGTGGACCAAAATTCCTCCTGAATCTCATCATCAACTACAATGACTGCTGTGCTTGCCAACAAGGGTTTTGTCACCAATTATTATGTCTTTTTTGCCAGAGGGATCAAATACTTATTTTTCACTCAAAATGCAAATAAATTTATATAATTCATACAATGTGATTTTCTGGATTTTATTTTTGATATTCTATTTCTCAATGTTAAAATTAACCTACCCTTAAAATTCTAGACTTTTCATGTCTTTGTCAGTGGGCAAAAAATCAGCAAGGGATCAAATAATTATTTCCCTCACTGTATGTGCATTCTTATGAAGAATTATAAAATGCCTTCAAGACACCTTTTAAATATTTACTTATACAGTACAATAATATTCATTTTTAGTACATCTTATTACATTTTTTAAGCTTTTAAAATATTAAATCAACGATTTTATAAGTGAATAGGCAAGAAAGGCTAGTTTCATATTGATAAAAGATTTTTGGTCTGTTTGATTAAATCAAATAAACTCGAATACAAACACTAAAAGCTACCAAGAGGCCAATGAAGAGGAGAGCGCCACCTTAGTTAACTCTATTCTCTCTCTAGTTGCTATGAAACTTTAAAGCATTGGACTTTCCCTTCATATATTTTCTGCAACATAAGCAAACAGGTGCAAGAGACACTACCTTAATGACCAGAGGTAGTTTAGTTTTGCATTTTCATTTTTTGCTCCACTTCTTCCCAGAGCCATAACTTTTTTTTTTTTTTGGTCAAAATGACCATGAGAGGGCTTGTTGTACATTTGAATGACACCATTAGTTTTAGCAAGTTGTGTACACGAAAACGTGAAAAAAAATTCCAGGTGCGGTGAAATTGCAAAAAAAGTGCAATCCCACATTTGTTTTTATTTTTTTTTTCACCATGTTCACTAAATGCTAAAACTGACCTGCCATTATGATTCTCCATGTCATTACGAGTTCATAGACACCAAACATATCTAGGTTTATTTTTTAGCTAAGTGGTGAAAAAAAAGTCCAAACTTTGTTGAAAAAAAAAATTGCGCCATATTTTGATACCCGTAGCGTCTCTATTTTTCGTGATCTCGGGTTGGGTTATGGCTTATTTTTTGTGTGCCGAGCTGACGTTTTTAATTATACCATTATACAATTTTGGTTCAGATACAATCTTTTGATCAGCTGTTATTGCATTTTAATGCAATGTCGGGGCGACAAAAAAAGTAATTCTAGCATTTTGACTTTTTTTCTCGCTACGCCTTTTAGCAATCAGGTTAATCCTTTTTTTATTGATAGATCGGGTGATACTGTACATGGCGATACCAAATGTGTATGTTTGATTTTTTTTGTATTGTTTTATTTTGAATGGGGCGAAAGGGGGGTGATTTGAACTTTTATATTATTTTATTTTTTTATATTTTTAAAAACATTTTTTTTACTTTTGGCACGCTTCAATAGTCTCCATGGGAGACTAGAAACTGCAATAACCCGATCGGCTCTGCTACATATAGGCGATGATCAGATCACCTGTATGTAGCAGATTTGCTGACTTGCTATGAGTGCCGACCACCGGGTGGTGCTCATAGCAATCCGACAGTGACAACCATTGAGGTCTCCAGGAGACTTCTGGTTGTCATGCCAACCTATCGGTGACCCGCGATCACGGATTTCAGACCATATGGCCGGAAGAGCACGTTAAATGCCGCTGTCAGAGTTTGACAGCTGCGGTTAATAGCCACGGGTGGATCGCGATTCCCCCTGCGGCTGATCTAGTCACATGTCAGCTGTTCAAAACAGCTGACATGTGCCAGGAAAGATGTGGGCTCACCGCTAGAGCCCACATCAAAAGGAGGAAGCCCGACGTCAACGTAAATGTACGCCCGATGTCGGAAAGGGGTTTAAGGACTTTAAAAAATCTGTCAACAGCTTAGCAGGACATAAAATAAAAAAATCCTCTATTCTCAACTTACCGACCCCCAACAGTTTGAAATGCTTCTTGATTCTAAACATATCTCCGTATTTTCTCCCAGCTCATCTAGTGACATCTAATCAAGTGACTACTGCAACCAGCCAGAAATTGTAGGAGATATGAGATATTTAGGGGTGTAACTATAATAGGTTCAGGGCTTGCAATTGCACCTGGGCCCTGGAGCCTAGAGCAGCACAAAAGGTCCCTCTGCCACATATAAAAAGATTATTACTATTAAAGACCAATGATAGTTAGGGGCCCTGTTGGAAATTTTGCATTGGGGCATAAAAACTTGAAGTTACGCCACTGGAGATATCTTAGACAGAAATTTCTTTTTGGAGTGAATCAAAAGCAGGAATTAAATTAGCTGAAGGTTTCCAGTCTTATATTTTGATAACACTACATCTAAACAGGTAATTTGTTTGTATTTTTCATTTTACTTTTTTTAGCAAAACTGCTTAAATTATATGAACAATCGTTAATTAAAAATATATATTTTATTTTTCTCTTTTAATTAATTGTACTTATCACTGAAGGTTTATTGTTTTACTTGCTACATTATATTCACACTAAATTTATTTTCCTATACTTACTTTTGTACTTTCCCCTCTCAATTTTAATGTCTTACTTTATGTTTGCAATTCAATAAATGGTGACACTTACATTGACATTATACGTATTTTACTATGATAAACTGATATATTGAATTTTTTATACATTTTTGACCATTTTTCTAGTATGCACATAAATAAGCTGACAAAGCTGGCACTGAGCAACACCTTGTAGACAGACTATACTGCAGACAGAAACATTGGTAAAAGTGAATGTGATCCTACATGAAGATCATGCAAAATCTTGTTAATTAAGGGCTGTTGGATTATTGAATGTAACCATTCTGCTCACATTAAGCTTGCGTGTCTCATTTATTTTGAAAGTCAACTCTGAGTCATAAGTCATATATTCAAAAGGAAGTTGCAAGTTTTCTTTTGTTCTACGGTGTTACCATGGATACAGACTGGTTTTTAAATAAATAAACATGTATTTTCCAGTTAAATTTGGATCCCACTAAGCTAAAATTATTTATTCTAAATGTATTCCAACAATTTCAATATAAAACACAAAATTTATGATACAGTTAAACCCATTTGGAAATGTAATGTGTTAGGGTCTGCGGAACGCACCAAATATATAAAGTGGAGAGGTGCGTTCGCAGCCCGGGGTCCACCGTGCAAGCAAAGCCTGCTGCTAGTAAGATGACGAAAGTAGCGAACTCTGTTATCCCGCAGAGTCGCTAAAATAAACGCCGTAGCGCGTTGTGGCAGTAAGTGCAGACTCTGTTAATTCACAGAGCCGCTAACGGGATGCCACAGTGCTATATGGCGATATGTGCGAACTCACTTAGCTTCAGTGAGCCGCAAAGTAAAACGCTAGGGCGCTGTCTAGCGTCGAGAGCGAACCCTGTTACGTCACAGAGCCGCTGAGAACAAACGCCGTGTCCTGTCAGGCTCTCAGGCACACGGTTAATTGCTAAGCGAGCATAATACGTGGTCATGCGCTAATGTCCTCGCGGGAGTCACCCGCAATCTATGGCGTCTGAACGCCAGACCCTGAATACGGCAATCAAACTCCTCACCGGTTATGCCGGTAATCTAGGGCATCTAGGACACCGACCCTGACCAGCTAGCACACTAAACTCCTCACCGATTAAGTCGGTATTCTAGTGGCTTATTTCAGCCGGGTCCCTAACCACACACACGCATGACCACACTGGCGCATAGCATACAATGGTTGATATTAGCGCATGGCGGCCCAGCCATGCTACCCTTTTATAGCAACAGCCACAGGACCTTCCAGGAACAAGGACCAATGAGAACCTGTTCAGAAGACTAGTAGTAACAGGGCCTTCCTGGCGGGCCAATAGGAGCCGCTGCAGTACCTGAGCATGTGACCCCTGATCTCCAATGAGAGATCTCACTCTGGGCACGCTCAGAAGGGAAAATGCAGGACTTTATCCCAAAGACGTCTGCTCCAGAACTGGCTACAATAGCAGATCCAGGAAAGGCAGCAGCAAGTCACTGCCCAGTAGTGGAGTGGGCAAGACGCCTGGAACGACGTCTCTGCTGAGCAGGCTCCACTGTGGCCGGAGACGAATGGGAGACCGCAGCGGCACTGGTTCGAGACTCCCCTTGTGCAGGAGCGGGAACTCGAACCCTAACATTACCCCCCTTCTCTGGGCCTCGCTGCGTTCAAAGGCAGCGATGAGCTGCGGAGCGTGAACATGCTCGGCAGGCTCCCAAGACCTATCCTCAGGCCCATAGCCCCTCCAGTCCACCAAATAAAACTTTTTGCCCCGTACCACCTTACACCCCACGATGGCGTTCACCTCATGGTCATCCGCAGATGAACCCGATGTCCCGGCAGATGACTCAGAAAACCGGGACATGAGCACGGGTTTCAGGAGGGACACGTGAAAGGTGTCGGAGATACCCAGGCGTGGTGGAAGAGCTAAACGGTATACCACAGGGTTAACCTGCTCGAGGACCTTGAAAGGACCCAGGTAGCGGGGTGCCAACTTAGTGGACTCAACTCGCAGCCTGATGTTACGGGCGGAGAGCCACACCAAATCCCAGGAGCAAATGTAGGAGCGGGGCGCCGATGGGCATCGGCCGAAGACCTCATCCTCTCTTTGGAGGCCTGAATGGCATCCTGCGTGCGGTCCCAAATGTCCCGTGCCTCCACAGCCCAGTCTGCCACCCTGGAATCGGCGGAAGACACGGGCATAGGCACTGGTACCCGCGGATGCTGACCGTAGTTCAGGAGGAATGGGGTCTGTCCGGTGGAATCAGCCACAGCATTGTTTAATGCAAACTCAGCCATGGTAGCAAGGATGCCCAGTCATCCTGCCTGGCTGAGACAAAATGTCGTAGATAGGTGACCAAGGTCTGGTTGGCCCTCTCTACCAACCCATTCGTCTCAGGATGGTACGCTGAAGAGAGATTTAACTCAATACTGAGTAGACGACAAAGCTCTCTCCAGAACCGAGACGCAAACTGGGGACCTCGGTCACTGACAATCTTGTCCGGCATGCCGTGTAAATGGAAGATGTGCCTAACAAACAACGCTGCCAGAGCCCGTGCAGAAGGTAACCGTGGTAGTGGCACCAGATGCACCATTTTAGAGAAATGGTCGGTGATTACCCAAATGATGGTGCAACCCCGAGACTTGGGCAAGCCCACCACAAAGTCCATCCCAACCATCTCCCAGGGCCTGTCTGCCACCGGCAAAGGGTAAAGTAACCCAGCTGGCCGTTGTCGTGGAGACTTATTTTTGGCGCAGGAGACACACGCCCGAACATAGTCCCCAACATCACGGACCATATGCGGCCACCAATATGTCCTCGCCAGCAACTCAGATGTCCTCTTTGCCCCGAAGTGTCCACCCACCCTGGACGAATGTGCCCAAGAGAGTACCTCCGGTCGCAAATTAGTAGGCACAAAAGTCTTGCTCGGGGGCACAGACTCTAGCGAAACCGGGGCCACTGTTCTCAGGCTCTCTGTGGGGACGATAAGCCGAGGCTCCTCCACCTCCTCCTCCGAGGACACCACAGAGCGAGAGAGAGCGTCGGCACGAATGTTCTTCTCTCCCGAGAGGAAATGCAGTGTGAAATGAAACCGGGAGAAGAACAAGGACCATCTGGCTTGGCGAGAATTAAGCCGCTGGGCTGTCTGAAGATATACCAGGTTTTTGTGATCCGTGAAAACTTGGAAGGGAAAGCGAGCTCCCTCCAACAGATGTCTCCACTCCGAGAAGGCCAACTTCATTGCTAGCAACTCCCTGTCCCCGATGGAATAATTCCTCTCTGCTGGTGTGAAGGTCTTGGAGAAAAAGAAGCATGGATGCTTCCGACCTTGAGCATCCTTTTGGAAGAGGACTGCTCCAGCACCAACGGACGAGGCATCCACCTCCAATATAAATGGCTTATCAACATCGGGGCGATGTAGGATGGGAGCTCTAGCGAAATGAGACTTAATAGACGTGAAGGCCTTGGAGACCTCTTCAGACCACAATTTGGGATTAGCTCCCTTTTTGGTAAGGGCAACCACGGGAGCTACCAAAGTTGAGAAGTGGGGAATGAACTGACGGTAGTAATTAATGAACCCCATAAAGCGCTGCACCGCCTTTAGAGAGTGGGGTTCTTGCCAGTCCATCACCGCCTGTAGTTTGGCAGGATCCATAGCCAATCCCTGGGCGGAGATGATATAGCCCAGGAAAGGTAAGGACTCCTGCTCAAACACACATTTCTCCAACTTTGCGTAAAGAGAATTTGCCCGTAGGAGGTCGAAGACCCTGCCAACATCTCTCCGGTGGGAGTCAATATCTGGAGAGAAGATGAGTATATCATCCAGATAGACTACGACCGAGGTGGAGAGCATATCCGGAAGATGTCATTGACAAAGTCTTGGAAAACGGCTGGAGCATTACAGAGCCCAAAGGGCATCACCAGATATTCGTAATGCCCATCCCTGGTATTAAAAGCCGTCTTCCATTCGTCCCCCTCACGGATGCGAATCAGGTTATAAGCACCGCGCAGATCTAGTTTAGTGAATACCCTTGCTCCCCGAAGCCTATCAAATAGCTCAGAGATCAGGGGCAACGGGTACTTGTTTTTAACGGTGATGGCGTTAAGACCCCTGTAATCAATACACGGGCGCAATTCTCCGTTTTTCTTCTGCACGAAGAAAAATCCCGCCCCTGCCGGTGACACCGACTTCCTAATAAACCCTCTTGCCAGGTTCTCCTGAATATATTGCGACATGGCCTCTGTCTCAGGAAGAGAGAGGGGATAGACCCTTCCCCGAGGAGGTTCTGCGCCAGGCAAGAGGTCGATAGGACAGTCATAGGGGCGATGAGGCGGAAGAGTCTCCGCAGCCTTCTTGGAGAACACGTCTGCATATGACCAGTAGTGCTTGGGAAGTGGAGTAAGATCTGCGGGTAACTCAGTAGTGGTAACCTGAACGCAACTTCTGAAACATCTGCCTGTACATGCATCACTCCAACCCAGTATCCTACCCGAAGTCCACTCTATATGTGGGGAGTGGAAACGGAGCCAAGGTATACCTAGTAGGATTCGTCTATTCCCTCGGGAAGGACGAGTAGGGAAATAAATTCCTGATGGGAAGGAGATACAGACAATGCAAGTGGGACAGTCTGGTGAGTAATTTGTGAGGGCAATGACGACCCATTCACTACCCGAACAGTCACTGATTTGTCAAGCGCCACCAGAGGTATTGCATGACGGCGAGCAAAGCTAGAGGACATGAAATTCCCCTCTGCTCCTGAGTCCACGCAAAGGTCGGCGGTGAGAAAGGAAGTACCAACAGTGATTGTCCCTTTAAATGTTATCTTGGAGGAAAATGCCGCTGTCTCTAGTGAACCTCCTCCCAGGGCCACTAGACGCGATCGCTTCCCCGATCGCTGTGGACATCTGTTGGCATAGTGTCCTGTCTGCTGACAATGGTTACAAACCACGGATACTCGGACGGACCGAGACTTAGGTCCTGCATGAGGAACTTCTGTGGCCTTTTGAGGTTCGGACGCCAGATCGGGGAATTCGAGAGGTTTGGCAAAGGTAGGAGCCAACCGAAACCTCTGCCTACACTGGGCCCGCTCCAACCTCCGCTCGTGAAAACGGAGGTCAATGCGGGTAGATATGGAGATAAGCTTCTCCAGTGTGGCGGGAATCTCCCTGGTAGCCAAAGCGTCTTTAACATGGTCAGCCAGTCCCCGCCAGTAGATAGGAATAAGAACTTTATCAGACCAATCTAGCTCAGCAGCCAGAGTCCGAAACTGGACGGAAAACTGACTGACCAAAGACGAACCCTGTGTCAATGCCAGCAGTTGTAGCGCCATATCGTGGGTGACCTGGGGTCCTAAAAGACCTTTTTAAGAGCCTCCAAGAAACGAGGAGCACTCTGCACCACACGATCATCGCGCTCCCACAGCGGCGTTGCCCACTCCAACGCTCTGCCCGAGAGTAGAGAAAGTACAAAACCCACTTGTGCCCGATCCGTGGGAAAACGTGCAGCCAGAAGCTCAGATGTATAGAGCACTGACTCACGAATCCCCGACATTGCTTGCTATCACCGGCAAACTTGTCAGGAAGCGGGAGGTGGGATAATGTAGGGGCAGAGGTGGCAGAGGACAAACTGGCTGCAGCCACGCTAGCAGCCTGAACAGCGACTGCGGTAACATCCACAGCTGAGGTTGTGCTCTCAAGAGCCTCCAACCTACTCTTCAGCTGCTGGATGTACTGCAATAGACGCTGTTCGTCCGCCATTTTACTAGCCAGACCCTGGCGCTAATATTATGTTAGGGTCTGCGGAACGCACCAAATATATAAAGTGGAGAGGTGCGTTCGCAGCCCGGGGTCCACCGTGCAAGCAAAGCCTGCTGCTAGTAAGATGACGAAAGTAGCGAACTCTGTTATCCCGCAGAGTCGCTAAAATAAACGCCGTAGCGCGTTGTGGCAGTAAGTGCAGACTCTGTTAATTCACAGAGCCGCTAACGGGATGCCACAGTGCTATATGGCGATATGTGCGAACTCACTTAGCTTCAGTGAGCCGCAAAGTAAAACGCTAGGGCGCTGTCTAGCGTCGAGAGCGAACCCTGTTACGTCACAGAGCCGCTGAGAACAAACGCCGTGTCCTGTCAGGCTCTCAGGCACACGGTTAATTGCTAAGCGAGCATAATACGTGGTCATGCGCTAATGTCCTCGCGGGAGTCACCCGCAATCTATGGCGTCTGAACGCCAGACCCTGAATACGGCAATCAAACTCCTCACCGGTTATGCCGGTAATCTAGGGCATCTAGGACACCGACCCTGACCAGCTAGCACACTAAACTCCTCACCGATTAAGTCGGTATTCTAGTGGCTTATTTCAGCCGGGTCCCTAACCACACACACGCATGACCACACTGGCGCATAGCATACAATGGTTGATATTAGCGCATGGCGGCCCAGCCATGCTACCCTTTTATAGCAACAGCCACAGGACCTTCCAGGACAAGGACCAATGAGAACCTGTTCAGAAGACTAGTAGTAACAGGGCCTTCCTGGCGGGCCAATAGGAGCCGCTGCAGTACCTGAGCATGTGACCCCTGATCTCCAATGAGAGATCTCACTCTGGGCACGCTCAGAAGGGAAAATGCAGGACTTTATCCCAAAGACGTCTGCTCCAGAACTGGCTACAATAGCAGATCCAGGAAAGGCAGCAGCAAGTCACTGCCCAGTAGTGGAGTGGGCAAGACGCCTGGAACGACGTCTCTGCTGAGCAGGCTCCACTGCGGCCGGAGACGAATGGGAGACCGCAGCGGCACTGGTTCGAGACTCCCCTTGTGCAGGAGCGGGAACTCGAACCCTAACAGTAATGTATATCATATAAGCTCTTGTGTACAAAAAAAACAAGCAGAAAAGTTATTTGGAAAATATTCATCTACAATGGTGGCCAAAAGTATTGGCACCCCTGCAATTCTGTCAGATAATACTCAGTGTCTTCCTGAAAATGATTGCAATCACAAATTATTTGCTATTTTTATCTTCATTTAATTTGCTTGCGAGGAAAAAACACAAAAGAGAATGAAGCAAAAATCAAATCCTTGATCATTTCACACAAAACTCCAAAAATGGGCCAGAAAAAAGTATTGGCACCCTCAGCCTAATACTTGGTTGCACAACCTTTAGCCAAAATAACTGCGAGCAACCGCTTCCGGTAACCATCAATGAGTTTCTTACAATGCTCTGCTGGAATTGTAGACCATTCTTCTTTGGCAAACTGCTCCAGGTCCCTGATATTTGAAGGATGCCTTCTCCAAACTGCCATTTTGAGATCTCTCCACAGGTGTTCTATGGGATTCAGATCTGGACTCATTGCTGGCCACCTTAGAAGTCTCCAGTGCTTTCTCTCAAACCATTTTATAGTGCTTTTGGAAGTGTGTTTTGGGTCATTGTCCTGCTGGAAGACCCATGACCTCTGAGGGAGACCCAGCTTTCTCACACTGGGCCCTACATTATGCTGCAAAATTTTTTGGTAGTCTTCAGACTTCATAATGCCATGCACACGGTCAAGCAGTCCAGTGCCAGAGGCAGCAAAGCAACCCCAAAACATCAGGGAACCTCTGCCATGTTTGACTGTAGGGACCGTGTTCTTTTCTTTGAATGCCTCTTTTTTTTTCCTGTACACTCTACGTTGATGGTTTTTCCCCAAAAGCTCGACTTTTGTCTCATCTGACCAGAGAACATTCTTCCAAAACGTTTTAGGCTTTCTCAGGTAAGTTTTGGCAAACTCCAGCCTGGCTTTTTTATGACTCGGGGTAAGAAGTGGGGTCTTCCTGGGTATCCTACCATACAGTCCCTTTTCATTCAGACGCCAACGGATAGTACGGGTTGACACTGTTGTACCCTCGGACTGCAGGGCAGCTTGAACTTGTTTGGAAGTTAGTCGAGGTTCTTTATACACCATCCGCACAATCTTGCGTTGAAATCTCTCGTCAATTTTTCTTTTCCTTCCACATCTAGGGAGGTTAGCCACAGTGCCATGGGCTTTAAACTTCTTGATGACACTGCGCACACAAGACACAGGAACATTAAGGTCTTTGGAGATGGACTTGTAGCCTTGAGATTGCTCACGCTTCCTCACAATTTGGTTTCTCAAGTCCTCAGACAGTTGTTTGGTCTTCTTTCTTTTCTCCATGGTCAATGTGGTACACACAAGGACACAGGACAGAGGTTGAGTCAACTTTAATCCATGTTAACTGGCTGCAAGTGTCATTTAGTTATTGCCAACACCTGTTAGGTGCCACAGGTAAGTTACAGGTGCTGGTGATTACAACAATTAGAGAAGCATCACATGATTTTTCAAACAGTGCCAATACTTTTGTCCACCCCCTTTTTTAGGTTTGGTGTGGAATTATATCCAATTTGGCTTTAGGTCAATTCTTTTTGTGTTTTTTCATTGAAGACAAATTAAATGAAGGTAATAATACTAAAGAATTTGTGTTTGCAATAATTTTCAGGAAGAAACTGAGTATTATCTGACAGAATTGCAGGGGTGCCAATACTTTTGGCCACCACTGTAGGTAGAGGTTCTGAAGTTGTGATACTTGTACTCTAAGGTGAATGTTCCCATACAGTTGTTCTCAAAAGTTTACATACCCTGGCAGAATTTTTGCTTTCGTGGCCTTTTTTCAGAGACTATGAATGATAACACCAAAACTTTATCTCCACTCATGGTTAGTGGTTGGGTGAAACCATTTATTGTCAAACTACTGTGTCTTTTTAAATCATAATGAAAACCCAAAACTGTTGTAAATGGGCTTGAGATGAGTTCTGAGCAGAGGCTCCCTCTGGTGGTTACTAGCGGTACTGGACTGTCCAGTGAAGATTGTGAGGATTGGGAATCAGGTGTTACTGACTGGTCTTATATAAGGGAGTCGCCTTCCCATCAGGGTTGCCGGTGATCAATTGTTCTGGTCTCAATCCTTGATTCCTGTTTCCATTGTAGCCTGCTGTGTCGTGTCTGCATCTCCTGCTTACAGATAAGACATTTCCTTCTTTTTGTTTTTGTGCTTTATTTTTGCATTTTGTCCTGCACTTCTGTGGGGGCCTTCAGGGTCCCCTCCGGGGGCTTTTGCCCTCTCGGTTTAGTTCAGCCACTGATGTTTGTACATTTGCTTTTTCCAGTTTTTTCAGTGGCTGCTGTTTTGATTTTGTTACACCAGAGAACTAATTTAGGTAGTAGAGGTCGTGTGATCTCAGGTGTTTTTGAAATTAGTAGAGTTGGTGCTTTTCAGGGTTTTTTGGGATTGCAGTAAGTACCCTTCCTATCCTTTTCTATTTAGGTAGTTTGGGCCCCAACGTTTGCTCATACTATTTTCTGTCTGTGTCAGTATTTCTTCTTGTCTAACCGCCATTACATGTTTGGGGGCTTTCTGTTATCTTTGGGGTTCTGCTCCGGGGCAGATAGCTTTCCTCTTTCTATCTTTAGGTGTAGTTAGTTTCTCAGGCTGTGACGAGGCGTCTAGGACCAACGTAGGAACGCTCCACGGCTGCCTCTAGTTGTGGTGGTTAGTCAGGGTACTGCAATCTCATAGATTCCAACTGCTCTGGTGTATTGCCTTTTTTACATGCACTCCTCAGCTACCGAAACATAACAGTATCACCGGCCTAAATTTAAAATTGTATGGTACTCACAGAAGGGAAAAATATTGTGAAAGAAAAAAAAGGTTGTCAGATTTGTCAGAGATATTTTTCTGTTTGTTGCATTTTTTTTTTTTTCCCTCTGTATCTCTGGGTGCTGGGGAGTATTTTTTCTCTCAATGGAGTTTGCACAGTTGTCTGGCCGTGTGGATCAGCTTGCCACAGAGGTTCAGAGTATTGCTGCCTATCTTGCTAGGTTGCCTGTTGTGGAACCTAGGATTCCCATGCCAGATTTGTTTTTAGGGGATCGAGCTAAGTTTCAGAATTTCAAAAATAACTGTAAATTGTTTTTTGCCTTGAAATCTAAGTCCTCGGGGAACGCAGCACAGCAGGTTCAAATTGTCATCTCTCTCCTGCGTGGCGATCCTCAGGATTGGGCTTTTTCCCTGACACCTGGGGATCCTGTCTTGAGTGATGTTGATGCATTTTTTCAGGCTTTGGGGTTATTGTACGATGAGCCTAATGTCACTGATCAAGCTGAAAAAGCCTTGTTGGCATTAAATCAGGGGCTTGAGGACGCTGAGTTATACTGTCAGAGATTCCGCAGGTGGGCAGTCCTGACCAAATGGAATGACGACGCTTTGGCAGCCCTTTTTCGGAAGGGTCTGTCAGATAATGTAAAGGATGTAATGGTGGGATTCCCTGTCCCCTCTGGTCTCAATGATTCTATGTCATTAGCAATTCAAATTGACAGACGTTTGCGTGAGCGGAGAAGTATGCGTGGAATAGTGTTGCCTTGTGAACCTGCTTCTGAATCCATGCAGTGTGATAGAGTGGTTTCTGGGGCACAGCGTCATGAGTTTCGGAAGCGCAATGGGTTATGTTTCTACTGTGGTGATGCCTCTCATGCTATTTCAGTCTGCCCTAAGCGGGGAAGACGTTTTGCACGCTCAGTTGTCTTGGGTAGTGTTCAGACTAAGTTTTTATTAACTGTTACTCTGATATGCTCTCTGTCCTCATTTTCTGCTCAGGCTTTCGTTGATTCAGGACCAGCTATTAACCTGATGGATTTTGATTTTGCTAAACGTTGTGGGTTTCCCTTGATACCCCTACGGAAGTCTATTCCCCTTCTGGGGATCGATTCTACCCCTTTGGCTGAGAATAAACCTCAGTTCTCTACTCAGGTGATAATGAGGGTGGAACCTGATCATCAGGAGAGCTGCAAATTTTTGGTTCTGTATAATCTGCATGACATTATCGTGCTGGGTTTCCCTTGGTTACAATCTCATAATCCTGTTTTGGATTGGAAATCCGTGTCTGTAACCAGTTGGGGCTGCCAATGTGTTAATACCAACACTCCTGTTTTTTCTGCCTCCCCCCAGGCTCAGGATGTTCCTGACTTTTTGATTGATTTTCTGATGTGTTTAGCGAAAGTAAATCTGCATCCTTGCCTCCCCATAGGAGCTATGACTGCGCTATTGAATTAGTGCCTGGTAGTAAATTCCCTAAAGGTCGCCTTTTTAACTTGTCTGAACATGACGCTATGCGGTCTTATATCAAGGAGTCATTGGAGAAGGGTCATATCAGACCATCTTCTTCACCCTTAGGTGCCGGTTTTTTCTTTGTGGCCAAAAAGGATGGTTCATTGAGGCCGTGTATTGATTATCGTCTTTTGAACAATATTACTGTGAAATATCAATATCCGTTACCCTTGATTTCTGACCTGTTTTCCAGGGTTAAAAATGCTACTTGGTTTACCAAGCTTGACCTCAGGGGGGCATATAACCTTATTCACATTAAGCACGGGGATGAATGGAAGACGGCATTCAATACCCTGAAGGGCATTTTGAGTACCTTGTGATGCCCTTTGGGCTCACTAATGCTCCTTCTGTCTTCCAATCCTTCATGAATGACATTTTCAGGGATTTTGTGGATAAATTTCTGATTGTTTATTTGGATGATATCTTGATTTTTTCCAATGACTGGGACTCTCATGTGAAACATGTTCGAACCGTATTCCAGATTTTGAGAGAGAATGCTCTGTATGTGAAGGGATCAAAGTGTCTTTTTGGCGTACAGAGGATCTCATTTCTGGGATTCATTTTGTCCCCATCTGTTATTGAAATGGACCCGGTCAAGGTTCAGGCCATCTGTGATTGGGTCCAACCTACCTCATTAAAGGCTCTTCAAAGATTCTTGGGTTTCGCCAATTTTTATCGTAAATTTATTGGTAATTTCTCGGTTATTGTTAAACCATTGACTGATTTGACCAGAAAGGGTTCTGATGTGGTGAATTGGCCTCCTGAGGCAGTCTCTGCATTTCAGGAACTTAAGCAGAGATTCACTTCTGCTCCTGTTCTACGGCAGCCTGATGTTTCTCTGCCATTTCAGGTGGAGGTTGATGCCTCTGAAATTGGGGCAGGTGCCGTTTTGTCCCAAAGAGATCCTGAGACCTCTAAAGTAACCCTTGTGCCTTTTTCTCTCGAAAATTTTCTCCTACTGAACGTAATTATGACGTGGGTAATCGGGAGTTATTGGCCATGAAGTGGGCTTTTGAAGAGTGGAGACATTGGCTGGAGGGAGCCAAACATCAGGTGGTGGTCCTTACGGACCATAAGAATCTGGTTTATCTGGAATCTGCCAAGCGACTTAATCCTAGACAGGCCAGGTGGGCCTTGTTTTTCACACGTTTTAATTTTGTGGTTTCCTTTCTTCCTGGCACTAAGAATGTTAAGGCGGATGCCCTCTCGAGGAGTTTCCTTGCGGACTCTCCTGAGTTATCTGATCCTTCTGTTATTTTGAAAGAGGGTGTAGTTCTTTCCGCCATCTCACCCAATTTGAGACTTGCTCTGGAGGGATGTCAGGAGGATAGGCCCGAGCGCTGCCCGGTTGGAAAATTGTTTGTCCCGGACCAGTGGAAAAAGAGTGTGATGTCTGAGATTCATTGTTCCGCGTTGGCTGGGCATCCCGGAATTTTTGGTACCAGAGACTTGGTTAGTCGGTCCTTTTGGTGGCCTACCTTGTCTCGTGATGTCAGGGAATTTGTGCAGTCCTGCGGGACTTGCTCTCGCTCCAAGCCTTGCTCTCGCTCTAGTGGTTTGTTGATGCCATTGCCTGTGCCCAAGAGACCATGGACCCATATCTCTATGGATTTCATTTCCGACCTCCCTGTTTCTCAGAGAATGACCGCCATCTGGGTGATTTGTGATAGGTTTTCCAAGATGATACATCTTGTGCCATTACCTAAGTTGCCTTCCTCCTCTGAATTGGTGCCGTTGTTCCTTCAGCACGTGGTTCGTTTACACGGCATTCCTGAGAACATTGTGTCTGACAGAGGAGTCCAGTTTGTTTCCAGATTTTGGAGGACCTTTTGTTCTAAACTTGGTGTTCAATTGTCTTTCTCCTCGGCGTTTCATCCTCAGACCAATGGTCAAACTGAGAGAACAAACCAGACATTGGAGACTTATCTAAGATGCTTTGTGTCTGCTGATCAGGATGACTGGGTCTCTTTTTTGCCTTTCGCTGAGTTTGCTCTTAATAATAGGGCTAGCTCTGCCACTTTGATGTCTCCATTTTTCTGTAATTCTGGGTTTCACCCTCGATTTTCTTCAGGACAGACGGAGGCTTCTGTCTGTCCAGGTGTTGACTCTGTTGTGGAGCGTATGCAACAGATTTGGGACCAGGTAGTGGAGAGGTTGTCCCTCTCTCAGGAGAAGCCCAGCGGTTTGCTAACCGGCATGGAACTGATGGTCCTCGGTTTAAAGTGGGGGACTTGGTCTGGTTGTACTCAAAAAATATTCCTATGAGAGTGGCATCTCCTAAATTTAAGCCTAGGTTCATTGGACCTTATAAGATCATGGAAATTCTTAATCCTGTTTCTTTTCGTTTGCTTCTTCCAGGGACATTTAAGATCCATAACGTGTTCCACAAGTCCTTGTTGAAGAGGTTTGTTGAGCCAGTGGTTCCTACTGCTGTGCCTCCTGACCCTGTTTTGGTTGAGGGCAATCTGGAGTATGTGGTTGAGAAAATATTGGATTCTCGTTTTTCTAGACGGAAACTCCAGTATTTGGTTAAGTGGAGAGGTTATGGTCAGGAAGACAATTCTTGGGTGTTTGCTTCGGACATCCATGCTAGGAGACTCATCCGTGCGTATCATAGAACTCATTCTGACCGACCTGGTTGCTCAAATGAGGGTTCGGTGACCCCTTCTCAAGGGGGGGGTACTGTTGTGAATGGGCTTGAGATGAGTTCTGAGCAGAGGCTCCCTCTGGTGGTTACTAGCGGTACTGGACTGTCCAGTGAAGATTGTGAGGATTGGGAATCAGGTGTTACTGACTGGTCTTATATAAGGGAGTCGCCTTCCCATCAGGGTTGCTGGTGATCAATTGTTCTGGTCTCAATCCTTGATTCCTGTTTCCATTGTAGCCTGCTGTGTCGTGTCTGCATCTCCTGCTTACAGATAAGACATTTCCTTCTTTTTGTTTTTGTGCTTTATTTTTGCATTTTGTCCTGCACTTCTGTGGGGGCCTTCAGGGTCCCCTCCGGGGGCTTTTGCCCTCTCAGTTTAGTTCAGCCACTGATGTTTGTACATTTGCTTTTTCCAGTTTTTTCAGTGGCTGCTGTTTTGATTTTGTTACACCAGAGAACTAATTTAGGTGGTAGAGGTCGTGTGATCTCAGGTGTTTTTGAAATTAGTAGAGTTGGTGCTTTTCAGGGTTTTTTGGGATTGCAGTAAGTACCCTTCCTATCCTTTTCTATTTAGGTAGTTTGGTCCCCAACGTTTGCTCATACTATTTTCTGTCTGTGTCAGTATTTCTTCTTGTCTAACCGCCATTACATGTTTGGGGGCTTTCTGTTATCTTTGGGGTTCTGCTCCGGGGCAGATAGCTTTCCTCTTTCTATCTTTAGGTGTAGTTAGTTTCTCAGGCTGTGACGAGGCGTCTAGGACCAACGTAGGAACGCTCCACGGCTGCCTCTAGTTGTGGTGGTTAGTCAGGGTACTGCAATCTCATAGATTCCAACTGCTCTGGTGTATTGCCTTTTTTACCTGCACTCCTCAGCTACCGAAACATAACACAAAACATCCAAATGACCCTGATCAGAAGTTCACATATCCTGGTGATTTTGGCCTGATAACATACACAGAAGCTGATACAAATGGGTTTTGAATGGCTACTAAAGGTAACATCTTCACCTGTTTGCCACTGACATTTCTGGATTGTGAGTTATGGGGAAAGCAAAAGAATTGTCAATGGACAATTGATAATGATGTATTTACAATGATGGTCCAACCATCTTGAGGGAGTGGGGGAAAGATAGAGATAGTGAATAGGCTACACACACACACTTACACATAAAATTACTTTGATTAGTGAATGTGAAAGGCCGCTCTGAACAAATGTGTTATGAGGGAGCACCTAAACTTATGCAAATTGTGGATGGTCCTAATTTCTTGGGGTAAGAACATTCCAGAAGATTGGCGTCGCGTGGGAGAAGTCTTGGATTCGGGAGTGGGAGGTACGGATTAGTGCAGAGGTTAGTCGAAAGTCGTTTGCAGAGTGCAGCAGTCGGTTAGGCCTATAGACAGAAATAAAGGAGTAGATGTAAGGGGGTGCCACACTGTGGAGAGCTTTGTGGGTGAGAACAAGTACTTTGAATTGGATCCTATAATGAATGGGCAGCCAGTTTTACGACTGGCAAAGAGCGGATGCGTCTGAATACCGATTAGCCAGATGGACGACCCTGGCTGCTGCATTAAGGATGGACTGGAGAGGGGATAGTCGAGTAATAGAGCATTGCAGTAGTCCAGGCGGGAGTGTATCAGGGCGACAGTGAGGGTTTTTGTTGTTTCCATGGTGAGGAAAGGGCGGATTCTAGAGATGTTCTTTAGGTGTAAGTGGCAAGAGTGGGCAAGAGATTGTATATGGGATGAATTTATCTTTTAAAATTCAAGTTTGACAGCTTTAACAAATTTGAAAAAAAAGGATTCTCCGCTGATTGTCTTGAATTGTAAATAAAGCAAAGTCTCCATATTCATTGTAAAGACACTGAAGTCTCCTTATTTATTTAACTCACTTATCTAGGAACATTAATTCCACAGCACTTTACAGACTTCAGCATTGCTGTTCCCATAGAGACTTGCAATCTAAATGGCCTATCAGCATGTCTTTGAAGTGTGGGCCGAAACTAGTGCACTAAGAGGAAACCCATGCAAACATGGGGAGAACATAGACACTTCTTGCAGATGTTGTCCTTGGTGGGATTTGAATTCAGTATGCCAGCACTGCAAAGCAACAGTTTTACACACTTGACCATCACACTACACAGTCTCCTGTCCAACTTTTTTCAAGTTATTTAATCCAAGCACAGTCTTAGTAGTTTCAAGGTGCCTCAACATATTTGGCTGACTGAAGCCTTATTAAGACGTCCAAGCACAGACCGCAAATGCATAGACTCGCAGATTGTCAACGGGTCTCCGGACCCAAGTGTGACAGCTCCATGTATTTCTATAAGGCAGTCAAGCTCAGGTCAAAAGAGCCACAGGCATTTAGTGCATTGTGGTATGATCTGAGACCAATTTGAAAGAAGGTCTGAATAAGCCTTAAAAGGAACCTGTCAGCAGGACTGTGCACAGTAACCTACAGACAGTGTCAGGCTGGCGCCGTTATACTTATTAAAATGATACCTTGGTTGATAAAACCCACCCTGTCGTTGTTGTTTAATCTTTATTTTCAGTTTTGAGTTAATGATATGCTCATGCTGCGGGACGGCCTGTGGGATGTCTCCATGTGGTGCTCTGATTAGGCATTCTTCAGTATGGCTTCTGACAGGTCACTGATCCTTCAGTGACCTGTCCCCTAGTTTACATAATGAATATTATATATATTTAATAAAAATATCCTTCTGCAGGCAGGCGCCAGCGGCGGCACCTGTGCTGCAGCATCATCACATCCATAATGTGCATTTAATTATTGTTTTTGATGGAATCCATAAATTCATAAAAAAATCAGTTTGAAAATGGCGCCTGCGGCACCTGCGCAGTAACGGCTATTGGCGATCTGATAGCTGCTACTGCGCAGGCGCCGGCGGTGCCATCTTGCTAGAGAAAAAAAAATTGCCTCTTCCAAGATGGCATCGCCAGCACCTGTGCAGTAGTGGAGACAAATTTTTTACTCTGGTAAGATGACGTCACCAGCGCCTACGCCATTGCAGCTTTTGGTGATCTGATAGATGCTAGTGCTCAAGCGTCAGAGGCACCATCTTGGAGGAGGCAATCTTTTCTCTAGCAAGATGGCACCGCTGGTGCCTGTGCAGTAGAAGTTATCGAATCACCGATAGCTACTAATGTGCAGGTGCGGCAGGTGAGATTTTCAAACTGATTTTTTTTTTTAAATCAATTTATGGATACCCTCAAAAAGAATAATTAAATGCACATTATGGATGCAATCATGGTGCAGCGCAGGCGCCGCTGTCAGCACCTGCCTGAATATGCGCCTTTTTTAACCCCTTAGTGACCAGGCCAAATTTTTCAAATCTGACCAAAGTCACTTTATGTGGTAATAACTCTGAAATGCTTAACCCCTTAACTCCCGGAGCTTTTTTCCATTTTTCGTTTTCATTTTTCGCTCCCCTTCTTTCCAGAGCCATAACTTTTTTATTTTTCCATCAATATGGCCATGTGAGAGCTTATTTTTTGCAGAACGAGTAGTACTTTTGAAAGACACCATTGGTTTTACCATGTTGTGTACTTGAAAACAGGAAAAAAATTCTAAGTGCAGTGAAATTGCAAAAAAAGTGCAATCCCACACTTGTTTTTTGCTAGGTTTACTAAATGCTAAAACTGACCTACCATTATGATTCTCCAGGTCATTACGGGTTCATACATACCAAACATGTCTAGGTTCACTTATCTAAGTGGTGAAAAAAAATCCCAAAGTTTGCTAAAAAAAAAAAAAAGTGCAATTTTCTGAGACCCTTAGCATCTCCATTTTTGTGATCTGGGGTCGGGTGAGGGCTTACTGTCCTGGAGTGAGATTACAGCTGGCCCACCATATTTCGCAAGATACTAACATGGATCCTATTGCAGCACTTGCTAAACAGATGAAGACTCTGTCTTTGGAACTGACAGATCTATGGTCTTTAGTTGTGCAGCAGCAGACTTCGTGTCTGATGGTCTTAGCAGTCAGCCACACACCACAAGGTGGCCTTCCCAGACCAGTTTTCTGGGAAAGGAAAACATTTGTGGAATTCAGGGAAGCCTGCAAAGTTTATTTTAAGTTGCGACCTTGTTCCTCTGAGAGTGAGGAACAGCAAGTGGGGATTGATGTTTCTTGACTCCAAGGGGATCCCCAATCATGGGCCTTTTCTCTTCCAGCCGACTCAGTCTGTCCGGTCAGTTGATGAGTTTTTTGTGGCCATCTATGATGATCCTGACCGGGTCTTCCTCGCTGAGTCTAATTAACATAAGCTTCAGCAGGGGAATCAACCAGCAGAAGAATTCTGTGCAGAATTCTGGAGATGGGCCACTGACTCTAGGTAGAAAGATCAGACCCTTAGAAGCCATTTTTGTCAGGGTCTGTCTGAATGGCTAAAGGATTCTTTTATCTTATATGAGACTCCTGAGTCCTTAGAGACCACTCCAGAGTGGCCTGATGAACCCACAGAGTTGAGGAGGGCCTCTGTTCGCTCTGAGCCTTCTGCAATTTGCCAAAGATTGGGGGTTTGTTTCTTTTGTGGCCAGAGGGGTCACTTTTTTGGGTCTGTCCTTCTGTACTTAAACTGAAAAGACTGGAGGAAAACTTCTGACCCTAGGTTATGTGGAGGATGTCAACCTGGGTGTATATATTTCCTCCATATGTACCTTTCAGTTTGTCTTACCTGCAGAGGTGTTTGTAGGTACTAAAACTGAAAGGGATTCTATCCTTTTGGATTTTCGGACAGGGTCAATAAATTAAATGCTTGGTTTGCCCGGACTTATGGTCTCAGTTTGTGTCTATTTTCTGAAGGGCTTTTTGGACTCACCTGGAAATACATCTTTCTTCACAGCTTGCCTAGCAAACAGGCAATTCCTGCATGTGTTGCGGCTGTCTAGCACCACAAAACATGCAGCCGTAGGGACTCGAATATATTATCCGAGCACACCCAAGATACTTGGATAACAAACAGGCATGCTCAGAAAACGCATTATTCGAACACATCACAACCTCCTCTCATCACTCCAACATGCATTTCGCTACCGCTTGTTCAGGGAGTTATAATATATTGATTGTAATATATTATTTGTTAGGGTCTGCGGAACGCATCAAATATATGATGTAGAGAGGTGCGTTCGCAGCCCGGGGTCCACCGTGCAGGCGGAGCCTGCTGCTAGTAAAATGGCGCAAGAAGCGAACTCTGTTATCCCGCAAAGTCGCCAAAATAAACGCCGTGACGCGCTGTGGCAATATGTGCGAACTCTGTTAATCCACAGAGCCGCTAGAAGGAGTGCCGCAGCGCTATATGGCGATGTGTGCGAACTCACTTAACACAACTGAGTCGCAAAATAAAGACGCTAGGGTGCTGTCTAGCGTTGAAAGCGAACCCTGTTACGTCACAAAGCCGCTGAGACAAAATTCTGTGTCCTGTCAGGCACCCAGGTACAGTTAACTGCTAAGCGAACATAGAACGTGATCATGCGCTAATGTCCTTGCGGGAGTCACCCGCAATCTATGGCGTCTGAATGCCAGACCCTGAATGAGGCAATCAAACTCCTCACTGGTTATGCCGGTAATCTAGGGCATCTAGGACACCGACCCTGACCAGCTAGCATACCAAAACTCCTCACCGATTAAGTCGGTATCCTAGGGGCTTATTTCAGCCGGGCCCTAACCACACACACGCATGACCACACTGGCGCAAAGCATATAACGATTGATATTAGCTCATGGCGGCCCACCCATGCCACCCTTTTATAGTAACAGCTACAGGACCTGCCAGAAACAAGGACCAATGAGAAACTGTTCCAAAACACATGTAGTTTCAGGACCTTCCTGGTGGACCAATAGGAGCTGCTGAAGTACCTGAACATGTGACCCCTGATCTCCAATGAGAGATCTTACCCTGGGCATGCTCAGAAGGGGAAACGCAGGACTTCGTCCCAAAGACGTCTGCTCCAGCACTGGCTATAATAGCAGATCCAGGAGAGGCAGCAGCAAGTCTCTGCACAGTATTGGAATAGGAAAGACGCTGGACCGACGTCTCGCTGAGCAGGCTCCACTGTGGCTGGAGATGAATGGGGGACCGCAGCGGGACTGGTTTGAGACTCCCCTTGTGCAGCAGCGGGAACTCGAACCCTAACATTAATAGGATGAAAACTTTGATGAGAGTGCTTCTTTAACTTATTAACATATAGTATTAGCATACAGTATATTCACTTATAAAGAAACAGTAGATTACCTTATTGCAGATAAAATTAATACCCAACTTTTTTGCAGTTCTCGTCAGTGGTCATACAGTAGAGCCGGAGCAATGCTTTGCAGATCCCTAATTACCAAGGGGAATGTTCATTCATTTTCCTGTTGCAGCTGTATAAACATTGTACATTGGATTCCACTTCCTACTAAAAATGAATACTTGTCTTTCAGGAAATAACAGCTGATACTGCAGGAAAGAAAATATCTGTTTGAAGTTTTATGTCTTTAAATGACCTGATGTTAATAATAATGTCACATTAATTATAATTGAGGAAAAATAACCTCCATATTTTCATGGTATAAAACACAGATTCTTGCAATTAAAAATTCATTGGAACTAAAACAAAACAATTAGGTACTGTTCCAGGACAATATACAGCAGCTATAGTAACCTGCAAGAAAACCTAATATATCATCTGGGAAGGCCTATTTTTCACATGAATTGGATAGTAAATCAAAAGAAAACTATTTGTCATGGGCATAACTGCTTTTGACGCACAAGTGGCTCCTTCCACAACTCTAGTCCTTGATCTTGTCTCAGAAATGTTACCTGACAATAAATAGATCTTTTTAACTCCTTCAGATCAGAAATATTAGGAAAAGTCAATGAGATGCAATATTTTATAGGGATGAAGAAGCAAAGGCATTTCTGATAGATATAAGCACACAAAATCGTATAATGTATTCTCATAAGAAAATAGATGATGCCTTTAGAAACATTTGGTAAAAAGTTTAGAAAAATCTCTTCAGTTTGATGTTTGACACTGTTTGTTATTTCATCATTAAATGTCAAAAAGATGTCTTAATAGTCAGACTAAAGGCCTCATTTTTAGAATAATGGGTCACTTTTGATAAGTAACTTTTAATCCTTTTTTTCTGTGTTTTTGGTCCTTGTGTCAGTTCTTTTCTATAAAAAAAAGTTTTCAAGCTTCTACCTCTTAAATAATGGAAAATGAGCACCACTCAAATGACACATGAATAGCATTAGAGTGTTTTCTGCTGAACCAGTCGCTGAAAATTGTATAATATACATAAACAGAATTCTATTTGAATTTTCTAAAAATTCACATTCGCCAAAATACAGATTTTATGTAATTAACTTTTGAGGGGATTCAGCAAAATAGCGGCCTCTGAATGTCATTTTTATGAATCATAATGGACCATAAAAGGTAAAAAAAAATAATCACATGTCTACCTTTCACCACAACTCATCTGGTCCTCGCCACATCTTCTAATTCACCCATAGCTCGCGATGAAATCCATGGCCTCTCGAACTGTGTCGGACTTCTGGGGGTACATTGCACTTAGGAGTAGAGATGAGCGACTTTGCCTTTTTTAGGGTCGAGTCGGGTTTCATGAAACCCGACTTCTCAAAAGTCGAGTCAAACGAAATCGGCCGACTATCGGAAAAACTCGAATGTCCGACTGAAACACGAAACCCAATGCAAGTCAATGGGGAAGCAAAGTCAGCAGGGAGTGGAGGTCAGTAAACACACATACAGTGCCCATTTCAATGCCAACGACATCAATTCTTATTACTTAAGCTTGGCAACCTTCATTTACTTTATAATAATAGTTACGCATTGAATACTGGGGGTTATTTGGCTAAAGTTGTGGGGGGGTAGGGCTGGCTCAAGCTTTTTGTGTGCCCCGGGCCAAAGAGTGTCAGTGCGCCCTTTAACACATACCACAATTCATGATGATCTGATACGGCACAGAAATATAGGTATAGTACAATGACAAATACTTCACTTCTTACATTACATGACAGATATCTATTTTAAAATCTACAATAGCTCAAAAACCTGACAGTATATTCCTCCATACAGTATTATGGCCACCACATAGTGCGCCATACAGAATAATGAGCCCCATATATTGCTCCATACATAATTGGTCCCATATAATGTTACATACAGTATATGATGAGCTCCACATAATGCTCCAGTATATGATGGTCCCCATGTAATGTGCCATACAGTGTAGGACGGTCCCCATAGAGTAGAATGAGCCACACATATTGCTCCATACAGTATAATGAGTCGCATATAAAGCTCCATACAGTATATAATGGGCCCCATATATTGCTCCATACAGAATGGGCTCCATATAATGCTCCATACAGAATAGGCCCCATATGTGCTACATACGGTGCTCCATACCCTATATAATGCCCTATAAATAATGAACCCCATATGATGCTCCAGTATATGATGGGCCCCATGGATGATGCTCCAGTGTCTTATGGGCGAAAATAATGCTCCATATATAATGGGCCCCATTTATAATGCTCCAGTGTATAATGGGCCCCCTAGATGCTGCTCCAGTGTCTGATCTGCCCCATTTAGAATGCTCCAGTATATGATGGGCCCCATGGATGATGCTCCAGTGTCTTATGGGCCAAAATAATGTGCTATATATAATGGGCACCATTTATAATGCTCCAGTGTATAATGGGCCCCATAGATGCTGCTCCAGTGTCTGATCTGCCCCATTTAGAATGCTCCAGTATATGATGGGCCCCATGGATGATGCTCCAGTGTCTTGTGGGCCAAAAAAATGCTCCATATATAATGGGCCCCATTTATAATGCTCCAGTGTTTAATGGGCCTCATAGATGTTGCTTCATTGTCTGATCTGCCCCATTTAGAATGCTCCAGTATATGATGGGCCCCATGGATGATGCTCCAGTGTCTTATGGGCCAAAATAATACTCCATATATAATGGGTCCCATTTATAATGCTCCAGTGTATAATGGGCCCCATAGATGTTGCTCCAGTGTCTGATCTGCCCCATTTAGAATGCTCCAGTATATGATGGGCCCCATGGATGATGCTCCAGTGTCTTATGGGCCAAAAAATGCTCCATATAAAATGGGCCCCATTTATAATGCTCCAGTGTATAATGGGCCCCATAGATGCTGCTCCAGTGTCTGATCTGCCCATTTAGAATGATCCAGTATATGATGAGCCCCATGGATGATGCTCCAGTCTATGATGGGCCAATAAAATGCTCCATATATAATGGGCCCCATTTATAATGCTCCAGTGTATAATGGGCCCCATAGATGCTGCTCCAGTGTCTGATCTGCCCCATTTAGAATGCTCCAGTATATGATGGGCCCATGGATGATGCTCCTATTGTATGATGGGCCAATATAATGCTCTATATATAATGGGCCACATTTATAAGCTCCAATGTACAGTCATGGCCAAAAGTTTTGAGAATGACACAAATATTAATTTTTACAAAGTCTACTGCTTCACTTGTTCTAATGGCAATTTGCATATACTCCAGAATGTTATAAAGAGTGATCAGCTTAACAGCAATTACTTGCAAAGTCAATATTTGGCTAGAAAATGAACGTTATCCCCCAAAACACATTTCAAAATCATTGCAGCCCTGCCTTAAAAGGACCAGCTAACCTCTTTTCAGTGATTGCTCCATTAACACAGGTGTGGGTGTTGATGAGGACATGGCTGGAGATCAATCTGTCATGATTAAGTAAGAATGACACCACTGGACACTTTAAAAGGAGGCTGGTGCTTGGCATCATTGTTTCTCTTCTGTTAACCATGGTTATCTCTAAAGAAACACGTGCAGTCATCATTGCAATGCACAAAAATGGCCTAACAGGGAAGAGTATCGCAGCTAGAAAGATTGCACCTCAGTCAACAATCTATCGCATCATCAAAAACTTCAAGAAGAGAGGTTCCATTGTTGCCAAAAAGGCTTCAGGGCGCCCAAGAAAGACCAGCAAGCGCCAGGACCGTCTCTTAAAAGTGTTTCAGCTGTGGGATCGGGCTACCAGCAGTGCAGTGCTTGCTCAGGAATGACAGCAGGAAGGTGTGAGTGCATCTGCACCCACTGTGAGGCGGAGACTCTTGGAGCAAGGCCTGGTCTCAAGGAGGGCAGCAAAGAAGCCACTTCTCTTCAGAAAAAACATCATGGACAGACTGATATTCTGCAAAAGGTACAGGCAGTGGACTGCTGAGGACTGGGGTAAAGTTATTTTCTCTGATGAATCCCCTTTTCAATTGTTTGGGACATCAGGAAAATGCCTCATTCGGAGAAGACAAGGTGAGCGCTACCACCAGTCTTGTCTCATGCCAACTGTTAAGCATCCTGAAACCATTCATGTGTGGGGTTGCTTCTCAGCCAAGGGAATCGGCTCTCTCACAGTCTTGCCTAAAAACACAGCCATGAATAAAGAATGGTACCAGAATGTCCTCCAAGAGCAACTTCTCCCTACCCTCCAAGAGCAGTTTGGCGATCAACAATGCCTTTTCCAGCATGATGGAGCACCTTGCCATAAAGCAAAGGTGATAACTAAATGGCTCAGGGAACAAAACATAGAGATTTTGGGTCCATGAACTGGAAACTCCCCAGATCTTAATCCCATTGAGAACTTGTGGTCAATCATCAAGAGACGGGTGGACAAACAAAAACCTAAAAATTCTGACAAAATAAAAGCATTGATTGTGCAAGAATGGACTGCTATCAGTCAGGATTTGGTCCAGAAGTTGATTGAGAGCATGCCAGGGAGAATTGCAGAGGTCCTGAAGAAGAAGGGACAACACTGCAAATATTGACTTGCTGCATTAACTCATTCTAACTGTCAATATAAGCTTTTGTTACTCATATGTTTGCAATTATTATATTTCTGTCTGTGATAAAAACATCTGTCAAACACACATAAAAACCAGAGGGCAGCAGATCATGTGAAAATATAATATTTGTGTCATTCTCAAAACTTTTGGCCATGACTGTATAATGGGCCCCGTAAATGCTGCTCCAGTGTCTGATGTCCCCCATTTGGAATGCTCCAGTATATGATGGGCCTCATGGATAATGCTCCAGTCTATGATGAGCCCCATATATCATTCTCCAGTAGTGTTGAGCATTCCGATACTGCAAATATCGGGTATCGGCCGATATTGGCTGTATCGGAATTCCGATACCGAGTACCGATATTTTCGTCTTATCGGATACCGGAATCGGAATGTCACTGTCAGTGTCCGTCGGTCGGGTCTGTCAGGAGTCAGCGGCACTTACCCGGCAGAAGATCTCCGGCGGTCACATCCCGGACTGCTTAATGGCCGCCATCCTCTTCTCCCTGGCGGTCACATGCAGTTTCTCACGATAACTGCAGTGACTGCTGGGTAATCGCGGCCGTAAAGCAGTCCGATGATGTCACCGCCGGGGAAGCAGGTAATCAGCTGTGCTGCGTCGAGATGACAGGCTCTGCCTGTCATTCCGATGTAGCAGAGCTGGATCGTCGTGGGACAGTCGTTACTATGGACTGCGTCGGACAGGTGGTATACTGTTGGTTTGTTTTTTTTATTTTTTTACAGGAGATCGATGGCGTCGCAGGAATGAGAGAGTAATAAAAGAAATGAAAACTGTGTTGTCTCTTTTATTTCATTAAAAGACTTTTTTCTTGCTGTGTCTTTTTTTTAAACATTTAAAAACTTTGGGATTAATAATGGATCGGTGTCTTATTGACGCCTCTCCATTATTAACCGGGCTTATTGTGACCGTGCAATCAACGGTGACATTAACTCCTTATTACCCCACTTGCCACCGCTACAGGGCAAGTGGGAAGAGCCGGGTAAAGTGCCACAATTGGCACATCTTTTGATGCGCCAAATGTGGGGCTGCTGTAGCCTGGTATTATCAGGCTGTTGAGGGCCAAAATCCATGGGCCTTGACAGTCTTTTAATACCAGGCCGCAGCAGTCTGCATTTTACTTGGCTGGTTAACAAAAATAGGGGGACCCCTACGCCGTTTTTTTTTCGAGGGGATCCCCTATTTTTGTTAACCAGCCAAGCTAAGCAGACTGCTGTGGCCTGGTATTATCAGGCTGGCAAGGTCCATGGATATTGGATCCTTACCAGCCTGAAAAACCAGGCCTCAGCGGTCTGCTTCATCTGGCTGGTTAACAAAAATAGGGGGGACCCCACGCCAATTTTTTTCGAGGGGATCCCCTATTTTTGTTAATCAGCCAAGATATGCAGACTGCTGTGGCCTGGTATTATCAGGCTGGCAAGGTCCATGGATCTTGGCTCCTTAACAGCCTGAAAATCCAGGCCTCAGCGGTCTGCTTCATCTGGCTGGTTAACAAAAATAGGGGGGACCCCACGCCAATTTTTTTTCGAGGGGATCCCCTATTTTTGTTAATCAGCCAAGATATGCAGACTGCTGTGGCCTGGTATTATCAGGCTGGCAAGGTCCATGGATCTTGGCTCCTTAACAGCCTGAAAATCCAGGCCTCAGCGGTCTGCTTCATCTGGCTGGTTAACAAAAATAGGGGGGACCCCACGCCATTTTTTTTTCGAAAGGAACCCCTATTTTTGTTAATCAGTTCCCTCTGACGTCACTGATTGTGTCCCTGGCTGACCTGAAGTGAAAGTGGAAAGCAATCAATTAAGCTTTCCACTTAAGGGCCCGTCTCACATAGCGATATCCGCTGCGCGGTGCCTGGAAACCCGCTGTGTCCTTGGATACCAGCTCCCATGCATCAGGGCGCTGGTATCAATTCAGCGACGAGGTACACAGCGGGTTTGTAGGCACAGCCCCGCGCCTGGAAACCCGCTGTGTACCTTGATTACCAGCGGATCGCTGGTCTCCCGCCTGTCACACGCAGCGATGCATGCCTGTCAGCGGGAAACCAGCGATCAAAAAAAGGTCCTGACATTTCAGCGACAATCAGCGATACCCGGCAGGGGGGCTGATCGTCGCTGAATGTCACACACAGCGATATCGCTGGTGAGCTCGCTGCTGCGTCACAAAACTAGTGACTCAGCAGCGATCTCGGTAGCGATATCGCTATGTGAGACGGGCCCTTAAGCGATGTTTGTCCCCAGATCGCTGCCTGAGCTGCCTGTTTGGCAGCTCAGCAGCGATCATGTAGCGATTAGTGTTGAGCGATACTGCTCGATATCTAAAAATATCGGATCGGAATGGTATCGCCGATATCACTAAATATCGTCGATATCCGATTCCGATACCGGAAGTCCATGTAAGTCTATGGGAACAAAATATCGCAACTAAAAAAACACTTTCTTTCGTTGTAAACACAAAATATACACACATAGAATACATATATATATCTATATATATATATATATATACATGTCATTGTGACATATATATATACATATATATTTATGTTTATACACTTCTACATAGTAAAATAGACTCTGATTCAATTGCCGGGTAAAGCCGTGACATACCCCATAGAAGTCGACGGGCTCGGTGCCGAGTACCCCCAAAACCTCTGGCTCTGTGCGACTCAACTTGGGCGTCACGAACAGGATTCTGTAGCTCGCTATAAGCGAGTCCTGTGTGCCTGAATTGAACTGGTTTTGTGCTTGAGAATTGCTAAAATCATCAGAGAATGTATTTGCCATTTTTCCGCCATATCTGCGTCACGACGAGGCACTGGTGAAGAAGAAGGGCATGCTCTTCGTGGGTGTACACTCACTCAGTGGCGCGAAAACGATGGCCGACCACTCTAAATGGTACTGCAATGTAAGATCATGCCCCACAGCTCTTGAGTTCCGCCTCCTCATCCTCCTCAGTGTGCGGAAACTAACACGAAGGTCCCGCCTCACTACAAAAGAGGGGCCCTTTCCAGATGCTAATGACACATGTGACTTGGCAGAGATGGCTAATGGACACGAGCAGAAGTGTGAAGGGATGGAGCAGTCAGAGCTCTCCCCCCACGGAAGCGACCCGATCGCCACGGAACCACCGTTGGGCACCCGGCCTGGAAACCCTCCTACGCTGCAAGAAGCGGAGGATACCCTAAGAGGCCTGGCCCGGCACCGGGAGGAGGTCGCCAGGATGGAAGCCAGCTGGCGTGCCCTAAAACTAAACTTGGAGCGGCGCCAATCCCTCTTACCTGAAGTGTCTGTACCGGAAGGTGAGGCACCCGTTCTAGTAGAGGAGTCCGTGCGGGCATCCCAGCCCTTGCAATGTGATCCGGTTGACGTTGTCGCAGTGGAGGCACCCGTTCCAGCAAAAAACGCTGCACCGGCAGCACCCCAGATCCCGCTGTCTGCCCCCGTCGCTAAGACAGAAGAAGCGACACCCGTCCTCATGGAGGAGGCCGCGCAGGCACCAGAGGTCTACCTGTCTGTACCGGAGCCCCGACTGTCATCTGTTCCAGAGCCGGCTGCTTCCTCCGCAGGTGAGCGCCGCCAGGACTGTCGGGCTCCAGGAGAGCTGCCGCAAACCGGACATCGTAAGCTGCAGTTTGATGGTGGAGACATGGAGATGCTGGTGGAGGAGAATTACAACCGGCGTCAGGAGGAAGAGTGGAGACGTCGGGAGAGAAAGCCGAGCGACAAAGGGAGCAGCGCGAATCCCAGAAGCTTCGCCAACGTCACATCGAGAAGGACCGGGCAGATAAGGACTAGATGAGAAAAGATAAAGGAACCTGAGGGAGCCGCGGCGTAAGGGTGCAGTACGGAGCTTTAAATTGAAAGCTGGTTGGGGCTTCATCCAGGAGCCTGGACTTTATTTAGAAGTGTTTGTGACCCGGCAGGACGTGGAGACTCACCTCCCAGAAGGACACCCGGGGAGGGACCTGTTGCCAGGAGACTTGGTAACTTACACCCGACACTGGGGTTACAATGGATGGTATGCCCTAAATGTCACCAGGTGCGACCCCTGGTCCCCAGAGTGTCAGGAACCTGTGAGACCCTCGGAGCCTTCAGCCTCCCACATCCAGGCCTCTGCACAAGTGCCCACCCCACGCCGTAAATCTCCCCAGCCTCCCTCAGTGGTCTCCTCAGCAGCCCCAGCTATGGACATGATAATGTTATCTGGCCCGTACCCGGCGCCTGTTAGGCCCCCTGGGGTTCGTTCAGTCCGGGACATAGGGCTCCAGACCCGGAGGGAGATGAAAGAGGTGGCCACACAGACACAGATAGCGGGTCACGACTTGACTGTACAGGCCACACGACGTCATCAGGTCCTGGTGGTCCTTGGTGTCTCGGATGTTTGGCAAGCATCAGAAGAGTACCAGGTGGTACCTGGAACACCCCTGCCAAAGAATTATAAATAACCCGGACAGGGTCCCTGTATGTAAATAGTTAAATTGTTGATGTACCCGGACGGGTGAATGTTCATAAAAAAGTTTTTTAATTTAATAAAAAAACAACACAGTTTTCATTACTTTTATTACAGTCTCATCCTGCGACGCCATAGATCTCCTGTAAAAAAATGAAAAAAAAAACAGCAGTATACCACCTGTCCGACGCAGTCCATAGTAACGAGTGTCCCACGACTAGTGTTGAGCGATACGATACTGCAAATATTGGGTATCGGCCGATATTAGCTGTATCGGGCTTTCGATTCCGAGTACCGATATTTTCGTCATATCGGATACCGGAATCGGATTTGTCACTGTCACTGTGAGTGTCCGTCGGTCGGGTCTGTCAGGAGTCAGCGGCACTTACCTGGCAGAAGATCTCCGGCGGTCACGTCCTGGACTGCTTGATGGCCGCCATTATCTCTCCCTTGCGGTCACATGCAGTTTTTCGCGATAACTGCAGTGACTGCTGGGTAATCCCGGCCGTAAAGCAGTCAGTCCGATGACGTCACCGCCGGGGAAGCAGGTAATCAGCTGTGCTGCGCCGGGATGACAGGCTCTGCCTGCCTGCCTGCCTCTGATGTCATTCTGATGTAGCAGAGCTGGATCGTCGTGGGACACTCGTTACTATGGACTGCGTCGGACAGGTGGTATACTGCTGTTTTTTTTTTTCATTTTTTTACAGGAGATCAATGGCGTCGCAGGATGAGACTGTAATAAAAGTAATGAAAACTGTGTTGTTTTTTTTATTAAATTAAAAAACTTTTTTATGAACATTCACCCGTCCGGGTACATCAACAATTTAACTATTTACATACAGGGACCCTGTCCGGGTTATTTATAATTCTTTGGCAGGGGTGTTCCAGGTACCACCTGGTACTCTTCTGATGCTTGCCAAACATCCGAGACACCAAGGACCACCAGAACCTGATGACGTCGTGTGGCCTGTACAGTCAAGTAGTGACCCGCTATCTGTGTCTGTGTGGCCACCTCTTTCATCTCCCTCCGGGTCTGGAGCCCTATGTCCCGGACTGAACAAACCCCAGGGGGCCTAACAGGCGCCGGGTACGGGCCAGATAACATTATCATGTCCACCATCAAACTGCAGCTTACGATGTCCGGTTTGCGGCAGCTCTCCTGGAGCCCGACAGTCCTGGCGGCGCTCACCTGCGGAGGAAGCAGCCGGCTCTGGAACAGATGACAGTCGGGGCTCCGGTACAGACAGGTAGACCTCTGGTGCCTGCGCGGCCTCCTCCATGAGGACGGGTGTCGCTTCTTCTGTCTCAGCGTCGGGGGCAGACAGCGGGATCTGGGGTGCTGCCGGTGCAGCGTTTTTTGCTGGAACGGGTGCCTCCACTGCGACAACGTCAACCGGATCACATTGCAAGGGCTGGGATGCCCGCACGGACTCCTTTACTAGAACGGGTGCCTCACCTTCAGGTACAGACACTTCAGGTAAGAGGGATTGGCGCCGCTCCAAGTTTAGTTTTAGGGCACGCCAGCTGGCTTCCATCCTGGCGACCTCCTCCCGGTGCCGGGCCAGGCCTCTTAGGGTATCTATTAAAATAAATATAGAGTCTATTTTACTATGTAGAAGTGTATAAACTATAAATATATGTATATATATATGTCACAATGACATGTATATATATATATATATATATATATGTATTCTATGTGTGTATATTTTGTGTTTACAACGAAAGAAAGTGTTTTTTTAGTTGCGATATTTTGTTCCCATAGACTTACATGGGACTTCCGGTATCGGAATCGGATATCGACGATATTTAGTGATATCGGCGATACCATTCCGATCCGATATTTTTAGATATCGAGCAGTATCGCTCAACACTACCCACGACGATCCAGCTCTGCTACATCAGAATGACATCAGAGGCAGGCAGGCAGGCAGAGCCTGTCATCCCGGCACAGCACAGCTGATTACCTGCTTCCCCGGCGGTGACGTCATCGGACTGACTGCTTTACGGCCGGGATTACCCAGCAGTCACTGCAGTTATCGCGAAAAAACTGCATGTGACCGCCAGGGAGAAGATAATGGCGGCCATCAAGCAGTCCAGGGCGTGACCGTCGGAGATCTTCTGCCAGGTAAGTGCCGCTGACTCCTGACAGACCCGACCGACGGACACTCACAGTGACAGTGACAAATCCGATTCCGGTATCCGATATGACGAAAATATCGGTACTCGGAATCGAAAGCCCGATACAGCTAATATCGGCCGATACCCGATATTTGCAGTATCGTATCGCTCAACACTAGTAGCGATACACCAGCGATCCTGACAAGTGCATATCGTTGTCGGGATCGCTGGTGTATCGTTATGTGAGACCCAGCCTTTACTCTCCTGTCAGCCAGGAGAGGAACTCATTCATTTGGGGGTTTACTGTGAGGCTGCAGCATTAGCTGCGGTCCCTGCAGTAAACATTAACCCTTTCTGAAGGATTACACCGTGGGACCTGACTGTGCATGGGATAGGTAAGAATAATTTTGCTTTTTTATTTTATTTTTATTACAGGAAATGGTTTTTGCAGTAAAATAAAAGATGGTCAAAAACATGTGTCTTTATTTCATTAAAATGATTTTTAATTAAAGTGTGTGTGTTTTATTTTTATTTCATGCAATAGGATTAATAATTGATAGTTGTCTAATTGACAGCTCTCAATTATTAACCTGGCTTAAGGTCACCTTTCAATAGCAAGGTGGCTTTAACCCCATATTAACCCATTCGCCACCGCTACAGGGCAATGGGAATAGACGGGCAAAGTGCCAGAAAGGGCAAATCTAATTATAGATTTGTCTTTCCTGGGGTGTCTGGGGGCAGATGTTAGTAGCCAGGGGGGGGGCCAAAAATAATGGTCCCTCTCTGGGCTATTATTATCTGCCCCCACTCACTGGCTTTGTCTGTCTGGTTGCGAAAATAGGGTGGGAGCCCACGCATTTTTTTTCAGCAATTTTACACCTCATATATATATATATATACATGTCATTGAATTTGTGACACATATATATATATTTATATTTATAGTTCATACACTTCTACATAGTATAATAGCCGCTAATTCAATTGCCGGCTTTTGTGAAAATGCAGAACCCGACATGAAATGACACTTGGTTTACATAGAGTTAACCATGTCTTTTCATGTAGTTTGATATCTGATTTGCACAAACAATTACATGAGTGTAAGTGTGCAAAATTTCACACCTGTAGGGGTTAATTAAAGGTGTAAATTCGTAGCAAAAAAGTCCGTTTTTTTTACAACGAATTTACACCTTTAATTAACCCCTACAGGTGTGAAATTTTGCACACAGCCACTCATGTAATTGTTTGTGCAAATCAGATATCAAACTACATGAAAAGACATGGTTTGGGTGTGGTGGGTCTCTCGGGCTCCTGTGCTGGTAAATATGTACTGAATTGTTAGTTGTTGCACTTGCAAACTTACTTTTGGCTTTATATAGGTATGTGCACTATAGGTGGTAGTATATCCCACATGGGATTGATTAAGTGATTTCACTACCATCACAGTCCATACTTTGGTTATATGTTGTTTCAGTTTTTTTTTACATTTAATCCATTTCAGCATTAGGTGTGCCTGATTTTCCCACTTTTCCGTGTTTTGTGGCTTGCTGCCTTTTTTATACATATTTTACATTTTTGTTCAATAAACATTTATACTTTTATAGTATTTGGTCTTTTCAAAGTCTTTTTTTGGTATTATTATTGTTTTTGCTTTGTGGCTTTTTTTGGGATTTATGTAGGTATCTATAGTATAATAGCCGCTAATTCAATTGCCGGCTTTTGTGAAAATGCAGAACCCGACATGAAATGATACTTGGTTTACATAGAGTTAACTGTTGTGAATGGGTTTGAGATGAGTTCTGAGCAGAGGCTCCCTCTGGTGGTTACAAGCGGTACTAGTGAGGATTGGGAATCAGGTGTTACTGATTGGTCTTATTTAAGGGAATCATTTTCCCATCAGGGTTGCCGGTGATCAATTGTTCTGGTCTGAATCCTTCTTTCCAGTTTCCCTTGTAGCCTGCTGTGTCGTGTCTGCATCTCCTGCTATCAGATAAGACAATTTCTTATTTTGTGTTTTTGCTAAATTTTTGCATTTGGTCCTGCACTTCTGTGGGGGCCTTCTGGGTCCCCTCTGGGGGCTTTTGCCCTCTCAGTTTAGTCCAGCCACTGTGTTTTGTACTTTTGCTTTTTCCAGTTTTTTCAGTGGCTGCTGTTTTTGTTACACCAGAGAGCTAATTTAGGTGGTAGAGGTCGTGTGATCTCAGGTGATTTTGAAATTAGTAGAGTTGGTGTTTTTCAGGGTTTTCTGGGATTGCAGTAAGTGCCCTTCCTGTCCTTTTCTATTTAGATAGTTTGGGCCCCAGCGTTTGCTCATACTATTTTCTTTCTGTGTCAGTATTTCCTCTTGTCTAACCGCCATTACTTGTTTGGGGGCTTTCTATTATCTTTGGGGTTCTGCTCCGGGGCAGATAGCTTTCCTATTTCTATCTTTAGGTGTGGTTAGTTTCTCAGGCTGTGACGAGGCGTCTGGGACCATCGTAGGAACGCTCCACGGCTGCCTCTAGTTGCGGTGGTTGGTCAGGGTACTGCAATCCCATAGATTCCAACTGCTCTGGTGTATTGCCTTTTTTACCTGCACTCCTCAGCTACCGAAACATAACAGTATCACCGGCCATAAAAATTGTATGGTACTCACAGAAGGGAAAAAATATTTTGAAGGAAGAAAAGTTGTCAGAGATATTTTTCTGTTTGTTGCATTTTTTTTTTTTTTTTCCCTCTGTATCTCTGGGTGCTGGGGAGGATCTTTTCTCCCAATGGAGTTTGCACAGTTGTCTGGCCGTGTGGATCAGCTTGCCACTGAGGTTCAGAGTATTGCTGCATATCTTGCTAGGTTGCCTGTTGTGGAACCTAGGATCCCCATGCCAGATTTGTTTTTAGGGGATCGAGCTAAGTTTCAGAATTTCAAAAATAATTGTAAATTGTTTTTTGCCTTAAAATCTAAGTCCTCAGGAAACGCAGCGCAGCAGGTTCAAATTGTCATCTCTCTCCTGCGCGGCGATCCTCAGGATTGGGCTTTTTCCCTGACATCTGGGGATCCTGTTTTGAGTGATGTTGATGCATTTTTTCAGGCTTTGGGGTTATTGTACGATGAGCCTAATGTCACTGATCAAGCTGAAAAAGCCTTGTTGGCATTAAATCAGGGGCTTGATGACGCTGAGTTATACTGTCAGAGATTCCGTAGGTGGGCAGTCCTGACCAAATGGAATGACGACGCTTTGGCAGCTCTTTTTCGGAAGGGTCTGTCGGATAATGTAAAGGATGTTATGGTGGGATTCCCTGTCCCCTCTGGTCTCAATGATTCTATGTCATTAGCGATTCAAATTGACAGACGTTTGCGTGAGCGGAGAAGTATGCGTGGAGTGGTGTTGCCTTGTGAGCCAGCTGCTGAGCCCATGCAGTGTGATGGAGTGGTGTCTGGGGCACAGCGTCATGAGTTTCGAAAGCGCAATGGGTTATGTTTCTACTGTGGTGATGCCTCCCCCCAGGCTGAGGATGTTCCTGACTTTTTGTTTGATTTTTCTGATGTGTTTAGCGAAAGTAAATCTGCATCCTTACCTCCCCATAGGAGCTATGACTGCGCTATTGAATTAGTGCCAGGTAGTAAATTCCCTAAGGGTCGCCTTTTTAACTTGTCTGTACCTGAACATGACGCTATGCGGTCTTATATCAAGGAATCATTGGAGAAGGGTCATATCAGACCATCCTCTTCACCCTTAGGTGCCGGTTTTTTCTTTGTGGCCAAAAAAGATGGTTCATTAAGGCCGTGTATTGATTATCGTCTCTTGAACAATATTACTGTGAAATATCAATACCCGTTACCCTTGATTTCTGACCTGTTTTCCAGGGTGAAAAACGCTACTTGGTTTACCAAGCTTGACCTCAGGGGGGCGTATAACCTTATTCGCATTAAGCACGGGGATGAATGGAAGACGGCATTTAACACCCCTGAAGGGCATTTTGAGTACCTTGTGATGCCCTTTGGGCTCACTAATGCTCCTTCCGTCTTCCAGTCCTTCATGAATGACATTTTCAGGGATTTTGTGGACAAGTTTCTGATTGTTTATTTGGATGATATCTTGATTTTTTCTAATGACTGGGACTCTCATGTGAAACATGTTCGAACTGTATTCCAGATTTTGAGAGAGAATGCTCTGTATGTGAAGGGATCAAAGTGTCTTTTTGGCGTACAGAAGATCTCATTTCTGGGATTCATTTTGTCCCCATCTGTTATTGAAATGGACCCGGTCAAGGTTCAGGCCATCTGTGATTGGGTCCAACCTACTTCATTAAAGGCTCTTCAGAGATTTTGGGTTTTGCCAATTTTTATCGTAAATTTATTGGTAATTTCTCTGTTATTGTTAAACCATTAACTGATTTGACCAGAAAGGGTTCTGATGTGGTGAATTGGCCTCCTGAGGCAGTCTCTGCGTTTCAGGAACTTAAGCAGAGATTCACTTCTGCTCCTGTTCTACGGCAGCCTGATGTTTCTCTGCCATTTCAGGTGGAGGTTGATGCCTCTGAAATTGGGGCAGGTGCCGTTTTGTCCCAAAAAGATCCAGAGACCTCTAAAAGTAACCCTTGTGCCTTTTTCTCTCGAAAATTTTCTCCTACTGAACGTAATAATGACGTGGGTAATCGGGAGTTATTGGCCATGAAGTGGGCTTTTGAAGAGTGGAGACATTGGCTGGAGGGAGCCAAACATCAGGTGGTGGTCCTTACGGACCATAAGAATCTGGTCTATCTGGAATCTGCCAAGCGACTCAATCCTAGACAGGCCAGGTGGGCCTTGTTTTTCACACGTTTTAATTTTGTGGTTTCCTTTCTTCCTGGCACTAAGAATGTTAAGGCGGATGCCCTCTCGAGGAGTTTCCTTGCGGACTCTCCTGAGCTATCTGATCCCTCTGTTATTTTGAAGGAGGGTGTAGTTCTTTCCGCCATTTCGCCCAATTTGAGACTTGCTCTGGAGGGGTGTCAGGAGGATAGGCCCGAGCGCTGCCCTGTTGGAAAATTGTTTGTCCCGGACCAATGGAAAAAGAGTGTGATGTCTGAGATTCATTGTTCCGCATTGGCTGGGCATCCCGGAATTTTTGGTACCAGAGACTTGGTTAGTCGGTCCTTTTGGTGGCCTACTTTGTCTCGCGATGTCAGGGAATTTGTGCAGTCCTGCGGGACTTGCTCTCGCTCCAAGCCTTGCTCTCGCTCTAGTGGTTTGTTGATGCCATTGCCTGTGCCCAAGAGACCATGGACCCATATCTCTATGGATTTCATTTCCGATCTTCCTGTTTCTCAGAGAATGACCACCATCTGGGTAATTTGTGATAGGTTTTCCAAAATGATACATCTTGTGCCATTACCTAAGTTGCCTTCCTCCTCTGAATTGGTGCCGTTGTTCCTTCAGCACGTGGTTCGTTTACACGGCATTCCTGAGAACATTGTGTCTGACAGAGGAGTCCAGTTTGTTTCCAGATTTTGGAGGACTTTTTGTTCTAAACTGGGTGTTCAATTGTCTTTCTCCTCGGCATTTCATCCTCAGACCAATGGTCAAACTGAGAGAACAAACCAGACATTGGAGACTTATCTAAGATGCTTTGTGTCTGCTGATCAGGATGACTGGGTCTCTTTTTTGCCTTTGGCTGAGTTTGCTCTTAATAATAGGGCTAGCTCTGCCACTTTGATGTCTCCGTTTTTCTGTAATTCTGGGTTTCACCCTCGATTTTCTTCAGGACAGATGGAGGCTTCTGTCTGTCCAGGTGTTGACTCTGTTGTTGAGCGTATGCAGCAGATTTGGGACCAGGTAGTGGAGAGGTTGTCCCTCTCTCAGGAGAAGGCCCAGCGGTTTGCTAACCGGCATAGGACTGGTGGTCCTCGGTTTAAAGTGGGGGACTTGGTCTGGTTGTCCTCAAAGAATATTCCTATGAGAGTAGCATCTCCTAAATTTAAGCCTAGGTTCATTGGACCTTATAAGATCATGGAGATTATTAATCCTGTTTTTTTCGTTTGCTTCTTCCAGGGACATTTAAGATCCATAACGTGTTCCACAAGTCCTTGTTGAAGAGGTTTGTTGAGCCAGTGGTTCCTGCTGCTGTGCCTCCTGACCCTGTTTTGGTTGAGGGCAATCTGGAGTATGTGGTTGAGAAAATATTGGATTCTCGTTTTTCTAGACGAAGACTCCAGTATTTGGTTAAATGGAGAGGTTATGGTCAGGAAGATAATTCTTGGGTTTTGCTTCGGACATCCATGCTAGGAGACTTATCTGTGCGTATCATAGAACTCATCCTGACCGACCTGGTTGCTCAGATGAGGGTTCGGTGACCCCTCCTCAAGGGGGGGGGTACTGTTGTGAATGGGTTTGAGATGAGTTCTGAGCAGAGGCTCCCTCTGGTGGTTACAAGCGGTACTAGTGAGGATTGGGAATCAGGTGTTACTGATTGGTCTTATTTAAGGGAATCATTTTCCCATCAGGGTTGCCGGTGATCAATTGTTCTGGTCTGAATCCTTCTTTCCAGTTTCCCTTGTAGCCTGCTGTGTCGTGTCTGCATCTCCTGCTATCAGATAAGACAATTTCTTATTTTGTGTTTTTGCTATATTTTTGCATTTGGTCCTGCACTTCTGTGGGGCCTTCTGGGTCCCCTCCGGGGGCTTTTGCCCTCTCAGTTTAGTCCAGCCACTGTGTTTTGTACTTTTGCTTTTTCCAGTTTTTTCAGTGGCTGCTGTTTTTGTTACACCAGAGAGCTAATTTAGGTGGTAGAGGTCGTGTGATCTCAGGTGATTTTGAAATTAGTAGAGTTGGTGTTTTTCAGGGTTTTCTGGGATTGCAGTAAGTGCCCTTCCTGTCCTTTTCTATTTAGATAGTTTGGGCCCCAGCGTTTGCTCATACTATTTTCTTTCTGTGTCAGTATTTCCTCTTGTCTAACCGCCATTACTTGTTTGGGGGCTTTCTATTATCTTTGGGGTTCTGCTCCGGGGCAGATAGCTTTCCTATTTCTATCTTTAGGTGTGGTTAGTTTCTCAGGCTGTGACGAGGCGTCTGGGACCATCGTAGGAACGCTCCACGGCTGCCTCTAGTTGCGGTGGTTGGTCAGGGTACTGCAATCCCATAGATTCCAACTGCTCTGGTGTATTGCCTTTTTTACCTGCACTCCTCAGCTACCGAAACATAACAGTTAACCATGTCTTTTCATGTAGTTTGATATCTGATTTGCACAAACAATTACATGAGTGTAAGTGTGCAAAATTTCACACCTGTAGGGGTTAATTAAAGGTGTAAATTCGTAGCAAAAAAGTCCGTTTTTTTTACAACGAATTTACACCTTTAATTAACCCCTACAGGTGTGAAATTTTGCACACAGCCACTCATGTAATTGTTTGTGCAAATCAGATATCAAACTACATGAAAAGACATGGTTAACTCTATGTAAACCAAGTGTCATTTCATGTCGGGTGCTTCTGTCTTTTCACAAAAGCCGGCTTTACCCGGCAATTGAATCAGAGGCTATTTTACTATGTAGAAGTGTATAAACTATAAATATATGTATATATATATGTCACAATGACATGTATATATATATATATATATATATATGTATTCTATGTGTGTATATTTAGTGTTTACAAGGAAAGAATGGGGTTTTTTTTAGTTACGATATTTTGTTCCCATAGACTTACATTGGATTTCCGGTATCGGTATCGGGTATCGCCGATATTTTAATGGTATCGGCGATACCATTCCGATTCCGATACTTTTGGATATCGGAAAGTATCGCTCAACTCTATTCTCCAGTGTATAATGCTCCCCATATATTGCTCCCAGCATTAAAAAAATGAAATACCTCTCCTCGCTGGGCACTGCTATACTCTGGACTCCTTAGCGTCGCCATCTTCCAGCTCTCTGCACTTGGACTGTTTAGGCAGAGGGCGTACAGTCGCGACGTCATCGCATTCTCTGACCTGAATGTCACTGTCAGGAAACGCAGAAGACGTCACAGCGGTGGAGCAGGGAGAGGTAAGTATTGCAAGTGCTGTGGTCCTGAGCAAGCAGGGGGGCCCACTCGTGGGCGACGGCACTGGCAAAGGGCCCCTCATAGTACGGTGGTGTGTCTGAAGGCTAGTGGGGCCTCCACGGTCAGAGACATTTTTGCGTACTATGAGGGGCCCTATGCCAGTGCCGTCGCCCACGAGTCAGCCCCCCTACGTGCTCAGGGAACCGGCACTTGCCCGGGTGCGTCAGGTGCTGACGCCAGCCCTTGGGGGGTACAGCCCAGTTAGAGAGGTGGAAAAACTGGCAAATGTTGAGGTGTAGGCTGGACGTTCAGCTGCTGCAAATGGAGGAATTGGAGAAGTCGGAGGAAGAGGAGGACAAAGTGAGCCATTTTGCTGGCAACCTATGTGTCATCAGGGGAAGGTGGTACAAAATCCTTTGAAACCCAGGCATGGTTCATTTTAATGAAGGTGAGATCACCAACATTTTGGGTTGACAGCCGGGTCCTTCTTTCTGTCAGGATTGATCCAGCTGCACTGAACACTCTTTCTGATAGCACACTACCATCAGGGCAAGCGAGCTCCTGTAAGGCATATTGTGCCAATTCAGGCCAGGTGTCCAGTTTACAGGCCCAGTAGTCAAAGGGGAATGAACTGTGAGGGAGAAAATCGATAGGGGAGGAGAGGTAATTTTGAACCATAGTTGACAACTGCTGTCTCCTGTCTGTTGCAATCGATTCAGTATTACCAGTCGTGTGAGCGTTAATCTAGAAATCACACCACAACATGGTCATGAAACCCCTGTCTCCAACATCCCTTTGGCTGTGTGCACCACGAACACCTCTTCCATGTTGCCCAGTACGGCACGTGGTAGATCCTGCACCGCTGCTGTGTGCTGGGAATGGCTGTAACAAACGGTTTACCAGAGTTGCTTGTTTGTTCGCCAATATTAGCTCTAGGTTCTCTTGTGGCATGATGTTCTGTAATTTGCCTTTATAGCGTGGATCAAGGATGCTGGCTAACCAGTAGTCGTCATCCTTTATAATTTTGGCAATGCGGGGGTCCCTTTTTAGTATTTGCAAGACATAATCAGACATGTGGGCCAATGTTCCAGGTGTCAATGATGCACTTAGAGTGGTGGGTGGAGGAGGACTTTCTGCCAAAAAGGGTACTGTATCACAAGCGTACAGCTGTATACAGTCTAGACGTAATTGTAAATCTCTGTATATATTTCCAGAGTAACACACAGACGCTCACAGGCTCAGTATGGATTTCACCAGAATATAAAAAGCTGGAAAAGGGTACTGAATCACCAGATACCAGGTACATATAGTATAGTGAAAATATTGTAAATCTCCGTATATATTTCAGTAGTCATACAAAGATGCTCTCAAAATATAAAAAGTAGAAAAAGGGTAATATATTAGAAGCTTTCAGCTGTATACAGTGTTGGGGTAATTTTAAATCTCTGTATGTTTTTCCAGAGTCAGACACAGACTCTCACAGGCTCAGTATGGATCACACCAGAATATAAAAAGTAGAAAAAAGGTAATGTATACAGTGTTGGGGGTAATTTTAAAATTTCTGTATATATTTCCAGAGTAACAGACAGATGCTCACAGGCTCAGTATGGATTACACTAGAATATAAAAAGTAGAAAAAGGGTAATGTATTAGAAGCGTACAGCTGTATACAGTGTTGAGGTAATTTTTAAATCTCCGTATTTATTTTCGGAGTAACAGAGAGACTCTCACAGGCTCAGTATGGATCACACCAGAATATAAAAAGTAGAAAAAGGGTAATGTATCAGAAGCGTACAGCTGTATACAGTGTTGGGGTAATTTTTAAATATACGCAGATATTTCCGGAGTAACAGACAGACTCTCACAGGCTCAGTATGGATTACAAAAGAATATAAAAAGTAGAAAAAGGGTAATGTATTAGAAGCGTACAGCTGTCTACAGTGTTGGGGTAATTTTTAAATCTCCGTATATATTTCCTGAGTAACAGACAGACTCTCACAGGCTCAGTATGGATCACACCAGAATATAAAAAATAGAAAAAGGGTAATGTATTAGAAGCGTACAGTCATGGCCAAAAGTTTTGAGAATGACACAAATATTAATTTTTACAAAGTCTACTGCTTCACTTTTTCTAATGGCAATTTGCATATACTCCAGAATGTTATAAAGAGTGATCAGCTTAACAGCAATTACTTGCAAAGTCAATATTTGGCTAGAAAATGAACTTTATCCCCCAAAACACATTTCAACATCATTGCAGCCCTGCCTTAAAAGGACCAGCTAACCTCTTTTCAGTGATTGCTCCATTAACACAGGTGTGGGTGTTGATGAGGACATGGCTGGAGATCAATCTGTCATGATTAAGTAAGAATGACACCACTGGACACTTGAAAAGTAGGCTGGTGCTTGGCATCATTGTTTCTCTTCTGTTAACCATGGTTATCTCTAAAGAAACACGTGCAGTCATCATTGCAATGCACAAAAATGGCCTAACAGGGAAGAGTATCGCAGCTAGAAAGATTGCACCTCAGTCAACAATCTATCGCATCATCAAGAACTTCAAGGAGAGAGGTTCCATTGTTGCCAAAAAGGCTTCAGGGCGCCCAAGAAAGACCAGCAAGCGCCAGAACCGTCTCTTAAAAGTGTTTCAGCTGCGGGATCGGGCTACCAGCAGTGCAGAGCTTGCTCAGGAATGGCAGCAGGCAGGTGTGAGTGCATCTGCATGCACTGTGAGGCGGAGACTCTTGGAGCAAGGCCTGGTCTCAAGGAGGGCAGCAAAGAAGCCACTTCTCTCCAGAAAAAACATCATGGACAGACTGATATTCTGCAAAAGGTACAGGCAGTGGACTGCTGAGGACTGGGGTAAAGTTATTTTCTCTGATGAATCCCCTTTTCGATTGTTTGGGACATCAGGAAAACGCCTCATTCAGAGAAGACAAGGTGAGCGCTACCACCAGTCTTGTCTCATGCCAACTGTTAAGCATCCTGAAACCATTCATGTGTGGGTTGCTTCTCAGCCAAGGGAATCAGCTCTCTCACAGTCTTGCCTAAAAACACAGCCATGAATAAAGAATGGTACCAGAATGTCCTCCAAGAGCAACTTCTCCAACCCTCCAAGAGCAGTTTGGCGATCAACAATGCCTTTTCCAGCATGATGGAGCACCTTGCCATAAAGCAAAGGTGATAACTAAATGGCTCAGGGAACAAAACATAGAGAGTTTGGGTCCATGGCCTGGAAACTCCTCAGATCTTAATCCCATTGAGAACTTGTGGTCAATCATCAAGAGACGGGTGGACAAACAAAAACCTAAAAATTCTGACAAAATGAAAGCATTGATTGTGCAAGAATGGACTGCTATCAGTCAGGATTTGGTCCAGAAGTTGATTGAGAGCATGCCAGGGAGAATTGCAGAGGTCCTGAAGAAGAAGGGTCAACACTGCAAATATTGACTTGCTGCATTAACTCATTCTAACTGTCAATATAAGCTTTTGTTACTCATATGTTTGCAATTATTATATTTCTGTCTGTGATAAAAACATCTGTCAAACACACATAAAAACCAGAGGCAGCAGATCATTGAAAATATATAAATTGTGTCATTCTCAAAACTTTGGGCATGACTGTACAGCTGTATACAGTAGTAGTGTAATTGTAAATATCCGTATAAATTTCTGGAGTAATAACAGACCTCACAGGCTCAGTATGGATTAGACCAGAATATATAAAAGCTGAAAAGGGTACTGTATCACCAGATACCAGGTGTATATATTATAGTGAAGATATTGTAAATCTCTGTATATATTTCAGAGAGTCAGACAAGACGTCTCCAGGCTCAGTATGGATTAGACAAGAATATAAAAAGCTGAAACAGGGTACTGTATCACCAATACCAGGTGTATATAGTATAGTGAAAATATTGTAAATCTCCGTATATATTTCAGGATTCAGAACAGACGCTCACAGGCTCAGTATGGATTAGACCTGAATATAAAAGATGGAAAAGGGTACTGAATCACCAGATACCAGGTATATATAGTATAGTGAAAATATTGTAAATCTCCTCATATATTTCAGGAGTCAGACAAAGACACTATCAGGCTCAGTATGGATTAGACAAGAATATAAAAAGCTGAAAAAGGGTACTGTTGTGAATGTGTTAGAGATGGTTTCTGAGCAGAGGCTCCCTCTGGTGGTTACAGACAGTACTGAACCTTTCAGCGAGGAGTGGCAATCTGGGTTCACTGACTGGTCTGATATAAGGGGGTTCCAATAAGGGAGGTTCCCTCCCATGATGGTTGCCGGTGATCAATTGTTCTTGTCTCAATTGTGGTTCCTGTTTCATTTGGAAGTTTGCTGGAGTCTTGCCTGCATCTCCTGCTTTCAGATAAGATATTTTTTGCTTTTCTTTTTGTGCTTGCTTTTTGCATTGTTTTCTGCACTTTTGTGGAGGTCAGCCAGGTCCCCTCCTGGGCCTGAGCTCCTCACAGTTTATCTGCAGCCACTGTTATTTGCTCATTTGCTCTTTCCTGTTTTTTCAGCGGCTGCGGCTTGGTTTTTGTTCACACTGAGACCTGATTTAGTGGGTGGCGAGATCGTGTGATCTCAGTATTTTTGTAATCAGAATTGTTGGATTTTTGTAGGCTTTTCTGGGTTGGAGAAAGTAATCTCTCCTGTCCTATCCTATTTAGTCAGCTTGTGGCCCCGGCGTTTGCTCAGTCTATTTTCTGCCTATGTTTGTGTTTTCATCTTGTCTAACTGCCATTACATGTTTGGGGGCTTCCTATTTTCTTTGGGGATCTGCTCTGGGGCAGATAGCTTTCATCTTTCTGCCTTTAGGTGTAGTTATCTCTCAGGCTGTGATGAAGCGTCTAGGATCAACGTAGGAACGTTAGTTTAGGAATCTGCAACCCACCCCCCTTATATCAGACCAGTCAGTGAACCCAGATTGCCACTCCTCGCTGAAAGGTTCAGTACTGTCTGTAACCACCAGAGGGAGCCTCTGCTCAGAAACCATCACTGACACATTCACAAGAGGGTACTGTATCACCAGATACCAGGTATACATGGTATGGTGAAAATATTGTAAATCTCCGTATATATTTCAGGAGTCAGACAAAGATGCTCACAGGCTCAGTATGGAGTAGACAAGAATATAAAAAGCAGATCCGCAAGAAATAATCACACATGTGGGCCAATGTTCCTGGTGTCAATGATGCACTTAGAGTGGTGGGTGGAGGAGGACTTTCTGGCAAATAGGGTACTGTATCACAAGCCTACAGCTGTAACAGTCTAGGGGTATTTGTAAATCTCAGTATATATTTCCGGAGTAACTGACAGAAGCTCACAGGCTCAGTATGGATTAGACCAGAATATTAAAAGCTGAAAAAGGGTACTGTATCACCAGATACCAAGTAAATATAGTATAGTGAAAATATTGTAAATCTCCGAATATATTTCAGGAGTCAAACAAAGACGCTCACAGGCTCACTATGGATTAGACAAGAATATAAAAAGTAGAAAAAGGGTAATGTATCACAAGCGTACAGCTGTATACAGTCTAGGGGTAATTGTAAATCTCAGTATATATTTCCAGAGTAACACACAGACGCTCACAGGCTCAGTATGGATTAGACAAGAATATAAAAAGCTGAAACAGCGTACTATATCACCAGATACCAGGTGTATATAGTAAAGTGAAAATATTTTAAATATCCGTCTATATTTCAGGATTCAGACACAGACGCTCACAGGCTCAGTATGGATTAGACCAGAATATAAAAAGAAGAAAAAGGGTAATGTATCAGAAGATACCAGGCGTATACAGTGTAGTGGTAATTGTAAATCTCCGTCTATATTTCCGGAGCAACAGACAGACGCTCACAAGCTCAGTATGGATTACACAAGAATATAAAAAGCTGAAAAAGGGTACTGTATCACCAGATACCAGGTATATATAGTATAGTGAAAATATTTTAAATCTCCGTATATATTTCAGGATTCAGACACAGGCTCTCTCATGCTCAGTATGGATTAGACAAGAATATAAAAAGCTGAAACAGGGTACTGTATCACCAGATACCAGGTGTTTATAGTATAGTGAAAATATTTTAATTCTCCGTATATATTTCAGGATTCATACACAGACGCTCTCAGGCTCAGTATGGATTAGACAAGTATATAAAAAGACATAATCACACATGTGGGCCAATGTTCCAGGTGTCAATGATGCACTTAGAGTGGTGGGTGGAGGAGGACTTTCTGGCAACAATGGTACTGTATCACCAGCGTACAGCTATATACAATCTAGGTGTAATTGTAAATCTCCGTATATATTTGCAGTCAGACACAGACTCTCACAGGCTCAGTATCGATTACACCAGAATATAAAAAGTAGAAAAAGGGTAATGTATTAGAAGCGTACAGCTGTATACAGTGTTGGGGTAATTTTAAATCTCTGTATATATATCCAGAGTCAGACACAGACTCTCACAGGCTCAGTATGGATTACACGAGAATATAAAAAGTAGAAAAAGGGTAATGTATTGGAAGCGTACAGCTGTACACAGTGCTGGGGTAATTGTAAATCTCCGTATATTTTTCCAGAGTAACACACAGACGCTCACAGGACCAGTATGGAGTAGACCAGAATATGAAAAGCATAAAAAGTTTACTGTATCAGTAGCGTACAGCTGTATACAGTGTTCGAGTTATTTTAAATCTCCATATATATTTCAGGAGTAACAGACAGACGCTCACAGGCTCAGTATGGAGTAGACCTGAATATGAAAAGCATAAAAAATGTACTGTATCAGTAGCGTACAGCTGTATACAGTGTTCGGGTAATTTTAAATCTCACATAAAAAGTGTACTGTATCAGTAGCGTATCCAGAGTCAGACACAGACTCGCACAGGCTCAGTATGGATTACACCAGAATATAAAAAGTAGAAAAAGAGTAATGTATTAGAAGCATACAGCTGTATACAGTGTTGCGGTACTTTTAAATCTCTGTATATATTTCAGTCTCAGTAAGCTAGCCCAGACTCTCCTCTACAGGAAATTAGATGGATACAAGTACAGACTGAAAGTAGAGTGATTACAGAAATTTGGGAATTCCTAATCATGAGAAAACCTCCCGGTAGAATTCGCAGAGGCGATGCTGACCCTCAATTACTTCGTCTATGGAGACAGCAAATAAGGTTCTTTGTGAAGAAAGGGTTGCTGTATCGCAGTAGCGTGGATCCCATCACCGGTAGTCATCTCCATCAAATTGTGATGCCAAGGAGAGATGTAAACATGGTCCTCACTGCCTTCCATGATCAGTCTGGTCACTTTGGAGTGCAAAAGACAGAAGACACAGTCCGTAGGCGATTCTATTGGATTGGCATGAGAGGAGACATTGAAAAATGGTGCCTGGAATGTCACACGTCTGTGACTAGGAAAACTGTCAAAGCTGAGCAGAAAGCACCACTGCATCCGATTGTGAGTCCACGTCCATTAGAAATGGTAGCCATTGATTATCTGAAGGTAGAGTCCAGCAGGACAGTCCATAGCTACGTCTTAATCATCATCGATCAGTTCACCAAATTTGGAGTGGCCGTCCCTGTGAAGGATTTAACTGGCCAGACTCCACAGCGGTGGAGCAGGGAGGGGTAAGTATTGCAAGTGTTGGGGCCCTGAGCAAGCAGGGGGGCCCACTCGTGGGTGCCGGCACTGGCACAGGGCCCCTCATAGTACGCCGGTGTGTCTGACGGCGAGTTTCCCACCCACCGTCAGAGACACTTTATTGTTCTATGAGGGCCTTGAGGGGCCCTGTGCCAGTGCCGTCGCCCAAGAGTGAGCCCCCCACCTGCTCAGGGCACCGGCACTTGCCCAGGTGCGCCAGGTGGTGACCCCGGCCCTGGGGGGGACAGCCCAGTTAGGGAGGTTGAAAAACTGGCATATGTTGAGGTGTAGGCTGGACGTTCAGCAGCTGCAAATGGAGGAATTGGAGAAGTCCGGGAAGAGCAGGACAAAGCGAGCCATTTTGCTGGCAACCTATGTGTCATCAGGGGAAGGTGGGACAAAATCCTTTGAAACCCATGCATGGTTCATTTTAATGAAGGTTAGATCATCAACATTTTGGGTCGACAGACGGGTCCTTCTTTCTGTCAGGATTGATCCAGCAGCACTGAAGACTCTTTCTGATAGCACACTACCAGCAGGGCAAGCGGTATTATTTGTATTCATTTTGCATTGTGATTATTTGTGCACAGGCTTTACTTGGGTGATTTGTACTGTCATTTTTTATCTTGTATTTTCATTAATTGCATAGACTATAGTGTTGAGCGATACGATAATGCAAATATCGGCTATCGGCCGATATTAGCTCTATCGGCCTTTCGATAATTCGTTTCGATATTTTCTTCTTATTGAATACCGGAATCGGATTTGTCACTGTCACTGTGAGTGTCCGTCGGTCGGGTCTGTCAGGAGTCAGCGGCACTTACCTGGCAGAAGATCTCCGGCGGTCACGTCCTGGACTGCTTGATGGCCGCCATTATCTTCTCCCTGGCGGTCACATGCAGTTTTTCGCGATAACTGCAGTGACTGCAGGGTAATCCCGGCCGTAAAGCATTCAGTCCGATGACGTCACCGCCGGGGAAGCAGGTAATCAGCTGTGCTGCGCCGGGATGACAGGCTCTGCCTGTCATTCTGATGTAGCAGAGCTGGATCGTCGTGGGACACTCGTTACTATGGACCGCGTCGGTCAGGTGGTATACTTTTTTTTTTTTTTTCATTTTTTTACAGGAGATCGATGGCGTCGCAGGATGAGACAGTAATAAAAGAAATGAAAACTGTGTTTTTTTTTTTTATTAAATTAAAAAACTTTTTTAGGAACATTCACCCTTCCGGGTACATAAACAATTTAACTATTTACATAAAGGGACCCTGTCCGGGTTATTTAGACTTCTTTGGCTGGCCTCTTCCAGGTACCATCTGGTACTCTTCTTGAGATTGCCAAACATCCGAGGCACCAAGGACCACCAGGACCTGATGACGTCGTGTGGCCTGTACAGTGACGTCGTGACCCGCTATCTGGGTCTGTGTGGCCACCTCTTTCATCTCCCTCCGGGTCTGGAACCCTATGTCCCGGACTGTACGAACCCCAGGGGGCCTAACAGGCGCCGGGTACGGGCCACTATCGATATCATGTCCATGGGTGGGTCTGCTGAGGAGACCACTGAGGGAGGCTGGGGAGATTTACGGCGTGGGGTGGGCACTTTTGCAGAGGCCAGGATGTGGGAGGCTGAAGGCTTCGAGGGTCTCACAGGTTCCTCACACACTGGGGAGTAGGGGTCGCACCTGGTAACATTTAGGGCGTACCACCCATTGTAACCCCAGTGTCGGGTGTAAGTCACCAAGTCTCCTGGCAACAGGTCCCTCCCCGGGTGTCCTTCTGGGAGGTGAGCCTCCACGTCCCGCCGGGTCACAAAGACTTCTAAATAAAGTCCAGGCTCCTTGATGAAGCCCCAACCACCTTTCAATTTAAAGTTCCGTACTGCACCCTTACGCCGCGGCTCACTCAGGGTTCCTTTATCCTTTCTCATCCGGTCCTTATCTGCCCGGTCCTTCTCCAGGTGACGTTGGCGAAGTTTTAGGGATTCTCGCTGCTCCCTTTGTCGCTCTGCTTCTCTCTCCCAACGTCTCCACTCTTCCTCCTGACGCCGGTTGAAATTCTCCTCCACCAGCTGCTCCATGTCTCCACCACTCCACTGCAGCTTACAGTGTCCGGTTTGCGGCAGCTCTCCTGTCGCCCCCCAGTCCTGGCGGCGCTCCCCTGCGGAGGAAGCAGACGGCTCTAAATCAGATGACAGTCGGGGCTCCGGTACAGGCAGGTAGTGCTCTGGTGCCTGCGCGGCCTCCTCCATGAGGACGGGTGTCGCTTCTTCTGTCTCAGCGACGGGGGCAGACAGCGGGATCTGGGGTGCTGCTGACGGTGCTGCGGTTTTTGCAGGAACGGGTGCCTCCACTGCGACAACGTCAACCGGATCACATTGCAAGGACTCCTCTACTAGAACGGGTGCCTCACCTTCCGGTACAGACACTTCAGGTAAGAGGGATTGGCGCCGCTCCAAGTTTATTTTTAGGGCACGCCAGCTGGCTTCCATCCTGGCGACCTCCTCCCGGTGCCGGGCCAGGCCTCTTAGGGTATCCTCCGCTTCTTGCAGCGTAGGAGGGTTTCCAGGCCGGGTGCCCAACGGTGATTCTGTGGCGATCGGGTCGCTTCCGTGGGGGAGAGCTCTGACTGCTCCATCCCTTCCCACTTCTGCTCGTCGTGTCCATTAGCCATCTCTGCCAAGTCACATGTGTCATTAGCATCTGGAGAGGGCCCCTCTTTTGTAGTGAGGCGGGACCTTCGTGTTAGTTTCCGCACACTGAGGAGGATGAGGAGGCGGAACTGAAGAGCTGTGGGGCACGATCTTACATTGCAGTACCATTTAGAGTGGTCGGCCATCGTTTTCACGCCACTGAGTGAGTGACACCCACGAAGAGCACACCCTTCTTCTTCACCAGTGCCTCATCGTGACGCAGATATGGCGGAAAAATGGCAAATACATTCTCTGATGATTTTAGCAATTCTCAAGCACAAAACCAGTGCAATTCAGGCACACAGGACTCGCTTACAGCGAGCTACAGAATCCTGTTCGTGACGCCCAAGTTGAGTCGCACAGAGCCAGAGGTTTTCGGGTACTCGGCGCCGAGCCCGTCGACTTCTATGGGGTATGTCACGTCTTTACCCGGCAATTGAATTAGAGTCGATTTTACTATGTAGAAGTGTATAAACTATAAATATATGTATATATATGTCACAATGACATGTATATATATATATATGTATTCTATGTGTGTATATTTAGTGTTTACAAGGAAATAAAGGTTTTTTTTAATTTCGATATTTTGTTCCCATAGACTTACATGGGACTTCCGCTATCGAAATCGGATATCGACGATATTTAGTGCTATCGGCGATACAATTTCGATACATATTTTTAGATACGAGCAAAATCGCTCAACCAAAACTATGTTTTAACACGTCTATGCAGCTCTTTGTATCAAATTTGGCTGTTTCATGTTTTGCAGGGGCTAAGCAGGGGCCCCCAATTTTTTTTTTAAATTTTTTTTAAATTTTGTTAATAAA
>JARQOD010000008.1:47946697-48025702 GCA_033576555.1 Oophaga sylvatica
TTTAGGGGTGTTGTTGTGAATGGACTTGAAATGAGTTCTGAGCAGAGGCTCCCTCTGGTGGTTACAAGCGGTATTGGACTGTCCAGTGAAGATTGTGAGGATTGGGAATCAGGTGTTACTGACTGGTCTTATTTAAGGGAGTCGCCTTCCCATCAGGGTTGCCGGTGATCAATTGTTCTGGTCTCAATCCTTGATTCCTGTTTCCTTTGTAGCCTGCTGTGTCGTGTCTGCATTACCTGCTAACAGATAAGACATTTTCTTCTTTTTGTTTTTGTGCTTGATTTTTGCCTTTTGTCCTGCACTTCTGTGGGGGCCTTCAGGGTCCCCTCCGGGGGCTTTTGCCCTCTCAGTTTAGTTCAGCCACTGATGTTTTGTACATTTGCTTTTTCCAGTTTTTTCAGTGGCTGCTGTTTTGATTTTGTTACACCAGAGAACTAATTTAGGTGGTAGAGGTCGTGTGATCTCAGATGTTTTTTGAAATTAGTAGAGTTGGTGCTTTTCAGGGTTTTTTGGGATTGCAGTAAGTGCCTTCCTATCCTTTTCTATTTAGATAGTTTGGGCCCCAACGTTTGCTCATACTATTTTCTGTCTGTGTCAGTATTTCTTCTTGTCTAACCGCCATTACATGTTTGGGGGCTTTCTATGTTCTTTGGGGATCTGCCCGGGGCAGATAGCTTTCCTCTTTCTATCTTTAGGTATAGTTAGTTTCTCAGGCTGTGACGAGGCGTCTAGGACCAACGTAGAAACGCTCCACGGCTGCCTCTAGTTGTGGTGGTTAGTCAGGGTACTGCAATCTCATAGATTCCAACTGCTCTGGTGTATTGCCTTTTTTACCTGCACTCCTCAGCTACCAAATCATAACAGTATCACCGGCCTAAACTGAAAATTATATGGTACTCACAGAAGGGAAAAATATTGTGAAAGAAAAAAAAGGTTGTCAGAGTTGTCAGAGATATTTTTCTGTTTGTTGCATTTTTTTTTTTCCCTCTGTATCTCTGGGTGCTGGGGAGGATTTTTTTCTCTCAATGGAGTTTGCACAGTTGTCTGGCCGTGTGGATTAGCTTGCCACTGAGGTTCGGAGTATTGCTACCTATCTTGCTAGGTTGCCTGTTGTGGAACCTAGGATTCCATGCCAGATTTGTTTTTGGCGGATCGAGCCAAGTTTCTGAATTTCAAAAATAATTGTAAATTGTTTTTTGCCTTAAAATCTAAGTCCTCAGGGAACGCAGCGCAGCAGGTTCAAATTGTCATCTCTCTCCTGTGCGGCGATCCTCAGGATTGGGCTTTTTCCCTGACACCTGGGGATCCTGTTTTGAGTGATGTTGATGCATTTTTTCAGGCCTTGGGGTTATTGTACGATGAACCTAATGTCACTGATCAAGCTGAAAAAGCCTTGTTGACATTAAATCAGGGGCTTGATGACGCTGAGTTATACTGTCAGAGATTCCGCAGGTGGGCAGTCCTGACCAAATGGAATGACGACGCCTTGGCAGCCCTTTTTCGGAAGGGTCTGTCAGATAATGTAAAGGATGTTATGGTGGGATTCCCTGTCCCCTCTGGTCTCAATGATTCATGTCATTAGCGATTCAAATTGACAGACGTTTGCGTGAGCGGAGAAGTATGCGTGGCATAGTGTTGCCTTGTGAACCTGCTTCTGAACCTATGCAGTGTGATAGAGTGGTTTCTGGGGCACAGCGTCATGAGTTTCGAAAGCGCAATGGGTTATGTTTCTACTGTGGTGATGCCTCTCATGCTATTTCAGTCTGCCCTAAGCGGGGAAGACGTTTTGCACGCTCAGTTGTCTTGGGTAGTGTTCAGACTAAGTTTTTATTAACTGTCACTCTGATATGCTCTCTGTCCTCATTTTCTGCTCAGGCTTTCGTTGATTCGGGAGCAGCTATTAACCTGATGGATTTTGATTTTGCTAAACGTTGCGGGTTTCCCTTGATACCCCTACAGAAGTCTATTCCCCTACTGGGGATCGATTCTACCCCTTTGGCTGAGAATAAACCTCAGTTCTCTACTCAGGTGATAATGAGGGTTGAACCTGATCATCAGGAGAGCTGCAAATTTTTGGTTCTGTATAATCTGCATGACATTATCGTGCTGGGTTTCCCTTGGTTACAGTCTCATAATCCTGTTTTGGATTGGAAATCTGTGTCTGTGACCAGTTGGGGCTGCCAATGTGTTGATACCAACATTCCTGTTTTTTCTGCCTCCCCCCAGGCTCAGGATGTTCCTGACTTTTTGATTGATTTTTCTGATGTGTTTAGCGAAAGTAAATCTGCATCCTTGCCTCCCCATAGGAGCTATGACTGCGCTATTGAATTAGTGCCTGGTAGTAAATTCCCTAAAGGTCGCCTTTTTAACTTGTCTGTACCTGAACATGACGCTATGCGGTCTTATATCAAGGAGTCATTGGAGAAGGGTCATATCAAACCATCCTCTTCACTCTTAGGTGCCGGTTTTTTCTTTGTGGCCAAAAAGGATGGTTCATTAAGGCCGTGTATTGATTATCGTCTTTTGAACAATATTACTGTGAAATATCAATATCCGTTACCCTTGATTTCTGACCTGTTTTCCAGGGTGAAAAACGCTACTTGGTTTACCAAGCTTGACCTCGGGGGGGCATATAACCTTATTCGCATTAAGCACGGGGATGAATGGAAGACGGCATTTAACACCCCTGAAGGGCATTTTGAGTACCTTGTGATGCCCTTTGGGCTCACTAATGCTCCTTCTGTCTTCCAGTCCTTCATGAATGACATTTTCAGGGATTTTGTGGATAAATTTCTGATTGTTTATTTGGATGATATCTTGATTTTTCTAATGACTGGGACTCTCATGTGAAACATGTTCGAACTGTATTCCAGATTTTGAGAGAGAATGCTCTGTATGTGAAGGGATCAAAGTGTCTTTTTGGCGTACAGAGGATCTCATTTTTGGGATTCATTTTGTCCCCATCTGTTAATTGAAATGGACCCGGTCAAGGTTCAGGCCATCTGTGATTGGGTCCAACCTACTTCATTAAAGGCTCTTCAAAGATTTTTGGGTTTTGCCAATTTTTATCGTAAATTTATTGGTAATTTCTCGGTTATTGTTAAACCATTAACTGATTTGACCAAAAAGGGTTTGATGTGGTGAATTGGCCTCCTGAGGCAGTTTCTGCATTTCAGGAACTTAAGCAGAGATTCACTTCTGCTCCTGTTCTACGGCAGCCTGATGTTTCTCTGCCATTTCAGGTGGAGGTTGATGCCTCTGAAATTGGGTCAGGTGCCGTTTTGTCCCAAAGAGATCCAGAGACCTCTAAAAGTAACCCTTGTGCCTTTTTCTCTCGAAAATTTTCTCCTACTGAACGTAATTATGACATGGGTAATCGGGAGTTATTGGCCATGAAGTGGGCTTTTGAAGAGTGGAGACATTGGCTGGAGGGAGCCAAACATCAAGTGGTGGTCCTTACGGACCATAAGAATCTGGTTTATCTGGAATCTGCCAAGCGACTTAATCTAGACAGGCCAGGTGGGCCTTGTTTTTCACACGTTTTAATTTTGTGGTTTCCTTTCTTCCTGGCACTAATAATGTTAAGGCGGATGCCCTCTCGAGGAGTTTCCTTGCGGACTCTCCTGAGGTATCTGATCCTTCTGTTATTTTGAAAGAAGGTGTAGTTCTTTCCACCATCTCGCCCAATTTGAGACTGGCTCCGGAGGGGTGTCAGGAGGATAGGCCCGAGCGCTGCCCTGTTGGGAAATTGTTTGTCCCGGACCAGTGGAAAAAGAGTGTGATGTCTGAGATTCATTGTTCCGCGTTGGCCGGTCATCCCGGAATTTTTGGTACCAGAGACTTGGTTAGTCGGTCCTTTTGGTGGCCTACCTTGTCTCGTGATGTCAGGGAATTTGTGCAGTCCTGCGGGACTTGCTCTCGCTCCAAGCCTTGCTCTCGCTCTAGTGGTTTGTTGATTCCATTGCCTGTGCCCAAGAGACCATGGAACCATATCTCTATGGATTTGATTTCCGACCTCCCTGTTCTCAGAGAATGACCGTCATCTGGGTGATTTGTGATAGGTTTTCCAAGATGATACATCTCTTGCCATTACCTAAATTGCCTTCCTCCTCCGAATTGGTGCCTTTGTTCCTTCAGCACGTGGTTCGTTTACACGGCATTCCTGAGAACATTGTGTCTGACAGAGGAGTCCAGTTTGTTTCCAGATTTTGGAGGACCTTTTGTTTTAAGCTTGGTGTTCAGTTGTCTTTCTCCTCGGCGTTTCATCCTCAGACCAATGGTCAAACTGAGAGAACAAACCAGACATTGGAGACTTATCTGAGATGCTTTGTGTCTGCTGATCAGGATGACTGGGTCTCTTTTTTGCCTTTGGCTGAGTTTGCTCTTAATAATAGGGCTAGCTCTGCCACTTTGATGTCTCCATTTTTCTGTAATTCTGGGTTTCACCCTCGATTTTCTTCAGGACAGACGGAGGCTTCTGCCTGTCCAGGTGTTGACTCTGTTGTGGAGCGTATGCAACAGATTTGGGACCAGGTAGTGGAGAGGTTGTCCCTCTCTCAGGAGAGGGCCCAGCGGTTTGCTAACCGCATAGGGACTGATGGTCCTCGGTTTAAAGTGGGGGACTTGGTCTGGTTGTCCTCAAAAAATATTCCTATGAGAGTGGCATCTCCTAAATTTAAGCCTAGGTTCATTGGACCTTATAAGATCATGGAGATTCTTAATCCTGTTTCTTTTCGTTTGCTTCTTCCAGGGACATTTAAGATCCATAACGTGTTCCACAAGTCCTTGTTGAAGAGGTTTGTTGAGCCAGTGGTTCCTACTGCTTTGCCTCCTGACCCTGTTCTGGTTGAGGGCAATATGGAGTTTGTGGTTGAGAAAATATTGAATTCTCGTTTTTCTAGACGGAAACTCCAGTATTTGGTTAAGTGGAGAGGTTATGGTCAGGAAGACAATTCTTGGGTGTTTGCTTCGGACATCCATGCTAGGAGACTCATCCGTGCGTATCATAGAACTCATCCTGACCGACCTGGTTGCTCAAGTGAGGGTTCGGTGACCCCTTCTCAAGGGGGGGTACTGTTGTGAATGGACTTGAAATGAGTTCTGAGCAGAGGCTCCCTCTGGTGGTTACAAGCGGTGCTGGACTGTCCAGTGAAGATTGTGAGGATTGGGAATCAGGTGTTACTGACTGGTCTTATTTAAGGGAGTCGCCTTCCCATCAGGGTTGCCGGTGATCAATTGTTCTGGTCTCAATCCTTGATTCCTGTTTCCTTTGTAGCCTGCTGTGTCGTGTCTGCATCTCCTGCTAACAGATAAGACATTTTCTTCTTTTTGTTTTTGTGCTTGATTTTTGCCTTTTGTCCTGCACTTCTGTGGGGGCCTTCAGGGTCCCCTCCGGGGGCTTTTGCCCTCTCAGTTTAGTTCAGCCACTGATGTTTTGTACATTTGCTTTTTCCAGTTTTTTCAGTGGCTGCTGTTCTTGATTTTGTTACACCAGAGAACTAATTTAGGTGGTAGAGGTCGTGTGATCTCAGGTTTTTTTTGAAATTAGTAGAGTTGGTGCTTTTCAGGGTTTTTTGGGATTGCAGTAAGTGCCCTTCCTATCCTTTTCTATTTAGATAGTTTGGGCCCCAACGTTTGCTCATACTATTTTCTGTCTGTGTCAGTATTTCTTCTTGTCTAACCGCCATTACATTTTTGGGGGCTTTCTATGTTCTTTGGGGATCTGCTCCGGGGCAGATAGCTTTCCTCTTTCTATCTTTAGGTATAGTTAGTTTCTCAGGTTGTGACGAGGCGTCTAGGACCAACGTAGGAACGCTCCACGGCTGCCTCTAGTTGTGGTGGTTAGTCAGGGTACTGCAATCTCATAGATTCCAACTGCTCTGGTGTATTGCCTTTTTTACCTGCACTCCTCAGCTACCAAATCATAACAGGGTGTGTGCTAATAATTTGGGGATATGTTTGTACTCCAAGTTGGGTCTCCTTCATGTGCATTGCCTATAGCCGTAGGGTTCCCAGACAGGCATGCCTGCAATTACTTTCAGTCAACTACCTGTGTTACAAGCCTTACATTTTTATACATTTGGTTTGCGGTATATCAAGCTGATATTTGTGCCACCTGAGTGAGACTGATCAAAAATCATGTTTAAGATGATGCATGAAATATCAGGGCTCCCAACACAGCAGGCTTACACCAGTCCCTCACTTACCTCGTCTTAATTGAAACGTCAATTTAAAGCTAAAAAGGCTTACACCGCTCCTTTAACCACCAGGTCCTCATTCAAGCAGTAAATGCTGGGCTAGACCCTAATACATCATGCATGGCTCATGGTTGACTGTTGTTGTGCCATTTGTAAATTTCTACTGTGGGTTAATTGATGCTACTTTTCCTGGTGTCTGTCCCTAATTTGAGCTTTTTGGGCAGCTTTTTGCCCTCCCCGAAGGTGTTGTCTATGAGTTTGATTTTGCCTCCTGTTAAATTCAATGAGGTTTGTATACGAACATAAAAGATTAATAAACTCTACATAAGCCTGTTAGAATGGACTTGCAGATGGATTCTCAATTAGCTCATTCTGCAGACAGTAATAGACACTGCAACCAAGAGGCTATATAAAGCAAATGATGTAAGATTTTTTTTTAAAGAAACTTAATTGTAAAAATTATTTTTAGCCCAAAATACATGCATTTAAGTTAAATAATACAGTATAGATTGTCCCAAAATGTCAATTTGCTTTTTACTTTGAATATTTTATGCAGTCTCAAGTTTTATATTCATAAGAGGGAGAAAAAGTATAAAAATTGTGAAACTGCTTCAAGAAATTCGCATTTTTGGCAAAGATTGGAGTAGTGTTCCTTCTTCTGAAATGTTTCCTGAAGCCATTTTGAAAAATATTGGAAGACTTTTTCCTGAAGGGATTTTTGCAGCCTTCTGATTCTATACTGCCTAGTTTGTAGAGGTTCACTTCAGTATCTGTTTCAAATAAGTGAAATGTACTTTTTTTCCCACTAGGCATTTCTCAAAGCCCCTTCAGTAAGAGAAAAAGCTAAATAAAAACCTCCTCATTTGAACAACAAAATGGATTTCACATAGAAATAAATTGGAAGAGTTTTCCAAAAGGGTTTTAAACAATTTTTGAGGCTGATTTTGTAGAGGATCTCCTCCTGAAATCTCAGTGTACACATACCCTATGGATATGTGCACACAAAGTTTTTTCATGTGATCAGTTATGACTTTTATGAGTTTTCTAATAGAAACTGCTTTTGGATATTTGTACAATGAGTGTTTTTGCTACGATTTTAGAGCATAAATACAAAGTTTCTGAAGATTTTTACATTTTGGAGGAGTATTTAGAAAGTTTCCACTCAGTTTCCACACAGTTTCTGCTTCAAAACATCCTAAAAATAAATGTGTGTATATACCCTTAGGAAACTCTCCTTTTTTTGATGAAGTCTTAAAAAGTTTTTTCTTTACTGAATTGGTTTTGAAGAATTTGACAAGTACAGTCATGGCAGAAAGTGTTGGCACCCTTGAAATTGTTCCCAAAAATGGAAGAATTTTCCTGAAAAAATTATTGCAAATACACATGTTTTGTGATACACATGTTTATTTCCTTTTTGTGTATTGGAGCAACCCTAAAAAAGAGAAAAAAGCAAATTAGACTTAATTTCACACAAAACCCACAAAATGGGCCAGATAAAATTGTTGGCACCATTCCAAAAATTGTGGCAAGTAAAAGGTGTGGTCAATATGAAAATCACATCTGAAATCAGATAAAAAGGGGAGAAGTTGGCTCAGTTTTTGCATTGTGTGTCTGTGTGCGCCACACTAAGCATGGAGAACAGAAAGAGGAGAAGAGAACTGTCTGAGGACTTGAGAACTAAAATTGTTGAACAATATCAACAATCTCAACAATCTCTAGAGATCTTGATTTTCCTTTGTCCACAGTGCGTAACATAATCAAAAAGTTTAAAAACCCATGGCACTGTAGCTTATTTGCCTAGATGTGGATGCCAGAGAAAAATTGATCAAAGGTTGCAATGCAGGATAGTGTAGATGGTGTATAAGCAGCCCCAATCAAGTTCCAAAGAAATTCAAGCTGTCTTGCAGGCTCAGGTTGCATCAGTGACAGCGCAAACTATCTGTCAGCATTTGAATGAAATGGCAATGGCCATTCAGACCCAGGAGGATTCCATTGCTGACACAGAGACATAAAAAAAGCTTGACTGCAGTTTGCCAAATTGTACATGAGTAGGCTAAAATCCATTTGGGAAAGCATCTTGTGGACAGATGATACCAAGATAGAGCTTTTTGGTAAAACACATCATTCTACTGTTTACCAAAAATGGAATGAGACCTACCAAGAAAAGAACACAGTACGTACAGTCAAATATGGTGGAGGTTTCAAGATGTTTTGGGCTTTTTTTGCTGCGTCTGACACTGTGTGCCTTGAATGTGTGCAAGGCATTATGACATCTGAAGATTACCAAAGGATTTTGGGTCACAATGTAGTGCCCAGTGTCAGATAGTTGTCTTTGCGTTCAAGGTCATGGGTCTTCTAGCAGGACAATGACCCCAAACATACTTCAAGAAGCACCCAGAAATTGATGGAAACAAAGTGCTGGAAAGTTTTGAAGTGGCCACTAGCCAGCAATGAGTCCCGATCTAAATCCCATTGAACATCTGTGTAGAGATCTTGAAATTGCTGTTTGGAGAAGGCACCCTTCAAATAGGAGAGACCTGGAGCAGTTTGCAAAGGAAGAGTGGTCAAAAATTCCTGTTGAGAGGTGTAAAAAGTTTGCTAAGGGTTATAGGAAGTGATTGATTGCAGTTATTTATTCCAAAGTTGAGGGTGTCAATAATTTTTTCTTGCCCATTTTGGGAGTCTTGTGTGAAATGTCTAATTTGCCTTTTTCCCTGTTTTTTGTGTTGATTCAATACACACAAATAAAATAAAAATGTGCATGACTAAACGTGTAATTGCAATATTTTTCTGTGAGAAATACTTCATTTTTTGGAACAAAATTTTAGGGTACCACTGCCAACATTTTTGGCCAAGACTGTATTTTGGAAGAATCATCTTTTTGACATTATTGTAAGCCTCGTTTGGAGCAAATTCCATCAGGAGTAAAAGCTTAGAATTGACATTTACTTTCTCTTTTCTTGAAAACCTGAAGCAAAAAAAATGCTGAAAAGACTAAATATATGACCAGCAAAGTGGTTTCACAATGGAAATTATTAGGAAGAGTCTTTCAAGCATTTTTAAGTGAATTTTCAGACATTTTTTGAAGGAGGCATAATCTAAAAACTCGGTGTGAACATGCCCTGAGGAGGAGAAGTTTATTGAAATATAGCAAGAGACTTACCGTAATTTTTTTCTAGTTTATTTCTCTGGCAAAAAAATGCACAATGAAACCTGGGCTTTACCTTAGAATGAGAGTAGCAATTTGAAATTCCTAAATATCTTATTCTTTGACTCTGAAAATATGTCAATGCGAGCATTTTAAATATATTATTAATTGACAAAGTTAATTTTTTAAGAATATTTCCAGTAATTTATTTTTTATTCTCGTCCTCATTTTGCCCTATGTGCTAAAAAACTGCTGCACCATCCATTACAAGTCTGTCCATCTCAGGCCTGGATAATTTAGGTCTTTATTTTTTTATTGGCTCGTCTTTCCATCCACATTTGACTGTTCAAGCACAATGGAACTCAGGATTTATACCTGTAATTACTGCTTCTATTTCATTTAATGTTATAACATATCTTAGCTGTTCATGTGTAATGACCCCCTAACAAAAAAAGAGAACTAATGGCATTTAATGGATGCTTGCATCATTCTGCTTTGAGCCAAATGATAAAAAAAAGTTCTCTAATGAATACAAATAAGCCCTTTAGTCTGTTCTCTTCTGCATACAATAGGGAATTGTGCTACTGATGTTGAGTGTTTATATGTGTAATATTCCTATAATATTTTCAACAGAATTTAATGAAAGGCTAAAATGCTTCAAATGATAAAATGCTGACATGACATCAAAGGAGTAGACAATAGCATAAGCCAATCATATTTTATTTATATTGCATTGAAAGTAAGACAATACCTTATAAGTTACAGATATATGAAGCACAAATAGGACACAATCAATTTTTTCATTAAAAGTGGGTTCCAAGGAATTTTTTTAATTGTTCAAAAATAATAAAATACATAATATTTACCTCCCTTAATCGCACACAGCTTCTATTCTGGCACTCACCTATTTTTGCTGATCACTACTTCCTACTTCACTACTACTTTCTGCTGATCCCTACATCAAGACATCAGGTTAGCTCAGCGAACATTTCTGATCTTATCAATCTCTAAGGCAGGTTACAGCTAAGTCAGCATTGCTGGCAATTTCTGGTTTATCAACATCTGAACCAGCCCACATATAGTGTAAATCTCCCTTTTTATTAAAATGATTATGACTTGATTAGATTACATAGAGTAAAATAAATATTGTACACGTCACCAATTTGCTAAGTAAATATATTTCTAAAGGTGCTATTGACATGCAATTCTCACCAGATGTCGATAATAACCCACCCAATCCACAAAGGCATAGAAATAAAACCACAGATGTCCATAAATTATGTTATGCTTAATAATTAAAAATGACACAGTAAAAAAGTATTTAGCACGCTTACTGAAATGTATTTACTAGTTCGAACAACAGAGTTTGTTGGTGATGATGACAGCTGCAAGACCCCTCCTGCATGGAGAAACTAGTCACATGCATTGCTCAGGTGTAATTTTGGCCCATTCTTTCACACACTCTTCAAATCCTGAAGATTCTGTGGGCTTTTTATGTGAATACTGAGCTTTAGTTCTTTCCAAAAATGTTCTGTTGGAGTCAGTTCTGATGATTGGCTGAGCCATTCTAGCAGCTCTATTTTCTTTCTCTGAAACCAACTGAGTTTCCTTGGCTGTGTGTTTGGGATCATTGTTTTGCTGATATGTCCGTCCTCATTTCATCTTTATCATATTGGTGGATGGCAGCAGATTTTTATCAAGAATGACCCAGTAAATTTGCCCATTCATCCCCCTTCAATTATATGAAGTTTGCCAGAGCTGTATACTGATAAACAGCCTTACACCATGATGTTTTCACCTCTAAACATTAAACAATTTTGGTTTCATCGGACTAGATTGTACTTTCCAAGTATTTTGCAGGTTTGTCTAAATGTTGTTGAGCAATCTTTAAATGCACTCGAACATGCTTTTTGTTCAGCAATAGAGTCTTGCGTGGTGAGCGAGCATAAAGGCCATGGAGTAAGTGCATTACTTTGAGTTTTCTTTGAAACAATTGTACCTGTTGATTCCAGGTCTTTCTGTAGCTCTCCATAGGTCGTCCTTGGTTCTTGGACACATCTTCTGATAATTGTTTTCAATTCTTTGTCTGAAACCTTGCGGAGAGCACATGATCGTGGCCAGTTTCTGGTGAAATTATGTTCTTTGCACTTTCATATTATGGCCCCAACAGTGCTTACTGGAATCTTCAGTAGTTTAGAAATTGTTTTGTAACCAATGCCATATGTATGTTTTGCAACAATAAGGTTGTGAAAATCTTGAGACAGCTCATTGGTTTTTAATCATCAGGAAATGTTTCTTTTGTGGCACCTCGGTAATGAGATACCTTTTTATAGACCATCAGTTGAACCAGCTGATATCATTGCCAAGATTTCTTTCTAATTACTGATAGATTTCTGTTGGTATCATAACTTTTCATGGCTTTTCTCTTTCTTCATGTGTTCAATACTCTTTCCCAGTGTCGTTTATCATTATTACACAAAATTAAATTTATGGCCATAGATGGTTTGATTTCTTTTCCTGTGTGGATTGCATGGGTTGTTACCGATATCTACAGACCTATATAACTATGTAAAAATGTTTTACAGTAATGTGCTTGTTTTTTGTTTTGTTTTGATTTTAGTTCAACATATTCCAGCTATATGTTTTTCAAAATTTTCAGTTAATGCATATACATCAAGCTTAACCAATTTTAGGTACATATATACTACTTGGTACAAATAACAATTTAAATGCATTTCAATGGTCACTACAAATGAAAAGATACCTATTATAGATTTTCAATGCCTAATCCCTATTATTTAGTAAAAAATAATTTCAATGGAGCAAAATGTGCATCTTTTCACTCATGTACTGTAACTTTACCAGACTAGTATAATACAGAGCTTGCTATAAAAGAGCAACTACAGTCATGGCCAAAAGTTTTGAGAATGACACAAATATTAATTTTTACAAAGTCTACTGCTTCACTTTTTCTAATGGCAATTTGCATATACTCCAGAATGTTATAAAGAGTGATCAGCTTAACAGCAATTACTTGCAAAGTCAATATTTGGCTAGAAAATGAACTTTATCCCCCAAAACACATTTCAACATCAATGCAGCCCTGCCTTAAAAGGACCAGCTAACCTCTTTTCAGTGATTGCTCCATTAACACAGGTGTGGGTGTTGATGAGGACATGGCTGGAGATCAATCTTTCATGTTTAAGTAAGAATGAGACCACTGGACACTTTAAAAGGAGGCTGGTGCTTGGCATCATTGTTTCTCTTCTGTTAACCATGGTTATCTCTAAAGAAACACGTGCAGTCATCATTGCAATGCACAAAAATGGCCTAACAGGGAAGAGTATCGCAGCTAGAATGATTGCACCTCAGTCAACAATCTATCGCATCATCAAGAACTTCAAGGAGAAGGTTCCATTGTTGCCAAAAAGGCTCCAGGGCGCCCAAGAAAGACCAAAAAGCGCCAGGACGTCTCTTAAAAGTGTTTCAGCTGCGGGATCGGGCTACCAGCAGTGCAGAGCTTGCTCAGGAATGGCAGCAGGCAGGTGTGAGTGCATCTGCACGCACTGTTATGCGGAGACTCTTGGAGCAAGGCCTGGTCTCAAGGAGGGCAGCAAAGAAGCCACTTCTCTCCAGAAAAAACATCATGGACAGACTGATATTCTGCAAAAGGTACAGGCAGTGGACTGCTGAGGACTGGGTAAAGTTATTTTCTCTGATGAATCCCCTTTTCGATTGTTTGGCACATCAGGAAAACGCCTCATTCGGAGAAGACAAGGTGAGCGCTAGCACCAGTCGTCTCATGCCAACTGTTAAGCATCCTGAAACCATTCATGTGTGGGGTTGCTTCTCAGTCCAAGGGAATCGGCTCTCTCACAGTCTTGCCTAAAAACACAGCCATGTATAAAGAATGGTACCAGAATATCCTCCAAGAGCAACTTCTCCCAACCCTCCAAGAGCAGTTTGGGATCAACAATGCCTTTTCCAGCATGATGGAGCACCTTGCCATAAAGCAAAGGTGATAACTAAATGGCTCAGGGAACAAAACATAGAGATTTTGGGTCCATGGCCTGGAAACTCCCCAGATTTTAATCCCATTGAGAACTTGTGGTCAATCATCAAGAGAGGGTGGACAAACAAAAACCTAAAAATTCTGACAAAATGAAAGCATTGATTGTGCAAGAATGGACTGCCATCAGTCAGGATTTGGTCCAGAAGTTGATTGAGAGCATGCCAGGGTGAATTGCAGAGGTCCTGAAGAAGAAGGGTCAACACTGCAAATATTGACTTGCTGCATTAACTCATTCTAACTGTCAATATAAGCTTTTGTTACTCATATGTTTGCAATTATATTTCTGTCTGTGATAAAAACATCTGTCAAACACACACATAAAAACCAGAGGGCAGCAGATCATGTGAAAATATAATATTTGTGTCATTCTCAAAACTTTTGGCCATGACTGCATATGAACACCCAGAAAACAAGGGTTTCGCTTACAATTCAGGTAAATGTTTCTTTTTTGTTTCTGTAACTTTTCAAACTTTAAGCAATTAAAATGGCACCGTCTTTTTTGGACTTTGGGGTTCCATTATTGGTGTCACAACTTCAGAAAGATCCTATAGCACTTTGACAGCCGGTCCAACTTTGTATAAAATCTTAGTTTTTGAACACCAGTGCAGCCAGTATTAATATCATTATTTTTCCACGAGTGAATATTTTTTATTAACCCCTTCATGCTCTTAGACATATCCATACATCCAGGTTGAGAAACACTTCCGAATTTGAATCTAGATGGCTGATGGCATTTGGAAGCATGGAAACGTGTGGCCCCAAGTAAATATATCCAAAAAAGGGTAACTACAGCTTCTTAAAGGCAAAAAACTTTATTCTTAAAAATGTAAAAACATGATAGCAAGGATTTCATGGTGATCTGGAAGCTCCGCATTTCAAACACTGTTTCTGTGTCCTATTTCAAAGCTTTGAAAAACTCACCTTTGTCAGGGTTCCTATGTAAATCTCTGAAATACGTGATTCAGTTAGAACCCATGGCAAAAGATTTCCTTATAATAAGGCAGATGGAGGCACTGTGGACGCCGTCTGGCCTATGAACCTGCGGTGTTCGTCTTTTTAGGCGTGCATAGAAGTGACCCCGGCCACAGTTTTGTGTGCTCCTGAAAAGAAGGACATTGCTAAACAAAGGCCAGACGGAGTCCAGAGTAACTCTGCTGACTCATTCTAGTGAATGGGTCCCTCGGTGGTTTAATCTGAATCACATCACTCAGAGATTTAGATGAAAACCCCCATACAGGTGCTCAGTGTAGGACGTCGGATAATTGTGATCCCAAACATTATGTAAAATGTTCCCAATAAAAGCTTTGACCCAATCCAGAAAAAAAACAAGTCCCCATTCAGTTCCGTCATCTGTTAATCGAATTATAGGGGGTTTCCACCTTAATGGTAGTACAGAGGCTCTTGAAAAGCACTATGGCTCCTCGCCCCCCAAAAGAAATACAGCTAATTCTACACTCTCAAATCCAAATTCCCCTTCCCTTGTGAACCCCATGGTGTGTTCAAACCACATTTAGCATCCAAATGTTTGGCATTTCTGTAGCAATGAGAGTCCGCTTAATTTACAGGCACATGTCTCAAAAAGCACAAGCTGGGTATAATGTACTGAACACAACAAAGTATTGGGCACTATAATGTATGGCACTATAATAGCAGATTCACAGTTTTCACTTAGCAACATCCACTGCTGCTTTTTTTTCTGGAAAACACCCATAGAGTAAAAATCATCACTATAGTTTTATATAAATTCCCAAAGGGGTATCATTTCCAAAATAGAGTCACTTGAGGGAGATATTCTGCTCTTCTTGCACTTAGAGGTTCTGTATATGGAGTCTGCAAACTATTCTAGGAAAATCTGTGCTCCAGGAGGCAAATAGCCCTCCCGAATGTCGCCATCTGGCTCAGCAGCACTGTACAGCCGCATATGGGGTATTTCCATGTAGAGGAGAAATTGTGTGACAAATTTTACTTATGGGGGCACTTATGGGGGTTCTGTTGTTCTGACACCTCAGGGGCTCTCCCAGTGAGTCATTGCACCTGCAAACCATAACAGTAAAATCTGCACTGAAATATGCTCCTTCCCTTCTGAGTTTTGGACTGTGCCTCATAAGTAGTTCTCGATCATATGTAGAATATTGACATACTCAGGAAAAATTGCATAATAAACTGAGTGGTCCATTTTTTGCTATTAGCCCTTATAAAAATAAAAAAATGGGGCTAAAACAACATTTTAGCAGTAAGAATATAATTATTCTTTCTTCACCGCCAATGGTATACATTTCTGTGAGGTGCATGTGGTGTCAATATGCTCATTGCACCCCTAGATGAATTCATTGAGATGTGTAGTTTCAGTAGGTAAAATTATGTGACTTATGGGCGTTTCTGCTTCTCTGGCTCCTCAAGGGCTCTGCCACTGTGACATGGCACCCTCAAAACATACCAGCAAAATTTTAACTCCAATATGGTGCTTCTTCACTTTTGAGCTTCGCACTGTGCTTCAAAAGCAGTTTTCGACCACATATAGGGTATCGATGTACTGAAGGGAAATTGCACAACAAATTACATGGTGCAGTGTCTCCTGTTACCCTTGTGAAAATAAAAAACTGGGGCTAAAAGATCATTTTTGTGGGAAAAATTAGATTTTATTATTTTTGCAACTCAACGCTATAATCTTCTGTAAATCACTTGGGGGTAAAGGTGCTCACCATACATCAAGATACATACATTGAGGGGTCTAGTTTCCAAAAAGGGAATCACTTTTGCAGGATTTAAACTGTTTAGGCACATTAGGGTCTCTTCAAACTTGACGTTGATGTGGTAATGATTCCAGCAAGTTTTGCGTTCAAAAAGTCAAATGGTACATCTTGCCTTCCTACCACTGCCATGTGCCAAAACAGTAGTTTTCCTACACATATTGGGTATCGGCGTACTCAGGAGAAATTGAACAACAAATTGTACAGTGCATTTTCTCCTGTTACCCTTGTGGAAATTCAAAATTAGGGGCTAAAAGATCTTTATTTAGGAAAAATGTGATTTTTTTATTTTCACGGCTCTATGTTATAAACATCTGTTAAGCACCAAGCGGTTCGAGGTGCTCACCACTAGTGTTCAGCGATACGATAATGCAAATATCGGCTATCGGCCGATATTAGCTCTATCGGCCTTTCGATAATTCGTTTCGATATTTTCGTCTTATCGAATACCGGAATCGGATTTGTCACTGTCACTGTGAGTGTCCGTCGGTCGGGTCTGTCAGGAGTCAGCGGCACTTACCTGGCAGAAGATCTCCGGCGGTCACGTCCTGGACTGCTTGATGGCCGCCATTATCTTCTCCCTGGCGGTCACATGCAGTTTTTCGCGATAACTGCAGTGACTGCAGGGTAATCCCGGCCGTAAAGCATCAGTCCGATGATGTCACCGCCGGGGAAGCAGGTAATCAGCTGTGCTGCGCCGGGATGACAGGCTCTGCCTGTCATTCTGATGTGCAGAGCTGGATCGTCGTGGGACACTCGTTACTATGGAATGCGTCGGTCAGGTGGTATACTTTTTTTTTTTTTTCATTTTTTTACAGGAGATCGATGGCGTCGCAGCAGGATGAGACAGTAATAAAAGAAATGAAAACTGTGTTTTTTTATTTTTTATTAAATTAAAAAAATTTTTTTGGAACATTCACCCGTCCGGGTACATAAACAATTTAACTATTTATTTACATACAGGGACCCTGTCCGGGTTATTTAGACTTCTTTGGCAGGGGTGTTACAGGTACCACCTGGTACTCTTCTGGTGCTTGCCAAACATCCGAGACACCAAGGACCACCAGGACCTGATGACGTCGTGTGGCCTGTACAGTCAAGTCGTGACCCGCTATCTGGGTCTGTGTGGCCACCTCTTTCATCTCTCTCCGGGTCTGGAGCCCTATGTCACGGACTGTACGAACCCCAGGGGGCCTAACAGGCGCCGGGTACGGGCCAGCTATACTTATCATGTCATAGCTGGGGCTGCTGAGGAGACCACTGAGGGAGGCTGGGGAGATTTACAGCGTGGGGTGGCACTTTTGCAGAGGCCTGGATGTGGGAGGCTGAAGGCTTCGAGGGTCTCACAGGTTCCTGACACACTGGGGAGTAGGGGTCGCACCTGGTAACATTTAGGGCGTACCACCCATTGTAACCCCAGTGTCGGGTGTAAGTCACCAAGTCTCCTGGCAACAGGTCCCTCCCCGGGTGTCCTTCTGGGAGGTGAGCCTCCACGTCCCGCCGGGTCACAAAGACTTCTAAATAAAGTCCAGGCTCCTTGATGAAGCCCCACCCACCTTTCAATTTAAAGCTCCGTACTGCACCCTTACGCCGCGGCTCACTCAGGGTTCCTTTATCCTTTCTCATCCGGTCCTTATCTGCCCGGTCCTTCTCCAGGTGACGTTGGCGAAGTTTTAGGGTTTCTCGCTGCTCCCTTTGTCGCTCTGCTTCCCGCTCCCAACGTCTCCACTCTTCCTCCTGACGCCGATTGTAATTCTCCTCCACCAGTTGCTCCATGTCTCCACCACTCCACTGCAGCTTACAGTGTCCGGTTTGCGGCAGCTCTCCTGTCGCCCCCCAGTCCTGGCGGCGCTCCCCTGCGGAGGAAGCAGACGGCTCTAAATCAGATGACAGTCGGGGCTCCGGTACAGGCAGGTAGTGCTCTGGTGCCTGCGCGGCCTCCTCCATGAGGACGGGTGTCGCTTCTTCTGTCTCAGCGACCGGGGCAGACAGCGGGATCTGGGGTGCTGCTGACGGTGCTGCGGTTTTTGCAGGAACGGGTGCCTCCACTGCGACAACGTCAACCGGATCACATTGCAAGGGCTCCTCTACTATAACGGGTGCCTCACCTTCCGGTACAGACACTTCAGGTAAGAGGGATTGGCGCCGCTCCAAGTTTATTTTTAGGGCACGCCAGCTGGCTTCCATCCTGGCGACCTCCTCCCGGTGCCGGGCCAGGCTTCTCAGGGTATCCTCCGCTTCTTGCAGCGTAGGAGGGTTTACAGGCCGGGTGCCCAACGGTGATTCCGTGGCGATCGGGTCGCTTCCGTGGGGGAGAGCTCTGACTGCTCCATCCCTTCCCACTTCTGCTCGTCGTGTCCATTAGCCATCTCTGCCAAGTCACATGTGTCATATCTGGAGAGGGCCCCTCTTTTGTAGGGAGGTGGGACCTCCTCACACTGAGGAGGATGAGGAGGCGGAACTCCAAGCTGTGGGGCACGATGTTACATTGCAGTACCATTTACAGTGGGCTGCCATCGTTTTCACGCCACTGAGTGAGTGACACCCACGAAGAGCACGCCTCTTCTTTTTCACCAGTGCCTCGTCGTGACGCAGATATGGCGGAAAAATGGCAAATACATTCTCTGATGATTTTAGCAATTCTCAAGCACAAAACCAGTGCAATTCAGGCACACAGGACTCGCTTATAGAGAGCTACAGAATCCTGTTTGTGACGCCCAAGTTGAGTCGCACAGAGCCAGAGGTTTTCGGGGTACTCGGCACCGAGCCCGTCGACTTCTATGGGGTATGTCACGTCTTTACCCGGCAATTGAATTAGAGTCGATTTTACTATGTAGAAGTGTATAAACTATAAATATATGTATATATATATGTCACAATGACATGTATATATAATATATATATGTATTCTATGTGTGTATATTTTGTGTTTACAACAAAAGAAAGGGTTTTTTTTTGTTGCGATATTTTGTTCCCATAGACTTACATGGGACTTCCGGTATCGAAATCGGATATCGACGATATTTAGTGCTATCGCGATACAATTTCGATACGATATTTTTAGATATCGAGCAATATCGCTCAACACTACTCACCACACATCAAGATAAATTCCTTGTCTAGTTTCCAAAATTTCATCACTTGTGGGGGGTTTCAACTGTTTAGGCACATCAAGGGCTCTCCAAACACGACATGACATCCACTAAGGATTCCAACCAATTTTGCAATGAAAAAGTCAAACAGTGCTCCTTCCCTTTTGAACACTGCCGTGCATCTAAACAGTAGCTTTTCCCCACATATGGGATATCGGCATACTCAAGAGAAATTGTAAAACATTTTTTGTGGTCCATTTTTTCCTGTAACCCTTGTGAAAATCCAAAATTTGGGGCCAAATGAACATTTTGTGAAAAAAATTAGATTTTTCTTCTCAGTGCTCAACATTATAAATTTCTGTGAAGCAACTGAGGGTTCAAGATGTTCACCACACATCTAGATAAGTTCTTTGAGGGATCAAGTTTCCAAAATGGGGTCAATTCTAGGTGTTTTTAACTATTTAGGCACTTCAGGGCCTTTCTAAATGCGACATGGCATCCCCTCTTTATTCCAGACAATTTTGCATTCAAAAAGTGAAGCGGTGCTCCTTCTCTTCCGAGCTCTGCAGTGCACCAAAACAGTAGTTTTCCCCAACATATGGGGTATCGGTGTGCTCAAGAGAAATTGCACAATAAATATTGAGGTCTATTTTCTCCTGTTATCCTTGAGAAAATAAAAAAATTGGGATCTAAAGTAAATTTTTTGTGAAAAAAGTTAAATGTTAATTTTTCTTTCCAAATTGCTTCAGTTCCTGTGAAGCACCTGAAGGGTTAATAAGCTTCTTGAATGTGGTTTTGAGCACCTTGTGGGTGTAGTTTTTAGAATGGTGTCAGCTTGGGCTATTTTCTGTCATATAGGCCACTCAAAATGGCTTCAAATGTGATATAGTGCCTAAAAAAATGGTTTTGTAAATTTTGTTATATACTGTAAATGATTAATGGTAAACTTTTAACCCTTTTAACTTTCTTATAAAGAAAAATTATGTTTCAACAAATGTTCTGATGTGAAGTAGAAATGTAGGAAGTGTTATTTATCATCTATTTTGTGTGACTTATCTCTTTGTTTTAAGGGCATAAAAATTAAAAAATTGCCAAATTATTCTCCAAATTTTCAAATTTTATCACAAATAAACACAAATCATATCAAACAAATTTTACCACTATCATGAAGTACATTATATCAGGAAAAAAAGTCTCAGAATCAGTGGGATCCATTGAAACGTTCCTGAGTTATCACATAAATTGGCCCTGGTCATAAAGGTGAAAACAGGGTTGGGGATAACAGTGTTAAGTTATGTAACTTTAAATGCTGTTGGTTAACATTAGAGATGAGCGAACATTGTTGTCTCCCTCCCTATTCAGCAAGCTATAGCGCTTGCTGAAGAAGCTGCATCGGGAACCCGGATACCTGGAGAGCTCCCGAAAATCAGCTGTTCAGCTCCACAGCTGCATGTGTCACGGTTATATGACTGTCACAACACACTGGCTCTCCATGCATGTGTTGGGACTGTCACACAGCCGTAACACATGCAGCTGCGGCGCCGAACAGCTGATTATCGGAAGAGCTCCAGGTATCTGGGTTCCCGATGCAGCTACTTCGGTAAGCGATATAGCTTGCCGACTAAGGAGGGAGCCGACGATATTCGCTCATTTCTAGTCAACATAACAAAGTGTCAGTGTTCCTTGCATGCCTTCCCTATGTTAAAAAACAAACCAAAGCAGAACTAGATCCATTTTCATAATTTAGCAAACAATATTTTTTATGTTTACTTTTACTTACATTTCCTCCACTTAAATAGCAGCTTGTGTTTTCTAAGAGCCACAGACACTATATTATATATTTATAGATATCTGTATAAATAAACCCATAAAACACATCTGACAAGGCACGCCAAGCAATATTTTTATCCTCAATGAGAAATTATGCTGCACTGCCTAGCATGATGAAATCATGATTTTATCACTTTTACTCTGAAATGATGTATGCGACACTAAGTCTCTCACTTTTACTGCCCTTTATAAGCCAGATGACAAGTCTAAATACAAATTGTATATTGGAATTATGCCCTAGAGAAAACACTTTGGCTCTGATTCATCATTTACATTTTTCCTAAGTCACTTTTCTCTTTATTTTTTGTTGCATATGTTGACATTTTTTGCTCCAAATTCTTCAAATGGTGCATATGGTTGATACATTTCGTGCAAAGTAAAAAAAAAAATTGGTCTTTATTTTTGTCTTGGTTTGCATAATGGAGCAAAGATTCCAATAAAATGTCTGACATACAGTACAGACCAAACGTTTGGACACACCTTCTGATTTAAAGATTTTTCTGTATTTTCATGACTATGAAAATTGTACATTCACACTGAAGGCATCAAAACTATGAATTATCACATGTGGAATTATATACTTAACAAAAAGTGTGTAACAACTGAAATTATGTCTTATATTCTAGGTTCTTCAAAGTAGCCACCTTTTGATTTGATGACTGCTTTTGCACACTCTTGGCATTCTCTTGATGAGCTTCAAGAGGTAGTCACCGGAAACTGTTAGAATTTGTATTATTACAATAAAAAACAGCTAAGTAAAGAACAACAAGTGGCCATCATTACTTTAAGAAATGAAGGTCAGTCAGTCGAAAAATTGGGAAAACTTTGAAAGTGTCCCCAAGTGCAGTTGCAAAAACCATCAAGCGCTACAAAGAAACTGGCTCACATGAGGACCGCCCCAGGAAAAGAAGACCAAGAGTCACCTCTGCTTCTGAGGATAAGTTTATCTGAGTCACTAGCCTCAGAAATCACAGGTTAACAGCAGCTCAGATTAGAGACCAGGTCAATGCCACACAGAGTTCTAGCAGCAGACACATCTCTACAACAACTTTCAAGAGAAGATTTTGCGCAGCAGGCCTTCATGGTAAAATAGCTGCTAGGAAACCACTGCTAAGGACAGGCAACAAGCAGAAGAGACTTGTTTGGGCTAAAGAACACAAGGAATGGACATTAGACCAGTGGAAATCTGTGCTTTGGTCTGATGAATCCAAATTTGAGGTCTTTGGTTCCAAACACCGTGTCTTTGTGCGACGCAGAAAAGGTGAACGGATGGACTCTACATGCCTGGTTCCCACCGTGAAGCGTGGAGGAGGAGGTGTGATGGTGTGGGGGTGCTTTGCTGGTAACACTGTTGGGGATTTATTCAAAATTGAAGGCATACTGAACCAGCATGGCTACCACAGCATCTTGCAGCGGCATGCTATTCCATCCGGTTTGCGTTTAGTTGAACCATCATTTATTTTTCAACAGGACAATGATCCCAAACACACCTCCAGGCTGTGTAAGGGCTATTTGACCAAGAAGAAGAGTGATGGGGTGCTACACCAGATGACCTGGCCTCCACAGTCACCAGACCTGAACCCAATCAAGATGATTTGGGGTGAGCTGGACCGCAGATTGAACAACAAGTGCTAAGCATCTCTGGGAACTCCTTCAAGATTGTTGGAAGACCATTTTCGGTGACTACCTCTTGAAGCTCATCAAGAGAATGCCAAGAGTGTGCAAAGCAGTCATCAAAGCAAAAGGTGGCTACTTTGAAGAACCTAGAATATAAGTCATAATTTCAGTTGTTTCACACTATTTTGTTAAGTCTATAATTTCACATGTGTTAATTCATAGTTTTGATGCCTTCAGTGTGAATGTACAATTTTCATAGTCATGAAAAAACAGAAAAATCTTTAAATGAGAAGGTGTGTCCAAACTTTTGGTCTGTACTGTACATAAAATCACTCTAGGGGAGGAACTGAAGTAAATTTGCACATTTCCACCAAATTTGCTATTTTTTAAAAAGTCGAAATTGAATTTGCCAAAAGCATTTGGAAACCCAAAAACAGGCATAAAAAATAGACTTTGAACATGGTGTAAAATAAAAGACTTAAATGCAAATGAAAAACAGATAAAACTAACAAGTAGACAAACAGGCTCAAATGCAACAATAATATGAGTCCTTTTTTTCCCTTGTGAGAATTTTCTGAATTTTATTCATTTAGCTATTTTAGGAATCATTTCACATAATATTTTACACTTCTCTAAAGTTTCCTTACTTGTATATATTTTTTGCAATGCTTTAAACACATATTTTCAGTGAGAAAATAAAAATGTACAGAAAATATTAAACAAAACTGTACTTTTAGCAAGCTTTGCATAAATCAATAGTATAAGTGAATATGAAAACCTTGTAAATATATCTCATCAGAGAAATTTGCTTTTTTCCTTCCTATCAGCCACTTCTTCTTTTCCCTTCTGATTCCTAAACGTATCATCCATTCTGAAAAAATATCTCCAATTCATCTCGTTCAGCCAAGACAGACTGCCAGTTCACTGTGGTGTCATGTTAGACAGGTTGAGCAGGGAGAGAAAACAAGCAAAGGGAAATACAGAAAGATTGTGCTTCACTTTCTAACAAGTCTTTTATTTAATCTCAGAGCCTGAGTCCCATTCAGACAGCTCCATACTGATGTATAAGATCTGCTGCAGTCATAGCCATTGTTTTAGGAGTGGAATAAAAATGTTTTGTTTTCATGGAAATCTGCATCAAGATATGTTTTACATGCAGTTTTTCAAAGCTAAGATTTTCTCTTGAGTTCTAAAGGGCAAACTGGAAAAAAGTAACATGCCATGAAAACTGGGCAGTTTGGTAACTTTCAAAATTGGAAAGTGTTTATTTTGTATTAATGACAATAGTTTTAATAGAAAACGCTCTTCCAAATACAGGGTATTTTTTATTGCTGTAGCTTATCCATGCTAATTCTATTAGCCCCCTGTCTTTACACACACAAGACATCTAACAGCTTTATATAAGAACTTCTCATCAGATTACTAAAAAAGAAAGGGAAGGATTTGTAAGGGAAACAGAAGTTTTGGAAATAGAATCATCCTAATAAGATGACACTTGCCTGTATAGGAAAGGGAGATAATAGCATGGAATTTGGAACAGTTAACAATAAAACAACATTTGATTGTAATAAAGAATTATAGATTTTAGTTCCTTATCTTCTCTATTAATCATCAGTATTACTTGTATTAAGATTCCTTTTCTGTTTTTATTCTATTTTTCATAGTATTTGACACTTGTGTACTTGCAATTTAAATGTGCTATGTAAAATTATAAATAAAACATGTAAAAGAGAGAAATGAACAAACCACATCAACCTCTTAAGGCATTGTTATTTGGATTAGTGACCTGCACATCTATCAGATAGAAAGGCTAAACCTTTCAGTAAATGTATTGTGTTTTAGCATTTAATATTAATTTTAGGTATGAGCCATAATATATACCCCTGAGATAAGTGGATTACTCAAAGATTACTTCATTTTATTATAAGGCTACCCTGTATATTTCAAAGTTAAATGATGATTATGATGCTAACCGTTCTTTCTTCTAATGAGGCATATGTTAAAGTGCAGCTGTCATTTCAGGAGAACTTGCAGCAGAAAATCTCTGCCTTCCTCTAGCTTCTCCCTCCTCCTCCTCAACCTCTGAGGCTGACATTTTTCTGAACTGCAAAATGACATCAAAAAGTTAAAAAACAGTCCTCATAGTCACCTTTCTGGCACATTCTCGCCACCCGTCCATTTCTCGCCACATGTTCAGATCGCTGCTGCTCACTATGAAATTCCTGGGCCTCTTACTCTGGGCTTGGACTTTCGGCTTTGATGAGGGCCTGGAAGGGGTCTATGTAAGGTCACGGCTTCATGCTTCCCCGAGAGTGCTGTGACCTTGTGCGCACATGCGCAGAATCATCCCAGGCCAAATCAGGGTCCAAAGTCCTAGCCCAGTATGAGACCTCTGGGAATTTCAGAATGAGCGACGGTGATCTGAAGATGTGGCGAATATTATACAGGTGACAGTGAGTAATGGAGGGGCCAGAGAGGGGAGTGTAAGCATATTTTTTGCAATAAAAATATATATAGCTGAAATGAACTCACCACTCTTCATATATATCAGACTTTGCTTATTGGTCGGGACCTGCTTCCTCCGCTGACCGGGAAACACAAGAGAAAAAAGTGGCGTAGGAAAAAACAGGTACAATGATTTCTAAAATTAAAAAATATTTCTTTATTCAGTATCCACTAAGAAGTTTCTGCATCAATACATCTGACGAATTTCCGCCGTTAGAATACTCCTTAAGTCATAGTCTTAATGGATACCGAATAAAGAAATATTTTTACATTTTATAAGCAATTGTACCTGCTTTTCCTACACCACTTTTTTTCTCTTAAGTATGTTTTTGACATTTTTTGACATTTTCTTTTTCATTTCTGTATTTCATTGATTAAGTAAATAGAAACTTTACAGATTTTTTTCTAACCTCCATCATTTTAAAGGGTTCGTCCAGGATTTTGTTATTGGTCACAATTGTCAGATAATAATAATCTTTATTTTTATATAGCGCTAACATATTCCGCAGCGCTTTACAGTTTTCACACATTATTGTGATCAATGCTGGTCTGGCTCCCGCTGGTGGATGAAAGTAAAGAGTGTATGCAGTCAAAACACAACCACTCCACACACAATGTAGTAGCCATTTTTGGTTACTGCAGCTTAGCTTCCATTGATGTAAAAATCAATAGGAACATATTACATTAAAAAAACATAGAAGAAATTCTTAGCATTAAGACAATATATCTTTTAAAGGTGTTTACTGGGAAACATTATTGGTGAGTAGGCTTACTGTTCCTAATTTATAATTGCCTGTTCTACTATTGTGTTAGCAACAAAATGCAGAATTCATTCATGCATACTGCAGATTGGAGGCATGTGCATGTTTGTGTGTTACAGAAATAGTGGTGGAACCACTGTGCCATGGGCCGAAGAGAGCCTAGAGGGTTGTGACTAGGAGAACACTTGACCCTTTGATACAGCCCCAGATGGTGGGGTTAAACTTGGTTCCAGATGGATGCCAGGTTCTACTCAAGGACAGATAGGTGTGACTGTTAAACAAACTGGCACGGCAGGTGCTGGCAGGTGTGGCTTGTATACAGACAGGTATTTCAGGTGCAGGCAGGTATGGCTGGTATACAGACTGGCATGGCAGGTGCAGCCAGGTACAGCTTGTGTACAGACTGGCAGGCAGGTGCAGGCAGGAACAGCTGGCATGTAGACTGGCACGGCAGGTTCTGGCAGGTACGGCTGGTATACAGACTGACACGGCAGGTGCTGGCAGGTACAACATAGGCATAACAAATTACATGACATGAATGCTGGAAGGGACAGTGGGTATACAGACTGATGCTGGAAGGCACAAGCAGGGTACTGGCAGGAACTAGCAAGATCTAGCGGGTATTGGCGCGTACTAACAGACAGGTGACCTGAGAACTAGCAAGCGTGCAGACTAACTGACTTAACATGTTGCTCAGGCACCTCCCAACAGGTCGAGGTGCCTCAAGTAATAAGTGTCTCCCAGCCATTGGCTGGAGACACTTTTGGACGGTGAGCATAGTCTCTTTAAGAGACCGGTGAAGCGTGCGCGCCATAAGCGCAGTGCCCGGGGATCTGTCAGATGTGACCATACCCAAGGCAGCATCAGGAATAGGAGGACTCTTGGGTCGAGGGCCAGGGAGGTAAGTGAGTCAGTATGTCTGAAGAGGGAGGGGAAAATGGGTAGCATGCAGGGACACCGACTCTAGATTGTGCAGATAAAAGTAACATTGTATTGACACTTTAAAGAAAGATAATCAGCCAACCCACAATTGCGTGATGTTTTTCATGCTGACTATGTGAGATAAGTGAAACAGCCCACCACATTCTGTCAGTGGAATTGAGAAGTGTTTTAGCTATTTTTCATGCTTGACACAAGAGTCAAATAAGTAATTCAACTCTACCTGCAGAGAAATGTATTTATTGATTTCACTCTTGAGTTTCTAGTCCTGTTTCAAAATAATCTGATTAGAGGGGACCCTGAAATTGAGAAATATGTGGACAAAGCATATGTAACTTCATTCAGAATCCACGATGGAAGCGGCTGTCACAGTTATTGGGGATATTTACTAGTGAGGTTGCAGAAATAAATGCCAATGTGTTCAGCAGCTAATTGATTATGCTGAACCTTTGCACTGTAGACTTACAGTTAAATAAGGATTTAATGGTACACAGACCTTGCATTTTACATTTTTTTCCATTACATTAGTCATGCTGGAAACATATGTAGTAAGGACACAATAAAACATATAATATACATTATCCAGGTTTTTATTAGATTTCTACATTGGAAAAAAAATGTCCAACATTTCATAGAGAGTAATATTTTTGGCATTTCAGAGTTTTTTTATGACTTACTCTTGTATTTCTGTTTTGAACCTATTGTGTGGTACACATGTAAAAAATAGTATTACTAAACGCAAACGAATGTTGCTGTTTTAATCAGTTATGCGAGAACATTAAATTCAAGGTTCTGAAAAGTTCAATATAAGATGTGTGAGAATTGAAAACATTTTATTTGAGGAGGGAGGCAGAATGAATCCTTCTTGTGAAATGAATGGTCCTGGGAGAGGGAAAAACGGTCTTGTGTGGCAAACACGTAGAGAAAGGTCATCAAATACAAACTGGATGCTGTCGCGTTAAACAGCTAGTGGACGGATATAAGAAAAAAAAAAGATGTGCAATGATAAATATATCAATAACAATTGAATATATATAGTCATGCACAGATAATTCCTTCAAAAATCATGGTAATTCAAATTTACACATAGATATTTTATGATCAATATCTCTATAATACAAGAAACAACAATTTGAGGTGTTTCTGCTAACACTGCAAGTATAGTGTTTTGGCTATAGATCTTACATAACAAGCATTTAAATAATTCACTAATCGCTTTCTATTCAAAAGTGTCAGTCTATAATGCTATAGATAGTTACTACCGCAGACCTAGAATTTCAGCTAACAAGTATACATGTGAAACATAAAAAGGAGTAACATTAAGAAGACCTTTAGTTTGCTGATATAGCTCCTTGCTATAGTTCACCAAACTCTTTCTGTTAAAAAATGTCAGTTTATAAAGCTACAAATAGTTACCACAGCAGACCTAGCATTTCAGCTAACAATCATGTATGTGAAACATAAAAAGGAGTAACAAAAAGACCTGTACCTTGCTGATATAGCAAACTTGTTATAGTTCAGTGTTCATCCCCCAGTGAACAATAACAAGGACGCTATATCAGCAAACTGCAGGACTTCTTTTTGTTACTCCTTTTTAACTGTCATATGCATGATTGTTAGCTGAAATGCTAAGTCTATGGTGATAACTATTTGTAGCATTATAAACTGACACTTTTTAATAGAAATAAGTTAGTGAATTATTTATACTCTATATTTAAGATTTATAGCCCAAACACTATATGTGTGATGTTAGCAGAAACACCACAAATTGTTGTTTCTTCTGCTACAGGACTGGACTGCTACAGATGTACAAATTTGGCCCCTCGGTACTCGGTCCTCAGCAGCCACTATTTCTCCCGGTGTGGCATTTCCACTTTTCACCAGCACGTGTCCAGGAACATCACACATGCCCTTACCAACGCAGTTACTGGAATTGTCTACTTAACGACCAACACACGAACAAGCGCTTGTGGCCAGAGATGATACATTTCCTTGATGGCATACTGGGTGAAGATTGTGGAGGTCAGAGCCAAGTCCCGCCCAGGCATGACACATATGCTTCCAATGCCGAGAATTGTTGGCCTTACTACTATCAGGGTTTTCTCTACCTCCTACATCAGTACCTGCACCCCCCCTGCTTCTCCTCATCCTTCATCTCCGATGTGCTATCTACAGTCATGGCCAAAAGTTTTGAGAATGACACAAATATTATATTTTCACATGATCTGCTGCCCTCTGGTTTTTATGTGTGTTTGACAGATGTTTTTATCACAGACAGAAATATAATAATTGCAAACATATGAGTAACAAAAGCTTATATTGACAGTTAGAAAGAGTTAATGCAGCAAGTCAATATTTGCAGTGTTGACCCTTCTTCTTCAGGACCTCTGCAATTCTCCCTGGCACGCTCTCAATCAACTTCTGGACCAAATTCTGACTGATAGCAGTCCATTCTTGCACAATCAATGCTTTCATTTTGTCAGAATTTTTAGGTTTTTGTTTGTCCCCCCGTCTCTTGATGATTGACCACAAGTTCTCAATGGGATTAAGATCTGGGGAGTTTCCAGGCCATGGACCCAAAATCTCTATGTTTTGTTCCCTGAGCCACTTAGTTATCACCTTTGCTTTATGGCAAGGTGCTCCATCATGCTGGAAAAGGCATTGTTGATCGCCAAACTGCTCTTGGAGGGTTGGGAGAAGTTGCTCTTGGAGGACATTCTGGTACCATTCTTTATTCATGGCTGTGTTTTTAGGCAAGACTGTTAGAGAGCCGTATTCCCTTGCTGAGAAGCAACCCCACACATGAATGGTTTCAGGATGCTTAACAGTTGGCATGAGACAAGACTGGTGGTAGCGCTCACCTTGTCTTCTCCGAATGAGGCGTTTTCCTGATGTCCAAACAATCGAAAAGGGGATTCATCAGAGAAAATAACTTTACCCCAGTCCTCAGCAGTCCATGCCTGTACCTTTTGCAGAATATCAGTCTGTCCATGATGTTTTTTCTGGAAGAGAAGTGGCTTCTTTGCTGCCCTCCTTGAGACCAGGCCTTGCTCCAAGAGTCTCCGCCTCACAGTGCGTGCAGATGCACTCACACCTGCCTGCTGCCATTCCTGAGCAAGCTCTACATTGCTGGTAGCCCGATCCCGCAGCTGAAACACTTTTAAGAGACGGTCCTGGTGCTTGCTGGTCTTTCTTGGGCGCCCTGGAGCCTTTTTGGCAACAATGGAACCTGACTCCTTGAAGTTCTTGATGATGCGATAGATTGTTGACTGAGGTGCAATCTTTCTAGCTGCGATACTCTTCCCTGTTAGGCCATTTTTTTGCAATGCAATGATGACTGCACGTGTTTCTTTAGAGATAACCATGGTTAACAGAAGAGAATCAATGATGCCAAGCACCAGCCTCCTTTTAAAGTGTCCAGTGGTCTCATTCTTACTTAATCATGACAGATTGATCTCCAGCCATGTCCTCATCAACACCCACACCTGTGTTAATGGAGCAATCACTGAAAAGAGGTTAGCTGGTCCTTTTAAGGCAGGGCTGCAATGATGTTGAAATGTGTTTTGGGGGATAAAGCTCATTTTCTAGCCAAATATTGACTTTGCAAGTAATTGCTGTTAAGCTGATCACTCTTTATAACATTCTGGAGTATATGCAAATTGCCATTAGAAAAAGTGAAGCAGTAGACTTTGTAAAAATTAATATTTGTGTCATTCTCAAAACTTTTGGCCATGACTGTAAATCATGCCATCTACATCATCTGGAAGCTGGAAGCTCTGCAACACTGCTTCAGCGAAGCAGCAACAGGCTCTGCTGAAGCTAATTTGTCTAGGAGATAAACAGCACACTGCAGCAGAGTAATTACAAGGAATAACAGACCAGACAGATCTGTGGCTTTCATCGCTGAACCCAACCCAGGCATGGTCGTATGTGATAATGACCGTAACCTGGTAGCTGTGAATCTTGGCAAGCTGACACACATACCATGCTTGACCCAAGTGTTCAGCTTAGTAGTTCAGCGGTTTCTGAAAACCTACCAGATTTGCCAGAGCTTCTGGTCAAGGTACGCCACTTTAACTCCCATTTCCGCAAGTCAGTTACAGCTGTAGCCTCCCTGGTAGTCCTGCAGCAGTGCATGCAAGTGCCAGTTTACCGAATGGTGTGCGATGTAACCACGTTCTGGAAATCCACACTGCACATGCTGTCATGGCTTTGTGAGCAGCAGAAGACAGTTGTGGAATACCAACTCCAACGCACCCTTCAATATTTTGGTCATCCTCAGCACATGACAACTGAAGAGTGAGCATGGATGTCTGACATTTGTGCCGTTCTCCAAGACTTTGAGGAGTCCATAAAGATGGTGAGCGACGATGACGCCGTCATGAGTGCAACTATACCGCTTCTGTGCCTACTTAAGTAGTCGCTGCTGGCAATTAAACATGAAACTTTGCATGTGGACCAGGTGGAGATGGAGGAAGACATGAGACAGGGAGATACTATCCAGCCCAGCCTCATCTCATCTGCTCAGCACAAATTTGGTAACAATGAGGAGGTGAAGGCTGAGGAAGAGGTGGAGGAACAGGAGCTGACTGACAGAGGCTAGTACCAACACAAGTTTTGTCCCATATCTCATACAAGAATGGGCTGAGGATGGGAATAAGGAGGAAAAGATGGAGGAGGAAGAGAAGGAGAGTAGTCTTCATGGTGGAGACAGGAAAGTGTTGGCTGTAGGGACTGTCACGCCGTTCTGTCTGTACCTGGTTGTCGGCGTGAGAATGCATGTTTTTTCTTTAACCCTTTGCTCCTTTCCCCCTAATTGAGCTGGGATACTGTTGGCTGTTACCTGTATGGAGCCTGCTCAGTTCCCTGCTCTGCTGCTTAGCCATACATGGGTTGTTAGGTCTTTACTCTGCTGCATGACCATCCGCATGTGAGCTCCCTTGTTGCCGTTGTGGAAGCTGTCCGCGGGTTGCGAGGTCATTTGCAACTGGTGCATGACTTTCCACATGTTCTGGGCATGCAGCCTCTGCCAGGTGCCCTGAGCCTCAGTTCCTGCACTGATTGTGCTGTAATGGTTTCTGTTTGTGCTTAGGGCTTGTGTGGCCTCACCTCCCCTGCTTTTATCAGGGTTAGTGTGTGTACTTGAAATGCTATCCCCAGCCAATTGCTGAGGGGCAGCTCCTATATAAAGTTCCCCTGCCCTATGGGTGTGGCCTGAGCTACTCACAAAGCTCCTGAACTTTGCTATGTGTTTTGTACTCTTGCACCTCTCCTGTCTATGTTTTGGTACCAAAGTCCTTGCCTTGATTCCTGTTTTATCCTGTTCCTGCGCCTGTCCTGGAGGCCGTATATCCAGGCCTGAATCCTTGATCCTGTACCTGTCCTGTACCTGACCCTGGCTGAACTGTGTCTGCTGTGTTACGTTCCTGTAATCCTTCTAGGCCTGGAGCCTCACATTTAGTGACTTTGAGTCTCTTGTAACCGGTGTTTCTGCTGAGCATCTACTACTCTGTGCTCTGACTACCATGCGATGCTAGCTCCAGGCAGGCCCAGCAATCCTGCAGTTCTAACACCATCCCGCTTGAGTTCCTTCCTAGGTCTGATGACCGGAGCCTGACGACCGCAGTCTGGAACCTGATGACCGCTGTCTGGAGCTTGGAGTCTGATGACCGCGGTGGTGCCTTTAGGTCGTGTCGGATGTCTGGAACTGAACGACTCCTGTCTGATGTCCGCGGGTGACCCTGATGTCCTGATGTCCAGCCTGTGTCTAGATGTCCTGATGTCCTGCATGTGTCCTGATGTACACCCTGTGTCCAGATGTCCTGATGTCCTGCCTGTGTCCTAATGTCCTGATGTCCTGCCTGCATCCTGATGACCTCGTGTACCCTGATGTCCTAATGTCCTCATGTACCCTGATATCTTGCCTGCGTCTTGATGACCTCGTGTACCCTGATGTCCTGCCTATGTCCTGATGTCCCGATGTCCCGCCTATGTGTGCCTCGGTGATCCGTTAGTGCCTTGGGGTCCACTGGGTGGTACCCTTCTGGGAGGTGTGGAATCTGGAGCCTGGCATAGTCATGTTTGATTTGAGTACTATGTGACTTTTCTTTAGTAAACTTTACTTTCTCTATACCTGAAGTTCTGCTGTGTAATCAAGTCCTACGTGTCTTTTCCTTGTCCACCTTCTCAGCTGCCACAGAACCCTGGTCTCTGCCCTTCCCTAGTTCGGGTAGGCCCGGGTCCTCTTCTGTGATATAGTGGGTCCATATTGCATCCCCGAGGGACGCCCGCCCCACTCTGTCGTACTTGGCCGGCGAGGAGGCGGGCGGCTGCAGCTAATCGTGACAGGGACCTTGACACATATGGGAGACTTTATGTACCACTGCCTTTCCTGTGACTCTCAGGTTGCAATCATCTTGGCCAAAAAAAGAGTACTAGTTGTTCACCCTGATAGACCCACGCTACAAGGAAAACCTTGCATCTCTCCTTCCTGAGGCGGAGAGGTCGACAATAATGATGCTATACCAGAATTCCATTGTGGAAAATATGTTGAAAAAATTCCCATCAGACAACGCTAGCGGCTTCCTTGTCCAACTAAGGAGGAGAGGCAAGGGAGACACATGCCAAGTACTGCAGAGGCAGGAATACACTTTCAAAAGCCTGGGACAATTTCATGACACCCTCACAGCGTCCATGCCCTGATGACCAGCCATTTTTAACGAGGGAAAGGTTTTAAAGATGGTCAAAAAATACTTGGCAGACAAAACTCCCTAATTCCTCTGCGACCTTGAGCTTTTGGGTCTCAAAACTCGACACCTGGAATGAGCTGTCTATGCATTGGAAGTGTTGTGCTGCCCTGTCCACTATCGTCTTGTCTGAGCAGGTTTTTAGTGCCGCCGGGGGTCATAACAGACAGGCACTTTTGCTTGTCAACAGAAAGTGCTCACTCTGATACAAATAAACAAGCCTGGATTGGCCCAAACTTTTCCACACCCCCAGATGACAGCAGCATATAAAGTGTTTTTGATCTTCAATATTTGAATGAGGCTCGCCTGTTGTTGCTTTCAAGTGTCTATGGATACCTGGATGACCCTCCTAATCCTTTTTTTTCTGGCTTTGCACAACCTTTATGAGTGTAAGGTGTAGTGCAGCGGTAGCACCGTACGCAGTGATGAGGCAGTGACCCACAAAGTTTCAACAAAAGACTCTTTACTGTGTTACTTCACACATTAAAGTCCAATACACACAAGTGCAAATAACATTACTGTTCTGTTCACACCAGTCCATAGCACTTCATAGTACACGGCTTTAAATCACAGTCACTAAACACGCCGGTCTTCTCTTTGTCCAGTTACTGTGGGTGACCGCACGCCATGTCTATGTCTCTTACACACAGCTTCACTTCATTAATTTGCAGCCCCTAAACACGCTGAACCTCCCTTTGTCCAGTTACCGTGGTCGACCACATGCCGTGTCAATGTCTCTCTTACTCACAGCTTTTACTCACAACTTTACTCCATCGGTTTGCAGTCACTAAGCACACTAGTCCTCCTCTGACCAGTTACCGTGGGTGACTGCAGTGCTGTGTTAGCTGTGGATGCCATGTGTCTCAGCTCCCCTGGCTGTTTGGCTCCACTCTGTCCTGTGTTTCCACACACTGACAAAGCTCCACAAAGCTTTGTCCTCCTCCAAACACCAGCCGGATACTGAGTCTGACCCTGACACACCCATACCCTATACTACAAGGCTTTTAACATAGAAACCTGTGGCCTTCTGCCACATGAAAAACCCGGGACGGAAATTTTAAATGGACGGCACCATTAACATACTGCAGTCAGTTTCAAAACACACATTCCAGGCAGGTTTTCCCTACATCTGCCTTGGGCACAAGCATGTCCAAGACTAGCACTTATTTTTATCATTTTTAGTCTGCATTGCAGTCACAACTATGCTTGTGACTGCCATGCACTCCTATGGCCTTCATATGCCTCCATGTGCAACCTGGGGAGAACACACAGTGACCCCTATCTGTGACATGGGTCACTGCTTTACCATTGTAATCACAGCTACACATATGACTGCCATGCACTCCTATGGTCTTCATATGCCTCCATGCACATCCTAGGGAGAACAAACAGTGACCCCTACCTGTGACACGGGTCACTGCCTCACAAAGGGTACCACTACATGACAATTTGAACATAATGTGTATGAGGCTCTCCTTTATGTCTAATACAGGGTATATCTAAGTCCCTCTTCCATCTATTTTTGGCAGTTCTTGCTTCCTTCATAAATTACACTGAAATTTCCAATTTGTTAATAAAAAATTAATAAAAATGTAATGTAAATTAAAAAATAAAATAAATAAAAGTGTGACACCATTGTTCTCAGCAGTGATCTAGTAGTCAGAGAAGCTTCCATGGGTCTCCTCCCTGATGTTCTCCTTCCATTCATCACTTTTTCCATCCATTTTAGCACTTTTACTGCCCCAGACTGCCTTGTAGGGTCTGTCAGAAAAATGCCCAGATTTCCCATTGACTCCTATTATATTTGTTTTTACAAGTAAAATACTGTTGAAACTCTCACCAAACTCTGATGAAATTCTGATGAAAATCTAATGAGACTCTGACCCAATTAACTGATGAAACGTGAACCAATTTTCTTGTATAAGACAATCATTGATGTCTGAGTGAGACTTTTATTTCAATTTTACCATCCTGAGTGAGCACAAATCTGGTGAGATACTTTTGAGTGAGATATACGAACTGTGGGGGCAAGGCTATACCATATGGCACCTGAATGGTAAATGGAGCTTTATACTCACTGTCCCTGGGGCAAGTATTGTTATTATAGAAAAAAACACATGATTTATTCACTGTTTCTTGTTCCATCCTTGAGTCTATGCTGCTGTCTGATGTCTGATGTTCTCTACAGCGTGGACAGACAATTACTGAGCTTATTGATTCTACCCATTTAAACAGAACACCCTTCTCAGCTCACTGATTAGTGGTTGCATTGTCAATGTGCTGCAGTCAATATCATACACCAGTAGCAGTGGCGGAGATGCAGTGGTGGACTCTGGGATGGTGAGTAAATCGTGAGTGATCGTTGAAAACACAGCGTCTTACAGTTCCAGTAAAGTGTATGGAATTTATAGGAATCTGATAGCCCTCTGTGCTTCTTTTTCACGCAGCGTAAACTGACCTGGAGTGCATCAATTTCTCTTGTGGGTACGCTGAGTTTTCTGTGGGTATTTTTCCATAGACTTGCATTAGAAATGAAAAATCGCAGTAAAAAAATGCACATGCATTTTTAGTGCATTTCCACGCATCAAGAATGCATGTAAACTGTAACTACCGTATATACCCATGTATAAGCCGAGATTTTCAGCCCATTTTTAGGGCTGAAAGTCCCCCTCTCGGCTTATACGCGGGTCATATACGGGGTCGGCGGGGGAGGGGGAGCAGGGGTGTTGGATCATACTCACCCCTCCGCCTGCGCGGTCTCTGCAGCCCCCCTGCTTCTCCCACGATCTCCGGCTCCTTCCTGCAGCGGTCACATGACATCGCTCATTAAAGTCATGAATATGCACATATTCATGACTTTAATGAGCGGTACCACGTGACCGCTGAAGCACTGCGGAGAGCGCCGGGAGAAGAGGAGAGGCTGCAGGGACGCGCGGCGGAGGGGTGAGTATAGTGATATTTACCTGTCCCTCAGTCCACCTTAGCACTGCTCCCTCGGTCTGACTCTCCTCTGGCTGTGAATGTTCAGGCAGAGGCCGCGATGATGTCGTTAGTGCGCGCCGCGCCCCCTGCCAGGTCATTCACAGCCAGAGGAGTCGGACGAGGGAGCAGCGCTGCGGTGCAGAGAGGACAGGTAAATATCACAAGTGCCGGGGTCCTGAGCGAGCGGTGACACCGGCACCTGTCCCCCATAGCGCGCCGGTGTCACCGCCTGCTCAGGACACCGGCACCTGGCCCCCAGCGATGAGAGGTGAGTATGTCATTTTTTTGCAGCAGCAGCATATGAGGCCTATACTATGGGGCATAATTGTGCAGCATATGTGGGCATAATCTGGAGCATATGGGGGCATAATATGGAGCATATGGGGCATAACTGTGGAACATATGGGCATAATCGGGAGCATATGGGGCATAATATGACATATGGGGGCATAACTGTGGAACATATGGGGCATAATCTGGGGCATAATCTGGAGCATATGGGGGCATAATATGGAGCATATGGGGCATAAGATTGGAACATATGGGGCATAATTGGGCATATGGGGGCATAAATATGGAACATATGGGGCATAAGCTGGAACATATGGGGCATAATATGGAGCATATGGGGGCATAAGCTGTGGAACATATGGGGCGTAATCTGGAGCATATGGGGGCATAATCTGTGGAACATATGGGGCTAATATGGAACATATGGGGGCATAATCTGTGGAACATATGGGGCATAATATGGACATATGGGGGCATAATCTGTGGAACATATGGGGCATAATATGGAACATATGGGGGCATAATCTGTGGACATATGGGGCATAATCGAGCTAGGCATATCTGTGGAATATATGGGGGCATAATCTGGAGCATATGGGGGCATAATCTGTGGAGCATATTGGGCATAATCTGTGGAGCATATGGGGGCATAATCTGTGGAGCATCATATGGGGCATAATCATTTTTCACCCTAGGCTTATACGTGAGTCAATAGTTTTCCCAGTTTTTTGTGGCAAAATTAGGGGGGTCGGCTTATACACGGGTCGCTAATACATGAGTATATACGGTAAGTATATCAATAAAATTTTGTCCAAGCCAAATACCAGGAAGTATCAAAACAAAGCAGCTTTATTTAAACCATGACACACCAAAAAGAGACAAAAACTCTATAAAAAACCATGTTGAAAAAAGCACACAAAAACGCAATAAAAAATGCAAGCAGCCTTATTTAAATAATAGGTGTGAAAATGGTGCAGAAATTCTGCAACATCAAGAACTCAACAAGAAGCTCATCGTGGGAATGTAGCTTAAAGTTGCTGGTACATTATACAATGTATTTATCACCCCTTTAAACTCCCTTTTTCTTAATATAAAATCTACTGCTAAAGATAAAATGGTTATCAATTTCAAAAAATTATTGTTAACTCATAATTATTTTATATTCAACAGCAGATTTAATGTTCAGAACCAGGGAGTTTAAATTAATAATAGATATTCTCCATTTTCTGAAAACTTTACAATACTTTGGTGGGAGGAATCCACCATATTTGGTTGTTATAACCAGGTTTCAGAAAATATATGATTGTATGGCAGGTATAAAGGTGACATATTGATAGTTTGGTCAGGTAGAGTATCTGCCAATCCAGTACTTATTCACTACATGAATTTCAATTCCCATCATTTATATTCACTAACAATATTCATCACTCTGAAATCATCTTCTTGTATTTGCTGTTAATAGACAATGACTAATCCATCATTACTTCTGTATTTAGAAAATCCACTGGTGTTAACACTACATTAGGGTTGAGCGATACTTTCCGATATCCAAAAGTATCGGAATCGGAATGGTATCGCCGATACCATTAAAATATCGGCGATACCCGATACCGATACCGGAAGTCCCATGTAAGTCTATGGGAACAAAATATCGGAATTAAAAAAAACCCATTCTTGCCTTGTTGGTTAATTGTACATGAAGGAAAACAACAAAGAGTAATGTAGAATGTATTGGGGAAGGTGAGGAGACATTAAAGGCATAGATGTTTAACCCAATCGAATGGAATAGCATATATATATATATTTTTTTTAAAGATGTTCGGATTGACGAATAAATTGACAATGTTGTTAACGTTTTTTCTATTTTGGCAAATATGTATATTTCACAACTTCCATGCTCTTCACCTTTTTAACTTTTCACACACTTTTCTCCTTCATAATCTTCAGCAGCATCATCTTTTTCATCAAATTATTCTTCATCTTCACCTTCTTTATCTTCTTCTTAAACTTCTTGCTATTCATCTTTTTGTTAACATTACTCATATTCTTCTTATTAAACTATTATTCTTATTCATATTGTACTTCATCTTCTTCATCATATTCTTATTTGTGACAGAGAATCCTGTACTTGTAATCTGTCAAAGTATGACTTTTTCATCCTTCCGTTCTTGCTGTCACAAAAGATTTAAATTACAACAGTATTTGTCCGTGTTCAGTTTAGCCTGCAGCAGCAGGCATTTTCCAGGGGCACCACGAGGAGGAACGGACTCACCCCCATACACTACTTAGTCTTCTTCTGCTTAGAATTTAGAGCATATATTTTGCTCTTCATTTTGGTCTTATACTTCATGTTCTTCTGCTTTTGATCTTCTGCTTATTGTTCTTAAGTCTCTTGTTCTGTATCTTGCAGTTTGTCTTAACCTTCTTAGTCCTGTTTGGTAATCTTTTATTTCTTCTTTGTGATGGTGTTTAGGCTGGTTGGCTTGATGCTCGTCGTCCTTGTGGTCGTCATCTTCTTCGGGGTGGTCATCAGGGTCGTCGTCTTCATTGTTGGAGATCCAGAGTGATTACCCAAAAAAGCATTGAAAAAATCTTCAATTTGTAAATGTAGCAGAAGGTACAAGAGTCAATGCAAGTAACGAGGACCAGCTGACTGTGCTGGAACCCGGAGGGGCAGCAGAAGGAAAAGAGCCAATGGCACAACCGAGGACCAGCTGACGTTACTGGGACACGGTTACTAAGCAGGAGGTACCTGTGCTCCAAAGCACTACCAAGGACCAGCAGACGTTGCTGGAACTCGGATATCGAGATGGAGGCACCTAGGCCAAAGGCACTGCGGAGAACCAGCTGACGGTACTGGAACCCGGATGGGTAGCAGAAGGTACAAGAGCCAATGCAAGTAACGAGGACCAGCTGACTGTGCTGGAACCCGGAGGGGCAGCAGAAGGAAAAGAGCCAATGGCACAACCGAGGACCAGCTGACGTTACTGGGACACGGTTACTAAGCAGGAGGTACCTGTGCTCCAAAGCACTACCAAGGACCAGCAGACGTTGCTGGAACTCGGATACCGAGATGGAGGCACCTAGGCCAAAGGCACTGCGGAGAACCAGCTGACAGTACTGGAACCCGGACGGGTAGCAGAAGGTACAAGAGCCAATGCAAGTAACGAGGACCAGCTGACTGTGCTGGAACCCGGAGGGGCAGCAGAAGGAAAAGAGCCAATGGCACAACGAGGACCAGCTGACGTTACTGGGACACGGTTACTAAGCAGGAGGTACCTGTGCTCCAAAGCACTACCAAGGACCAGCAGACGTTGCTGGAACTCGGATACCGAGATGGAGGCACCTAGGCCAAAGGCACTGCGGAGAACCAGCTGACGGTACTGGAACCCGACGGGTAGCAGAAGGTACAAGAGCCAATGCAAGTAACGAGGACCAGCTGACTGTGCTGGAACCCGGAGGGGCAGCAGAAGGAAAAGAGCCAATGGCACAACCGAGGACCAGCTGACGTTACTGGGACACGGTTACTAAGCAGGAGGTACCTGTGCTCCAAAGCACTACCAAGGACCAGCAGACGTTGCTGGAACTCGGATACCGAGATGGAGGCACCTAGGCCAAAGGCACTGCGGAGAACCAGCTGACGGTACTGGAACTCGGACGGGTAGCAGAAGGTACCCATGGAAATTTAAGATGACAGGGCCGCGAATCCCACAGTACTACAGTGGGTGATTGTCCTATTGTCACAACGGAAACAGCCTTTATTTGCATATCCCGCAGCACACATAGGAAGCACCTAAACTCCAAGCACCATAGAGTCGGCTAACCCGACCGCAACACGACAGGACAACTTATTGGAGGCTAAGTGACGTTTACACTGAGAGGAAACAGATGGCGTGCTGTAACCAGTCTGGGCAGGAGTGAGTACCCGTGCCAATGACACTTCCGAGCAACAACTGGCGGTGTTGTAGCCCAGGGATGAGAAGAGAACATGGTGGAGGCAGCAGGACTTTTTGCCGTTCACACAGCAGGGGAACAGCTGACATTACTGAACCCCAGTAACACAGGACAAGTGTTAACTGTGCTAACAGCACTTCCGAGCAACAACTGGCGGTGTTGGAGCCCAGGGTTGAGAGGAGAACAGAGTGGAGGCAGCAGGACTTTTTCCGTTCACACAGCAGGGGAACAGCTGACATTACTGAACCCCAGTAACACAGGAGCAAGTGTTCACTGTGCTAACAGCACTTCCGAGCTACAACTGGCGGTGTTGTAGCCCAGGGATGAGAAGAGAACATGGTGGAGGCAGCAGGACTTTTTGCCGTTCACACAGCAGGGGAACAGCTGACATTACTGAACCCCAGTAACACAGGAGCAAGTGTTAACTATGCTAACAGCACTTCCGAGCTACAACTGGCGGTGTTGTAGCCCAGGGATGAGAAGAGAACATGGTGGAGGCAGCAGGACTTTTTGCCGTTCACACAGCAGGGGAACAGCTGACATTACTGAACCCCAGTAACACAGGAGCAAGTGTTCACTGTGCTAACAGCACTTCCGAGCTACACCTGGCAGTGTTTGTAGCCCAGGGATGAGAAGAGAACATGGTGGAGGCAGCAGGACTTTTTGCCGTTCACACAGCAGGGGAACAGCTGACATTACTGAACCCCAGTAACACAGGAGCAAGTGTTCACTGTGCTAACAGCACTTCCGAGCTAACAACTGGCGGTGTTGTAGCCCAGGGATGAGAAGAGAACAGGGTGGAGGCAGCAGGACTTTTTGCCGTTCACACAGCAGGGGAACAGCTGACATTACTGAACCCCAGTAACACAGGAGCAAGTGTAGACTGTGCTAACAGCACTTCCGAGCAACAACTGGCGGTGTTGTAGCCCAGGGATGAGAAGAGAACAGGTGGAGGCAGCAGGACTTTTTGCCGTTCACACAGCAGGGGAACAGCTGACATTACTGAACCCCAGTAACACAGGAGCAAGTGTTCACTGTGCTAACAGCACTTCCGAGCAACAACTGGCGGTGTTGTAGCCCAGGGATGAGAAGAGAACAGGGTGGAGGCAGCAGGACTTTTTGCCGTTCACACAGCAGGGGAACAGCTGACATTACTGAACCCCAGTAACACAGGAGCAAGTGTTCACTGTGCTAACAGCACTTCCGAGCAACAACTGGCGGTGTTGTAGCCCAGGGATGAGAAGAGAACAGGGTGGAGGCAGCAGGACTTTTTGCCTTCACACAGCAGGGGAACAGCTGACATTACTGAACCCCAGTAACACAGGAGCAAGTGTAGATTGTGCTAACAGCACTTCCGAGCTATAACTGGCGGTGTTGTAGCCCAGGGATGAGAAGAGAACATGATGGAGGCAGCAGGACTTTTTGCCGTTCACACAGCAGGGGAACAGCTGACATTACTGAACCCCAGTAACACAGGAGCAAGTGTAGACTGTGCTAACAGCACTTCCGAGCTACAACTGGCGGTGTTGTAGCCCAGGATGAGAAGAGAACATGGTGGAGGCAGCAGGACTTTTTGCCGTTCACACAGCAGGGGAACAGCTGACATTACTGAACCCCAGTAACACAGGAGCAAGTGTTCACTGTGCTAACAGCACTTCCGAGCTACAACTGGCGGTGTTGTAGCCCAGGGATGAGAAGAGAACATGGTGGAGCAGCAGGACTTTTTGCCGTTCACACAGCAGGGGAACAGCTGACATTACTGAACCCCAGTAACACAGGAGCAAGTGTTCACTGTGCTAACAGCACTTCCGAGCAACAACTGGCGGTGTTGTAGCCCAGGGATGAGAAGAGAACATGATGGAGGCAGCAGGACTTTTTGCCGTTCACACAGCAGGGTAACAGCTGACATTACAGAACCCCAGTAACACAGGAGCAAGTGTAGACTGTGCTAACAGCACTTCCGAGCAACAACTGGCGGTGTTGTAGCCCAGGGATGAGAAGAGAACAGGTGGAGGCAGCAGGACTTTTTGCCGTTCACACAGCAGGGGAACAGCTGACATTACTGAACCCCAGTAACACAGGAGTAAGTGTTCACTGTGTTAACAGCACTTCCGAGCAACAACTGGCGGTGTTGTAGCCCAGGGATGAGAAGAGAACAGGGTGGAGGCAGCAGGACTTTTTGCCGTTCACACAGCAGGGGAACAGCTGACATTACTGAACCACAGTAACACAGGAGCAAGTGTAGACTGTGCTAACAGCACTTCCGAGCAACAACTGGCGGTGTTGTAGCCCAGGGATGAGAAGAGAACAGGGTGGAGGCAGCAGGACTTTTTGCCGTTCACACAGCAGGGGAACAGCTGACATTACTGAACCCCAGTAACACAGGAGCAAGTGTAGACTGTGCTAACAGCACTTCCGAGCTACAACTGGCGGTGTTGTAGCCCAGGGATGAGAAGAGAACAGGTGGAGGCAGCGGGACTTTTTGCCGTTCACACAGCAGGGGAACAGCTGACATTACTGAACCCCAGTAACACAGGAGTAAGTGTTCACTGTGTTAACAGCACTTCCGAGCAACAACTGGCGGTGTTGTAGCCCAGGGATGAGAAGAGAACAGGGTGGAGGCAGCAGGACTTTTTGCCGTTCACACAGCAGGGGAACAGCTGACATTACTGAACCACAGTAACACAGGAGCAAGTGTAGACTGTGCTAACAGCACTTCCGAGCAACAACTGGCGGTGTTGTAGCCCAGGGATGAGAAGAGAACAGGGTGGAGGCAGCAGGACTTTTTGCCGTTCACACAGCAGGGGAACAGCTGACATTACTGAACCCCAGTAACACAGGAGCAAGTGTAGACTGTGCTAACAGCACTTCCGAGCTACAACTGGCGGTGTTGTAGCCCAGGGATGAGAAGAGAACATGGTGGAGGCAGCAGGACTTTTTGCCGTTCACACAGCAGGGGAACAGCTGACATTACTGAACCCCAGTAACACAGGAGCAAGTGTAGACTGTGCTAACAGCACTTCCGAGCTACAACTGGCGGTGTTGTAGCCCAGGATGAGAAGAGAACATGGTGGAGGCAGCAGGACTTTTTGCCGTTCACACAGCAGGGGAACAGCTGACATTACTGAACCCCAGTAACACAGGAGCAAGTGTTCACTGTGCTAACAGCACTTCCGAGCTACAACTGGCGGTGTTGTAGCCCAGGGATGAGAAGAGAACATGGTGGAGGCAGCAGGACTTTTTGCCGTTCACACAGCAGGGGAACAGCTGACATTACTGAACCCCAGTAACACAGGAGCAAGTGTTCACTGTGCTAACAGCACTTCCGAGCAACAACTGGCGGTGTTGTAGCCCAGGATGAGAAGAGAACAGGGTGGAGGCAGCAGGACTTTTTGCCGTTCACACAGCAGGGGAACAGCTGACATTACTGAACCCCAGTAACACAGGAGCAAGTGTAGACTGTGCTAACAGCACTTCCGAGCTACAACTGGCGGTGTTGTAGCCCAGGGATGAGAAGAGAACATGGTGGAGGCAGCAGGACTTTTTGCCGTTCACACAGCAGGGGAACAGCTGACATTACTGAACCCCAGTAACACAGGAGCAAGTGTCACTGTGCTAACAGCACTTCTGAGCTACAACTGGCGGTGTTGTAGCCCAGGGATGAGAAGAGAACATGGTGGAGGCAGCAGGACTTTTTGCCATTCACACAGCAGGGGAACAGCTGACATTACTGAACCCCAGTAACACAGGAGCAAGTGTTCACTGTGCTAACAGCACTTCCGAGCAACAACTGGCGGTGTTGTAGCCCAGGGATGAGAAGAGAACAGGGTGGAGGCAGCAGGACTTTTTGCCGTTCACACAGCAGGGGAACAGCTGACATTACTGAACCCCAGTAACACAGGAGCAAGTGTAGACTGTGCTAACAGCACTTCCGAGCAACAACTGGCGGTGTTGTAGCCCAGGGATGAGAAGAGAACAGGGTGGAGGCAGCAGGACTTTTTGCCATTCACACAGCAGGGGAACAGCTGACATTACTGAACCCCAGTAACACAGGAGCAAGTGTTCACTGTGCTAACAGCACTTCCGAGCAACAACTGGCGGTGTTGTAGCCCAGGGATGAGAAGAGAACAGGGTGGAGGCAGCAGGACTTTTTACCGTTCACACAGCAGGGGAACAGCTGACATTACTGAACCCCAGTAACACAGGAGCAAGTGTAGACTGTGCTAACAGCACTTCCGAGCAACAACTGGCGGTGTTGTAGCCCAGGGATGAGAAGAGAACAGGGTGGAGGCAGCAGGACTTTTTGCCGTTCAAACAGCAGGGGAACAGCTGACATTACTGAACCCCAGTAACACAGGAGCAAGTGTAGACTGTGCTAACAGCACTTCCGAGCTACAACTGGCGGTGTTATAGCCCAGGGTCAAGGAGGATGTTTAAATACTATATCAAGTATTTTCCTTGTTACGTGTCAATTAAAAATGTCTATACTCCAAACAAGAGAAATATAAACTTTAGTACCATAAGATGATGATTTAACTTAAAAAAATATATGTAAATTAAAAATTTACAAACATAAACGCATACATTAACATGTTGAAAAGCAATGCAAACCACAATTAAAATAGGTTAAATAATCTGCTATAACGGTTTAAAATAAAAGCATACAAGTACACATCAGAATCCATTAATGATGGGTAAGTAACAGTATGTACACCATTTTTATTGTGTAGACAATGAATGGCTGACTTAAAAACATAATCAGCATTACAAGTTTTCTTTGACATTCATAAAACTTTACATTTGGTGAATAATATAACTACAATTTTTTAAAAAATATCTAAAATTTCCATCATGTAATACTGATAATATGTGCCAATCATTTATATTAACAAAACGAAAATTTTAAAAGTGCATAGTGCAGAGTGAAAACAGATATTTATGCCTGACTGTGAACTTGCAAGCATGACAACGGATAGATAAGGTATATATAGATGAGACTGCATAGCCACAGATGGTGAATGGCGATGTAATACTGTACCTCAATAAAGTGTGCGTTACTACTACATCCTTTTTTTTATCTAGCTTTATAAAAGGTTACGTGCATGTATGGTTGCGCCTCTGTTTGGACGCACAGACTGACTTCCTGCTGTGACGCGTTGGGTATTGGAGCGTCTGTACGTCTTATGACGCAGACTAACATTCACGGTGCGCATCGTTCATCATCGCAAGCGTACCGACAACACAAAGGCGTTGTCATGACTGCTTTACTCAGTAAACATGCACCTATGATGAAACATACACGCATGTGCCCTATTACATAACAAGCTACAAGAAAAACGAGTGTGAGGTGTGACACAGCTGTTTTGTTAAGGTACAGTATTATATCGACATTGTACAGATGTCGCTATTCAGTCTGATAAATATATATCATTCACGTATTCTATCAGTTGTCGTTCTTTCAGCACCACTTACAGGTATATATTTTGCTATTGTGACTATGCACTATTGACTACCAAGGTAATGCATGATTTTTGTAAGCGATTATCATGTTTACATGAAGGACCTTTATGATATGGGCTGTTAACTTTCTAATCAAATATGTATTTTTTAAAATGACACAAATATAAGTAATGTTGAAGAGGACTATTCCTACATGCATTGTTTGCACAATATTACACGTGTACATCACGTCCCTTAATCAACATTGGATTATTATATTAACTTGTATGCTTTTATTTCAAAGGCAAGAACACTGAAGTATAACCTTCGCACTGCAGCAGTTGTCAAAGTTCAACCCACATTATGCACTTCCAATATTGCAGCATTGGAGTCATCATGATGTGAGTTGGATTTGTCTAAGCTATGGAGTGACAAGGTTGACCATCAGTATCCTATAGCATAAGTAGGATTTTGTGTTTGCATTTGTTTTCGACATGTGCATATCTGTAATAATATGTCACATTTATTTTGTTACAGATTTGTGACAAATTTTATGGTTTGAAAGTGTCATGTGTGCATTGCCACGAAGATCGTCGCGGTTGCACATTTTGACTTCTCATAGCTGAGTTGCTGTTTCTTTGTGTTTGGCAGCTAGGGAGTTAATTCTGTCTGTGCTCGGTGCTGGGACTGGGTGCAGTTTCTCCCGGCTGCAATTGATTATTTGTTGATTGGTTTCCTTTAAGTTTCTGGTTGTCTGCTTTGGGAGTTGCCAGTGAAACACTTCATGCAGACCACAGATAGGAATGAATCTGTATAGACTCTAGTTGAGAGCTCCTTAGTTGTTTTAAGCTTAACTTGCTTAGAGTTTATTTCCCAGACCATTTATGTTCCTTCGGTGTTTGAGTGTGTATGCAAGAGAGTGCTATCCTGTCTGTCTTATATGTCTCATCTGTGTATTTAGCTGAGATCAGCCCATATCCCTTTGGTGGTAATCAGGATCCTTCTTAGGACTGATTACAGGTTCAGGGTCTGATAGGAGACAGGGTTAGGCTGGAGACTTGGACCTCTGAACCATTATCAGTACCTCCAAGGTAAGGGATTAGTTAGGACCCCAGTGTAGGGTCAGGTTAGACCCCGGTCCTCCTCTTTCCTGTTACAGCTCTTCAAGTCCTCAAGATTAACCCTGAGTTCAACTGATATCGTCTCTGCACATCTAGTCCTCAAGATTAACCCTAAGTTCTGCTGATATTGTGTCAGGTAAATCTATTTTATACTTACATTCTTATGTTGCTAAACTATATGTTGTATAGAGTGTGGTTCCTGTATAAATAGTTTACTGACATTGTAGTCATATCATTAGACAGCGTGACATTTTCACTGGCCATAAAAAATTATCTCTAGTTACCATGGATCCAGTAGCCCAGCTGGCTCTGCAGTTGCAGGGATTATCCATGGAGCTGACGGACATTAAGTCCAAAGTTTTGTCTCCCCTGGAGCAAACCAGAGTTGAACCTAAGGTGGCTCTTCCAGATAGGTTCACTGGTGGGCGAGACAAATTTTTTACCTTCCGGGAGGCATGTAAATTATATTTTCGGCTTCGGCCGCGATCATCAGGGAGTGATGAGCAGAGAGTGGGAATTGTTATCTCACTTCTTCAAGGGGACCCTCAATCCTGGGCATTTTCCCTTCCTCCGGGATCCCCGGCTCTACAGTCTGTAGATCAATTTTTTACTGCTCTGGGATTGGTATATGATGACCCAGATCGGGTCTCTCTTGCTGAGACTAAATTACGTAAGATACAGCAGGGAGATCGTCCTGCGGAGGAATTTGCTTCTGAGTTTCGTAGATGGGCCACGGATACTCAGTGGAATGACCCAGCTCTTAGGAGCCAGTTTTGTCATGGGCTTTCTGACAAATTAAAAGACGTTTTGGCTCAGTATGAGTCTCCTCCTTCTCTGGAGGCTGCTATGGCCCTAGCTATCCGTACTGATAGACGGCTTCGGGAGAGGGGTGAGGTAACTCCACTCCCTGTTGTTACTCCACCTACTACTAAAGTCCCTTATGTTGAGGTTCCCCTTGTCTGTTCGGATGAGCCTATGCAGTTGGGAGGGACATCTTTTCGCAGTAGGGGATTGGCGGCACGCCGCAGGTCTAGAAGGTGTTTTTTCTGCGGGAAAGAGGGACATTTTGTTGGAGAATGTCCATCCCGTGTCTTGTTAAGTAAAAAGTCGCCGGAAAACTGCTAATCCCAGGTTGTGTGGTGGATGACAACCTGGGAGTATGTATTTCATCCGCCGGTTCTTCTCAGTTCCTGGTACCAGTGGAGGTGGTGTTTGGTACTAGAGTGAAGAGATTGTCTGTTCTTCTGGATAGTGGTTCCGGCGCCAATCTGGTTGACGCTCAGTTTGCTCAGGCTCAAGGTATGCATCTGAGTGTATTGGTCAAACCGATCCCTATTTTTTCCATTGACGCCAGGCCTCTCGGCCAAGGTAGCTTTGTTCATGAGGTTCATAACATTGACCTTCGGGTAGGGGCAATACATAGGGAACAATTATCTTGTTATGTGTTGGAGGGTCTACCTACTCCCATTGTGTTGGGACTTCCTTGGCTGGTTAAACATAACCCTGTAATCAATTGGCAGTCCAGAGAGATAAGCCAATGGGGTGAGTTTTGCAAAAGCAACTGCATGAACACAGTCATCAGTGCGGTCGTACCTAGTACATTGCCTCCTTTTTTGGAGGATTTTGGGGATGTTTTTTCTGAGGAGGGGTGTCGGGAGTTGCCTCCTCATCGTGTGTATGACTGCTCTATTAATCTTCTTCCTGATGCTAAGTTACCTAAAGCTAGGTTGTATAATCTTTCTGGTCCTGAAAGACAGGCTATGAAAGATTATATTTCCGAAAGTCTGGCCAAAGGGCATATTAGACCTTCATCTTCCCCTGTAGCCGCGGGTTCTTCTTTGTGAAGAAAAAAGATGGAGGCCTACGCCCTTGCTTGGATTTCCGCGAACTTAATCGGATTACTGTTCGAGATCCGTATCCACTCCCTCTTATTCCTGATCTCTTCAATCAAATTGTTGGCGCCAAATGGTTCTCTAAATTGGATCTCAGGGGGGCGTATAATCTGATTAGAATAAAAGAGGGGATGAGTGGAAAACGGCGTTTAACACGCCGGAGGGACATTATGAAAACCTGGTTATGCCTTTTGGTCTGACTACTGCACCAGCAGTATTCCAACATTTTGTTAATGACATTTTTCGTCACCTTGTGGGGGTGTTTGTGGTCGTATATTTGGATGACATTTTAATTTACTCGCCAGATCTTGTGTCTCACCAGGAGCATGTGAGACAGGTGTTGCAGATCTTGCGAGACAATAAACTATACGCCAAACTGGAGAAGTGTGTTTTTGCCGTACAGTAACTTCAGTTTTTGGGTTTTTTGGTGTCAGCCTCCGGTTTCCGTATGGACCCTGAAAAGGTGAGAGCAGTGCTTGAATGGGATCAGCCAGGGGATCTTAAGGCTCTGCAGCGTTTTTTGGGGTTTGCTAATTACTACCGGAAATTTATTTGTAATTTCTCGTCTGTCGTCAAACCTCTCACGGACATGACGAGAAAAGGGACGGATTTTTCTAGGTGGTCGGACAAAGCTTGCCAAGCCTTTTCCTCTTTAAAGAGATGTTTTGCTTCGGCACCCGTTCTCATCCAACCAGATGTATCTCAGCCGTTCATTGTGGAGGTGGACGCGTCTGACGTAGGGGTGGGTGCTATATTGTCCCAGGGTCCGTCCCCTGGTAAATGGCATCCGTGCGCTTTCTTTTCTAAGAAATTGTCGTCCGCCGAAAGGAATTATGATATCGGCAATAGGGAACTTTTGGCCATTAAATTGGCTTTTGAAGAATGGCGTCACTTTTTGGAGGGGGCAGTCCACCCGGTCACCGTTATTACTGATCACAAGAACCTGCTGTATTTAGAATCCGCTAAGCGTCTGAATTCCAGACAAGCTCGATGGTCGTTGTTTTTTACCAGGTTTAATTTTGTCGTCACTTATCGTCCGGGTCTAAGAATGTAAAGGCTGATGCTTTGTCTCGCAGTTTCCCAGGGGCCGGGAAAACGGATGACCCGATTCCTATCCTTCAGGAGGGGGTGGTAGTGTCGGCTGTATGTTCTGAGCTTGAGGAGGAGGTGTTAGAGGCTCAGGGGGACGCCCCTGCAGGACCTCCAGGAGACTGTTTGTCCCGAATCAGTTGAGACAAAAGGTTATTGAGGCACATCATAATTCTGCTTTAGCAGGACATCCAGGGAGTAAGGCTACTTTAGATCTCCTTTCTCTCCGATTTTGGTGGCCTAACGCTAATAAAGATGTTATAACTTTTGTCGCGTCCTGTGGGGTTTGTGCTCGCTCTAAAACTCCTCATACCCGTCCATCTGGGACCCTTTTTACCCTTGAAACTTCCGGAGCGTCCATGGACTCATTTATCTATGGACTTCATTACGGATCTTCCTCCGTCGTCAGGGAATACTGTCATACTGGTGGTTGTTGACAGGTTCAGTAAGATGGCACATTTCGTTGCTCTTCCTGCACTCCCTAATGCTAAAACTCTGGCGCAGGTGTTCATTAGGGAGATCGTGAGACTTCATGGGTTGCCTTCTGATGTGGTGTCAGATAGGGGGTCTCAGTTTGTGTCCAAATTTTGGAGGGCATTTTGTTTACGTCGGTGGATGCAATTGTCGTTTTCCTCGGCTTTTCATCCACAGACCAATGGTCAGACAGAGCGTCTGAATCAGAGTTTAGAGACATATCTCCGGTGTTTTGTCTCGGAGAACCAGGAGGACTGGTCATCTTTCTTGCCTCTGGCAGAGTTCGCTCTTAACAACAGGCGGAGCGAGTCCACTGGTAAGTCCCCGTTTTTTGGGGCATATGGTTTTCATCCCAGTTTTGTACTTTCAATGGGGGGGTCCTTCTGGGGTTCCTGAGGAGGAGCGTTTCTCGTCGTCACTTGCTTCGGTGTGGCGAGGTGTATTGAATAATTTGAGTACGATGGGGAACCGTTACAAACTATGGCTGATAGGAGGAGAGTTTCTGGTCCAGATCTGAATGTGAACGATCTGGTATGGTTGTCTACCAGGAATATAAAACTTAAAGTGCCCTCCTGGAAACTGGGTCCCAGATTCATCGGGCCGTACAGGATCAGTTCCATAATTAATCCTGTGGCATTTCGTCTGGAACTCCCTTCTACTTTTAAAATTCATAATGTGTTCCACAAGTCATTACTTAAAAGGTATGTGGCACCAGTCATACCGTCACCTCTACCTCCTCCTCCAGTGTTGGTCAATGGTAACTTGGAATTTCAAGTATCAAAAATCATTGACTCTCGCCTGAATCGCCGGTCCCTTCTGTACTTGGTGCATTGGAAGGGGTATGGTCCGGAGGAGAGGACGTGGGTCCCTGCGTCTGAGGTTAACGCAGATCGTTTGGTTCGGACCTTCCACAGAACTCACCCGGGCAGGCCTGGCCCTGAGGGTCCGGAGGCCCCTCGTAGAAGGGGGGTACTGTCATGTGTGCATTGCCACGAAGATCGTGCGGTTGCACATTTTGACTTCTCACAGCTGAGTTGCTGTTTCTTTGTGTTTGGCAGCTAGGGATTTAATTCTGTCTGTGCTCGGTGCTGGGACTGGGTGCAGTTTCTCCCGGCTGCAATTGATTATTTGTTGATTGGTTTCCTTTAAGTTTCTGGTTGTCTGCTTTGGGAGTTGCCAGTGAAACACTTCATGCAGACCACAGATAGGAATGAATCTGTATAGACTCTAGTTGAGAGCTCCTTAGTTGTTTTAAGCTTAACTTGCTTAGAGTTTATTTCCCAGACCATTTATGTTCCTTCGGTGTTTGAGTGTGTATGCAAGAGAGTGCTATCCTGTCTGTCTTATATGTCTAATCTGTGTATTTAGCTGAGATCAGCCCATATCCCTTTGGTGGTAATCAGGATCCTTCTTAGGACTGATTACAGGGTTCAGGGTCTGATAGGAGACAGGGTTAGGCTGGAGACTTGGACCTCTGAACCATTATCAGTACCTCCAAGGTAAGGGATTAGTTAGGACCCCAGTGTAGGGTCAGGTTAGACCCCGGTCCTCCTCTTTCCTGTTACAGCTCTTCAAGTCCTCAAGATTAACCCTGAGTTCAACTGATATCGTCTCTGCACATCTAGTCCTCAAGATTAACCCTAAGTTCTGCTGATATTGTGTCAGGTAAATCTATTTTATACTTACATTCTTATGTTGCTAAACTATATGTTGTATAGAGTGTGGTTCCTGTATAAATAGTTTACTGACATTGTAGTCATATCATTAGACAGCGTGACAGAAAGTTGACGTTTCAAATGTTTACAGCTTAGAAATCAGGGTGTAGCCTCATATCTATGTGTAGCACTAGACACTTTGAGATGTCAGGTTTTTTTCACCATGATTAGGTAGCTAGCAGTAATTTTTGCCGGACACACAGCAGGGGAACAGCAGGCGTTACTGAACCCCACAAACACATCAGCGATTGTTTTCATCTGTGCATCTAACACTTCTGAGCAGCAACTGGCGCTGTTGAAGCCCAGGGTCAAGGAGGGTGTAGGCAGAGGCCTAGTATGAGACGTTTGAAGTTGAAGTTGTAGTTAGCAGCAGTAATTTTTGCCAGACACACAGCAGGGGAACAGCAGGCGTTACTGAACCCCACAAACACATCAGCGATTGTTTTCATCTGTGCATCTAACACTTCTGAGCAGCAACTGGCGCTGTTGAAGCCCAGGGTCAAGGAGGGTGTAGGCAGAGGCCTAGTATGAGACGTTTGAAGTTGAAGTTGTAGTTAGCAGCAGTAATTTTTGCCAGACACACAGCAGGGGAACAGCAGGCGTTACTGAACCCCACAAACACATCAGCGATTGTTTTCATCTGTGCATCTAACACTTCTGAGCAGCAACTGGCGCTGTTGAAGCCCAGGGTCAAGGAGGGTGTAGGCAGAGGCCTAGTATGAGTGTTGAAATTGAAGTTGTAGTTGGGCAGCAGTAATTTTTGCCAGACACACAGCAGGGAACAGCAGGCGTTACTGAACCCCACAAACACATCAGCGATTGTTTTCATCTGTGCATCTAACACTTCTGAGCAGCAACTGGCGCTGTTGAAGCCCAGGGTCAAGGAGGGTGTAGGCACAAAATATTGACTTATTGCCTTGTTACGTGGCCATTGCAAATGTATGTACTTCAAACAAGAATAAATGAAGTTTTACTAGGACAATAAAATGATGAATTTCAATTCCAAGAATAGAAAAATATTTATACTTGAGAGTCCTCTGTGGTTGATACCATTTAATGGCTAACTGAAAATATGGTAACAAATTCAAAGCTTTCGAGACTACTCAGGTCTCTTCATCAGGCTAAGACTAAAAAAAAAATGGAAGAATCACATATTTGTACACACAACAGGACACAGGAATAGGTAAGACAAGTGAGGGAGGGACAAGTGAGGGTAGACCGGCCAAAAATGAGAACAAGGATGAATTATCAGCGCCACACGATAAGACAAAAAATAATGGATTTACCTGTGGCAAAACACTTTTGTATGCCCGGTCATAGCATGATGGATATGGAATTACTGGTATTAAAATATAACTTCAAATATGACAAAGATACAAAGGTTTCAGAATATAAGCTCATCATGACCTTTGACACTGTTAGTGATGGAATGAATAGATCACACGGATTTATGTCATTCTATATCAATTAAGGAATCTGCGTCTCTGCCCTTCCAGGGGCATTAAAACACAAAACCAGACCCCAATCAGAGGGCAATAAAACTTTCTATCCTTATCTAGGAACTGTTCCAATATTTATGTTCATCCCTCTGTGATAATGACAGTTCTGCTACACGTCACTTACTTGTCTTACCTATTGCACTATTCCTGTGTCCTGTTGTGTATAGAAATATGTGATGCTTCATTTTTTGTTTTAGTCTTTGCCTGATGAAGAGACGTGAGTAGCCTCGAAAGCTTGCAATTTGTTACCATCTTTTCAGTTATCCATTCAAAGGTATCAACCACTGTGGACTCTCAAGTGTAAATATTTTTCTATCTAATGGCTAACACGGTACGAAGATACACATGTTTCCTAACTTCAATAATAAAAATAAATACACTGCAAATATAAACGCATATATGCACATGCCAACAAGAAATGGAACAACACACCACCCAAAAAATTGGTTACAAAATATAGTGTTGTAAATTTAAGAATAAAAGTCCATTTTTGTATTTATGAATAATGCTTAAGGAACGCTATGTTAAACCATAACATAGTGAAGACAATGGATTTTGTAATCGTCACTCATCATCATCATCATTGCAATTTAGATGTGACAGTCACAGACATTTCAATTATTTAAGTTAATAAAATCGTTACTTTGTACAGCATGTATGACATGTCCAGCATGGACTCATCACTGTGATGACACAATAATGTACGATAAAAAATAACCATTTAAAAAAACATAATGCATTGTCACAATTTAAGTGTGTGCCTGCAAGTGTAGGTGAAAGAAAGGCTACGGATAGCAAAGGTATATTCTATGTCTGTATCAGACAGTGGACAGCCTCTGATGGGTAATGGCGATGTTATACTGTACGTCAATAAAGTCTGCGGCTGCAATCATGCATTTTTTGCTTGGACAGTGTTGAAGAGGGTAAAAGCATGTCTGGTTGTGCAAGGCTTTATCCGTCAACACTACCTTCCTACTGTCACGCGTAGGGTAGGGTAGCGTGTGTCAATTAGATGACTCTATAAAATGTGACGTTACGCAGCGTTATTGCGCCCTAGGGACGCCAAAAATACAACAGCAGTAATCATTTACTGTCTAATACTCCACCTATGACCAACAAAAAAAGACCGTTCCCTCTTTAACAATCTACAAGACTAACAAGCATAATGGTTCACGCTGACTTTATTGAGGTACAGTATTACATCGACATTCTCCATGAGTAACTATGCACTGTGATACCTATATACCATTATTAATTTATATCTGTTGTGGTTGTTTCAACAGCACTTGCAGGTATAACTAGTACTACCTATTGTCAGTATGCATGATGCACTTTCTAGATGTAATAATTTATTATTACACATTATTACCAGGTTTACATGCTGGCCATTTCATATATGGTGTGTGAAGTTACAGTTGGCATCAGTATGTGTATTTTATAATGTCTGTCATAAATAAAAATCGTGATGATGATGATGAGGATTTTATGATTTGTACATCCATTGACTGCATTATCTTACAGGTACAGATAAAGTTCCTTAAAAAGCATTAATTGATAAGTATGAAATGTACTTTTATGCATTAATTTCAAAAAGTGAAGACTATGTTTTAGTTTTTGTTACCATTTATAATAGACATGTGCAGATATGCGCTGTGATGACAAATTATTATTTGTCCATATTTGTCATAAAAATTTATCATTCTAGGCCTGGAAAACTTCACAATTTCCTGTTTTAAGCATAACAATCAGGGTGACGGCTCTTCCCTATTTGGAGCATGTTCGACATGGGTTTTTCTGTGCATGTGTAGGGAACAGGAGACATGGATAACGTTGCGAACCAGTTATTTAATCTGAAAATGGACAGACAAATTCTGGCGAGATCCATGCCTTGTTCATTTTCAGAAAAGTAAGCCGGTCTACATTATCGGAGGATAGTCGCATGCGACGGTCTGTTAGTACACCACCTGCGGCACTAAAGACGCGCTCCGATAATACACTGGCAGCAGGGCAAGCCAGCACCTCCAATGCATACTGGCTAAGCTCTGGCCATGTACCAGCTTAGAGACCCAAAACTTGAATGGGGAAGAGCCATCTGGGAGTACACTGAGAGGGAAAGACATGTAGTCTGTCACCATCTTACGGAAACGTTGCCTCCTGCTGACTGGAGCCGGCTCGGATGGTGTAGACATTGGTGGCGCTGCCACAAAACTTCGCCACATTTGGAACATACTGGTCTTGCCCTGTGCAGAGGCGCTGCTTGTGCTCCCTCTTGTTGCAGAGCTGTCTCCACTGCCTCGACGCACAGAGCTGCTTTGTAAAGCAGTAGCAGCAGCAGTGCTCTCGGCTGGAATGGAGAACATTATGGATTGCACCAGTATGTCTTGGTACTCCCGCATTTTACGCTCCCGGTTCAACGGTGTGATGAGGCTTTGTAAGTTGTCCCGGTAGCGAGGGTCTAGGAGGGTGTACACCCAATAATCAGACGTGGTGAGAATGTGGGCGATGCGGCGGTCGTTTCTCAGGCACTGCAGCATGAAATCAACCATGTGCTGCAGACTCCCAACTGGCCAAGAAACGCTGTCCCCTGCAAGAGGCGTCATCTCTGACTGCTCTGCATCACCCCACCCTCGCTCTACATACTGACTAGAGCGTTGTGTACCTCCCTCTGGAGCGATGTCTTCCTCCTCCATTGACTCCTCCTCATCCTCCTCACAAAGTGAACACTGCCCAGCCCTTTGTGAGGAACCACGTTGCGCTGACTGTCCAGAAGGTGATGGAATTTGTGACTCCTCATCCTCCACCTCTTCCAAAACCTCATCCCTTATTGCTTGCAGTGTTTTTGAAGCAGGCAGATAAGGGGACAGTCAGGCTGACTAGTGCATCATCTGCACTCGCCATCCACGTTGACTCATCAAACGCACGCAAAACGTGGCAGATGTCCTTCATAGAGGCCCACTCAGTAGTGGTGAAGTGTGAACGACGCAAAATGCGAGTTGATTGCGCCTGATGCAGCTGATACTCCATTACTGCTGGCTGCTGCTCACACAACCGCTCCAACATATGTAACGTGGAATTCCACCTGGTGGGTACGTCACAATGATGCGATGTTCAGGAAGGCAAATCTGCGTTGCAGAGCTGCAATGCGCGATCTGGCCATGCTGGAACGTCGCAAGTGAGCGCACTCTAGGCGGACCTTGTGCAGCAGTGCATCAAGATCCGGATAGTCCCTCAAAAAACTCTGCACGACCAAGTTGAGCACATGTGCCAGACATGGTATGTGAGTGAGGTTGCCAAGGCCCAGAGCTGCCACCAGATTTCGGCCATTGTCACACACTACCAAGCCTGGCTGGAGATTCGCTGGCAAAAACCACACGTCGCTCTCCTGCTTGATGGCATTCCAGAGCTCCTGCGCTGTGTGGCTTCGATTCCCCATGTAAATTAATTTCAGGACGGCCTGTTGACGTTTGGCCACGGCTGTGCTCATATCGGTCGCATCAGGTAAACGTTCACGGGTCCATGTGGAGGTAGACCGTGACGGCTCCTGCAGCGATGATTCTGAGGAACTGGAGTAGGAGGAGGAGTCAATGTGGACAGACTTAATTCCTGCAATCCTTGGAGTTGGCAGAACACGTACAGCGCCACTCGCAAGATCTGTACCCGGCTCCACAACATTGACCCAATGGGCAGTGAGGGAAAGGTATCGTCCCTGGCCATGGGTACTGGTCCACGCATCGGTGGTCAGGTGGACCTTGCTACTGACGGCGTTTAGTAGCGCATGTTTAATTTTTCCCTCAACATGCTTTTGCAGACCAGGGACGGCTTGCCTGCTGAAATAAAATCGGCTGGGCACATTGTATTGTGGGACTGCCAATGACATTAAGTCACGGAAACTGTCAGTCTCCACCAGCCTGAATGACAGCATTTCAAGGGACAGGAGTTTTGCAATGCCAGCATTCAGAGCCTGTGCTCGTGGATGGTTTGCCGAGTATGGCCGTCTTTTATCCCATGCCTGTGCTACCGAAGGCTGTTTTGTGGCCTGGGAGTGTGAGGATGACAGGGAACTTGCAGCTGTGGGTGGAATAACACTGGGTCTCTGGACAACAGTTACAGAGGTTCTTCCATGGCGATCCTGTGAGGAAGCCGAACCAGCTGTGTGTGAGCTGGAGGAAGAGGCTCCAACACGAGCTGAAGATGTAGGTGCTGCTGTAGGTTGGCCTACATCTCCAGTGTGTCTTTGTAACTCAGCTACGTGCTTTGTCCGTACATGTTTCCACATATTTGTGGTATTGAGGTTACTGATATTTTTACCTCTTTTAACTTTTTGATTACACAGCTTGCATTTGACATAGCAAATATCATCTGCAAGTGTGTCAAAAAAGGACCACGCAGTGCAAGTCCTGGGAGCGCCCGGTTTGGCTGTTGGAAGAGAACTGCTACGAACGGGTGCCAAACTGGAGGGTACAGGCAACCGAGTCTGCAGCCTACCTCTCCTTACTTCCTTACTGTTTGGACCGTTGGGGCAATCTCTTCCTCAGAGCTGCTACCACCACCTTCCTGTTCCTCACGCCATGTTGGGTCTTGGACCTCATCATCTCCACTACCCTCTTCCAACACCTGCTGCTGTTGGGTGGTCTGGCCAGCACCTTGCTCAACAGAAAATGGCACCTGAGTCTCATCATCATCAGATGCGTTCTGCGGTGTGCTGACCATCGGCACTGGCTCACCCGACTCTTCACATTCAGAGAGACACAGCTGTTGCGCATCACTGCATACTGCCTCTTCTTCACATTCCAGAATGCTGCTTGGCTGGGCCCCTGTTTCCAAGCCAACAGATTCTGAGAACAGAAGCAGAGACTCAGCTGGCTCCAGTTCAGAACTCTCTGACTGCCTGGGCAATTTGGCAGGCGGTGAAGAGACAGATGGTTGTTCAACAGTGCTGTGGTCCTGAGAGGAGGTGGAAGCAATTGAAGTCGATGCATTGGCTGCCATCCAACCAACAACGGCTTCAATTTGTTCTTCCCGCAGCAGAGGGGTACGCTGAGCTCCTACAAAAGTGCGCATAAAGGAACGCTCACGGGGAAAACTGGTGGATGCTGTGTCACTGGGTGCGGCAGCAGCCACAGAATCCCCACGTCCTCTCCCTGCTGAAACTCCCCGGCCACGACCACGTGCCTTACTCCCTGCCTTCTTCACCTTGGTAGATTGATAAAGAAAGTCAGAAAAGTTATAAGGCCTAAGTGTGGTTATTCCTCAGAGACTGCAGTGAACACTGCAGACAACTGTTCAGTAGCTGTGAAAGGCCCCTTTGTGTACTTCTATAGTGTTTGCAACCAATGTATTGTATACGGATGGAAGCGCGTCACACTAATAGATTAGATTTTTTTCAAATATAATGGAGCAGCACCAATTAGAGAAAAATGTGAAGGATGAGGCAGTGACACACGCTCAGCAGACTACAACCAGCAGTAGTTGAAGAACTAACTGGAGCGTGATCTGCACTCAAAAAATGAAAAGCTCACAGACTACAGTGAACACTGAAACACAACTGTTCAGTAGCTGTGAAAGGCCCCTTTGTCTACTTCTATAGTGTTTGCAACCACTGTATTGTATACGGATGGAAGCGCGTCACACTAATAGATTAGTTTTTTTTCAAATATAATGGAGCAGCACCAATTAGAGAAAAATGTGAAGGATGAGGCAGTGACACACGCTCAGCAGACTACAACCAGCAGTAGTTGAAGAACTAACTGGAGCGTGATCTGCACTCAAAAAATGAAAAGCTCACAGACTACAGTGAACACTGAAACACAACTGTTCAGGTAAATAAGGAAATCAACCGCACTCAATATTTCATGCAAAGAAAAATATCCATTTATTGTATGCACACACACCATAAGGTTTCAGTAGACATGTGGTTTAGAAAAAATGACGGACGGTACTGTTGGAGTTAACGTTTCGACCAGAAATTGGTCTTTTTCAAAACTCACTGTGAAACAAATGCAGACAAAGTAAGGCAAGTGCTGTACAACAGAGTAAAATATACATATAAAGACAAAAAACAGGAAAAAATAAATAAATACGTTTGTCAACATCAAATAATGTAAAAGACATCTGAGCACAACATTATTGTCAATGTATAGGGATATTATATGTAGGAGCAGCAGAATTGTGTCCCATAGTGGTAACAGATACAAAAAGCGTCCCCACAAAGGTGTATAGACATGAAAATGAAACATTCTTAAGAAAACAAAATAAAATCAAAATATAATCAGACATATAATCATCTTGTTATATTGGTATCATAAATGGATGTAATCATTAATCGTCATTAATTTAGAAGGTATAGTATTGCATCCTTGTTAGAAATCTCTACAAGTAAAGTGGTTTACTAGAGGCCATAAAAAATGGTCAGAGTTGTCATAAATTTCATAGGTACCAACAGTATTGTTCTACACAGTACCATGTATAAATATCTATATCTATAGATGAGGTATTTGGTAAGTATGCAAAGAAATCAGTAAATCCCTATAAACAGGGTAACACACTAAAGGCCATATAAAGTAATTCATGTTGTCATAGATTACATAGGCACCAACGGTATTATTTTACATGGTACCATGAAAATGAAATAGTTAGTAAATATGCATAGAAGCCATTAAATCAGTGGTTTCAAGTGAAAAAAGCAAATATATGATAAAAGTTTCAGGGAGACTGATCCGGACGGTACAAACTGTAACTAACCTTATTAGTAAACAGAGAAGGAGAGATGCAGAGGGCAGGTTCCGTGCACTATATATGGTAGTGGGTAGAGAAAACAATTAGAAAATGCCCTCAGTAGTGTTGAGCATTCCGATACCGCAAGTATCGGGTATCGGCCGATATTCGCGTTATCGGAATTCCGATACTTAATTCCGATACTTTTTCAATATCGTATACCGGAATCGGAAGTTCCCATAATTCTTTGAGAGGCAATGTGATGTTAGTCAGCCAATGATGAATCTTATGAAGTGTGGGCACATCCTGTAATGCTGCGGTCATCTTAACTAATGGCATGGCTGTGATTGGCTGCTGAAATGATGTCAGAATGCACTATAAAAGGCGCCGCAGCCATTTTAGCGTCACTGTGCTGTGAACTCAGTTAGGGACAGAACGCTACTCTGCTCACTCTGAGGGACAGTTAGATATTGCGATTTTGTGTACTACTGTGCTTGAGGCAGGCTAGTTTACCAACAGGTCCTGCCCACATCCTTCTTCCTAGTGAGGATTCAACATCATCAGCCGGCGTTCCTGATCTGGCCACGGAGGCCAGAGATCACCGGCTTTCATCAACGGATGTAAGTTTCGTCTGCGGGCCATAGGAGGCTGAAGTCGGACTTTCTACTGCAAGTGACCCATCGGGTTGTCAGCAGGCCAGAGGAGGCTGAAATTGGACTTTCTATTGCAAGTGACCCATCGGGGTTGTCAGGTAAAACCTGTGCAAACAGGACTATTTTCTCCACAGTGCACCACTAATACTCATTCATCTGAGCTGTCACCGGCCGGGACAGTGTCAATTTCTTCTGACCTTTCTGCATAAAAGGTTTTTTAGGATTTCTGCAGCGTTTTTCTGCTCCATCGTTAAAAGAGGACCTCTTTTACTTTTTCAGGGTTTGTCCATATTAATACCCATATGAATAAATACCTTATGCGTATTATGACTATTTAGTCCTTTGGTTTGGGGTTTACTACATAGTAGACTACAGGCTTTTCTCATCACCTTTTTCTCACGGGTCTTAGTGCAATATTTATTTATTACTGTATTATTACATCTGCATCTCAAACTGTTCTACAGAGTGCGTCTGAATTTATGTATTGTTTTCCATTTGACACATGCATATTCCTATTTTTCTACAGATCCTTTTGTGTCTTGTAGTTTTTATGTGCGCAAACTATTTTTATTTTCAATTATAGAGGGCCATGTTATTGACTTTGCATTGACGTGTAAAAGATTTATGTTGTGCCACTGGCTATATGTATTCTAAAGGTGTACCCAGTCTCAACAGATCATTAGTCTGATTGTTCTTTGATTCTCCTAAATGTGAATTTGTCTGATTTGGTGTCAAACTTGACTTTGTCCCTATTTTTGTTTTGCCATGTGACCCAATGATTATACAAATCTATATAGGGTTTGGCATCATCAAAAGTAACAGAATATTAGCATGCATGCATATTTAGGATATAAAAGAGAAGTATCTTGTTGTGCCAGAGTGTTCCTAACTCCTGAATGGATATAAAACAATATGGTCTACGGATCAGGTAAAATCGAGGGTCCGCATGTCTATATTTTATACAATTTGAGTGGGCAAGGGTGGGATTTAGAGATTAGCCCATTCATGAAAGTTTTGGGAGCTGAGAACCTTCAGGAGTTGTTAACCATGCTTTGAGGTCGATTGAATGCCATGTCACTCAGGCAGCCAATCACTGCTGTCAAGCGCAATGGAAAGCAACACACGGTTGGTCCTGTGGCCAGCAGCACAGGAGGGGTAAGGGTAAAACATTAATATATTAGATTATGTTTTACTATTTGGAGCAAGTTTGAAGTTTTCTTTAAGGACTGGAAAACCACCTTCAGTTAGGAATCGGATCAATCAAACAGGGCACAATATGGAATAATGTGCGTTGTTATACACAGTAACTTACAAACGTGGTTCTCTCTGGCATCTATGTACATGGGCAAGTATTACTCTAATTTGGGTCTAATGTGTAGTTTATTGGGTGCAATATAGGCTCATTGTAGGACTGCAAACACACAATTTGGTTCTTTGCAGGTAGAATATGGTACTTTATGCAAAGTATATGGCTGTGTGCAGGCACAGAATCGCACTGTCCTATGAAAACAAACTATGGGACTATTGTGGCATGGTATGGCGGTCTCTGGCCACTGTTTAGCATAATATATACTATATGGACATTGGACAACAACAACTTTTTAATGTGCTGGTATTGTTGTGGTTACAATTAAAGAAATATTCTCAATTTGTCTCTGGAGCAGGTCAGAGCTATGTTGCTCTTTACTTCTTTGTTTCTGATAGGATAGGCTGAGTTATAGTATTAGTAGAACTATAAAGTTCTGCTGTAACACATTCAGCTATTAGTGATTTCTTTTATAATGTACACTGCTATCACTGTATTTACGGTACATATAGAGATAATGGCACTTGAACAAGCACATAGCTCAGGATAGTCAGAGCTGTGATTAGGAGAACTGCTCTTGGAGAAGCTAGTGCTATAGATTGGTGATTTTGCAAGTAGAGATGGGCGAACCCGAACAGTAAAGTTCGGCATCCAGACCGAACACCTATGACCTATGACCTATGACCCGACATGAAATGACACTTGGTGTACATAGGGTTAACCATGTCTTTTCATGTCCTTTGCTATCTAATTTGCACAAACAATTAAATCAGACTATGTGTGCAAAATTTCACACCTGTAGGGGTTAATTAAAGGTGTAAATTCGTAGCAAAAAAGTCAGTTTTTTTTACAACGAATTTACACCTTTAATTAACCCCTACAGGTGTGAAATTTTGCACACATAGACTGATTTAATTGTTTGTGCAAATCAGATAGCAAACGACATGAAAAGACATGGTTAACCCTATGTACACCAAGTGTCATTTCATGTCGGGTGCTTCTGTCTTTTCACTGAACCCCGCTTTACCCGGCAATTGAATCAGAGGATATTTTACTATGTAGAAGTGTATAAACTATACATATATGTATATATATATGTCACAATGACATGTATATATATATATGTATTCTATGTGTGTATATTTAGTGTTTACAAGGAAAGAATGGGGTTTTTTTAGTTGCGATATTTTGTTCCCATAGACTTACATGGGACTTCCGGTATCGGTATCGGGTATCGCCGATATTTTAGTGATATCGGCGATACCATTCCGATTCCGATACTTTAGGATATCGGAAAGTATCGCTCAACTCTAGCCCTCAGATAACCATATTACAAAGATATAAAGAGTGTTCCAGTGGATAGAGAAAGCACCAACCTTGAAATGATATAGATGAGGGTATATCCGTCCAGAAATAGAAGGTGTGTGCAGTGGTAGTAAAAGTGGCGCTTTAAGTACCAGCGTCTGGGGTCATTTCCGTATGGAGGAAGTTAGTATGCGGCTGGGGAAGCCTAAAGGAGGCTTGGAACGCAGGAGTGCGTTCCACCCTAATGCGCATGCGCAGTCAATAATGTATGGTGCCGCAGAGACTATGTTGTAGCGTGACCAGAGTGTGAGGCTGGAGATGCTAATCGCATCTCAGATAATAGCGCATGGAGCCGCGAAAACTATGTACACAATTTAAGAGGCTGGACATGGATAACCAAAGAGGGGGAAGGAAAACCAAAGAAAGGGTGAAAGTAAATAGAATAAAATAAACAATAAAGTAACAGGAGAATAGAATTGAAGGCAAGATAAAAGGAGTAGAATAAGATATAGAACTAAAGAGAATAAGACTGAATATGAAAAAATAAAAAATAAAAATAATAATAATAATCATGAAAAATTAAAGACATGGAAAAAACATGAAAAAAAGTAGTAACAATGGAAAAATAAAATAAAAATAAAACAACGCAAAAATTACAAGGAGTGTGTTAAGCTAACAGATGAAAAACTGAAAGAGAATGAAATATGAAAAAAATATGAAAAAAATATGAAAAAAATATGAAAAAAATGAAAAAAATGAAAAAAATAATTGAAAACAAAACTGAAAATAAAACTAAAAAATTAATTAATTGAAATATGAAAATAGAAAAAAATAAAATAAAATAAAAAATAAAAATAATGATAATCAAAATTAAAAAATAAAAATAAAAATTAAAAATAATTGACAGTAGGGAACTAAAAATAAAAGTAAAAATAAAAATAAATATAAAAATAAATATAAAATATAAAATTAAAATGGAAAAAACAGAATGAAACGAGTATGGGATCAAAAAAACTTACCCCAGATTGATGTGAAAAAAATTTTTTTTGGTGTGTTCTTCATGGGACATTGTCCCCCTATTAAGGGACCTAAAAACAAACAAGGTTAGGGTACCAATCCAGATCAGAGAGCCCGAAAAAAGGAAGAATGATTATGAAGACATAATATACGTATGCTTAGCAAAAAGTGAAATCCAGTTCCCTATTAAGCCCTTTGGGGGCTAGGGTCTGAAGTGTGTGGATCCAAAAGGATTCACGCTCCTTTAAAAGCTTGATATGGTTACCTCCGCCTCTTGGTTTATCCACTTGTTCAATAATTTGAAAGCGGAGCTGTGATACCGAGTGGTTGGCTGTTGAAAAGTGGTGAGGTAAAGGAAGCCATGTTTTGTTTAATCTGATTGTGGACTTATGGCTTGAAATTCTATCCCTGATGTGTTGCGTGGTCTCGCCAACATATAGGAGGCCACATGGGCATTTAATTAGGTAGATTGCAAAATTGGTGTCACATGTGTAGAATCCTTTGATTTTATACCTTTTTCCTGTATACGGGTGGAGGATGTCCCCAGATTTGATGACATTAGCACAACAGGCACAACCCAAGCATGGGAATGTGCCTGTTCTATGTGTCCCTAAGAATAGTTGTTTTGGTTGTCTTGTAAAGCTACCAATGTCCGCTCGGACTAATAGATCCTTAAAGTTTTTTGGTCTCCTCCTGCACATAAGTGCAGGTAACTGGAAAGATGGAATTTGTGGGTATGAGTTAGATAAAAGAGACCAATGTTTATTGATGGTTTTGTAAATTATGTTCATCAACGGGTGATGCGTGTGAATAAATGGGACCCGTTCAGGTTTGGATAATCTCTCGAGAGGGGGACTCCATGATAATGCTCTTTGTTTTTCGGACATGAGGATATCATCTGGATATTTCCTTTCTCTAAATTTTTGAGCCATTTCCTCCAACCGGGTTTCAACCAGTCTTGTATCAGAGACTATTTTCCTGACCCTATGGAATTGGGAGCGGGGAAGACTTTCTCTGGTTGATTTCGGATGGCAACTTGTAAACAACAAGAGATTGTTGGAGTCTGTAGGCTTAGTATACAAATCAGTATCCAAAGTGCCATCCTCCTTCTTGATAACCATGGTATCCAGAAAAGGAATTTTTAATGGATCCCAATTTAGAATAAATTGCAATTCTGGTCTGATTTCATTGATATGAGTTAGAAAAGTTGTGAGGGTATTGATGGTTCCGTCCCATAGACAAAAAATGTCGTCTATGTAACGGAGCCAGCATATTGAATGGGATTGGAAAAGGTTGTTGGTGTAGATGTGGAGGTTTTCGAAGGTATCCATATAGAGATTGGCATAAGCTGGCGCCATGTTAGATCCCATGGCAGTGCCACAGATCTGGTAAAAGAACTGATCACCAAATAGAAAGTAGTTTTCACTGAGAACTAAATTCAAGAGATCCAAGATGAATTGTTGGGACTCCAGACTCAGATTGGAAGAACGAAGGTGAATACTAATGGACTCTACACCAAGGTCATGTTTGATCGAGGTGTAGAGGCTCTTAACGTCAAATGTAACCAGAAGGCATTCTTGTGAGATATTTGTCAGGCCTTGAATCACATTAATGAAGTGACCGGTATCTAGTATAAATGATTTAGTTTCTTTGACAAATGGTGTCAAGAATTTTTCCAAAAAAATGGATAGGGGTGATAAAACCGAATCCGTGGAGGCAACGATAGGACGTCCTGGTGGATTGGTAAGTGACTTGTGGATCTTAGGGAGAATATAGATGACGGGTGTCACTGGATATGGGTTTGTCAAGAAAGTAGCCGTTTTTTGATCGATACAATTTATTTGCCAGATATTTCCTAAGGAGGGCTTCAATTTTAAGTCTAATTCTAGGAGTGGGATCAGAAGAGATCTTTTTATAGGTAGATGTATCTGATAGCTGGTTCTCAATTTCCCTAACATAGTCAGCTCGGTTCATGACTACTATCGCCCCACCTTTGTCAGCTGGCTTGATAGTGATATGTTTATTTGTCTTAAGGGACTCGATGGCTTGTTTTTCGAGTGGTGTGATATTACTCTTAGTGCGAAGAGCACCTTTTTGTTGTTTCACTAGTATATCATGTATTTCCCTGTCTATCAAATTGATACACGCTTCAGCTGCATGGTATGTACGAGGCGGGTGAAATGAACTCCTGTTGAACAAACCTAAAGATGAAATAGACAATTCTGATAAAGGGGCATCGGTTCTATTGATAATGGGAATAACGTTCCTGCTAGAGTCATTCTGGAGGCCAAAATGAGTTTTGAGGCGAATAGTCCGATAGAAGTATTGGAGATCTTGTTCCAATTTGAAATTGTCCAATGCTGGAGTTGGACAAAATGAGAGCCCTCGTTGTAGGACTGACAGTTCTAGTGGATTTAGTGTGTACGAGGATATGTTGACCACAGATCCGGAGTTCTTACCTGTGACCTCGTCACCATCCGATCGGTTGGATTTGCGGGTTGACCTCCTTGTCTTTCTCCTCCTGTCGGACGTAGGTTGCCTCTCCTGGGTTGCCTTCTTCCTAAAAAATGAGACTGATTTTGATTGTATGAGGAACCCTGCTGTCTGAACTGAAAGAACCGGGTCGTCTTGAGGTGTAATTGTTTCGCCATGATCCCGGGTTGGTTGATTCGTTCCACTTGTACACACGTTCCGTTCTATAATCTTCTGAGTCTCTGTGGAACTTATTCCTTTTCCTTTCTTGCAAAGATTTTTGGTTATCCTCAATGATTTTATCAACTTTGACTTTCAAGTTCTGCCAGTCCTGTGCTGATAGAGTAGAGCTAAATTGTTCCTCAATGGATTTCACTTTTGCTTCAGACTCAAGTATGGCTGTATGTAGAGTCTCAATAGTGAGCAATATTATGTCTAATGAACATTTATTGAGGATTTGTTTATATTTTTCACAGTAGTCAGGTCTGTCAGAGAAAAGCGTAGGGCGCAGGTTGCACCGGAGACCTCTAGGGATACGGTTAGCCTTGTAGTATTCCGCCAATGTGACCGAGTGAAGGTCATATGACATTAATTTCCTGCGTTCTCGCTCGTAATCCCTGCTCCTAATCTCCTGTGTTGGGGTACGTAAAAAATCACTGGAATTAGTGATTCTAGATAGAATAGTTGTAGCTGCAGTTTCGTCAAAGGCAAAGGTCTGCGTAGACATCAGGAAACAGGTGCAAACATCAAAAAAAGGACGTAATAGGTTTGGAAAGAATGATGTGCACACTGTTAGTCCAGTAATAGGTGCTGGTTGAACAGTAAGTCCAGGTAAATAAGGAAATCAACCGCACTCAATATTTCATGCAAAGAAAAATATCCATTTATTGTATGCACACACACCATAAGGTTTCAGTAGACATGTGGTTTAGAAAAAATGACGGACGGTACTGTTGGAGTTAACGTTTCGACCAGAAATTGGTCTTTTTCAAAACTCACTGTGAAACAAATGCAGACAAAGTAAGGCAAGTGCTGTACAACAGAGTAAAATATACATATAAAGACAAAAAACAGGAAAAAATAAATAAATACGTTTGTCAACATCAAATAATGTAAAAGACATCTGAGCACAACATTATTGTCAATGTATAGGGATATTATATGTAGGAGCAGCAGAATTGTGTCCCATAGTGGTAACAGATACAAAAAGCGTCCCCACAAAGGTGTATAGACATGAAAATGAAACATTCTTAAGAAAACAAAATAAAATCAAAATATAATCAGACATATAATCATCTTGTTATATTGGTATCATAAATGGATGTAATCATTAATCGTCATTAATTTAGAAGGTATAGTATTGCATCCTTGTTAGAAATCTCTACAAGTAAAGTGGTTTACTAGAGGCCATAAAAAATGGTCAGAGTTGTCATAAATTTCATAGGTACCAACAGTATTGTTCTACACAGTACCATGTATAAATATCTATATCTATAGATGAGGTATTTGGTAAGTATGCAAAGAAATCAGTAAATCCCTATAAACAGGGTAACACACTAAAGGCCATATAAAGTAATTCATGTTGTCATAGATTACATAGGCACCAACGGTATTATTTTACATGGTACCATGAAAATGAAATAGTTAGTAAATATGCATAGAAGCCATTAAATCAGTGGTTTCAAGTGAAAAAAGCAAATATATGATAAAAGTTTCAGGGAGACTGATCCGGACGGTACAAACTGTAACTAACCTTATTAGTAAACAGAGAAGGAGAGATGCAGAGGGCAGGTTCCGTGCACTATATATGGTAGTGGGTAGAGAAAACAATTAGAAAATGCCCTCAGATAACCATATTACAAAAATATAAAGAGTGTTCCAGTGGATAGAGAAAGCACCAACCTTGAAATGATATAGATGAGGGTATATCCGTCCAGAAATAGAAGGTGTGTGCAGCGGTAGTAAAAGTGGCGCTTTAAGTACCAGCGTCTGGGGTCATTTCCGTATGGAGGAAAAGCTCACAGACTACAGTGAACACTGAAACACAACTGTTCAGTAGCTGTGAAAGGCCCCTTTGTCTACTTCTATAGTGTTTGCAACCACTGTATTGTATACGGATGGAAGCGCATCACACTAATAGATTAGATTTTTTTCAAATATAATGGAGCAGCACCAATTAGAGAAAAATGTGAAGGATGAGGCAGTGACACACGCTCAGCAGACTACAACCAGCAGTAGTTGAAGAACTAACTGGAGCGTGATCTGCACTCAAAAAATGAAAAGCTCACAGACTACAGTGAACACTGAAACACAACTGTTCAGTAGCTGTGAAAGGCCCCTTTGTCTACTTATATAGTGTTTGCAACCAATGTATTGTATACGGATGGAAGCGCGTCACACTAATAGATTAGATTTTTTGCAAATATAATGGAGCTGCACCAATTCCACAAAATCAAATAAAAAAAAGAGTCAGTGAGTGACACTTGCAGATGCCTACAAACAGCGGTGGATGCAGAGCAAACTGCAGCGTCACCTGCACTCTCACACACACCTTGCACAGAGCTGTTAAAACAACACTGGCAAAAGGAAGCTTTACACAGCGGTTGGTAAACTAGCCTGCCTAAAGCACAGTAGAGTACACAAAATCGCAATGTCTAACTGTCCCTCAGAGTCAGCACAGCAGCGTTCTGTCCCTAACTGAGTTCACAGCACAGTGACGCTAAAATGGAGGCGGCGCCTTTTATAGTGCATTCTGACATCATTTCAGCAGCCAATCACAGCCATGCCATTAGTTAAGATGACCGCAGCATTACAGGATGTGCCCACACTTCATAAGATTCCTCATTGGCTGACTAAAATCACATTGCCTCTCAAAGAATTATGGGAACTTCCGATTCCGGTATACGATATATGAAAAATATCGGAACTAAGTATCGGAATTCCGATACAGCGAATATCGGCCGATACCCGATACTTGCGGTATCGGAATGCTCAACACTACACTACATACTACAGTCATGGCCAAAAGTTTTGAGAATGACACAAATATTATTTTTTACAAAGTCTACTGCTTCACTTTTTCTAATGGCAATTTGCATATACTCCAGAATGTTATAAATAGTGATCAGCTTAACAGCCATTACTTGCAAAGTCAATATTTGGCTAGAAAATGAACTTTATCCCCCAAAACACATTTCAACATCATTGCAGCCCTGTCTTAAAAGGACCAGCTAACCTCTTTTCAGTGATTGCTCCATTAACACAGGTGTGGGTGTTGATGAGGACATGGCTGGAGATCAATCTGTCATGATTAAGTAAGAATGACACCACTGGACACTTTAAAAGGAGGCTGGTGCTTGGCATCATTGTTTCTCTTCTGTTAACCATGGTTATCTCTAAAGAAACACGTGCAGTCATCATTGCAATGCACAAAAATGGCCTAACAGGGAAGAGTATCGCAGCTAGAAAGATTGCACCTCAGTCAACAATCTATCGCATCATCAAGAACTTCAAGGAGAGAGGTTCCATTGTTGCCAAAAAGGCTCCAGGGCACCCAAGAAAGACCAGCAAGCGTCAGGACCGTCTCTTAAAAGTGTTTCAGCTGCGGGATCGGGCTACCAGCAGTGCAGAGCTTGCTCAGGAATGGCAGCGGGCAGGTGTGAGTGCATCTGCACGCACTGTGAGGCGGAGACTCTTGGAGCAAGGCCTGGTCTCAAGGAGGGCAGCAAAGAAGCCACTTCTCTTCAGAAAAAAACATCATGGACAGACTGATATTCTGCAAAAGGTACAGGCAGTGGACTGCTGAGGACTGGGGTAAAGTTATTTTCTCTGATGAATCCCCTTTTCGATTGTTTGGGACATCAGGAAAACGCCTCATTCGGAGAAGACAAGGTGAGCGCTACCACCAGTCTTGTCTCATGCCAACTGTTAAGCATCCTGAAACCATTCATGTGTGGGGTTGCTTCTCAGCCAAGGGAATCGGCTCTCTCACAGTCTTGCCTAAAAACACAGCCATGAATAAAGAATGGTACCAGAATGTCCTCCAAGAGCAACTTCTTCCAACCCTCCAAGAGCAGTTTGGCGATCAACAATGCCTTTTCCAGCATGATGGAGCACCTTGCCATAAAGCAAAGGTGATAACTAAATGGCTCAGGGAACAAAACATAGAGATTTTGGGTCCATGGCCTGGAAACTCCCCAGATCTTAATCCCATTGAGAACTTGTGGTCAATCATCAAGAGACGGGGGGACAAACAAAAACCTAAAAATTCTGACAAAATGAAAGCATTGATTGTGCAAGAATGGACTGCTATCAGTCAGAATTTGGTCCAGAAGTTGATTGAGAGCGTGCCGGGGAGAATTGCAGAGGTCCTGAAGAAGAAGGGTCAACACTGCAAATATTGACTTGCTGCATTAACTCTTTCTAACTGTCAATATAAGCTTTTGTTACTCATATGTTTGCAATTATTATATTTCTGTCTGTGATAAAAACATCTGTCAAACACACATAAAAACCAGAGGGCAGCAGATCATGTGAAAATATAATATTTGTGTCATTCTCAAAACTTTTGGCCATGACTGTACATGCCAACAGTGTACACCCATTGCATACAATAAAATTATCCCAGTGGTGAACTGACTTGCTAAACACAATTTCAGTTCCAAGCAACTCTTTGAGATAGAATCAGAAAAAATCACTATTAACTAATAGTGATGAGCGAGTATGCTCGTTGCTCAGGTGATCTCCGAGTATTTGAGAGTGCTCGGAGATTTAGTTTCTGACGCCACAGTTGCATGATTTGCGGCTGCTTGACAGCCTGAATACATGTTAGGATTGCCTGTTTGTTAGGGAATTCCACATGTATTCAGGCTGTCAAGCAGCCAGAAATCATGGAGCTGCGGCAACAGAAAATCTCCGAGCACGCCCAAATACTCATGAGCATACTCGCTCATCACTATTAACTAATAGAAACTATCTATTTATCTATCTATGCTCATTGATAAAGCACGCCCCCTCCATAATCACAAAAAAATGTTTATTTTTCACAATCCAGTTTTACCACAAAAACTAGTGTTGACCATCCACTGTAATCAATACTTTAATAAAATAAAAAAATAAATTTCTCAAATATTTGTCAGAACATGAGGATTCCAAATTGCAATGAATTTTCAACATTGGATGCAGGATTGTATCAAAAAGATGGTTATGATAGGCAACAGAGTCTCACCCAGTTTTTATATTTCTAGAAAAAAAACAACAAAAATGTTTAACCCCTTCACCCCCAAGGGTGGTTTGCACGTTAATGACCGGGCCAATTTTTACAATTCTGACCACTGTCTCTTTATGAGGTTATAACTCTGGAACGCTTCAACGGATCTTCGCGATTCTGAGACTGTTTTCTCGTGACATATTGTACTTCACGTTAGAAGTAAAATTTCTTCGATATAACTTGCGTTTATTTTTGAAAAAAACGCAAATATGGCGAAAATTTTTAAAATTTTGCAATTTTCAAACTTTGAATTTTTATTCCCTTAAAACAGAGAAATATATCACACAAAATAGTTAAGAAATAACATTTCCCACATGTCTACTTTACATCAGCACAATTTTGGAACCAAAATTTTTTTTTGTTAGGAAGTTATAAGGGTTAAAAGTTGACCAGCGATTTCTCATTTTTACAACAAAATTTACAAAGCCATTTTTTTTAGGGACCACCTCACATTTGAAGTCACTTTGAGGGGTCTATATGGCAGAAAATACCCAAAAGTGACACCATTCTAAAAACTGCACCCCTCAAGGTACTCAAAACCACATTCAAGAAGATTATTAACCCTTCAGGTGCTTCACAGGAACTAAAGCAACGTGGAAGGAAAAAATGAATATTTAACTTTTTAGCCACAAAAATGATCTTTTACAAACTTTTTTTTTATTTTCACAAGGGTAAAAGGAGAAAATGGACAGATAAGGTTGTTATGCAATTTCTCCTGAGCACGCCAATACCCAATATGTGGGGAAAACCACTGTTTGGGCACACGGCAGAGTTCGTAAGGGAAGGAGCGCCGTTTGACTTTTTCAAACTAAAATTGGCTGGAATTGAGATTGGACGCCATGTCGTGTTTGGAGAGCCCCTGATGCGCCTAAACAGTGGAAACCCCCACAAGTGACACCATTTTGGAAACTAGACCCCTAAGGTACTTATCTAGATCTGTTGTGAGCACTTTGAACCCCCAAGTGTTTCACAAAAGCTTATAATGCCTGGGTGTGAAAAAAAAAAAAATTTTTCCACAAAAATTATTTTTTAGTCCCAAATTTTTGAATTTTCCCAAGGAAATTGGACCCCAAAAGTTGTTGTCCAATTTGTCCTGAGTACGCTGATACCCCATATGTGGGGGGGGGAAACTGTTTGGGTGCACGGCAGGGCTTGGAAAGGAAGTAGTAACGTTTTGGAATGCAGACATTGATGGGGGTCATGTTCCGTTTGCAGTGCCCCAGATGAGCCTAAACAGTGGAAACCCCCCACAAGTGACCCCATTTTGGAAACTATACCCCCTAAGGAACTTATCTAGATCTTTGGTGAGCACTTTGAACCCCCAAGTGCTTCACACAAGTTTATAATGCCCGGGCATGAAAATAAAAAATCCTATTTTTTTCCCACAAAAATTATCTTTTAGTCACTAATTTTTTATTTTCTCAAGGGTAACAGGAGAAATTGGACCACATAAGTTGTTGTCCAATTTGTCCTGAGTACGCTGATACCCCATATGTGGGTGGGAACCACTGTTTGGGCGCACGGCAGAGCTCGGAATGGAAGGAGCACCATTTGACTTTTTCCAACCAAAATTGGCTGGAATTGAGATTGGATGCCATGTTGCATTTGGAGAGCCCCTGATGTGCCTAAACAGTGGAAACCCCCCACAAATGACCCCATTTTGGAAACTAGACCCCCTAAGGAACTTTTCTAGATCTTTGGTGAGCAATTTGAACCCCCAAGTGCTTCACACAAGTTTATAACGTAGAGCCGTAAAATTTAAAAATCATATTTTTTCCACAAAAATGATCTTTTCACCCCAATTTTTATTTTTCCAAGGGTAACAAGACTCCAAAAGTTATTGTGCAATTTGTCCTGAGTGCGCTGATACCCCATATGTGGGGGTAAACCACTGTTTGGGTGCATGGCAGAGTTTGGAAGGGAAGGAGCGCCGTCTGACTTTTTCAACGCAGAATTGGCTGGACGCCATGTCGTGTTTGGAGAGCTCCTGATCTGCCTAAACAGTGGAAACCCCCATAAATGACGCCATTTTGGAAACTAGACCCCTCAAGGAACTTATCTAGATGTGTGGTGAGAACTTTTAACCCCCAGGTGTTTCACTAAAGTTTATAACATACAGCCGTAAAATAAAAAATCTTTTTTTTTTTACAAAAATGATTTTTTCGTCCCCAATATTTTATTTTCACAAGGGTAACAGAAGAAATTGGAACCCAAAAGTTGTTTTCCAATTTGTCCTGAGTACGCTGATACCCAATATGTGGGAGAAAACTACTGTATGGGTGCACGTCAGGGCTCGGAAGGGAAGTAGTGACGTTTTGGATTGCAGACTTTGATGGAATGGTCTGGGGGCGTCATGTCACATTTGGAGAGCCCCTGATGCACCTATACAGTGGAAACCCCCCACAAGTGACCCCATTTTGGCAAATAGACCCCACAAGGAACTTATCTAGATGTGTGGTGAGCACTTTGAACCCCGAAGTGCTTCACAGAAGTTTATAACGTACAGCCGTAAAAATAAAAAATCTTTTTTTTTTTTACAAAAATGATTTTTTTTGCCCCCAATATTTTATTTTCACAAGGGTAACAGGAGAAATTGGACCCCAAAAGTTGTGGTCCAATTTGTCCTGAGTACGCTGATACCCAATATGTGGGAGAAAACTACTGTATGGGCGCACGTCAGGGCTCGGAAGGGAAGTAGTGACGTTTTGGATTGCAGACTTTGATGGAATGGTCTGGGGGCGTCATGTCGCATTTGGAGAGCCCCTGATGCGCCTAAACAGTGGAAACTCCCCACAAGTGACCCCATTTTGGAAAATAGACCCCACAAGGAACTTGTCTAGATGTGTGGTGAGCACTTTGAACCCCGAAGTGCTTCACAGAAGTTTATAACGCACAGCCGTAAAAATAAAAAATCCTTTTTTTTTTTTTGCAAAAATGATTTTTTTTGCCCCAATATTTTATTTTTACAAGGGTAACAGGAGAAATTGGACCCCAAAAGTTGTTGTCCAATTTGTCCTGAGTACGCTGATATCCAATATGTGGGAGAAAACTACTGTATGGGTACACATTGGGGCTCGGAAGGGAAGTAGTGACGTTTTGGATTGCAGACTTTGATGGAATGGTCTGGGGGCGTCATGTCGCATTTGGAGAGCCCCTGATGCGCCTAAATAGTGGAAATCCCCAACAAGTGACCCCATTTTGGAAAATAGACCCCACAAGGAACTTATCTAGATGTGTGGTGAGCGCTATGAAGCCCCAAGTGCTTCACAGAAGTTTATAATGTACAGCCGTAAAAACAAAAAAAATATTTTTTTTTGTACAAAAATGATATTTTAGCCCCCAGTTTTTTATTTTCCCAAGGTATCAGAAGAAATAGGACAAATTGCACAATAACTCTTGGGGTCCAGAGTACGCTGATACCCCATATGTGGGGATAAACTACTGTTTGGACGCATGGCAGAGCTGAGAAGTGAAGGAGCACCGTTTGACTTTTTCAACGCAGAATTGGCTGGAATTGAGATCAGACGCCATGTCACATTTGGAGAGGCCCTGATTTGCCTAAACAGCGGAAACCCCCCAATTCTAACTCCAACCCTAACCCCAACACACCCCTAACCCTAGTCCCAACCCTAACCACAAACCTAACACTAACACACCCCTAATCCCAACCCTAACCCTAATCCTAACTTTAGCGCCAACCCTAACCCTAACTTTAGCCGCAACCCTAACCCTAATGGGAAAATGGAAATAAATACTTTTTTTTAATTTTATTATTTTTCCCTTACTAAGGGGGTGATAAAGGGGGGTTTGATTTACTATTTTTAGCGGTTTTTATGATTGGCAGCTGTCACGCTAAAAGACGCTTTTTATTGCAAAAATAGTTTTTGCATCATCACATTTTGAGAGCTATAATTTTTGCATATTTTGGCCCACAGAGTCATGTGAGGTCTTATTTTTTTGCGGGACGAGTTGATGTTTTTATTGGTACCATTTTTGAGCAGGTGACATTTTTTGATCGCTTTTTATTTCGATTTTTGGGAGGTTAGAATGAACAAAAATCAGCAATTCATGAATTTCTTTTGGGGGAGGCGTTTATACCGTTCCGCGTGTGGTAAAATTGATAAAGCAGTTTTATTTTTCGGGTTAGTACGATTATGGCGATACCTCATTTATATCATTTTTTCATGTTTTGGCGCTTTTATAGAATAAAAACAATTTTATATAAAAAATAATTATTTTTGCATCGCTTTATTCTGCGAGCTATAACTTTTTTATTTTTCGCTGATGATGCTGTATGATGGCTCGTTTTTTGCGGGACAAGATGACATTTTTAGCAGTACCATGTTTTTTTATATCGGTCTTTTTGATCGCGTGTTTATTCCACTTTTTGTTCGGCGGTATGATGATAAAGCAATTGATTTTTTTGCTTCGTTTTTTTTTTTTTTTTTAAGGGGTTCACTAAAGGGGTTAACTAGTGGGACAATTTTATAGGGGGGGTCGTTACGGACGCGCGATACCAAATATGTGTACTTTTAATTGCTTTGTTTTTTTTATTTACAGGAAGAAGTGAATTTATTGGGGAATATATATATATTTTTTTTATTTATTTTGGATTTTTTTTTATAACACGTTTATTTTTATTTTTTAACTTTTTTACTTTGTCCCAGGATGGGACATCACAGTATTTTATCAGATCGCTGGTGTGACAGTGTGCACAGCACTCTGTCACACCAGCGATCGCACAGGCATAGATGCAGGCTTCTCAGTGCCTGCTCTCGGCAGGCACTGAGGTAGCCGCCTCCCTCCAGGACCCCGGCGCCATCTTGGATCCGGGTCCTGGGAGGAGGAAGCCCTCAGAACAGCGCGATCACATCGCGCTGCTCTGAGGGTCTCAGGGGGCGCGCAGGGAGCCCCACCCTGCGCGATCCTCCTCTGTGCCCCCAGTACACCGCGATCATGTTTGATCGCGGTGTGCAAGGGTTAATGTGCCGGGAGCGGTCCGTGACCGCTCCTGACACACAGTCATGGGTGTCAGCTGTGATAATCAGCTGACACCCGGGCGCGATCGGCTGCGCTCCCCCCGGGAGCGCGTCCGATCGCACGAGACGTACTATCCCGTCCATGGTCATACGGGCCCAGGTACCATGGACGGGATAGTACGTCCGATGGCAGTAAGGGGTTAAATAATGTTTTTTTTTTCAAATGCGGACATCATCCATGTAAATTGTACAGATTTAATAAGAAATTAAGGCATTTTGTAATTCTACATTTGATCATTCATATCCAGTTAAAAAATATTTCAATTGCCATTCTATCAACGTAATTTACATAATTGAATGTGCATTTTGTAAACACTTATATGTCAGACTTACAAGTAGACCCCCCAGAGTAAGAATTTTGGAGTGTCTTATTAATATTGTCAACAGTGTTAAATGATATAATACATCTGATGCTGCCAGGTATTTTATAGATGTGCATCAATGCAGTTCTAATGGGTTTTGAGGGATAGAATTAGTTAAAAAAGATACAAGGGGGTGATTTGAGAAGAGTTCTCTTAAGTCATCTTAAATCCTTTAATTACTATTGCTCCTATGGTCTGAATTTAAATACTCGTATTGAGTTTTGTTTTATGTTTGTCGTTGTCAATATTAGTGATTTGTTTATGGGCAGATCCTATGATATTATTTTAATTAGACACCAAAAGTACTTTAGCCCTCACTTGCGCTAGGTTAATTGCTAAACTAAGACAGGGGTGTGGAACCTCATGCACGCATGCCATTTACGACCCTCGATGACCTTTTATCTGGCCACCCGGGCATATTCTCTGGAACCACAGTGCTTGGGTTGGCAGTGAAAGATTACTGACACCAGTGTTAGCATCAGGATGTATTTTGTGTGCAGAGTTAAAGTGCAATTTGTACTGCCATGAAAGATTCCCCACCCCTAAACTAAGAGCTGTGTACAGCTTGAAACATGTCAGTGATACCTAACTTGTATTTTCATGCAGTACTTGGATACTTAATGTGTTTCCAATAAGTCTGATGTTTTATATCTATGCAAACTCAACTTTTCAACATTTTTCTAGCTTTTACATGAACGTGACATATCTGTGAATGAGCAAGGTAAGCCAATGTTTAGGCGTAGTTGAACCTTTTG